>CM045763.1:120975437-121590858 GCA_025200525.1 Camellia lanceoleosa | reverse complement strand
AAAATCGTGGTTTCAGCATGGCTAGATCAAGGCCCTTCAAACCATGGAAGCTCTGGGTCCGTGGCATAAATTGCTTCACCCCTATATCATCAGATACCTTCCGATCCCGAAGTTCAAATTGAGAAAAGCAATGACAAAGACGCCGACTTAGTGGGCCATAATGTTGAATAAATAGAATTACTTTATCAAATGCTTGAAATGTTTGGCGGCTTTTGAATAAATAGAATTTCTTTATTAGCAGCTTTTGAAATGTTTTACGCGTAATTAAACGCCTCTATCTCAATTTATTGTCAACTTTGTATTATGTGATGTAAACGTCAACATGCACGACGGCCCAATTAGGAACCATGTAGTTGGTCGGGCTTAAATCGTGATCCCCATTTAAGGGTGCCCAATCCCGAGACTTATTCGCCAATCGTGGGTATCACACGGCGCCCAAATTCGGAGACTTGATTGGCCAATCGTGGTATCCACGAGGGCACCCGACCGGAGACTTATTCGCCCTTAGATGTCATGCACCCAAAGGGCTCCAACCGAGACTTGTTTGGCCAATCGCGGGTATCCACGGCGGCACTTCGAATCCAGAGCCTAATTCGGCCAATCGTGGTATCCACGAAGGGCGCTCCAAATCCGGAGACTTATTCGGCCATCAAGAAGCGTATGAGCTGAGGCATAAAAACGAGAAACTTTTGCATTACAGCAGAGTATGTACAAGTACCAAGCCCACAAATCGTCATTGGTAAAATTTTCGAGATGCGCTGAATTCCAAGGCCGCGGCAAGCTTCTTCCCGACATGTCCGAGAGCCGATATGCCCTCGTTCTCGCAATAGGAGTCTACTTGATAGCCGTCCCGCCGATCCGCCGGCCTCCGCCGACGGAAGTACTTTCTTCAAGACCAACTTCCGGGGTGTAATCCAAGAATCAACTCGTTGATTGTACGACTTAGCGACATTGCTGATACCGCGGCATGGAGGCAGGCCGTCTCTTCGCCTCGGATAGATCTAAGTCCGTATGAGCATCATGTCATTTCTACCAGATCAAAGGCTTGCGATTTCAAAGCCTGGAGGCCGATTTGTGGTAAGATTGCTCGGGTTCAAGCATAGCGAACGGCGCTTCTCCGGTGGACCTCCTCGTAGCGCAGTGCGCCCACAATACACTCGGCAATTCTTCCACCCATTTGCCTTTAGCTCTTTCCAAATTTCTTTTTGATGCCATTCAAGATGGTTTTGTTAGAGGTTTCTCGCTTGACTGCTATTCGGGGTACGCCATGAGAGAAGTAAGGCACGATAATCGTATTTGTCGCGACGCTTCTCAGATACGCCACAATCGAACTGGGTGCCATTGTCTGAGATGAGAGCTCTTGGAATGCCGAATCGCGTGATGATGTTTCTCCATAAAAATTGCTTTATGTCGGCATCTTGTATATGTGTTAGAGCCTTCGCTTCGACCCATTTTGTAAAGTAATATGTTGCTACGACAAGAATCGCGAGTTTCGGGCCCTTGGCAACAATCCCTACGATATCAAGCCCCTATTGAGCAAACGGCAGGATCGGTGATAGAGTTCAACCTTCAAGGGCAAATGGGTTAGTGGGGAGAACTTTGGCATTGTTCGATCTTTAACATAATTTCTGTCGGCCTTCATTGTCGCCAATAACACCGTGTTATAGCTCGATGGGCCGTGAGCTGCCCGCTTTAGTGGGCACCACAACGCCTCATGTATCTCGCTTAGAAGCTCCTCCACTTTATCCTGCAAAGATTCCAAATAGGACCTGAGAGGGACTTTTTATAAAGCCCTCCTTGTGGATCCAGATAGTATCGCAGGCCTTATTGCATAGCTTGTGTGCTTTTTTGTCCTCTCGAGTTGTTCGTAAGAGATGAATCCGCAATGAGGTCCATCCAGTTGATGCTAATTCTATAACGCTGACGTGGGTTTCTCCGAAGGGCCAATATCGTGCTCAGGATGGAACCTACTTCAATGGTCTGCTTTTGAGTCGTAATTGATGGCAGAGGCTAGGCATGCCAGGCATCGCGTGTGTTCTCGATCACGTGTTATTTGGTTCAACAGGATGGTCAAACTTCGTTAGCAAAGAGTTGGCCGCTTTCATAAGCCGCCATATGGTCGGCTTTTTGCAAGTACTCCCCTTTAGTCAAGTTGATGACCAATTTTGAGTCACAAACACTAGCAAACGCCGAGCACCGAGAATATGTGCATTTCAGAGACCGGCTAAGAGGGCTTCATATCTACCGTTATTTGATGCTTCAGCTGCTTGACTACCACTTATTATCAAGGCTGCCGGGAGACATGATTACTACGCCGCACAACCCGTTGGTTAAACGATCCATCACAATATAGCCAAATATCCCCGACATAAATTCTCCGCCTTTGATCGAACTTCACCTTCTGAAAACGCTTGTGTTTAAGGTCTGAAAGCTTGTGAATTCGGTAACAAAAGTCGGCCAAAGACTCCCCTTGATTACGGCTTTTGGGTAAAACGAATGTCATATTGGCCGAGCTCAAGAGCCCATTTTGAAACATCGCCCCGATGCTTCAAGACCAGAGTAATCGGACGGAGGATAATCTGTATCACCCCAATGCTATGCCCTTGGAAGTAATGCATCGCTTTTTGCTACCATGACCAAGGCTAGATGAGTTTTTCCAATGAAGATAACGCGATGTCTCAAGATCGACCATTGCCTTGCTCACATAATACACTGGTCGTTGCTGCCCTTCCTCTTCTTTTAATAGTACGGCGCTGATGGCCCTATCAGAGACTACAAGATACAGAATGAGGGGGTCACTGGCAGCTGGTGTTGTCAAGAGAGGTACTGACCGGAGGTAAGTCTTGAGCTCGGTGAAAGCTGCTTCGCACTCGGCGGACCATTCAAAAGCTTTGCCTTGACGTAGCGTCTAGAAGAATTGTCTGCTGCGATCTGTTGACCAACTGATGAATCTATTGAGTGCAGCGGCCATCCCCATCAACTTTTGGACTTCTTTCACTGATCGGGGGGAACCGAGTTCCAAGATTGCTGTGACTTGCCTCGGGTTGGCTTCGATTCCACGGTGGTTGACGATATAACCCAGGAATTTGCCGGAGCCGATTCCAAATGCGCACTTAGAGGCGTTCAGTTCATTCTCAGATTTCGCAAGATGCCGAATGTCTTCTCTAGATCGGCTATGTGATCCTGTTCTTCTTTGGACTTGACCACCATATCGTCGATGTAGACTTCTATAGTGTGGCCGAGTTGTTCTTTGAATATAGCGGTGACTAGTCTTTGGTAAGTTGCCCCTACATTCTTTAGCCCAAAAGGCATAACTTTATAGCAGTAGGTTCCTCTTGGGGTGAGGAATACAGTTTTGTCCTGGTCATCCGGATGCATGGCGATCTGATGGTAGCCTCTGTAAGCATCGAGGAAACTCATGCGTTGGTGGCGCGCCGTTGCATCGACGAGTTGGTCGATTCTAGGTAAGAGAAAGCAGTCCTTGGGGCAAGCTTTATTCAGATCCGTGAAGTCGACGCACACTCACTAAGTTCCATTTTTCTTCTTCACCACCACTGTGTTGGAGAGCCACGTGGGGTATGTGACTTCTCTAATTGCTTACCCAAGCAATTTATTGACTTCTTCTATGACAAAGAGGTGTTTCGTGGGCACTCGACCTTTCCGAATGATGGGCTTGCATGTGGGTCGACGCTCGTGGTGTCAGAAACCGATGGGTCTATACCCGATCTCGTCTGAGTCCACGCAAAGACGCCGAGGTTAGCGAGTAGAAAGGAGATCAGCGACTATCGGCTTGGTTTAAAGAGGTGCCGATTATGAAGAACTTTTCTGGGCTTCCATCGATGTCAACCCGCCTAAACCTTCTGCCTTTTTCGCTATCGCCTCGACATCATCTAGGATTTCCGATTGGGTACCTCAATGGAGTTTACGTAATTCCTTTGGCATTTTGGCACGTGGAGATAACATGTTTATGCCGATTTTTGGGAGCCACGGATCTGCTCAATGCCGTGTTCTGTTGGAAAACGTAACAATTGATGGTAGGTGCTCGGGACGGCCTGTAAGGTATGCAACCACAGTTGCCCTATGATAAGATTGTACAGCGATGGCAGCCAGACGACCAAGAATTCTACATCTATCGCTCGGAACCCGCCGAATCAGTAGGTTGATCTTTCCGCTGGGTATTCGGGGTTGGCATTGAAGCGTAATAGTGGATAAGGTCAAGTCAGTCCGATTTGGTGAACTCCGAAGTTTGATGAAGGTTTTATAATACATGACCTCCGGCGTCGCTCGTCTATAAGAACGCTGTCGACGAAAGGTTTCTGGCGATGGCGCGACAACCAATGGATCGATGTGAGGGAGTGTTACGCCGATCAAATCAGAGACGTTGAAGGTGATGCTTGGCGATTCTCGGGGTCGCTTTGCTGGCGTGAGTTGCTGCTGAGGGCCTAGGAGGGACTGGATTGCATGTACGGCCGGGCTTAAGCAGTCAGAGTATCATATGGATGTTATCATGCGGAACACTTCACCGAGACGCTCATCATTTGTCAACTCCTCAAAGTATCTCCGGTGAAGCACAACAAGCGCCGGTGTTTGCTATCGCCCGAGACCGTAGATCGCCTCGCCTTGGGGTCGCCGAAACTGGCGCATCGTTTGTTTGGACTTTGCTATTTCAAGGCCGATCGCGCTGGCGCCGTTCTCGATGGTGTTGTCTAAACTATGTTTGGTCTTTTGGCTCGCTCCATGATGGCTAGCATCGCCTCATGTGTCAAGTCGTTTGTGAATCGACATTCAAGGCACATCTTGCAACGATGATTTCCTTCTAACATATTTGCGGAGGAGTCGCCTCTCGTGTGATCGCGTCGGTGGCTATCCGAGAATCTGAGTCACGCCCATGGATGTACTTGAGTATTCCAGACGGGCGCCAATTGTGGGGAAGTGGTTCAAAATACTCTTCAGATCCCGGGAGACGCTTGATCCTCTACTAGTCACCGCAAAGACAAACACCTTGGGTGCAAAAGCGGGTTAGCACTCCGACTAGCAAGTCATTCTTATACTCAAGAAAGCTTGTTTACTAAGTTTAGTGAAGTGATTCTTACATACCTTTCTAAATCAAGCTCTTGTATTTATACTCATTCTCTAGACCTCGGGTCCAGAGCCCACTTTTTACTTATTATCCTTTGTTTATTCCAACATACATCTCCCCGCTATCAACGATCTCAATGTATTCGGTATCTTAGTTGATTTGTACGGACCCGAACAGTCTCTGACTTCTAGGATACATCCCTTCCAACTCTTCTATTTATTCGGCTCCCACAGGTGTAATTCCTTTGGTGTTTGTCGTGTCTAATGGCATCTCGACGGCCCGTATAGCCACCTAACCGTGTTTGTAGTGAGTTCCTTAGGAGACCAACCGAGACGGTGGAAACTAGAGTTCGAATGGCAAAGCCTAGAACACAAAGGTTTGGGATTTTTCGAGACTAGAGTCTAGTTTAAATACCAGGTGTGGAGATTACTTCAAAACTATCTCGCTTGAACTCGTATGGCACCATAGGTTGAGGTAGTTTTATGCGCCTTGATTCAGGATACCGAATCAACCTAGTCTGTCACTCTGTTGGAGAATAGGGAAAGTTACAAACACAGTTAGGGAGAAAAGTAGTACCCGTGATTTTTACGTGAAGATTGTACCTTTAGTGGGCATTCCGTTATGCTCTCATGTGCTATATTTATTTCGAATGTCAATTGAAGGTAACAATGGTTAAGTATATTTGGGTTGTACTAGCCCGAAGGCTATAAACTACGCTAGGTTTTATTACTTGGGGATTCTGAAGTGGCAACTTTATGCCATAACTTTGGTGCCTTTTGTTAGGTGTTGGGAGTTAGTTTTCCATTTTCTTGAAGCATGTACGCTTGCGAGTGCTTCTTGTTTTTGTTAAACTATGCTATTGCAATGTAGCAGAAAAAGGTCATTGCATGCGTATGGATGGAAGGGACCCTCCGTAGCCTGCGTAAGGCATTAATGTGTGTTTTTATTTTTTTAGTTTGTGGCACATCTCTTATTAACTAATTTCTGAGATGCTTAGCTCTTTGTGGTCTCAGTCATATTTAAGAGCAATTTAAGATGATTAGAACTTTGTGATTTTTGTCAAAAAGCATGCTTCTTAGTTTAATTTCTTTGTGTTTAAATAAAAAATAAATAAAAATAAATAATGGGGTGTTATACTTGTTCAAAAAAAAAGAGCCCAAACCGCCGAGCGGTTGTCACGACGAGTGCCCAGCTCGAGATGCATACTACTTAGCACCGTTGGAGCGGCCCAAATGCACCGCTCGAGCGGCCCAAAATCACTGCTCGAGCAACCTACTCGAGCGAAAGCCCAGTCCAAGCCAAAAAAAAAAAAAAGAGAAAAAATGGAGCCCAGACCGCTCGAGCTGTTGGGCTCACCGCACGAGCGGCCCATACCAATTTGGCTACTGTCTACAGCCGCTGGAGCGGCCCAATCTCGCCGCATGAGCGGCTCACTCTTCGGAAAAAAAAAAAAGGGTTTTGTTTTTTTTTTTTTAATTTAATTTCATTTTTTTATAATAAATACATAAATAAATTTTAAAAATAAATAAAAAAAAATACATAAATAATAATAATTTCATTTTATTTATAATTTATTGTTTTATATATAATTAAAGAATAATAATAATAATAAATAAATAAATCGTATTTTATTATTTTTTTTATTATTTATTATTTATTTTTATTTCTTATTTTCGAAAAAAAAAAAACCTTATCTAACTCTCTCTCTCCCTATCCCAATCACTCTCTCTCTCTCTCAATCACTCTCTTTCTCTCTCTAAACCCCACAGACTCCACCATCTTCACCAAATTTTTTCTTCCTTCTTCTTCTTCTTTTTTTTCTTCTTTCTTCTTCCTCACCACCATCATCTCACCATCGGCGTCCTATTTCCTTGCCGTCCGTCAAATCTCCGGTGACCACCATTTTTTCCAACAAATCATCTTCCTTTTCTCTCTTTCTCCATTTATTTTTCAAGGTAATTTTCTTTTCCTTTCCTTCTTTGTGTAGATTTGGGGGTGTAGGAGTATATTTGTGAAGCCTTTGTTTTTATTATTGTTGTTTTAGTAGATCCGGTTCTACTTTAAAAAAAAAAAATGATTTGGGCAAGAACACCATCGCCGCACGTGGGGCCCTCTCCGGCGCACGTGTGGTCCATGCCGAAATATATTTAAAAAAAAAAAAAAAAACTCAGAAATAAAGTTAATAATAATAATAATAATAATTTAGTTTTTTTTATTTGCTATATTTGTTTAGTTTAAATTGTTTCATCGGTGATTCTGGTTAGTTTAATTAGTTAGTGGATTATTATTATTTTTATTTTCTTTTTTTCTTTTTTTTCTTTTCTTGTTTAGTTAGTGTTTTCATTTTTTTATTTTTTTTTATTCTATGATGTAATTGTTCATTTAATTATTAAGTAGTTTAGTTTTTATTTTATTTTATTTTCTGAATTTTTATTTCATTTTCTTTTCTTCTAATAAAAAAATATATGTTTAGTTTAAGTTATTTTATTCTATACTTTAGTCTCTTTTGTAATCTAGTTATTTTATAGTTTAGTTTATTTTATTTTATTTTATAGTTTAGTTAATTTAATTTAATGTCATTTTTATTCATTTATTTAATTATTTTCGTTTTTTTTTCTAGAAAAAAAGAAAAAAAAAAAAGAGAGACAATTGGTGGTGTGAGGATGATGCGATTTTGAATGATTTATGCATCCATGCTATTTCTGATGAGTATTAATATAATGTTTCCACATTTTTTATTGTGTTGGTTGAACTATTTTGTGCAGATATGGCTTCATCATCCCGCCGAGCACCCAAATGGCCTCGCAATGCCAACATTGCATTCAGGGATATGCTAACCAATGCTTGGGCCACCAAATCGGTTACATGTGATACATCCTTTGATGTGGACTTTTTTCGTCACCATCAAACCACTGCGTAGAGTATTCAACAACTTGAAGACCGGGGCCTCTTGGGCATCTGCACCGTCACTGAACCGGCATACCC
This sequence comes from Camellia lanceoleosa, assembly GCA_025200525.1. NCBI lineage: Eukaryota > Viridiplantae > Streptophyta > Magnoliopsida > Ericales > Theaceae > Camellia > Camellia lanceoleosa. The sequence goes on along the minus strand of CM045763.1, from coordinate 121,582,793 downwards.
GTGCATTGTGCGCCTTTTCTATTAGCATATGTACGTCAGCGACGAGGCCCCGGGAGCTCTTTGCTCCCTTGTTGACGGAGTGGAGTTAGTGGTCACTCCAGCTTCAATTGCTGAGGTCCTCCACTGTTCCATAGACCCTATCATTGCAAAATAGTTCCCGGTATTCACTCGGGAACTCACCATCCCGAAACTAGTGACTGAGTTTTATGAGGGACGTCAGGAGGATGACAACCGTACGAGCATCCGGCGGACTAATTTACCACACCGCCTTCTCTTCCTCGATGTGGTATTGAAAAAAAATGTTATTCCTCTTGGCCACAAGGAAAAGCGGCGAGGGGACTTCCTCCGTGCATTACATCATTTTGACTTCGGATTTTGGGTTGACATCCCTACCTTGATCTACAATCAGATGTATCGAATCCTAAATGAAGTCAAAATACGCAATACCCGGGGCAGTTCTACATGGGCCCTCTCTTTTGCCAACCTCATTATCACCCTCATAAAAGCCCAAGAGACATACCCACTGCAAGCCAATGAGGTTCAGCTTCTGCCACCCATATTTTATGGTAGAACCCACTGGCGTCAAACCACTACTCGCCTGCCGCCTCCACTAGTTCTTCCCGAGGCCCCAGCAAATCCTAATGATGCCCTAGTCGAGCCCCCCGCCACACCAACGCCAGCACCACTGCCATTGCGTATGACGAAGGTGCAATATCAAGCTATTTTGGATAATCAACCCGCCCATCAGCAATCTATGGTTGATCTCTGACCGACTACCGTGCCACGGATTATTCACAGCGACGCTTGATAGGTATCAACAATATTGCCTCTGCACACCGACTTCTATGCATACCGGGATTCGAGTGGCAGTAATTTGATCGGTTGATCACGGCTTGATCAGCTTTGATCGGCTCGATCAAGATGGCGCTAGGGTTCATGATGAGGCGTTCGAGACTCAACACCGATGCATGCCCTATTTGAGCAAAGATTTCACCACCACTGCCAGATCCACATCAAGGATTTCTGTATACTTCCTTTATTTTATTTCCTTTTGGTTTTGTTTTGTTTTATTTTCTTTTCCTTTCTCTTTTATATGTACCAAAAAAAAAAATTCAAAATAACTGTGTTTGGGTGTCCTTGCCTCGCTGGATGTGCGCCCCTCCTGTCTGGTAAGATCCTCTCTCTCATTTTATTATCTCATGTCTACTTGCTTACATTGAGGACAATGTTATATTCCAGTTGGGAGGTGAGGGTATTTGTAATAGCTATTCATGTTTGTCCTTACTACACTTGATTTGCACCACTTCACTTAATGTTTACTTTGTGCCAGAATGGTAATGATATGAACTTATGTTAATTGGGGAACATAATGGGCTTGTATGAAAAGGGTTTATTGGGTAAATACTCACTTGTGATGTTTGCACTAGGATAGTTGTTTGTGTTTGTGGTATTAGTACACTTGTCATAAGTATGCCTTAATTCACATGAACAGACTATCATAGCAATGATCTCTTTATTATAATCCCTGGTGTACATCATTGATAATGGTTGAGGTTGCAGAAAAGAATGAATGAGTAGCCAAGTTTCTTGTAAAAAAAAAAAAAAAAAATCCAACAACAACAACAACACTTGACTCGTTTGGGTTCGTAGCCTCTTTAACTCGAGTTATTAAGCCCGTAGGGGTGTCTCTACACCTAGTGCCCTAAAACCGTCTGGTTTGGGAGTCATTGGCCCAAAACTTGCTATATGGGTTAATTAGAAAGCTTAAGGGACTTGGACATTGCACAGTTAAGGAAAAATAAGGAGAATGACTAGTTCGGATTCGTAGCCTTTTCAGCTCGAGTTATTAAGCCCGTAGGGGTGTCTCTACACCTAGTGCCCTAAAACCGTCTGGTTTGGGAGTCATTGGCCCAATGCTTGTTACATGGGCTGACTACAAAGCTTAATGAATCAGGACATTGCACAGTCTTTCACGTAAAAAAAAAAAAAATTGAGAAGCTTGGTTACAATAGTTTAGTTTTTCAGATATGTTGAGTGTTATTATGGGTTACACTGGCTATTATAGTGATGCTTAACTAATATGGAGATTGCACTTACACCGAGGGTACTAATGATGTGTCTACTAGCATTCACAAGTACAGGGGACTCTACTTTTATATTAACTGAATTGTGGTTTAAACTCAATAGATTCCTTCATACTTGCCCACTATGCCTTCAATGACTCATCATGTTTTAATATCACACTGTAATGGCACATAAGTTGGTTGTTGTGTGGAGAAGTGTTAATTGTTGTTGAGCAGATATGAATATGTTGATGTTTGTGGGTATCATTTCTGAAAACCCTCACGAGACTATACTCGTCCACTTGGGGTAACCTTGTGGTTTAAAGGCTTGTTGCATATGCTAAATGCAATCATGATCCCTACGAAAGTGACTGAGAGTATTTTACTTTTCTTATTTCTTTTGCTTTGCTTGAGGACTAGCAAAATGTAAGTTGGGGGGTGTGATGTTGGCCAAAAGGTACCACATTGAGGCCACTTAAGTTACAGTTTTAGTTTTTCAATTTTATTTATTTGGAAGAGAGGATGTGTTTTGTACATTTGTACAGATTTGGCAAGAAATATGAAACTTCAATCAAAGCTGAAGCGCGAAGTAGACTCAAGGCGAGAAGTGAAAATCCGAGTGGCAAACTACAAGACGCGTGCGGTGAAGCTTGGCACACACGATCGCAGACGTGCCCACGACCGCACGAGCGGCCCACCTAGGGATGCGTGCACGGACTTTTTGGTCTATTTTGCTCCAACTAAAAGAGAGAAAATGAGAAAAACCTAGGGTTCGAAAAAATCAATAGAGAATAGAGGGAAGCTAGGGTTTTAGGGAGAGGATAGTCTTCCAAAGCTTGAAGGACACTTCCATGAAGGTTTCTTCCTCATCTTCTTCCTCTTTTCACTCCTCCATGAGTGGCTAGTCGTCTTTTCTAGGATTTGATGAAACCCTAGCCATGTAATGAAATTTGTCATGAGCTTTAATTGTATATTGGTTTGAATGAATGTATGGATGTTTTAGAAGTTTATAAATAATTGTTTCGTTCTTCTCTTCAAGCATTCTACTCTCGTGATTGTTTAATGCTTTCCATATATTAGTATTCTTTGTGTTTGTATTCAAAGTATGAGACGAAGTCATGTTATGAGAGACGGTCGTTTGCTAACTTAGTTTAGAGCAAACGACTGCACTACTCGAGATGATTCGTGCAGACATTGAATGCAACAACCCTCTTGATCAATATTTCAAACTTGTAGTTGTGAAATATTGGGTTGTTCAAACCGAATTGCGATTGGTGGTTAATGTTAAGTCTCATTCATGTGGTTAGTGGTGAATTCTCTACCCTAGGTTTTTTCCCCAATTCAGTAAACCCAATTTCATTTATTATTGATAATTTAATTCCTTAGTTTAATTTATTCGTTATTAAATTAGATTATGATCATTCAATCTTTTTATCAAAATTAATTTAGGAATTTAACAATTAAATTAGTTTAATTTCACAATAGTCCCTATGGATCAATACCTGGACTTGCCATTATTCTAATTGAATTTGATATAGTTTAGTATTTAATTTTGGTGTGTTTAACGACCCATCAAGTGTCTAGGGTGAAAGTCCCGAAATCATGTATATATATATATATATGGGTGCTGATTCCCTCAGATGAGAATTCCGTAAAATAGCAAAATAGAAACGTTGGAGTGATGTATGTATTGAATTGTGAACCATTAAGTTGTAGTCTCATTTCGGTTAATTAGATAATAATGAATTTGGTTAATAGATTAACCTGAAATGAATGAATGGAAATAGAATGAGATATGGTTATCTATGTTGAATGGTCATGGAAACAATATAAGTTGGTTATGAATATTGAACATTTATCTAACACTTATGTCTTAGTTAAACCTCATATACTATGTTAGTTTATCTCTACTGGGTTTTGGCTCACCCTACTTAGGAAACCATTTTCAAGTACTGGTAACATGCCACCTTCAAGGACATAGCTTGGGAGGACTAGGTCTGAAGACTATTTTTGTTATGTTATGTTTAAATGTTCATTCAAGCCGAGGGCCTTACATGTATAGAGCTTAGGAATCTTTCTTTTGTTGTAACCAAGTGATATCTTGGAAAGATGTAAACCCGTAGGACATTTATTTTGTTATCACCAACTTGTATTACATGCTATAAATTCAGAATGAATGTTTGTAAATGTATTATACATGTAATGTCTTTTTGTAATATAACTCTAATGAATGAAAGTATATCATTTTCATTAAATCGATGGATCTTATGAATGGATTATTTATATTGTATTTTGAGGGCGTTACACCCCCTCGGCCGTCTCTGTCGGCTAAGAATCGCTCGGCTCACTGGTGATCATAGACTTGATGGTGCATATTTTAGCCATTTCTTGTTCGGCAGTTAAGAGAACAAGTTTGATCATCCGAAGGGTTGGATTCGGCTCTGGAGAAGGGGCACAGAGGAAGTCGGTGAACCTACTTTTGAGCGGTGCAGTGTGCCGATAGCTCGGTTCGTATCCGAGCGGCTTTTGAGGCTTTCGCTCCTTGGCCAGATACCGCAGAGTAACTCAGATGGTCTCCTCCTAGTTGGCTCTAGAGTAATCCTCCACCAAGATTGTGTAATCTGCACAAAATGCCAAGTGTTAAACTGTCAAAAAGATCGAATAGAAATATTCAAACTGCGCTAGACTGCTCACCAGCGCTTCCGAAATTTTTGTGTATGTACCAGCCTGGTATGGGCGCCTTAGTGTTCTCATGATTACCAGATACCTAGAGGAAGTCATCGTCATTTAGCTCTTTTTCTGAGTTACCCTCTTCAAGCTTTTGCTCGGTCCTTTCTAACCTTCGTACCAAAGAAACCCCTTATTTTTACTAAGTGTGTACAGGTGGAATATCTCAACAAGGACAAGATTTAAACCGAGGATGCGGTTCAGCGGGGCCACGCCATTTATTATCTTGTATGTGTTGTTGGAAACCTGGGTTGGGCACAACCTAGTCTGCCTCAAAAACTCACAAACTAGGGCTAGACTACAGAGCCAAGGCCACCTTCGACTATAGATACCACTTGAAGGCGGGCACCCAATTTGCCCCAATGAGTGTCTCTTTTTGGCTAACTCTAAATGGACATCATCTCGAATGTTCAATTCCTTGCATTCAGCCATGGCGCTTGGAGAACTAACCATAAATCGGCATTTCCCCATTTATCCCGATTTTATTTTGTATGATAAATAGCTCGGTCAAAATTGAGTGGCTTTGGTGATTGTTTGCTCAATCTTTGAGCCCTCGCTAACTGTGATGTTGATATGTTCCTGGTCGGTCCTGGTTCATTCTACATTGTTAAAAGTAAGTGCAAGTGTTAGCACGACATCAAGTGCATGGCTATCAAAATACGCCTAGCTCAATTACAAAAAGTTATGCTACGCTCTAGTCTTAACTCGGTTTTTGTTTTAGCTCGATGGTGGAGCCTAAGACATTAGGCCGGTTTTGGGGCTTCATCCTAATCTCTTGACATTTATCTCAGCTAGATGTTCTTACAAGCTTCCAGCGCGGTCATAGTCACTTAAAAGGACCACAAACTAGTTTTAGCCCGTCTCAATCTTATTTTTGGATCTAAAATTAGGATTTAGCTCGGTTTTGCTCAGAATTTATGCTGTTTACCCTAAACTCAAGACTATACAATGAAACTAAGGGGAATGAGGGGCACGATGGCCCCATTTGTGTTTTTGGTTCCGGTTTTGCCTACTATCAACCGATATCTATTAGCTTTAGCCCATGAGAGGGGCATAAGCAAATACCAACAACCCCAAACAAGAAAAATGCAAAAAACACAAAGAACAACAATGAAAAAGAGGCAACAATGAGAAGAACTTATGGATTTGGACACCAAATCAAGATCCAATCGATCTCGACCTCTATTGTGATGTCCGTAAGGATGGGAAACATTGGAAACGAGAGCAACGATGGCAACGTTAACGGCGACGGTGGCATAAGCTCAAAGGTTTAGGGTATTGCGCAGAGAAGATGAACAATGATGGGGTGTTTGGGCCCTTATGCGTATATATAGGGGAAAACTCAAAAGGCGGTAACTTTTCAAATTTTGGGTATGATGAAGACAGTTGTGAGGACAGCACGGAGCCTCTAAGGAAGTACCACGTAGCTTGGAGATGACGAACTGTCAATACGACCGATGGATTGTCAGTACAGCTGATTGATTGATGACAAGACAACTGGCACAAGTCTTAATAACTGGCCAAAGCAGATAGCCCGATTACAGAAGGTAACCCCACTCACGTTCAGCTTGGATGAGATTAAGGGGCAATTGAGAGGAAGATTTGTGCTAAACAATGGGTCGAGCTATACCAACACGAAATATAGTGTTAAGCCTTGTCGAGAGCTCGATGCCGATTTGGTCGAATCAAATCCACGGAGCTTCGGTCATAACAAGGCCACGTGGACATAGCAAGGATCTGTGACTTAACTTGGACCATATTTAGGTATCGCAGCTAGAGGTCACAACGACGCCAAGGTCACTGAGGCACAAATACAGTGCCGCGTGGCCGCACTATTTGGCCGTGATGACTTACTGCCCACCCATCGACCGATTTGAGGGCAGTGCACATATCTACTAACCCAAAGACAAAGATCGACTGTGAGGCCGACTTATCTTAGATCGGCTGGACTATCAAAAAGGAAGTACCGGTGTAGCACAAGTGATAGCGGTCTAGTATTCCACGCGGACCAATAAAGAGAAGAGAGAAATCCACCCTAGTATGGCCGATACTGCTTTGGCGATGCAACAAACATTGTTTGGAGGTTGTGGTCTCTACACGTGTAAGAAATGTAGAGGGAAGTACAGCCGCCTATCCAAAGAAGGACAACAGAGGTAGTACGCCCACAATCTCTGATGCTGCATGGCCACCCTTCAAAAGGAGGAGCATGTAGACGTTAGAGGTAAACAATTTCGAATTCTCTCTCTCTTTCTCTCTCTCTCTAGTGTTCTGCCTTCTCTCTTCTTCCAAAAAACTAACTTAACCATCAAAAGGGTTTTTCGGCAAAACCACCAGCCGAGTAGCTCACCTTTGTTTTGTTCACAATATGACGGAGTTCTAACGGAGTAAGACGTGCTTGGTAGCAAGGAGGTACGGTGCGAGGCTAATATTTCTCTCCTGTACAGGTATATAAAATTTAAATTAAATATAAATATTTTGTAATAAATAATTTCATGTTAAATAAAAAAATTAAATATAAATTAATATTAAGACATCAATAAGATAGAAAAAATATATATAATATAAAAGAAAATTAATTTGATTTATGCGATGCACATAATTAAGCACATTCTGTCTTATTTATTTATTTGTATATCGAGATAAATTTTTTTCAAATATTATAATAATTAAATTAAAATACCAACTATATAAAAGAAATTTGACAAATCTAAAAAATAGAAAAATATATGAAAAATAAGTATTTCTCAAATAGAGTCCATATCAAATTGATTGTTATAATTGAAATTAAATTTGTATAGAACTTTATATGTAAATAAAAAAGTATAGTGAGGTGGCTTTTATAATAAAAAAATAAACTTTTAGAATATGCCACCTAATTAAGTAAGGAAAACATTACTTTTAATAATAAGAATAATAATAATAATAATATATATATGATAAAGTAAAAATTTTATAAAAAAAATTAAATATATACTTCTTTCTAAAACTTAAACTAAAATACTTGTTAAAAAAGCATAATTATTTTTTTGTTAACGTTGTAAATTCAAATAATAATTAAGCAGATCTAATTAACTTAATTTAAATTCAAAAAAGAAATTTTAAAAATAAAAATTTAATGTATGTTTTGTTTTGTTTAATTTTTTAAAAATTATTTTTAGATGAGTTTTCGTTTGTTTTTAATAAATTTATTTTATATTTTAATCAATTTTTTTTATATAATTTTTAGATTTACCTAATCAAGTGGATTAGGCAGGCTTGGGATTTGAAAGTTTTTTTAGGATTGGGCTTATGATGGTGGGATTGAGTCCGATATCGAACTGGTTGAGTTTGAAATGACGTATATTTTCTTACCATATAATGCAAGCCCAGCCTAAAATTTATCCACCTTTAGGCTCCGTTTGGGAACAAGTTAATCTAGTAATTTTTTGGTTATTTAGCTAAAATATGAGCTAAAAAAAATTAGTATGTTTGGGATAACTTTTTAACTTTTTAGGAAAAGATGTGCAAAAAGTAGAGAGAAAAGATAATCTTTGACTTTTTGGTATGAGTTGTTGGCTTTTTGGCTAATTTAGTAACTTTTTAGCTAAAAGGGAGGGTTCCCAAACGAGGCCTTAGTTACAAAATCCAATGTGATAATATTACATTAAAAAATTGGTACGGATCCCAAATTTTATACCAAACATTCACAAGAGTGTGGATCCCACATAAGTATGGGTTTCATATCTATGTAAATGCTTGATGAAAATTTTTGTATTCTATTAAATGATAAATATTTTTATGCTTAGTAATGTTATGTGCACATAGTTGAAATACACAAAGTGCACAATTAAATGTGATAAATATTTTAGAATCGGTAATACTATAAATTCATACCTAACTACTTAAAAATTATCATTTTGTACACTACAAGAAATTTGACTTTTAGCGGCGTTTCAAAAACGCCGCTATATGCTTGAAAAATGCCGCAATAAGTTTTTGCAACGTTTAATATTTTCGTCGTAGATACGGCCGCCACAACATCTTAGCGGTGTTTCAAAAGCGTCGCTAAAAACATTAGACGACATTTTTCAAAACGTCGCAAAATCTTTAACAGCTATCTACTTTTCCGTCACAATTAATATATGATGTAATGATGACGTCATTCAGTGGTGTTTTTGGAAAAACCGCCACCTTTTTTCATTTTTAATACTTACCTCAGATGTGATGTCATGATGACAACATTTAGTGACATTTTTTTCAAAAATGCCATTTTATTTATTTTTTTTTAAGAATACAGCCCAATTAATTGAGAATTTAACTAAGAATAGAGATTGAGATTGAGATTGAGATTGAGAATTAACTGAGAATTTATATAAATTTAATTAGGAACAGAGATTGAAAATTAACTAATAATTAATATATAATAAAACAGATTGGCTCAAATTTAAATTACAATGCCAAATTGAAAACCATAAAAATTCTAGTTTATCTCTTTAGATATTTAACCATACAACTTTTCAAATCTCAATCATATACTGTCAAACAGTTTGAATTTTCTTCAAATCACCCCCTCATTTTTGTTATTTAGTGCAAATCTTCAAATCTTTACTTTGCAACCAGCAGAAGTCAGTTTGTTGACACTATAACTACGTAGTTCAGATTTTTGGATAAATTATCAATAAATCCCAATAGTTAGACTTAATTCTCATTAAGTCTTATTAAAAATAAGTCTTAATAAAATCGTCGCTAAAAATAATTTTTTGTGACAATTTTTTGTATATATCGTTAAAAATTGATAATTATAGTTTTTTTTTTATCACGATTTTTATAAAATGTCGCTAAAACTTAAAATTTGTGACTTTTTTATGATGAAGTTTTTAAACTATCGCTAAAACTTATAATTAGTGACTTTTTTGTGACATTTTTTTAACTGTCGCTAAAACTTATAATTAGTGACATTTTTTGTGACAATTTTTAAACTATTGCTGAAAATTAACAATTAGTAACGTTTTTTAATATCATTTGATAAAAAAACGTCATTAATTATCATGAAACCTATTAGAAAATAAATCCACCTATTAGTATCTACACGTAAGTCCTTCTCAAATTTTAAGTGTAATCCAAAATGATCATGAATGATTTATGATTCTTGAATTACCTTGATTAGTGTGTGGTATTTTATTTTAAGTGTAATCCACAGGTCATAAAGTTTTCATGATTATTTTCTTGAAAAAATTTTCATGATACCTAGCATTGCTGATTTTTCTATATATAAATCTCATACTATACAAAATCTCCACTATATAATCATCCACTCAAAAATTCTAGATCGTTAAATCTAAAATCTCAGACTTTTCCTTTTATGATATACTAGCCTATCACCCGTATATGCATGGATAATTATAAATATTTATATTTATTTTAGATTTTTACAATAGGTATGTGAAAAGTTAAGAAAAATATGTGTATTGGAGAAGTTATAAAGATTTGAAAGAATTTAATAAGTGTTTTTTTTTTTTTTCAAAAAACAAAACAAAAAAATTAAGAGGGAAAAAAATTAAGAGTCATTTACATAATAATCACATGGGTCTCTTGGGGATGTAAAAAGTAATGGCGTGTAAATACTGGGGTTTGACCGAGGAGTTTAAAAGAATTTAATAAGTGTTTATTTATTTTTTTTTCAAAAAACAAAACAAAAAAATTAAAAGGGAAAAAAATTAAGAGCCATTTACCCAATAATTACATGGGTCTCTTGGGGATGCAAAAAGTAATGGCGTGTAAATAACTGGGGTTTGACCGAGGAGGTAGCCCCAAAGGCAAATACATTTTTTATTATCACACATATACACACCACATAGTCATATAGCCTCTATCTCTCAGTTATTGCTTTATTCTAGTCAATAATCTTTGAACCAATCACCAAGTCAATTTTTTTTTAAAAATCTTGAAATTAAGATTTCATTTATTATGTTATTCTAGTCAGTTGTGCTTCCCCACCCTCTATCTCCTCCATTTGTCAATAGTGTAATTATTATAATCTTTGAACCACTCACCAAGTCAATTTTTTTTTTAAAAAAAAAAAATCAAAAATCAAAAAAATAGAATTAATATATTAGAACTTCCACAGGCCTTGGGGGTTAAAACCCCCTTTTCCTTAATATATATAGATAGATACATGTGATTATTTCAAAAACAATGCTATAGACCTACCATTTATGTTTTACAATTCATCCATATATAAAAGTTTGACGCTACAAAATTAAATTTGTAATAAATTAAAGTTGACACACGATGTTGTATGTCATTATGGAGAAAATTATGGGACTTAAATTGCGATGAAGGGCGGAGAGCACAACACTCACTTTTGTGCGTTTTGTAAGATTCATTATGTGTCTCATTTTTATCATTTAAATTGTTTATTTTTAAAATTTATCTAGGAGAATATATTATAAAAAAAATTAAGTTGATTAGACGTCAATAATTTTTGTAGTCAATTTTATACTTCAAATTATATTACCATTCATTTTTTTGAATACAAAGGTGATTTAATAAAAAAGACTATCAATATCTAGGGTTGTTTGAGAACATGACTATTTTAGTTATTTTTTTACTTTCATGGTCCGGTTAAAAAAGTTGTGTTTGGAAAAAAAATTTGATTTTTTTGAGCTCCGGTGATGTGACAAGATAAAATAACAAAAAAAATATAAAAATATAGACACACACATCACATTACATGTGGACCTCATTCCATACCACATCACTAAAGTTTTTAAAGCTCCAAAATTGGAGCTCTCAATCTTTATTCTTGATTTAATAATTATAAGAGAAAAAGTAAAATAATTATAGTTTGAATGTGACATTTTATCTTATTAACTATTTTAACCTATTTTATTTTTACTGACTATTTTAGCCAAAAAAAAGTCACTAAATCCACTTTTCAAACACCCCCTAATCAACTTAGAGGTGGTTTGACAACCACTTAAATAAGCTGTTTATTTGTTACAAATGATCACATCACTTTTATATTTTTTGTACACATTTTCTTAAAAATTTTAATAGTCACCCATATCCAAATCACTCCTAATTTTATACAAATATATCATGTTCCATGAACTATAAAAAATAAATAATTCAAATTATTGTAATAAAATTTGAATCTATTTTCCTTAAATCGTGGATCTCATTTATTTTTTTATATTTTAATATTTTAATGAAAAAAAGTTACTGAGGAAAAAAATGTATAATGAGCATTTCTATCCAAATCTTAAAATTAGTGTGTTAAAAATTTTTAAACGTTTAGGTAACAAATTAATATATGTTAATTTGATATAGAAACTTTTCATTAGATATGTCAAATTTATCATTTTATTATTGTTAGAAATGGGCGCCCATGTGGTATAACCATTTGAATGCTTTGAACGTTATCCAAATAAGTTTTGAATTTGAATTCAAACCTATTTGGATAACCACTCAGGATACATATATTATCTCCATTAACTGATATGAATAGATGATAAAAACATACATATATCTGATATATGGAATATGGGTGATTAAGAAAAACAACGTATGTTTGAATTTTTCCTATATACTGACTCTCTCCCAAAAAACAACGATCAAAGCCATTTGCACTGTGATTTGTGTGGGTGATATTCACTATTGTAATATCACCCCATTGCTGAGTTGATTGACCAGATTCAAGAAGCACGTGATTTACCCACGAGATCCTTCAATTCAGACTCTGTCTAAAAAGGTATGTAAATCATAATTTTTATTCCGCTACGTAATGCTTTATGATTTACATTGGTATCAGAGCGTGTATGGCTATTTTCGTGTTTTTTCTTTAAACATGTGTATATTTTTATATGTATATGTACATATTATATACATGAATGTTTATAATTGAGGAATATGTCAACTCTTATTAGATTAAGAGCATAATACCTATTTTTATGTTCATTAATGTATTTTTCAATAACATAAATGGTTTTATTTTGAAAAATGGAGTCCGACAATATAAAAATCAAAAAACACTGAAGGCAAGGATATGCGATATGCACGTGCCACGATGCCGCGGAGTCAGCCTCCACGCTACCGCATCGCCGCCCACACGCCACCGCACGCCGACGCGACGCCTCACGCTGCATCACGGTGTTGTCCACGCAGGAAGCCGTCGGCGCGCACACGACGCCGACTGCAGGCCGAGCCGCTACCGAGTCGCCATTTGAGCCGCGCTCTGAGCCGCGCCGTTTTCTTTCACCGGCTTGGCTGCTGATGCATAAAGCACTGTTTGTTATGTTTTTTAATTCTGAATCGCATTAAATGGTCATAATTAATTCATTATAGCTTTGTTTTAAGCTTGGTTGGTACCGTTAGACTCAGAATTAAATTTTTTATCTTCTGTAAAATTTTGAAAATTTTATGAAAATAAAAAAATATTTTTCCTGAAATAATAATTCATTATTTCTGCTTTAAAATGCATCTGGTGTTACATGATTAAATTTCTGGGGCTGAATTTTTTATTGTAGACTATTGTTGTAGTTTATTATTTACTGGTATGGTTATTTAATTTTACTAAATTCTGGAATATTTATTTCTAATTTTATGTGTGTTTATTAGTTATTTAAAAATTCCAGAAAATACCAGAAAATTTTCGAAAATTTCAGAAGTGATATACTTTCTGTTATGACATAATTTGAATATTAAATATAGCATGTTGTTGTTTTTTGCCTAGAATTTCTAATTTGTTGTAAATAGAATAGCATGATTAATTATTTTTTATTTTAATTCTGTTATTAAATGTAACAAAGCATGTATTGATTGTGAATCTACATTATGATGCTGTTGTATGGAATTATAATTTTTTATCATGCTTTTAGAGATTCCATAGTCAATGGGAGGTTATTCGGTTAAGAGAAATTGTTGTAGATTAACTCCCGAAAACCAATATTTTGCGCATGAATTAAATTAAATTTTGGATAATTGTCACCTGTGGCGCAAGAAATGATTATGAGCATAGCGGATTTTCGATCTTGCGACTTGTGTAAAATTGTCACTATTTAATTTAGATTTTTGCGGCAAAATTATATTATGCTAATCAAATTAATCCCAATGCGAATTTCTCTCTAAATTGACTTAGCTTATGGAAGTTAATTTGGTTGACCTAGACTTAGTAAAGATGTTCAAATATGAACAATGTAATTCTATTCTTTAGATGAGCAAAAGTCTTGGAGACTTTAGGTCAGGCCTTAATTGAGCCAAAGTAAGGAAACATGACTCAAAGTCGTCATGATTTTGTTGCCTTGTTTGGCACAATAAAAACTAATGTCTGCGCTATGGTTAGCGGCATGCTATGTAGTTTTGGTTGGCAAGTTTTGGAGTTATGAAATTAGTAAGCCCTCTATAGATCTCAGATATATTCTTGAATATTGAGCTGCGTTGATTGTCTTTGTAATTTGACTTGTAAATAATGTTACATCGTTGGATGAAGTAACATTCAAGAGTCAAGTCATCCAAGAAATGCGAGCTTAATTAGTCATTAAGTGTAAGACGAGTAGCCAGTATAAGCAGTGTTTTGCTCTCTACCCAATTATTGGGAGTGGATTGAGCAAAATTTCATGCACTATAATAGTGTGCGTTGAAATATCACGCTAAGTGAAAAGATTAGCGCTTAGAAGCTGCAAAAAATCTATTAACACTAAGTGAAAAGATTGGCGGTTAGTGGCTGCAAAATCTATTAGCATTGCCAACTTGTCTAAATCTGGACACTTATTGTTTCCACACTTGAGTGTGAGACATGAGGAGGGGCTTCTTTGTATGATTCCTTAGCTAGGCTAACGTTTTTTGAATAACGTTTACCACTAAGCTTAAACGCCAAAGATAGTAATGAAAAGGTCAAGGCCGACAAGGTTTTTATGACTCTAAGAATTTGACGCATCGCTTGTGAGAGCATTATGTTGAATTAGACTCTTTAGCCTAATTCCCGCTTAAGTTACTTCAAGAGCTGTCACAGATTGATAGCTTATTCTCTCCTTCTTGTGGATAGTAGAATTAATTGCAAGTAACTATGAAGCGAGAAATAGATATGGCAAGAGGAGTATCGTGATCTTTCAACTAGATGCAATAAAGTGTATGGAGAATAAAATTGACTTGAAGGTGCAGGGGATTAGCACTTACTAGTTAAATTTGCGACTTAGGCGCACTTGATATCTCCATGACATCCTTTTATGATCTATTGAATATGAATTAGTCCTGAGTCATTACCTAGTTGGGCCTAAACCTTTTAAACTTATCTTCGAGAACTCACACATTAAGATGATTGGAATTAGTTTATGACATTGGTCATGAACCGGTGGCTTATTATACTTAATCACATTAATGAGATGATGACAAGATGGTTTGAATAGGCCCTCTCGGGCCCACTCACTTGTGACATCCTGTTCTCATATGAATGTGTAACTTTGTTCGCAATGGTTGCGCACAAGTAAGTAGGAAAACCGTAGAAGGTCATTTGTATTAGCACATTTAGTCCACTATGATATTTGTGACTAGATATGCATAAGGGTATGATAGCTAAGCCTCAATCTCGACACATTTATAGATTACGATACGCATCTGAGTCAAGACTATTTGATCTCCCATGAGTCAAAAGTTTTGAGATGATTTTTTGACATTGCACATATGAGGTTAAGATCAATTAGATAACAGCTTTTGTGCTTTTAGTTTTGATCAAGATGGCGAGTATCTATTTGAGTTATTTTAGAAAACTCTGTGAAGAGAAATGAATGCTTAGAACATTGATTATTCCTAATACTCAACAACACAATGGTGTGGTAGAGATAAAGAATTAAATATTGTTAATGTTAGGTGGATAATGGCGCAAAATGTTTCCCAATTGGGAATTGCACTAGTTTGTTGCCTATATCCCTAACTAAGTGCTCTCCATATCAGATTTTACACTCCATTTCAAAGAATGGGTTAGCGAGAGCTATCTATGGGCAATCTCAGAATCAAGTTAGCCTTATCTTTATTTTACTTCTCATAAGATTATGAAGTTAAGACCTAGGGTTCTATAGCGCATTATTGTATGCTGTCTTGTAAACACATAGAGTCGTGTGGCGCATTATTGTATGCTGTCATGTAAACCCTCCGGATCAGGTACATATAAGTAAGCAGCTTTATGGGAGTACAACTAAGTCACATAAAGTTTTCTTAGTAAGGGTAACGTGAATAGAGTTTTTTGAAACTCTATAAGATAGAAAATTCTTAGCATAGCGCTCTATGTAGCCTAGTTGAGAATGGAAAGAAATTTCCAATATCCTAGGGACAGTGGAAGCGATGTGTCTACTAATGGATTACTCCATTAGAGAAGAATACTCTACATTCTTAGTTGCGTAGTAGCAAATGTGAAAATTTTCCACGTCATCACTGGGTGATTGAGAAGGAAACATTCATGATTACTCCGCAAGATGATAAAGAGCCTAGGATAATACCAAAGGCTCTAGTCCTCTGTTTTTAGAAAGTGGATCAATGTTGCGCAATTTAAGACAAAGTCTTTGAGGATTAACCATTTCTATAATTTGGTTGACTTTCTATTATAACGCGAAATTGTTCTAAAGTTATGCGTAATTTGGATAGTCATTGAGGCATAAGGCTCGCTAGATACCGAAAAGTCACACCATTGAGGAAGGTGTAGACCATGAGAAGACTTCCTCCTGGGGAGTGAAGTTATTTTGACTTAGGCTATGATTGACATAAGTTCGGAACATTGATTTGTGTATATTGTGACCCAACTTCTCATTGGAGAATTGGATAAGTAGATCCGTAGGGATTTACCTTCTGTTTTTATGGTGAAAAGTTAGGAGCGCAAAAAAGGTTGCTAGTTCTAATAAATCTTTTACAGCCTAAAACAGTTATCCAAATAATGTTTCTTAGATTTCGTCAAGCCATGATAGGCCGACGATGATCGATGAACACCACTGAGGCATGATCAATGGTCCAAAAAGAACTTTTTTCTTACTTTGTCATTATGAACCAAGAATTTATAAGGTTGTCACCACCTAGGGTGGGTTGTCCTCTATTTTAGATATGATGGACATGGGTGATGTAATTTATATGCTCGGATGAACGATCCTTAGGGATTGTTTTGGAAAAATTCTCGGTTTGTCTTCAATGACTTACATAAGGAATATCCTAGAACGATTCTAGATGCAAAATTGCAAACCCATTGACTTACCTATCGGTAAAAGCCAGAGCCTTAGCTATTGAGTGAATCTTCGGATTGTCTTTGGAAGAAACAGATGACCTATATTCCTTGATCTTTTCTTTGTTGTGGGAGCCTAAAGTACGCTATGTGGGCGTATTCGGCATGATAAGTGTTATCTTTGGTAAACAGTCAACTGAGTTGTTTAGACATTGACTTTGCTCATTAGACTGTGGATAGAATGCTTTACTAGTAGTATATTAATTTGCTCTTTGTAAGATTCAATGTGCTAATTGGGCGCATCTGCGCTAATTAGGTGCATCAAGAATGAACGCATATTGGTCACCAAAATATCTTTGGAGAGGTAATTGCGCAAGAGGTAGTGATCTTAAATCACTTCATGTGAGGAGCACATGGAGGATTCCGTGGTATATGCTTATCGCAAGAGGTGTTGATAAGGCTTATGTTTGGAATCTAGGATTGTGATCTTGAATCACTTCATGTGAGGCGCACATAGTGGATTCTGTTGTATATACTTATCACAAGAGGTGCTGATAAGGCATATGTTTGGAATCTAGAATTGCGCAAGCTGTGGTCATTTTTTTTTTTGGATCGATCACTTATTTGTTATGAGATGATGGGATGTTGACACTATTATGATTTGTGTCATAATGATTAGCAGATGATGATGTCAGCAGGCAAGATTGGCTCACTCACACGAGCAATCGCCCTTGGCGCTTGGGAGCGAGCAATGATGAGACTAGTGGTTTATTTTTGGAGCCAAGAGAGACTTAAATTATCCACTATGCATGTCGCCTTGGTTACAACCAAGATGAGGTTGTGTTAAGGACCAAACATGGATGTTAATACCCACTTTCCATCTTGTGCCTGTTATGATTAGCCAGATGCGAGATCTCATTTGGCGCCTAGAAGGAGAGCAAATAGAGAATTCGGGTTAGGCGCTAGAAAGCGACTAGACTAATATCTGTACGGTGTATCGAGGATGACGTCACTCTTTTGGAAGAATTACTCCACCATAACATGTATTCATACTATATGTGCTTGGCGACTGAGTAATGAGGTGAGAGAATGGATCCCTGTTTCCTTACCATGTGAGTCAAACTTCGTTTTGTGACTTTTGATTATGTCATAAGGTAAGGGGTTGATGTTCTGCTACTTTGGTATGTTGCCTGCGGTCATGTATGATTCGGCTTTAAGGAACATCACTAGGAAAGCGATCAATCCTAAACTAAATGGCATGAGGGCAAAGGGAAGATCATCTAGAATTACACCACTATTGTATATTCATTGCCGGCAACTCACATCGCTCTGTATGAAAGGCGAATTGAGTATGAATATATTACAATAATTGAGAGGGTCAAACATGCTCTTTTTGAGGGATTAGAGATGTTTTTTGGACCGGTGTAATTAGATGGGTCTGGGGTATATGAGACACTATTTCTGTTCTTTTTGGGTTGATGTCTCTATGCTGGCTCATTTTGAGTTTCTAGTATATAGCTCCCACATGCAGGTGTTCTCAGCAGTCGCACGGTGCAGTGGCTAGTATGAGATTGTTCTTTTTTGGGGAGATTGAGATAAAGATGTGGCAGTGTCATGCCAACTCATGTGGGAGTGGGAGATGTTAGAAATGGGCGCCCATGTGGCATGACCATTTGAATGCTTTGAACCTTATCCAAATAGGTTTTGAATTTGAATTCAAACCTATTTGAATAACCACTCAGGATACATATATTATCTCCATTAACTGATATGGATAGATGATAAAAACATACATATATCTGATATATGGGATATGGGTGATTAAGAAAAACAACGTATGTTTGAGTTTTTCCCATATACTGATTTTCTCCCAAAAAACAACAATCAAAGCCATTTGCACTGTGGTTTGTGTGAGTGATATTCACTATTGTAATATCACCCCATTGCTAGATTGATTGACCAGATTCAGAAGCACATGATTTACTCACGAGATCCTTCAATTCGGACTTATTCGAAAAGTATGTAAATCATAATTTTTATTCCGCTATGTAATACTTTATGATTTACAATTATTTTTAAAATAATATTATTTTATTAAATAAATTTAATATTTGACATCAATATAAAACATATTTAACTTGACATGTTCGAATTCATGTCAAATATCAATTCAATATTTAACATTTCGAGTGAATTTCATCTCTCGTGTCGAAATAAAATTTTTGAACTATCACATGAAATCTGACATGCCAAGTGGTGGTGCTCTAATGTAACAGTTACAAAAGGTGCGTTTGGGATATAAGTTGATTTTTAGTTATTTTAATTTAGATTAAAATCTAGTTTAGATTAGACATTTTAACTTTTTAACTTTTATGAAATAAAAAATAAAATAATTATGATTAAAATGTAATATTTTATTTTATTAATTTTTTTTGTATATTTTATTATTTTGTGACTATTTTATACCTAGATTGGGATGCCAAACAAAAGCAAAGTTTATTTGTGAATGGTAGTGAAGTACGAAGCGAGTGAGGAACGTGTGAGGTTAGGTGCGCGTGGGTAAGTAAAGTACTTTAATTGGGAAACAAGTGAGTTAGGAAGTTGACACGCGTGAAGTAAATGAGTGAGAGAGAGAACATGCTAATAGCCACGGTGCTTGTCTATCTCACCACATGTCACTTCCCAAGCGCTGGCTCCCGAAGAGCTGTTATCTAGATCCGTCCCACCGTGATCATGATTCATGACAATCTAAACTGTTTAGTTATATAAATTATTATTTTAAATAAATATTAAGGCTAAGTTTGGGAAGACTAAATAAGTGTATTTTTTAATTTTTCAGTATTACATGTAGAAAAGTAGAGAAGAGATGTTGATTGATGTGACTCAAAAAAGATAAAAAGATGAAATAAGTGTACTTTTTTAGTTTAGCCAAACTTGACCTAAATATTGATAAAATAAAAATATTATAATTATTTAATTAATTTAATTTTTCAAACGTGAGAACACCTTTCTAATTCAGATCAGGACTGAAGAGAAATCTGTTCCGAAATCCTAAACCCCAGTCACACGAATTTGCTTGCTGAAGTTCAATTCTATCATAATAGATTGAAATTGAATTATGCATGGACTGTCTGAATTAATCATAAATTTATTTATTTTTTGAAGTCATATTAATTTATTTATTTAAAATTAGATCTTATTAATATATAATAACATAAAAAACAAATATGTGTCTATAACCTATATATAAAATAGTGAAAGCAAGCAGATATTTTTGAATCTAACGTTGGTGGAATTACCAGAAATGCCTACCAAGTGTTCATATTTTTACTTTTGGCCCTACGAAGTCACTTACATGTCATTTGCAACTCGTCTTCCCAATTTTTGGATTGACGTGTCTTCTTGGCCATATGTTGTTTGAGTGAGGTAGGTATACGTGTCTTTCGCTAAGTATTGTATAGTGATTTCAATTTTGATCCAACTTTTATTGTATTTCGAACTCATGTTTCGTGGTTTAGTGTTGTTGTTCATCTCTTGTCCCCTTGTTTTTCTTTAAGTTTGTCTTTTGGATTGTTATGGTTATGTTTAGGACAGGTTGATTGCTTGATTTTCAAACTCTTGTTACTCAGATTTTTGCTCTTCCACTCGAGCAGCACTTCTTACGCTCGAGTGAACTTTGCAAACTCTCAATACTTTTGTAGGTCTGTAAAACAACTGGGAGAGTGTATTCTTGCGCTCGAACGGGTCTTTTCTTTGCTCGAGTGGACTTAACTCGAGTGGCCATTTCTTGCGCTCAAGCGGTTGGTCTACTACCTGCAAAACTATTAGATGCGTGTTTTCTACGCTTGAGCGTCACTTCTTGCGCTCGAGCGATGTGCGTCTCTTTCATTGTGTCTTGGTACTCGAACGGCAATTCTTGCGCTCAAGTAGAACAACTTATTGTGTCTGATGCTCGACCATCACTTCTTGCGCTCGAGTGATGTGTGTCTCTTTCATTATGTCTTAACGCTCGAGTGGAACAACTTATTGTGTCTAACGTTCGAGCGTCACTTCTTGTGCTCGAGCGGACTGTGTGTATATCAGTTCGGAAAAGTGACTTTTTACATCACTTTTTCAGATCTTTTCTTCCTAAACCCTAAAGTTGAGACTCCCTCTCTCTAAAACACTCTCTTTCTCTACATTTTTACCTAGTTCTAGTGATATCTCTACCTACTTGCCTTTGTTAAAAAGTTAGAGTATCTCAAGAGCTACATTTTGATCCAATTAAAGCTTGGTTTCGGCGTCCTTGAAGTTTCTCCATATTTTCCCTTTGGTCTTCTAAGCCTGAGGTAGGGATTTTTTTCACCTTCTTATGATTTTTAACTTAGTTATTGGTTGTTGTGTAACAATGGTGGATTTTGAGAGCATTTTGGACAAACTTAGGGTTTAGGATGTAAAATCAAAAGAGGAGTTTCTAGTAAATGTGATATAAATGGTCATGGGGTTTGAAAATGAGGTTATATTGTATCACAATTGTTGATTTTGGCATTTGGGTTAACATTTGGAAAAAATGGAAGTTAACCTAAAATGGTTCAAATATTTATTTTGTATAAATAAATAAAATTGATATTATAAATATGAAATTAGATGAATGTTGATGTAAATGATGGAATTAGATATACATTACCTCACACTTTTGGAAATTTGAATAAATTATCTGTCTTGAGATTGAATATTTGTTTAGAAATACTTGTATTAAGCTATTGATGGAGGATAGTTATGATTGTTGTAGAAATTGTATGAGGATTAGGTGAATTAAAACTAATCTCTTATGGGTTGTCATTGAATATGACCACGTTTAAAATACATTGTATATATATGATTGTTTGGAGGAGAAATGGGATGTACTTCATTGTATGGAATGAGATATGGGATGGACTCCATTGAAATTAAGTTGGCCTGTGTGTCCAAGATGAAAGTTCCGAAACCACGTGTATACATAAGTGTCAATCCCGCGAACGAAATTTTCGTAAAATGGCAAATTGAAGTGTTTGTATAATAATTGTGTTAATTTAGGAACCACTGAGTTGTAGTCTTAGATGGGCTATCTAAAAGATAATGAAATTGGCTCATAAAATGAGATGAAATGAATTAACTTGAATTGATATGAAGGAAAAATTATTAAAATGTGAATTTTGGTACTTTATGATTATATAGAATATGGATTTTTGTCATTGGCATTGTAAATACACATTATACTTATATCTTTATTAAGATTCATACACTGTGTTAGATTGTTCCTACTGGGATTTAGCTCACCCTATCTGGGAAAAATCATTTTCAAGTGTTGATGATATGCTTCCGCCAAGACAGTAGCTTCACTTTTTGTACTTATTTGTATAGCTAAGAGCTTAAATTGTATAGAGTTAAACTCTCTTTTGTTGTAACTAAGCAATGACTTGGAAAGATATAAGCCTTTAGTGTATATAATTATCTGTTTAACTTTCATTCCTCCTTACTACTTGTAACACGTGCTGTAGATTCATGATGAATTATTTATGAATGTATAGCGCATGTGTCACTTTTGTACATTAATTTAAATTAATGAAAATTTATTATTTTGATTATGTTTTCTTGCGTTAATTGTGTTGGGTTGGATTATTGTAATTATTTTTGGGGCGTTACATATTGCAACCAAACCGGATGCAATCATCTGTCCCTCCTAGAATTTTCTTGTGTTCGGTGGATTAAATTTTGCTATCAAACGATTCTCTCTCAGCCGAAGACAAATGCATATATGTATATACTCGTTGTTCTGTTTCACTTCCCATCTTGGTTTAGCTTCGTTGTTTTTAGGTACACAAATTACAGCCCAAACTCCACAACCTGGTATGTAATTTAGTGGTTTTCTACTTCTTTTTCTACTAGCTATGGATATATTGATATCTGATTTGAATGCCTCTATTCTCGTGGGTGCTTGTTAGTGCATACACAAATTAGGCACACCACCTGTTTGACAGTATACCTGAACATGCATACCAAAAAATTGGAGGCTTTCTTAATCGAAAATTTGCATTGAAAATGTGTGAATGCTCATAAAAGTTAGAGAACTCATACTCAGAAACTAAATCAATGATGCTAAAGACTTCTATCTCCACTAACAAAATTGATGGATTTGTAGCTTTAAAGACAATACATTAAAATTCAAAAACATTTAGTAGTATTTTGAGATGCAAAAGTATTTCCTTGTGCTTCTTCATGCCGATTGGCTCCTAGAACCTTCCTTGTTTATTGTTACAAGTGGTGGAACTTGTCTTCACTTCTTATTGTGTTTCCTCATGCCGAGCGGCTCTCAGAACCTTCCTTGTTCAGTGCACCGACATGAGAGACCAAGCGGTGAACCTTGTTTTCTTCCCGAGTTTTTGGTCTGCAAAAATGTTTTCCCACGTGCTCAGAAACAAAGGCAGTGACCAACTATACAAAGCCATATATTCCCTTATGCAATTTCCAATTCACCGTGTCTAGAGATCAGCTTTGAAAAATGGACAATTAGGTATATGTTTTTCTATTTTGCCTCTTTTTTTTAATGTTTTTTCTTCCTCTATGGAGATTTTGATGTTAGAGTTGTATGGTTACATATTGAGTTCGTGTTGGTTATTTTATAGACAAATTTCGCACACCATCTGCCCAACAATATGTGTGATTGAATGTTTAATATAATTTTCCATGTGTCTTTTTAATTACCAATTAGAGATACTTGACATAATTTTACTCTACTCGTACAATTAGTCATTTACTTCTGTTCTCCTTTATTCCTTTATTTGAATTGGTGAGTGATAATTTCATTTGTATGGGTTTTGTCATTATTTTTTAGTCAATCAAATATGAGAATAAATATTTGATGAAATGAGCATTCCATTCCGGTGAACTAAAACACTATCTTTGTTCATTGCATTCTCATTCCAGGATGAGAACTTTGAGATATAGGAGATAATGAGGTCAACAGTATAGGCAAATATACTTTGGCCAATTCCATTTGATGAGAACTCTCTTCTACTATCTTCCTTAGTTGCCTGGTAAGTATCTCATCTTCTATATCTTTTACAAGTTTGCATTTCCACTATATTTCGAGCTAATTCTTTTTATTAATTAATGCTTGAATTTGTATATTTTTGTTTTGGTTATTTGGTTTTAATTTTTAAATTTATGATGGTAAGAACAAACTTGAAGCAAGGGAAGAAGGATATGTCAGGGTTAAGAACAAACAGAACACCGCAGTTTTTTTTTTTTCCTTCCTCTTTTGCTTTGCTTTGCTCTGATTTCTGTTTATTCATCAAATTCATGCTCTAAATTGTTGCCTAGAACATAAAGCTTTTTTGTTTCCTTCCTAATTTTAATTGTCTTCCGAATCAAAGGAGCTAATAAGGTTAAACTTATTGTGGGATGAGTTTTTCATTTCTTAAATAAGAAGAGTTCATGACATATAGAGCAGCTTAACAGTTCAACAGGTATGGGACATATTTTGCCAAAATTACAACAGGTATTGGTGTCTATGTATTTTTGTTCTTACATTATTATGATACAATTTGATATTTTGCTCACCATATGTTTGACATTATGCCACTGAAAGAAAAAGAAAAGAAAAAAAAAATCAATACCCAATTTTGTATGTTGTTTAGTGTTTTTGACTGGGAAAATTATTGTTTATTTATTGGTTTATTGTCTTTGGATAGAATATTGCTAAACATCCTAATCAACAATATAATTTCCATTGTTGTTGCCTTTTTTGGCTCAAAAGTTCAGATGATGAAAATTTATAACAATAGTAATCTAACTTTCTTCTCTAGCTTAGAACAAAACAAAACATATTTCACTTTCCCAAAGGGCACTTAGCATTATTT
Source organism: Camellia lanceoleosa (assembly GCA_025200525.1). NCBI lineage: Eukaryota > Viridiplantae > Streptophyta > Magnoliopsida > Ericales > Theaceae > Camellia > Camellia lanceoleosa. Next base: position 121,557,942 of record CM045763.1, on the reverse strand, counting down.
CTTCATCCCCCACTGTTGGTAAAAAAAGATAGATTATCTATTAGTATTTGTCTTGAAAAAAAATAAAAATAATTACATCCCAATGTCACTAGGTTTACTCCCTCCTCCAAAATAATACCTTTCTAGGGGGGGAGGGAAATACCTTGCCCTAATGTACTAATCCAACCAACAAATTATTTATGATGATTAAAAAAGGAAAAAAAAATGATAAATATTAATACTAACAGTAATTTATCTGTACTTAATACAACCTGAAATAAAAATAGATTGGTTATAGATGTACAAATTTATGGTGTGTACCTATAAAGTGAGAATTCTAAACTATTATGGCTAAGTGACAAATGTTGTGGTTATATTATTTTGAATCATGTGGCGTAAATGTCCCAAATCATTGGTGGCAATAAATTAGGATGTATTTTGCACAATGTTGCATTACATACATAGTCAAGCACAATAGGAAAACAAATCGAAGGAAATGATTTTAATGAGTTGCACATGGGAGTATAGGTTTGTGGAGTTTGCAGCATGTTCTTAATTAATATAACATGGTTGGTTGTGTCTTGGGCTATTTCAGTTCGAGGAAGGCTCATGTATTGGTATTGAGAAAAGTTTGATTGGATGTAAATGTGTGCAAATATATGTGAAGTATGGTAATAACCAATGTTGCATTACTTGAATGAGTTAAGCACAAATCTGCTAATCAAAAATTTTGAAAATAAATAATTGATGCTGGAAATTTAATTTACATATTAAAGTCAAAGATTTAATGATGGAATTAATATTTAAATGCTAGAAATTGCATTTAAGGTGATGTACAGCTCATAATAGTTGCAAAGGCATGCATTTTGAAACTAAATTCCATAGAAGCCAAAACTACAACGTTAAGAGCAACAATTATTGATTACCCATTCGATATGTGAGAAAGAGTTTCATTTCCAGTTTCCTTTTTTCAATTTATTTAATAGCTTATTGAATTTAATGAACACATATAAAATCCTCCCTTTTCCCAATAGCTAAAAATAAATAGAAAAATATTTGAAGTATCTTGCATTCTTTGACCCATGGAGAGATATACTATGGAGTTTTGGATTCATTTGAAGGAAAAAGAAACATAACAAAGAATACAATATAAGAAAACAATTAAAAAGAGGAGGAGGGAGGGGGGACAAAATCAAACAAACGAATTAATGAAAAAAAATTCAGATACTATAGTAGTTTAGTATACATATAAATTAGCCAAATCTATAACAATATTAGTTCTCTCAATATGACGAACGAGATCAAAGAATAAGATTAGGATTACCTGATGGCATAAATCTACCACTTGGAAAATACATGACCACCTAACCAACAATTGGTGAAAATAGATTAATACTGTTCTATCACACAATTATTAGACAAGGTTGGGGGCTGTGGTTTTCCAATTTGTTATTGTAATACCATAACTAATTTTCAATGCTTTCCCCTGAGACTCTGTCGAACTTGTACTCAATGATTGTTATTGTTGAAGTCTGGTTCAATTGGGTATGATGTCTTTTGATGGTGATTTTCTCCTTGAAATGGTTTAGTCTGGAAGAAGCTGATAAAGTTGAAGAGCAATTTAGAAGGCCAAAGGGTTAAGCTTTGTTAAGAAATTTAGAATTAACATGCTCTTAGAGATTGTTGATACTCTTGGGAGCTTTTGATGGCTTTTTGACTTCTGGAACAGACACGTTTTCTGGCCTAAAAAGCATTCACTGCATGACAAATGACATCCTACATTTAAGGTTGTTCTTCTTTGAATGCTTATGTCATTCCTCTAATCCTGTGGTGAAACTTTCCTTTTCTCATTTTTTTTTCTTTCTATATTCTTATTGATATAAGAAATGGAAACAATTATCAAATTCCATATCTGTTGCTATTGGAGTTTTCTTATATCACTCATTTGTCCAGTTCAGTTGGTTTCTTAGGACATTTGATGGTTTTCCACCTTAGATAGTTTTTAATTTTTTTTTTCTTGTGTAACATTATCTCAGGGAAAATATAAGGACACAATAAAGGATTGCACGAAAGCATTGGAACTAAATTCTAATTATCTGAAAGCTCTGCTTAGAAGAGGAGAGGCTCATGAGAAGCTTGAACACTTTTAAGAGGCTATTGCTGGTAAATTTAGATTCAGTAGATGTGCATTATTATCAATACATAAAATGATAGCTACCTATAGGTTTCCTTTGCTTTCAATCTTGCATTTACACACACACTCTCTCTCTCTCTCAATAGCAAAATATATCTGTTATTGTTTCCTTGTATAATGTTCTGATCCAAACATTTTTTACGCTCTCATTTTTGCTTCTTCCTTTTATTGCATGCTTTGCAGATCTGAATAAAGGCTTGTAATTGGATCACACATTGGTGGTAGAGAGATGATATAAAGCAATCCTTACAATTGGTTAGTCTAGAGTTCTATTTTAAGACAACAAGGGTCCAATTTGTATGTTGGTTCACAATTTCGTGCAAGATGTGTTCATGACTGACACGATAGAAAAGAATAAATACTGTGTCTTTTGTGTTGAGATTTTCTTGGAAAAAATATTGTTTCTTTGCCTTGCTATATTATTTTTATCAACGATAATACGACCCTCACGGGCATAGCGCGTGGGGGTCCAACTAGTGTGATGAGAAAGATGGAAATGAAAGAAAGATGTGAACCTCAATAAATAAATAAATAAAATTTTAAAAAAATGAAAGATGTGAATCAACGAATTGTTACACTATGGTCTTACTATTTTTTAGTGAGATGGGAAAATATTTAACTTTTGTGTTGTGTTATTTATTTATGTCATGTATAAGTAAGCAAGATCTAATGATTTTGATTATTTTGGTTCAGAAGGGATATTATTAAATTAAATCTTAACAAAATTTAAAATCTAACTTAACCTAATTTTTATTTGAATAATGCTTGAGACCCCCTTTTGGGGGTCACCCCCTCACCCCCTTTGCCACGTGGCAGGTAATGATTAGAGGAGCAGGAAAAAAAAGAAAAAGAAAAAGAAAATGTAACCAATAAGAGAGAGAGGGGGTCAAAGGGGGTAGGGGAAAAGGGGGATGAATCATTGCTCTTTTTATTTGATGATAAGACTAAAAATTACTGTAATGCGAGAGTTTATTTAAATATAAGTTCAAATTAACCAATCAAATTATATCAAGATGCACACACAAAAAAGAGATACAAAGAGAGATAGAGAAAGAAAATCGTTTCAAACCACTAAATTACATAGCAATATATTAGTTGTCATTAATTTTGTAATAATTATTTGTAAACAAATAAACAAATTATGAGTATTCATATGAGAGGTGATATAAAATAGTGACAAAAAATTTGTAATATATAACATTTCTCTAATATAAAATTTATAGAAATTTTTTTTAGCATAATTAAACATTTAACATGAAAAATTAAACACATTTTTTTGAAAAAAAAAAAAGCTAAAGAAAAAAAAAAAAGCTAAAGAAAATAGTGATATCAAATTTTCATGACATTTTGGAATAATTAAATCAAAATATTTAAAATTGAAAAAATTATGTATATTATACTAGTTACAGTAAGATAATTTCAAAAAATAAAAAATTACATGTGTATTTGCCCCCTCAAAGTTCGAATCATGGATTCATCATTGAGGGGCATGTGACTTCCTTGGGCCTCACGTGCCTCTGTCACTGGTCGTATGTATAAAAAGATGATATTGTCATTAATTTTCTACTAAAATGTATATTTGTTTTTATTTTTTTTATCAACAAAAAAAAAATGAACTTTATTTATTTTAGGATCTATAAATCATTTACATTAATTTGATCACTTTACCCTTATTAAAAAGAGAATCAATATAATTATGTCGTACTTATAGGACTTGTGGAAGCAGAAATTATCCCACATATATTAATCAAGAGATTAACAAAGAATTGAGTCACACCGTTCTGAATCTGCAAAAGAATAAATGGTTAGTGACTCTCGACTGGTGGTTGCCGATCGGAGGGCACTTCGACGATCAAATTAGATAGCATATATCTAAATGACACTGAATAAGTAAATAGAATAGTTTAAGCATACCTCCACCCCCAAAGTTGATGAATACATCCATTTATATAGGCAAACTTGTCACTCATTTTGTCCAATGAGCTTAAGCCACTAATTTGGTCCAATGAAAATAAACCACTTGTATGGCCCAAAACTTATTTGATATATGTATGTCAAAGCAAGTCAGCAAGTTGCATTGCAAGGTATTGTTTTATTACCTTAATTCTATTTTCATGTAGGCATTGGGTGGGCCATCTCACATGGTTTATTTTTATCCCTCCACAGGACTAATTACATTTTTCTCAAACCTAAGGAGAAATAAGTGTAATTTATCTTAATTTATATACATATATATATATATATATAAAATTTGAGTTTAATAACATGATTCAACACTTAAAATTAAATGTATTAAAAGTGAGAATCAATTAAGCCCGTTTGATAACCACAATTGATATTACTTAAAAACTTAAATACATCTTAAAATGTAAACTAAAATTTAAGAAAATTTTAAGTCATACAAAACTTATTTAATTCTGACTGAATTTATAAATACTACACATAAATATCGATATACACTATTATAAACTCACCACCACTACTGTTACAACTACCACTACCACCACTACCACCATCAGGCCACTGCCACCACTACCACCATCGCCGCCACCGCCACCGCTGTTACTACTATCACTACCACCACCATCATGCCATCGCCACCACTAGCATTACTATCACCACCTTCATCACAATTATCATTGTTGCCATAAATCTACCATTATTTTACTACCACTACCATCGTTATCGCTACCGGTACCATCACTACCACCATCATGCCATCATCGCTGCCACCACCACTGCCACCACCATTGCAACCACCAACATCATACCATCACCACCACCACTGTCACTACTATCACAATATAAAAATTAAAATATATAATTTAAATTTATGACACCTACATAAACGTAACGTGACACCTACATAAATGTAACGTGACACCTATGATCTATGGTAACATTCAATTTCCTATATATGGTTTTACTATTATTTATGATATTAACAACTAATATTGAGAGTAAATGTGTCAACAAACTTCCCACAGGACTTATGGAAACATAAATTTTTTAGTAGGATCATATGTAGTATAAGTCTCCCTAATAAGATTTCTAAATAATTTTTCCTAAAATAATTAATAAAATAAAATATCAAAAATAACCTATTAAAATAGCTAAAAATTTAAATAGCTTACTAAAATAATAACTTTTCAAACACCCACTATATATATATATTATTCAAGTCTTAAAAAAAATTTGGTTGCTTAGAACCCTTTATTAGAGATTGTTTGGAATGAATGATCTCATTAAAATAGTTTAAAATTTATAAATAAAAAAAAGGTCAAAATATTATATCTTTTATATTAATTAATTTTTTTTTTCTCTTAAAATCATATATTCAAACGAAAAATTTATTCTAAACAAATTAACTTTTTTCATTTTATAAAAACAAAAAAACTCAAGAAATTAAATAATTACTAAAAAATAAAGTTCTCAAACAAACGAGGCTTTTCCCAAAATAAGTCTTTTTTCCCTTGAATTTCCCAAACTAGGCCAACTTCTGACGGAATTCCAAAACTAAGTTAAAGCGCTATTTCTATTCGCGCTTTTACTGTGAGGAGCTTAAAATTGGATGAACAGTAAAATCGCTATTACAAATAGCGATTTTGATTAAGAATTCGCTATTACAAATGGCGCTTATAGTGTGAAATTTTTCCCAGGATAAAACGCTATTGAGAACAGCGATTTTAGCACAAAACTTTGTTGGCATAAAAACGCTATTGCTAATAGCGATTTTAACAGGAAAAAATTTTCGCAGGAAAACGCTGTTGAGAACAGCGATTTTAGCACAAAACTTTGTTGGCATAAGAACGCTATTGCTAATAGCGATTTTAACAGGCAAAAATTTTCGCAGGAAAACGCTATTCTTAATAGCGCTTTTCACAGAAGAAAACGCTATCCCTAATAGCGCTTTTAACAGATAATTTTTTGGAAGAATGCATTTTTAACAGAAAATTTTTTTGAAATAAACGCAATAATATAAAACAAAAGAAAAAAACATAAATGGGCCACATGTTTACACTCTATAAAATTGAAATTGGCTTTACTAAAGCCATTGTCATGTTAAAATATATTTTTTTTTTCTTTTGTTTTTGTTTTGATTTAGAATGTGTAATTCATAAATTTTACATAATATGAAAAAAAACCTCTTTTCATATATTAATTTTACATACTATTTTTCATGTATATAATTTTAAAATCATATTGATTTAGATATTATTAAGCCAATCATGTTCATTTATTTTGCTTTACTGAAGTCGTTATCATGTTAAATTTTTTATTTTTTCCTAAAATCTTTGTTTTGATTTAGAAAATGTAATTCAATTTTTTTTTGCGTCTTTACTGAAGTTGTTTTAATGTAAATTTTTTTTTGTTTATTGTTTTGTGTTTGTTTTGTTTAAAAGGTGATAATGTAATTAATAATTTTTTTTTGGCTTTACTAAAATCGTTTTCATGTAAATTTTTTTTTGCTTTTGTCTTTGTTTTGGGTTAGAATATGTTATTTATAAAATTATTTTGGCTTCTGACCATTTTCATTTAAACATACATATATATTTATTCGTTTGTCTTTGTTTTGGGTTAGAAGGTTTTATTTAGAAAATTATTTTGGCTTTACGAAAGCCGTTTTCATTGAAACATACATATATATTTATTCTTTTGTCTTTGTTTTGAGTTAGAAGGTTTTATTTAGAAAATTATTTTTGCTTTACGAAAGCCGTTTTCATTTAAACATACATATATATTTATTCTTTTGTCTTTGTTTTGAGTTAGAAGGTTTTATTTAGAAAATTATTTTTGCTTCTGGCCGTTTTCATTTAAACATACATATATATTTATTCTTTTGTCTTTGTTTTGGGTTAAAAGGTGAGAATGTAATTGAAAAAAATCAGTTTAGTAAACCGGTTTAGTAAAAGCGTGTTGTACAGATTTTCATTTAGAAAATTTATTTTTTGTTTTCTTTGTTATGTGTTACAATGTGATATGCATGCTCTACTGATCAAGCACACCCACACCTTGCTTTTCGACGAGCAACGCGGCGAAGGGTGACACACAATACATAAACATAATACATAAACATAGCTCAATGTTAATAGCCGTAACATTTGGCGGACACAATACATAAACATAGACTTAAGCATAAACATAACATAACACCTAATTAACCGCTTAAATCGGCGGTGGCTCGAGTGCGAACAATCCGAAAGCTCAATGTCGAGACAAGTTCAGGATCCTCCATGATACCCTTGATAGCCGCGATCCGGTTACGCTACGTTCTTACGGGCATCCTTCTTAACTATGAGTAGTTGCATATCGCGGGCCAACCTCGGCCCATTTGAGAAATCTCACGTTGTAGTCTTTGACATAGTCGATCAACATTTTCGGGATCTTCCTTTTGGATCTCAGCGAGCGTGCTTTTGGCACCTTGATCGTCTTTCGACATAATCTTTCATTTTGCACTCGCTCTATAAATAGTGCGGGCCACTTGAAGTCTAGCATTTGCATAACCATATCCTGTTTGATTCTCGATGGATCCTCCACCAAACCACATGGATCTCGATAGTACTTGGGCATGACAAAATGTCGCTTCCCAAACCTATCATGATAAGCACAAGAGGCATCTAACAAAGGAAATGGTGTTTCATCTTGACATCGCCACTTCCCTTCCTCCTCCGTCGTGAACTTTCACCCTTTGCAAGTTCCTACCACCTCTGCGATTCGAGTCCCTCCCATGAACCATGTAGCCATGCTAATTTTTTAAGCAAATGAATGATAATTTCAGAGGGCAAAATGAGTTATAAGGTTGTGTCTTCACCTTTACTCGTTTATATAGTTGGTTATGAGCGACTTTAGAAAGATGCCTGCATGACAATCCCACATATATGAACAAGGTATGAGTTGTCAATAGATTGAAAAAACAGAGAAAAGCAAATACTGTGACTTGACAATTCATCTGTATATACGGACAAAATAAATGCATGCTGACTGTAAGGTAAATCAGTGAATTCACTGTTGCCATGTGACTTTCTGAGTTGAGAATCCCACATCTATCAATAACAGATGAGTTGTCACTACAATAAGAAATACGAGCAAAAAATTGAGAAAACCAAAGCCTCTGCACCAAGTCACATGGCTTGACAATCCATCTGCGATATCTGGACAAAATAAAACAATCTTGATCAGAAGGTAAATCGTCGGTGAATTCACTTTGTTGCCATGTGACTTTCGAGTTGAGAATCCCACATCTATCAATACCAGATGAGTTGTCACTAGAATAAAAAATACGAGCAAAAAATTGAGAAAACCAAAGCCTCTGCACCAAGTCACATGGCTTGACAATCCATCTGCGTATACAGACAAAATAAAACAATGCTGACTGTAAAGTAAATCAGTGAATTCACTATTGCCATGTGACTTTCTGAGTTGAGAAGCCCACATCTATCAATAACAGATGAGTTGTCACTACAATAAAAAATACGAGCAAAAAATTGAGAAAACCAAAGCCTCTGCACCAAGTCACATGGCTTGACAATCCATCTACGTATACAGACAAAATAAAACAATGCTGACTGTAAGGTAACTCAGTGAATTCACTGTTGCCATGTGACTTTCTGAGTTGAGAATCCCACATCTATCAATAACAGATGAGTTGTCACTACAACAAAAAATCTGAGCAAAAATTGAGAAAACCAAAGCCTCTGCACCAAGTCACATGGCTTGACAATCCATCTGCGTATCTGACAAAATAAAACAATCTTGTTGTAAGGTAAATCGATTGAATTCACTGTTGCCATGTGACTTTCTGAGTTGAGAAGCCCACATCTATCAATAACAGATGAGTTGTAACTATAATAAAAAATACGAGCAAAAAATTGAGAAAACCAAAGCCTCTGCACCAAGTCACATGGCTTGACAATCCATCTGATATCTGAGACAAAATAAAACAATCTTGTTGTAAGGTAACTCGGTGAATTCCTTTGTTGCCATGTGACTTTCTGAGTTGAGAATCCCACATCTATCAATAACAGATGAGTTGTCACTACAATAAAAAATACGAGCAAAAAATTGAGAAAACCAAAGCCTCTGCCCCAACTCACATGGCTTGACAATCCATCTGCGTATACGGACAAAATAAAACAATGCTGACTGTAAGATAAATCAGTGAATTCACTGTTGCCATGTGACTTTCTGAGTTGGGAATCCCACATATGTTGCCAGTAATGTTACGACCTACTATTTGTATTTCATTGAAAAGTATGACTATTTGAATTGTTGTTGTCATTTGAGAAGCTATTCACCGACCTACCTGTTATGTTTTTTGTGCTATTGAAGCCGGTAGTTCGTTTCACCGAGTTTACTTTCTGTCAACCCCTCATTCATTACCAGAGTCATCATTTTTACTGAACTTTCAAGAATTGGAAGGTGACTCTTTCTTCTCCCCCGATGGAGATTGAAATTCGTTATAAATTCATCCCTATTTCAGCAGCCCTAGTTAAGGAAACCTTTTCTCCGAGTTGCCTGATCTATTTTATGTGTTTTAAGTATTGACATAATTGAACATACATTAATCCATTCATTGATCCAGAACATTCATTAACTAATTGCAATTCAATAAAGAAAGTCATGAACTCATAAATGTGTAGAAATAAATGTAGTTATTTCATAAACTTGAGTTCATAAAATAAATCGTGAAATACATCCGTCGTTAGACCAACAACAACATTGTCTTACACTCGATGTGAACATATGAAAGATAACGGTGTTTGATTTCTTATTCCTCATCGACATGTAGTAGTCGAGAGATATTTTCATTGTTTAAGACATTATTTCGCTCAACCATTCTCAAATCTCTGCTTGCTTCGCCATTTCGTGGCTAGTGAAGCATGAAATGTCGACATCTCGCATTAACATTCTGTTGTTCTCCTTCTTAATTACGCTTCTTTGCTTTTCATAGTCACTCACATTTCGTCTAGGCATGGTCAATGAGCAGCGATGAGGTACCGGTGCCCCAAGGTTACGTAGATCATTATACAATCCTTCTTGCTCTGTTACCTGACGCCCATTACGCTCGGATACCGGCATAATAATCCTTGATTGGAGTACTTTTCGCTCTTGTAGTCATACGTAAATGGAGGTATGACCACACTTTCGGATTTCTTTGCTGGCGTGAACTTCCTGCACCTCTTGAAGACATTGTTAATAACACAAAAATAATAATAATAATAGTAATTGTATATATATTACTTTTGTTATGACTTCAACAAACATCATACTGGGGTATTTATAGACATCATAGTGGTGCTAGGGCAGTATGGAATAAGTGATACACGTGATATTATTTGTTGTTATTCATTTCATGTAATTTTGATTACCCGTGACTTTGTGTACCTATGATATAGTCACGGATGTGGTTGTCAGATATAAGCAGAAAATTGCAGGCCACAGAATGACAATGCAATCCCTTCATATTCGAGCAGTGCATTGTCAAATAAAACAAAATGCATTGTCAAATAAATTATCACTGTTTTTCTCACCAACATAATAAAATGGTCACTTGCTACGTAAACACGATTGCAACATTGGTGCCTATATTTTTTCTGATTTTCATTTAATTAACTTCACAGTCATCCAATTTTCATTGTCATTACACAACTGTCCATCATGTTTTTTTATCAACATAATAGCATTTTCTGCTTATTTTCACAGTCGTAATAATGTGACTAAGATGAATTCTAAACTGTAAAGAAAAAACAAAGCATGTAAGTTGCAATGCAGAAGTCACATGCATCACGTAATGTGAGGGAAACAGTCACAACGTATAGAAGCAGTCAAAAACTTTTTCAAATTTAGTTCAGTTTTTTGAGGAAATTTTAATTTGTACTACAATGCTATTATATGTATTACAAATTCAGCTCATTAAATTTTTTAATCATATTTTCAGTGCCTGACCCCAAATATAGTGAAATAAACCAAACGAAATTAAACCCAAATTTTTTTATTTAAATCAAATAGAGTCAAATTTAAATATTTTGAGAAACCAATAAAAATATTTCTTTTGAATAAAATAGAGTCAAAATTAAATATTTTGAGAAACCAATAAAAAATTTTCTTTTGAATAAAATAGAGTCAAAATTAAATATTTAGAGAACATGATCTTTTACTTGAGAGAACATGATCTTTTCATGGAGAGAAAATTAAATATTTTTTAATCAAATACATTCAAAATTAAATTTTTTTTGTTTAATAATTATATTTTGTAGAAATTAGACATTAAGAAATTTGAACCATATTTTGATTCAAAAATATAGACATTTTCATTCACAAGCATAATTTCCAAATTTCAATTTCGATTTCAAATTTCAAAATATAGACATTTCATAATTCGATTCAACAATTCTCAATCACATGAATTTCGTAATATGACATTAACAATTACGAATTATATGAATTTCAATTTTTTCTAATTTTATTCTTAATTAAACAAGATTACTTTTAAAATCATAATTTGAAACCCTAATTTCCTTTTCATTCCTCTTAACAACCAAAAAAAAAAAAAAACTCACAAGCATTATTTCAAAATTCCATTTTCTGATTTCAAATTTCAAAATATAGACATTTCATAATTTCAAATCAACAATTCTCAATTACATGAATTTCGTAATATGACATTAACAATTACGAATTATATGAATTTCAATTTTTTCTAATTTTATTCTTAATTAAACAAGATCACTTTTAAAACCATAATTCGAAACCCTCATTTCCTTTTCATTCCTCTTAACAAGCAAAAAAAAAAAAAAAAACTCACAAGCATCATTTCAAAATTCCATTTTCTGATTTCAAATTTCAAAATATAGATATTTCATAATTTCAAATCAACAATTCTCAATTACATGAATTTCGTAATATGACATTAACAATTACGAATTATATGAATTTCAATTTTTTCTAATTTTATTCTTAATTAAACAAGAGTACTTTTAAAACCATAATTTGAAACCCTAATTTCCTTTTCATTCCTCTTAACAAGCGAAAAAAAAAAAAAAAAAAAAAAACACACAAGCATCATTTCAAAATTCCATTTTCTGATTTCAAATTTCAAAATATAGACATTTCATAATTTCAAATCAACAATTCTCAATTACATGAATTTCATAATATCACATTAACAATTATCAATTATATGAATTTCGGATTTTTTATTCGCAATTCTTAATTAAAAAAAATTACTTTTAAAACCCTAATTTCAAACCCTAATTTCCTTTTAATTCCTCTTAACAAGCAAAAAAAAAAAAAACTGCCAAGCATAATTTCAAAATTCCATTTTCTGATTTTAAATTTCAAACTATACACATTTCATAATTTGAATTCAACAATTCTCAATTACATGAATTTCATAATATGACATTAACAATTATCAATTATATGAATTTCGGATTTTTTAATCGCAATTCTTAATTAAAAAATTACTTTTAAAATCCTAATTTCAAACCCTAATTTCCTTTTAATACCTCTTAACCAGCAAAAAACACAAAACAATTTCCAATTCAACAAATGTACCTTGCTTTATTCTATATTCAAAATCTAGTCATTTTGATTCACAAGCATAATTTCAAAATCCCAATTTGTTATTTCAAATTTCAAAATATAAACATTTCGTAATTTCAATTCTCAATTCTCAATTCTAAATTCTCAATTCTCAATTCTCAATTCTCAATTCAAAAAATTACTTTTAAAATCCTAATTTGAAACCCTAATTTCCTTTTAATTCCTCTTAACAAGCAAAAAAAAAAAAAACAATTTCCAATTCAACAAATGTATGTTGGTTTATTCAATATTCAAAATATAGACATTTTGATTCACAAGCATAATTTCAAAATCCCAATTTCTTATTTCAAATTTCAAAAAATAAACATTTCGGAATTTCAATTCTCAATTCTCAATTCTCAATTCTCAATTATATGAATTTCATAATATGAGATTATATGAATTACGAATTTCATCATTCCAAATTTCAATTCTCAATTCTCATATTTATGATTTATTTGAAAAATTTTTAAAATTAAAAAAATTCCAAACCTGATTTATGATTCAAAAGCATAAACATTCAAAAGCATTAGAACCGTTAATAACGTGAACAATCTGATAATGTGATCCTAATTTAACAGAGTGAACAATCAAACCATATTCAACAACCATATCCTAATTTAGCAGAGTGAACAATCTGATAATGTGATCCTAATTTATATACGTGAACAATCAAACCCTAAAAAGTCATCCTAATTTGAACAATCCTAATAATGTGAACAATCTGATATCGAACCCTAATTTCATAACCAAAACCACACTGATAAAGCATAAACAATCATAACCATATTCAATTCACAAGCAACATCGAAAAATTCAAAAGCAAAAAAAATTCCACAAATTCAAATTTCTGATTTCAAAAATTTCCAAACCCTAATTTCATAACCACAATTCCACAGATTTCATAACCCTAATTTCATAAACCCTAATTTCAAAATTCCACCCATTTAACAATTCACATGTAAAACCCTAAGTACTAACATAAAAACACAAAAATTAGGGTTAATATCACATTTTCACAAACACAAAAACTCAATACATAAAATTAGGGTTTATATCATACCACGGAGAGAGAGCCTGACAGAGAGTGAAGCGAGGCAGGAAGCGAGAAGCGGAGAGCCTGAGACCGAGTGATCGTGAGTCTGAGATCGAGGAGAGTGAGAGATGGAGAGTGAGTGATGATGGAGAGGCTGAGAGATGGAGAGTGTGAGGCGAGAGCTTTAAAACCTAAGTCTGAAACGTATGCAAATGAGAAGGGGGGGACGGGGCTTGGTATATATGACTGTTAAAAACGCTGATTCAAAAAGCATTTTCATTTAAATGAACTCGCTATTACAAATAGCGTTTTCTTCCAAAACATGTTTTTGTTAAAAGCGCTATTAGGAATAGCGTTTTCCTGCGAAAATTTTTTCCTGTTAAAATCGCTATTACAAATAGCGTTTTTCTGCCAACAAAGTTTTGTGCTAAAATCGCTGTTCTCAACAGCATTTTATTCTAGGAAAAATTTCACACTATAAGCGCCATTTGTAATAGCGAATTCTTAATCAAAATCGCTATTTGTAATAGCGGTTTTACTGTTCATCCAATTTTAAGCTCCTCACAGTAAAAGCGCGAATAGAAATAGCGCTTTAACTTAGTTTTGGAATTCCGTCAGAAGTTGGCCTAGTTTGGGAAATTCAATGGAAAAAAGGCTTATTTTGGGAAAAGCCTCCAAACAAGCGCTCAACGTACGCACGGGGTATCTTAGAGAGAACCGCCATGTCAGTTGCGCGGTGCTTGGATGACTTTATGCTCATCAATGGTCCTATTTAAAGATGATTTAGAATTATCTAAATAAGTATATTTTTTAACTTTTTATAAAATATGAGTTGGATTTGAAGTGGTATGTTAAAGAGTTGATGTAACTTAAATAAGATGATATGACTTAAATAGGATAATAACTTTTTGACTTTTTAACTTTTTTAGATCATACCAAACAAGGCCTTAGTGTAGCTGTTAAAATAAATTATAGATTATAACTTAATAGATTATAGATTATGACTTTAATTAGAAGTTGTTAATCTATTTGGTATAACTGTTAGATTATTTATTTAAGTTGCTGAGTAGTGTGTTAAATAAGTTGTGAAGTACTTTTTTCAATTAACTTTTATTTTTTATTATTCACTATTTGTCTACATTTCTCATAAAAAATAATAATAATATTTTATACTCCATTTGGGTCTTTCTATTTTTAAAAAAATAAAAATAAAAAAATTTAAGAATATAACCGTGAATTAATATGTCCACAGCAGAAACTGATAATCAAATACAAGGGGTGAACAGCTTCTTAGAATCAATTTTTTTGACTTAAAATAAATTATTAGAATAAAAAACTATTTGAAATAAATTTAATTAAATAGTCTAAAATATTTTTTTTAAAATCAAAAGCAATAAATTGACTAAAAAAATCCAACCAAACACTCCCACTATCTGCCAACATCAAGTTGTAACTTGCAACGTCACAGAGAAAAGTGAGGGTCCAGTTGGAGTCGAGGAGGGTCCATTCGATGTGACCCCATGTTATGGATAAGAAAAATGCTTGAGAGCTCTAAAATAAGAGCTCTAAACCATGCACTAATGACATAGAAGTGTGTGGGGTCCAGCCTGATGTGATGTTTTGGCTTGAAATTTTTTTTTTTTTGGACATGCCAACTCATTAGAGCTCTTTTAGAACTCTACTTTTAGAGGTCTATAGCATTGTTGGATGGATAAATAATGCCGACTAACATGTATGACAGTGACCCTGTGTAGTAGAGTTGTGGAAAAATATTTATAATTTATACTTAAACAGTTTATACTTTATAATTCTGAACATAAGTTGATTTCTGACTTATAAATTAAGTATCTCCTGCCTCACTTAAAGAATAAGTTGATTTCTGACTTTCAAAAAGTTATAAGTTATAAGTTATAAGTTATAAGTTAAACCAAACACATCAAAATAATTTAAATTAAGCTAAAAATTAAAATAAACAGCTTTTAAACTGTACCAAACAAGACTATTGACATTTGAATTATTGTTAGGCTTCTCAGAGATCTCCCATAGTTTCTTACTGGAGTTATTATTGTTGGTTTTTTTTTTTTTATAATAATGAGCTCGTTTGGAAAGTTTGAGTTTGAATTTTTTTAGTTAAAATAGTTATAAAAAAATAAAATAAAATTTTTAATTAAATAAGACAAAACACTCTATTCAATCTATAATTATTATATTTTTTCTCTCACAAAAAGTTAAAAAAATCAAAAAAATCCTTTTCAAACCAAACTTTTTAATCTCAGGTTAAAATTGTCAAAAAACTAAAAAATCAAAACACCAACCCATTTCCCAAACGAACCCAATACATGAAAAATATATAAAATAAATTAACTAGAAATGATAAAATTATTATTATTATTTTTTATTATTATTAAAGAATAAAATATACAATAAATTATAGAACCAAAAAAAACGCAAGAATGAACTAGATTACACCATGGAAGATATTACAAGATAGATTCAAATAGACATATAAAATAATATACAAGAAATTATTTAAATTTAAAAATTTGAAGAACAAAAGATAAAGGATGCTAACCAGAGTCTGTGTGATACCATAGTTTCCTTAAAATAGATTCATCACCTCCCGGTAGGCGATAGAGGTATGCCGGCGTCTGTCTCCCAAGATACGACGGTCGAAACCACCTAATGCAAAAGCACCGCCTAAATAGCTTCGGCGAACTTGACAATGGATGCACTCTCTCTAACAAGTACCAAAGAAGGGGCTAGCAAAAGAAGATAGGAAAAATTTTCTTTGGTGTAAAATAAATATCTCCAAATTTTTATCTCAAAACATCACCTTCATTTTTCATTAAAAATCTCTTTAATTTTTTATTTTTTTTCAAGTTGGAGGGGAAAGGTCTCTATTTATATAAGTATGAGAATCTCTAGCCATGAAGGCTATATATTAATAGAGCCATCAAATCCATTAACCAACGCCATCAACTCTAGCTATTAGGACTAGAGTTATAAAGGTTAAAAACCTATGGCCACTAATATAGTCATCAACTCCATCATCAAAAGATGAGAGTTACAAAGGTCTAAACCTCCCATGTGCTTAATATATACAAATAAATATGTATATAATGATGTTTGAATAAACCAATTAGATGGGTCACAAAATGGATACTAATGTTAGGTCACAATCTGATCCAAACCCAATTCTCAAACACATGCACAAGCTAAGCCCAACACAACATAGCTTAGCCCAAGTTTAAGATTAAGTTCAAGTCTAAGACCAAACCCAATACATACACAAGCACAAGTCTAGGGCCAGTCCAAATTAAGACTAAGTCTAAATCTAAGTCCAACTTTATTGATGCCCACTTTATGAGACAATCTCATTCACAACTCAATGGTTTCGGCTCATTCTTTTTATATTGTAATCTTCTCACTTGAGAGAATACAAACCCACTTCAATCGGTAGTTGGGTCTTACTTTAATTTTAAATTAAAGTTGTCGAAAAACCATTATTTTCCAACAATCGCCCACATGAATAAAATTGGCCGAATAAAGAAAAACAGACAATACTTAACAACAAAGACTTTGAGAGAGAGCACACAGAATAACCTTGTATCAGAAAAGGTAACTGTTGACCTTGAACCTTTCGTAGTGAAAACCTATCTCATTAACTAGCTAACCAGTGAACGTGATGTCTTGAACTGTTCTGTCGTTTGTGTAAACCGAGACAATAAAACTCACACAGGAGTCCATTGTTCTTGTTCTCACTGGTGTGTCTGGCTTAGCCCTAGAACACCAGCCAAGTTTAGTGAGTGTTTTTAAAGAATTCGGCCTCGTCAATTCTTAAATAAACGGCCCCACTTCACACTCACATAAGTGACCTACATAAAATATCTCACTATAGCACGATTGACTACTCACAGCACTTAGGTCATTAAAAGTATCAACTTAACCTTCCACTCCACAGGATATCATTGTATTAAGGAATAGGTAAGAGAATTTACCTCTACAGTGACTCACTCGTTACACGAAATTAGGTTGTCTCTTTGAACCTAGATTTTGGAATCTCCAATCAATTAGATTGGGTTTTCCGTTCCAGTAACTGTAACATGCCCGGGGGGTACCCGCATGCGTTAAATAGTTTAGACCCTCTGTCTCTTTGATCTAGTCTCACGAGTGCAATGTGAAACGTAAACGAGAGTTCATTTTTGGCAATTTTCAGAAAATCCATTTTTATTGCAAAACCTTTTGCCATAAATGGACTGTATCATCAGATTTCAGAGTCGCCACTTAATATTTAAGAAAATTAGGAAACTCATAACTCATGCCAAGGCTACTGTTTGTCATAACCAAAGTTGTCTTGGTTCAGAACCTTAGGTATGAGAGGAAAATGTCATTAATTGAGCATTCCCGCGCACCCGATCAAAAGATCAGCCTTTACTAAACCATGATATGAATTTTATTTACTTTATATGTTCATGTTTTGATTATTTAATAAATCCTAAAAATTACTATGTGATATGTGAAGAATACAAGTATTGATTATGTCATTTATTTTAGAATAATTTGATTTCATGTATTTTGAAAGAGTTTTGAAGATGTACAACCCAAATAGATTGAGTTTACCAACATGAAAATCATCATCATTCCAAATTAAGCAACACAGCCTCTATCCACTGGCATTCATAGAGTTATATCACATAAGAAAATAGCCACATGGTAGGATGCTTAAACATAATAAGAAAAACACACACAACAGGATGCTAAAGCATAAAAACTTACATATTTACTGACGTCCCGCGAACAGCTACAAAACAAAGTTAGTAAAGCATGCATGATTTTATATACAAAATCCTAATACAATTCACTCATAAGATGCAACTAAGGCCTCATTTGGAAACTGACCCATGTAGCCAAAAAGCCAAAAAGTCACTAAAAAAATCAAAAAGCCAACAACCCATATCAAAAGTCAAAGATTCTCTTTTCTCTCTACTTTTTGCACATCTTTTCATAAAAAGTCAAAAAGTCATCCCAAACATACTAGTTTTTTTTAGCTCATATTTTAGCCAAATAGCCAAAAAGTTACTAAATTAGCTTGTTCCCAAACGAGGCCTAAAGATTCGGCTTCTAAGATATGACATGTGAATAATCTCAAGAACATGAGGTAGCACACATAATCATATAGGAATTGATTAAATTCACAAATGCAAACTTAGTCGAATCAAGATGCATGAAACATAGATGCAAAGTATGGACATAACGACAAAAAATAAAACAAAATAAACATGATGCATATTCACAAATAAAGAAAACAAGTAAAAGAACGGGATAGAAAGAAATGGGGGCAGGAAATTATTATAACACTTTGAATAAATTATTACAAACCAAATTAAAAGGGGGGTGAGAAGAATATTATAATAAAATAAACCTCACAATACACTCAAAATAAAATAAACAAAAGAAAAAAAAAGTTTCATGTGTCTTGGAAACCACTAGAAATTGGTTAATATCGGAAGACAACGTCGTCTTGTCCAAAAAAAGCTAACCGACCGGCCAACTAGACCTAGCAAAACCTGTCTTATTGCGAAACCAAGAAAAAGGAACAAACCAGAAATATGTAAAGTGGCTCAACTAACCACTACCGGTTAGATTAAAAACAAGAAAACAAATATAAAATAAAAAAAGTGCAAACTTACAACAAAACTAACATAAACCTAAAACAAGAAAACAAATATAAGGTAGAACATGCAAGATTACAACAAAACTAATATGAGACTAATACAAGAAAAATATAAACTAGGAAATGCAAGATTACAACATAATTATTATGAAACTAAAATAAGAAAACAAAAATAAGATAAAACATGTAAGATTACAACAAAACTAACATGAAGATCATGCTTAAACAACCCCAAGGTTTTGAAGATCATGCTTTTCCAAATCATTGTTTTTAAACTATCAAAAGCTTTATATGGTTTGAAATAAGCACCTCGTGCATGGTATAAACGATTAAGTAAATTTTTGATTGAAAATAATTTTTCTAGAGGAACGATTAACATAACATTTTTTGTTAAAACTAAAAATGATGATTTATTTATTGTGCAAATATATGTGGATAACATTATATTAGGTGCTACTAATGAAACCTTGTGTAAAGAATTTGCTAAGTGTATGCAATGTGAGTTTGAGATGAGCATGATGGGGGAGCTAAATTATTTCCTTGAGCTTCAAATCAAACAATGTAAGGAATGAATTTTTATCAATCAAGCTAAGTACACAAAAGAACTACTCAAAAAGTTTGGTATGTATGACTCAAAAATAGCTGGAACACCTATGAGCACATCCATTAAGCTGGACAAGGATGAAAAAAGTAAGTCTATTGATCAAACAAAATATCGAGGTATGATCGGCTTACTTCTTTATTTAACTGCAAGTAAACCCGATATTATGTTTAGTGTTTGTATGTGTGCTAGATATCAATCAAATCCTAAGGAATCACATCTCAGTGCTGTTAAAAGAATTTTTAGATATCTTGTTGGCACTCAAAATTTAGAACTGTTTTATCCTAGAGGTGTTGCATTTGATTTAATTAGTTACTCGAATGCCGACTTTGCCAGATGCAAACTTGATAGAAAAAGCACCAGTGACACTTATCACTTTCTTGGTAACTCATTAGTATCTTGATCTAGCAAAAAGTAAAATTTTATTACTTTATCAACGGCCGAAGCTGAATATATAGCTTCCGGAAGTTGTTGTGCCCAAATACTTTGGATGAAACAATAATTGGAGGATTTTGATTTGTATTATAATCAGATCCCTATTAAATGTGATAATACTAGTGCCATCAATTTAAGCAAAAATCCAGTTTAACACTCAAGAACAAAACATATTGAAATTCGACATCATTTTTTAAGAGATCATGTTCAAAAATGGAATATTGTACTTGAATTTGTAAATACCGATAAGCAATTAACGGATATTTTTACAAAACCCCTAAGCGATGATCACTTCAATTTTATTCGTGGCGAGCTTGGAATGTCGATTTTTACTTAAAAAGTTTTGTTATGACTGTGAAACTTGAATTTTTGTTAAAATGATATATATGTATTGTTACATTGATATGGAAACATTTATATCAGTTGAATGCTCTCAAGTCCTTCATACATTTATTCTCCTTAACAGTTTGCTATGCTCAACTGTGTAATTTTTTTTGGGTTCTACATCTTGAGGTAAAATTAATTTTGCGTACATTGATTTTTTTTAAACCCTCAAAATATTTTTTTTGCATTACCATTCCAGCAACACTACTGTCCCATTAAGTTTAATTTCTGTTTATATTATTTTATTTTAATTTATTTTATTTTGCTATTAGGCTTAATTTCTTTTATTTTTATTTTTTTTTCTCATTATTATTTTTTGTTTGGGCTTAATTTTCTTTCTTTTTTCTGCTTTTTAATTTCATTTTTCAGTACTTAAACACAAAAACATAAACAAATCAAAATACAAATATTTACATAAAACTAAAAATAAAAACCTTCATTTTTTTTTTAGGGCCATACGCCGATCACAATAAATTTAAAAAAAAAATTTAAAAAAAAAAAAAAAGCCCTTCATTTTTTTTTACGACCATACACCGATCTTACTTACTCGCCTCTTTCATCGTTTTCTTCCTCTTTTTATCACCTTGGGAGGCCTTTGAAGGCCCTGCCCCCGTGCTTTCGTCGAGAGCGACGACTCCCCGCTGACTATCAAAGGCCAAGAACGACGTTGCTCTAAATCAGACCATGGAGGTGGCCTTTCATTTAGGCTCTTTATTTTTGACCTTCAGTGTGCAAATCTCTGCTCGCACATCCTTGTACATGCGCTGGAGCAGCAAGAGTTAGGCGTTGATCTGGTGGAGCTCACTCGTCCTGTTCTGCAGTTGGTGAGCCACTTTTGTGACTGCAGTCACCGTCTCCATACAAGATGTCAGTGTGAAATGATTGGTTTCAATATCTAATTGAGCAGCCATTATTTGCTCAATCGACATCATAGGAAGGTTGGGAAGAGTAGGAGCCGGGACACTCGGCCCAGCAACGCTTACGAGATCATTCAGGTCCGAAAAGGGAGTAAGGGGATGGGACGAGGCCATGAAGTAGAAAAGAGAGCTGTAATCAAAAGGAGGGTCGTTTTTTGCAGCATTTCTACTATGCTCTGTCTCTCTGTTCTATCTCTCTCACATAGAAGAAGAAAGGGATGGAAGCGAATGAGAAAGCAGAAGGAGAAGAGAGTGATTAAGAAGAAGATGGAGGAGAAAAAGACAAGAGGGAGAAAGAGCCGAGGCAACTGATTGACCCATCTTGCTTTTGTCGGTTGGCTGACGCAAAAGCGAGGCCGCGTGTCCGACACGATTTTCGACGGAAAAGAGAGACGTGGGCAAATTATATATATATATATATGTTTTGATTATCTATTTTTTGATGTCATTTATCACTATCATTTTCCTCCTCCTCCTCCAGATTCTGAGCCATGCTTTCCTTTTGATAATGTCACAAGGGGAGAAAATTATGATATTATGTATTATGGTATTATTTTCAAACTGATCTGATGTTATATATTTATAGTTTGATATCTTAATCTTACATTATGTTGTTGATTAAAGCTTATTTATTACACATGTACTAATCTATGTATTTAGAAATGAATTCATGGATCATGACTTGAGGAGGAGTCTTTCTTATTCCCAAATCAAATTAAAACATCATTGTGTGCCATCATAAAAAATGGGGAGATTGTTAGACTTGTTTATTTTAATAATTTATTTAATTATGTTTTAATTTATTTGAAAGAGAAAAATAGAATCCAAAATTTATTTTGATAATTTATTTAATTTTAATTTATTTGAAAAAGAAAAATAGAATCCAAAATTTCTTTTGATGATTTATTTAATTATGTTTTAATAGAATCCAAAATTTATTTTGATAATTTATTTAAATTATGTTTTAATTTATTTGAAAGAAAAAAATATAATCAAAATTTATTTTATCCTATTATTTATCACCTAAACTTTTATTCTAAATATTGTTTGAATGTATTTAATATTTGCTTAAATCAAGAGTTCATTTTAACCCAAAAATAATGACCAAATCAGAGGTTTAAACAGCCTAAAACAAATGTTCAAACAGCCCAGCACAGCAGCATACCAAAAGGTTTAAGTGTAAGATATTCAAATTAGTAATGATAGAGTGGAAGATATTCAAATTAGTAATGATGGAGTACAACGGCTATAAACGACTATAAACGGTTATAAGTTTCAGTATATATACCAAAACCTCTAATGTAAAGAAGTTACAAAAAAAATCAGAAAAATATTCTTTGATCTATAAATCACTCACATCTATTCTCTGAAAAAAAATTCGTAGAAGTATTCTTCAATTTTTGTTTACATCCTCTTTCAGAAATTATATATTAGATCGTATAGCTTTAAGTCTATCTTTCCTGTGTGAGGATTAGAGAAAAATCAGAGTCTAATTTTTATATCTATCTTTGAGAGATAATTCTTGTAATTTTCTGTGAAAACAAAAACACCTTCTTTTCAACCTTGTAAGAGTGTAGTACACTCAGTATTCTTGACTTAGAAAGTCTGTGTAAAATCTATGGAGAATTGCTCCATCTATGAAAAGGTTGCTAATACCCTGTAAAGTTAGAGTATAGTGCAAAATTTTAAGTGAAACTTGAAGAGTGGACGTAGGCCGAGTTGAAACCGAACCGCTATAAATTTGTTTATTTCTCTCTCCCTTATCTCTTTATTTTATTTAAATTGCCATAACTATATTTTACATTTTCACTATGCTAAAATCATTAATTGACATAGTTGTTCGAACACTTGTTTTAATTATTTTTAGTCATAATTTTTTATTAGGGTATTATTATTTTTATTTGTAAAAACCTAATTCACCCCCCTCTTAAGTTGTCTTTTGAGTAACAGTTTGATTCAAAATAAACTTTCCACCCGAACAATCGTTAATTTTTATTTTACACAATCTCATATCTGAAAAAGAAGGAAAAAGTAAGTTATTTCACTTATATAAAATAAACATATGCTCCTATTTAATCTTATAGTGTTGTATATGTTTAAGTTAAAGACAATTTAAATTTTAAAATAAAATAAAATTTAAAAGTTTTATTTAATTATTTTTTCTGTAAGTTAGTTGGTCTTTTGACCGATTTTAACAATTTTATCGAAATATGTATATTGCTTTATTTCTAAAAGGTATGTTTAAGTTTTATGACAAACTTTAATATAGAATAAACTAAAATTAAAAATTTTATAAAATGAAATTTATTTTTATTTTATCATAAACATAATTTTTAAAATTTATTTTATTTTTTTCATCTTTACGAATTAAATTATGACATCTATTTCTTATTGTGAACTTAGAATATACAACTAATGACATAATAATTGCAATATATATTCTAATAAAATACTTAAAATTTAATTCATTTTAGATTATTTTTCTATATTTTTTAAATAAATTTTACGTTATTATTTATTTTTTAAATAATTTTTTATTATTTATTTATATATTAATATTTTTAAAATCATATTTATGGCCCAATTTTATAAAACAAATATAATCCGAATGTATATAGTTTCGATCCGATCAACTGATCCAATGGAAACAGTTGCCCAAATCAATAAACCTAATTTAAAATTAGTGATAAAGAAAAAGATTGGTATTTAATTGTATAATTAAAGTTGGCCCATAGTGACATTGTCGCTGATAAAAAACAAAGTAACAAAAAATTACTTCTCAGGCTTTATTCTTTTTTTTGATAAATTATAAATTCACTTTTTGAGATTTGTTTAAAGGGAGAGTTATTTATAAGTCCTATTTTAAACAATTATACTAGGTTAAGTCCTGTGTAATTTCTTATAGAGTTTTAAGTCCTATTTAGATAGAAATGTATTCTATAAAATCTTATGAGTTGTAAATAAATGATATTAATATACTATTATACACTATAATGGCAAAACTATATATCGGAAATTGAATTTAAAAAATCAAAATCTAGTAAGTTTGCGAAACGTAACGTGACACGTTACGTTACGTAAGGTATTACGTTACGTTACGTTTATGTAGGTGTTACGTCACGTTACGTTTATGTAATGTTCCATCTGATATGGTCACGTTACGTTACGTTTATGTAAATGTCACATTACGTTTTGCAAACTTAATCTATGGTAACATTCAATTTCCTATGAATGTTACCATGGATCATATCTATATGAATGTGAATTTCAAAATACACGAACAAGTAATATTTTCACATTCAATTTAAAAAATCAAAAACCTCGTAAGTTTGCGAAACGTAACATGACACGTTACGTTACGTGTATGTAGGTGTTACCTTACGTTTTGCAAACTTAATTTATGGTAATATTCAATTTCGTATATATGGTTTTACCATTATTTATGATATTAACAACTAATATTGAGAGTAAATGTGTCAACAAACTTCACACAGAACTTATGGAAACATAAGTTTTTTGGTAGGACCATATGTAGCATAAGTCTCCCTAATAGGACTTATAAATAATTTTCTTTTGTTTGAGAATATGAATTGTCCTCTATGATATGAAAAATTACAAATATCTCATTCTCAGAATTTTTTATCTAACAGAATTAACTAAAAAAATACAATTTTTAACTACCTCTTATACAATAATAAAATTATTTGAATTATTAACTGAAATATATTTCTGATATCATTAAAAATTATTAATTAACTTTGTGATTTCTTCATAAAAAAGTCCATTTGTTATAAAATTAAAAATCTCAAAGATGGAATGTAATTTTCAGAATTTCATCAAGCGATTTGTATTTTAAGCAAATCTCAGGATTATATTTATAATTTACCTTCTTTTTTTTTTTTTTTTAACAAGTTCCTAGTTTTAGGGTTATTTTGAAAATTAAATTTGTTTTGTGATTTTTTAATTGTTTTTTCAAAAAGATGTATAAAAAAAATTTTAAAAAAATTATAATAACTTTTTACTTTTTAACTAAATTTCATGTCACCACATTTTTTTTTTTTTAGATTGGCAAACAGGCCTTAGCATGAATGTAAATTAACAAACGTTGATTTAAGCGTCAATACACCTCCGAAGAAAGACCCAAAAAATGATTTATGGCTTTTTTTTTTTCAAATTTTTATTATCAAGTTTATGGCTAATGCTCGAATCAAAAATTTAAAAAACAAAGTAAATTAAAGTCACCTTCTTAAAATTTGAAAAAAAAATACTTTTCATTTTACAAATTTGATAATATATTGACTTCTTTCTTAGCCCTCGTTTGAGATGTTAGTTATTAGTTGCCTTTTTTTGACTATTTTATAAGATGGAAAACGTTTTGTTTTGGATGATTTGTGAATTTTTTTTGTACTTAAATAGGTAGTTGTAAAAGAAAAAATTATTGATTAACAGGTAGAATGTGACATTTTGTCTTATTAAATTTTTTTTTTTGTCTTTTTTTCTCCTTATTGGCTATTTTAGTCATTTTAGCTCATCACAAACACTAAAACTAAATAAACAAAAATAAATATACATTTCGGTATAAAATGTATGACAATAACTTCTTCTTCTTTTTTCATTTATGTGACTAATAAATTACGAATAAAAAAATAATTAAAATATTATATGAATTAAAATTCCTAAAAAAATAGTGTAATTATGTTTAAAATATTAAACTAAGAGTGTTGCTAATAAGCCTTACCATTTTACTTAGTAACCCACACCTATCAAAATTGGTCATCACCTCATTTACTTTGAATCCTATCATAATTTTCAAAACATCCTTTCCACTTTGTACTTGCACCCCATCTTACCATCCATTTCTCTGCAAACCACAATTTTCGACAGCCTCACTTCTTCACCATTTTTTTGCATACTCATCAACCTCTCTTACTCATCTTTGCACTCACTCTCTATGTCTCCGTTAACCACTCTCTCTCACTTTTGTGTGCGCTCTCTCCCCCCTCCCCCCTCTCTTTCTCTCTATCACACAACACTACTTCTACAATCCCGCCACCCTTGCAGTGCTACAATGCAAAATGGCCACCTTTATGATTTACTCTCACAATCCCAAACTAAGACAAAGAGAGATCAATGACAAGAGTGATAAAGATAGAGAAATCAAAGTCGTACTTCCTGATTTGAAAAACTAGTGTTGGACAAATAGTGGTAGTACATATATAGACCATTAAATAAATGGTAGTAGTTCAGATGTAGACTACCGAACTAGATCTAATAAGATTGTAAGGAATAGATCGTGAGGGTTGAGTTGTGGGAGAGACGACAGCAACATGGGTGAACAGTGGGAGGAACGACAACGATAGGATTAGGTTATGAAAAAAGTGACGGTGGCCAGATTGGGCTATGATAGGGATGGTATTGCATTGTGTAGGAGACGACAAGACGAAGGAATCGGGTCATGAAAGTGGGACAAAGGCTTGGGTGGGTTACTGGCACGGTAAATGGTAAAGGAAGATATACTAGAGTTGGTGGTAATTGGGTCTGAAGGGGGAGGGTAAGGGTTGACTTAGGGTTTGAATAAGGGTTTGGGAGGTTAGAGACGATAAAAATAAAATTGAAATTTTGTATGGAACTAGAATTGTAATAAAAATAAAAATAAAAAACAAAAGTGATTGACACCCTTCAAGCCTCCACCCCAACCAACCACAGACACACATGGGTTGGTGATTGGAGGAGAAAAAAAAATAAAATAAAAAAAATTGGCTAATCAGAAACTAGTGGGGATGACTCCAGTGGAGGCTCAGATCTTTTTTTATAAAAAAAAATGAGATGTCCAAACAGGAAAAATTTGAATCTTATTAGCAACACTATAAACTACTATATTTTCGCTAGAGATAAATATAATTTATTATAAAAATAAAAAAAACAACAACAAACGAACGAACAAACGAACGGAAAAAACAAACAAAGAATGAAAATTATTTATTTAGAAAAAAATGAAGTGAATTTTAACTTGGGAGATCCGATGTGGCAAGAGATCATTGGGCAGAGGATCCAGCTGGAGTGGTAACGTGAGTCCACGTATCTACGTATAAATATACGTATTCCGATCTTCTCCCTCCGACACCCTCTCCCAGACTCAATACCCCCCTCCCTCTCTCTCTGCGATCTTCAAAGTCGGGCGAACCGAGCGCTGATCGGCCATTTTCCTCCTGATTCTAAGGCGAGTTCACTTCTCTCTCTCTCTCTCTCTCTCTCTCTCTCTCTCTATATATATATATATAATTTCTATACCACTCGTGCACGACACACATATATATCTTGTGATTTATAACCTGTGATGCAAGATTTCCGATTTTTTTATGTCAAGGTTTAGCTATGGCTTCCGATTAGAGAATCTTGAGATCTGTGCTAGGGTTTTAGTTGTGTAACTTCCATGAGATGCTATGGGCTTTTTCCCCCCTAAATTCTGTATCTGTGAAAATTCGGGGAATTGGGTCTGCTTCCTGATCAATTTTGTTTTGAGTAAAAAAAATTAAAAAAATTCTAGGTAATTGTCAAGTTGGATTGCTTTTGTTTTTTTTTTTTTTTTTTTGGGTGCGAATATGAGTTGTATTTTATGTGAACTTGTTTTTATTGTGGATGTCGATTGAATTTTCTGTTTGTTGTATTGAGTACATCTTAGACATCATTTCCGACTAAACATTTTACCAAACCAAACCAAACCATGTCTTAAATCTCATTAAATGGAGTCGGCTACATAAATCCTTCTCCTTCACGTAGGCTTATCAAAGGTCATTTCGTTAGTCAAATTAAGTAGATCTATATCTCTATTTACAACGTTAGCCAACGTTAATTTAGGCCTACTCCGTCCCCTAACACTTCTCTCTACCGTCACAACATTGCATCTCTTCACTACTGCCTCTGTTGATCTCCGTTGAATGTGACCAAACCATCTCAATCGATTCTCTCTCAACTTATCTTCTATCGGTACTACTCCTACCCATTCCGGAATACACTCATTCCTAATTCTGTCTTGTCTAGTCTTGCCACACATCTACCTTAGCATCCTCATCTCAGTCACATTCATCTTATCTACATATTGTTTCTTGGTTGCCCAACACTCCGTCCCATACAACATCGCTGGTCTAATAGCCATTTTATAGAACTTACCTTTTAGTCTAGTGGGTATTCGTTTATCACACAGTACCCCAGATGCACTTCTCCACTTACACCATCCCGCCTTAATCCTATGGGCCACATCCGCATCAATCTCCCCCGCTGTTGTAATAATCGACCCTAAATAACGAAAATGTTCACTCTTAGGCAATTTTTTGTTCTTAATCTTTACTTCTCCTCTGCTTTCATTGTTACTATTACTAAATTTACACTCCATGTACTCTGTCTTATTTCTGCTTATCCGGAAACTTTTAGATTCAAGAGCTTTTCTCCAAATTTTCAACTTTGTATTAACTCTTCTCTAGTCTCATCCACTAGTACGATATCGTCTGCAAAAAGCATTTACCATGGCACGTCATCATGAATATTTCTCGTTAACTCATCCATAACTAAAACAAAAAAATAAGGGCTTAAAGTAGATCCTTGGTATAACCCAACAGTGATAGAAAATTTATTTGTCTCTCCAGCAAACGATCTAATAGTGGTCACCACCTCTTCATACATGTCCCTAATCACATCAATGTAACCTTTTGTCACCCCTTTCTTCTCTAACACCCACCATATTATCACCATATGAATATCTCTTTTCTTTTCTCTATACTTTTCTATTACTTTCCTCAAAAGATAAATCGCTTCCATAGTTGACCTGCCGGGCATAAACCCAAATTGATTCTTTGACACCTCTGTTATATCTCGCAATCGGCATTCCATCACCCTCTCCCACACTTTCATTATATGGCACATTAGCTTGATTCCTCTATAGTTGTTGCAATTCTGGACATTTCCTTTTTTCTTATATATTGGCACTAAAATACTCTTCCTCCACTCATCTGGCATGTTCCTAGTCAACAAAATTTTGCTAAACAACCTAGTCAACCAAGCAACCTCTTTTTTACCCAAGCATTTTCAAGCTTCAATAGGGATATCATGGGGTCCTAAAGCCTTATTTGATTTCATCTTCTTAAGTGCAATCTCTACTTCAAAGTTCTTAATCATGCGATAAAATCTATAGTGTTGGTTTGTCATATTACTAGCCATTTCTTCCCTTATTGCCGTACCTCCATGTTCCTCATTTAATAGTTTCTCAAAATAATTCCTCCATCTTTCCTTAATCTCTTCATCCTTCACCAATATCTTAGAATCCTCACTCTTGATGCACTTAACTTAATTAAAATTTTTTGTTTTCCTCTCCCGTATCTTAGCAAGTTTGTATACCCTCTTCTCTCCTTCTTTACTATCTAGTCTAGTATATAGGTCATCATAAGCTTTCAATTTAGCCTCTCTCACTACTTTTTTGACCTCCTTATTAGCCAATATATAGCTCTTAAGGTTTTTCTTAGTTCCATCCTTCTGTCACTTTTTAAAGCACTCTTTCTTTGCCTTAACTACCACTTGAACCTCTTCCTTCTACCACCAAGTTTCCCTAGCGCTGGGTCCTGTCCCTTTCCACTCTCCAAGCACTTCCCTAGAGATTCTCCTCGTACAATTGGCCATTGAGTTCCACATAGTGTTAGCATCATCTTCCAAGTCCCAAGTACTTTACTTATCCATTCTATTCTTAAATATTTCTAGTTTATCCCCTTTTAGGTCCCACCATCTCGTCCTACGACACCCATCATCCTTCCTAGCTTGGTATTATCTTCTAAAACATAAATCTAATACCAAAATCCTATGCTGAGAGGTCAAGCTCTCTCGAGGAATCACCTTACAATCATTGCATTTTAGGCGGTCTACTTTTCTCACTAAGAAGTAATTTATTTGGCTTTTAACTAACCTACTTTTAAAAGTTATCAAATGCTCCTCACTCTTCTTGTACATAGTATTGGCCATCAACAGGTCAGAAGCCAACGCAAAATCTAAGATGCTTTCTCCAGCCTCATTTTTGTCACCAAAACCGTATCCACCATGCACCCTTTCATAACCTGGTTTATCTATGCCTACATGGCCATTAAAATCTCCACCTATAATCAGGTTCTCTCCTACGGGCATCTCCTGTAAGATCTCATCCATTTGATCTCAAAAATCCCTCTTAGTCTGATCATCTAATCCTTTTTGAGGGGCGTATGCACTAATAACGTTCACTATATTCCCTCCAATAACTAGTTTCACTAACATAATCATATCCCCTTTCCTAATGACTGCCACTACATTCTCCACCAGACCCTTGGCAATTATGATTCCTAGCTCATTCTTGTGTCTGTCGTTACCACTATAATACAGTTTAAAACCGGTATCCTCAATTTCCCTAGCTTTCTCACCCATCCACTTAGTTTCTTGTACGCAAGCTATACTAACTCTCCTCCTAATCATAACATCTACCAATTCCATCGTCTTACCAGTTAAGGTTCCTATATTCCAAGTGGCTACCCTAAACCTGTAGTCTTAGATTAGCTTCTTTACCCACGCTTGTCTAGAAAAAAATAGAAACCTTTGCCCATTTTTCACTGCACCTAGGCGTTGATGTGGCGCCCGTTGCTCACTTTTCGAAACACCCGGAGGCAAGCGCAACGCGTTACTTGAGGGTAACGATCTAGCATTTAAACGATTCAAAGTAAGATTCATTTTCATAAGAGATCTAAATGGTTTTTTTACGTGTTGGCTGTCGATTACCTAACATACAACCCTCCTCCTTAATCTGGGCTTGGGACCGACGGAGTTGTTAACAACCCCGGTGGAGTTATTTGGGACTAAACATTTTAGCCAAAAAAAATCAAATAATCACTGTCATATCACTATGTCTACATTTCTCTGCACATCTTTTTTTTTAAAATTAAAAAAATTACTAAAATAGCATCTTTCCAAACAAGATTAGTGTGACTTGTGATATATATATATATATATTTTTAAACTTCTAGAAAGTGCATTCAAAGAGGTCCTTTGTTTACCTTTCTTTTATTTTGTTTGTATTTTTACTAAATGAAGAGTTTGTTTTCAAATATCTATCGACGTGTGAAATTTATGTAAGGGATCAATATCTTATTTCCTTCTGAGTTGGTGGGACTTGCTCAATCTTCTAAGGGCAAATACAACTGTAGTCGTTACATTTTGCCCTTGTGGCATTTTCATCCCTACACTTTAAATTGGCTCAATTTTGATGATTAATTTTAGGTTTGTATCAATTTGGTTCGACGGAAGTGTAGGGATTACTGGTGTAATTTATCTATTTATTATTATGAGATATGGGTTTTAATTTCTTTGAAGCAAGCATGTCTGCAGAGAATAAAGAATTAATTTTTTTTGTCAATTGATGACCACTTATGTAATGTTAAATAGGCCCTTTTTGGTGGAGATTATTGGAAGGTAAAAACTGATAATCAAAAAGCAGAAATTAAAAGCACATCTCTCCCAACTTTCAGATTATCAACCTTTTTTCAGCTTATTTATGCCTAATAAGTTATAATCAAAAATTACACCAAACAGTCTGGCATATATTCCCAAATTAAAATAAACTATAATCACCTTTTTTAAGTTGTAACAAACACCCCCATAGTGATTGTAGTCGGTGAAATATGGCAGCCAATAACTTCTTAGTAGAGAAAGCTTTCTGTTCCTATAATTGAATCAATTGATTAATTTTGCAACTTCATTGGAGAATGTAAAATAACAATTTTGAAATTAACATATGGTATTAATGGCTAGTAAGTTTCCTGTAGAACATCATAACAGTTTCTTTAAATAGCTAAGGACTTTGAAATTTTGGTATTTTGTGGATGAATGATAAAATTGTTAGGAATGGTTTCAAACACTCTCCTTTCTGAGAATCCTGCAAAACTGTAAATGGACTAAATAACGTCTATTCTTTGTTTGCTCATACTCAATTTGGAAATAATGTATCCTATTTTTAAGCTATGCTCAAGTACGTCAGCTATGTGGAAGATGATACAACATTTGTCTTGCACCAAAACAATTGACAATGTTCAGTCAATGTGCTTTGGAAGTCCTAAAACTTTTACTAGGAGAAACTTAAAGATAAGGAATATTTATGTCATATTTTGTTGCCTACATCTTTGTATTCATATCATATGAAGCACCAATGGGGTCACCTAAGCTACTGATGGCTCTTGTTTTACTGTATACATCTTATGTGTGTCCCCTTGTGGTGGTGCTTTTTTAATAAACTTTCTTATCCAAAAATATGTTTTGTTTTTTTAAAAAAGCCTACATGTTGATAGTTTTGTACCACCTTGTACGCATATTCTTAAAAGAGACCCTTGACATTCTCTTTCAGTTACTGTCACTTAAAATTGTCATGAGGTGCGGTGTTCTCACATGATAACTATGTTATCTGAAATTATGGTTGATTGAGGATGCAAGTTATTGAATTGCCAGTATATGTTTTCTGTGCTTCTGTAAGGATGATGCATTGATGATTGAACATTGGTCATATTTCATTTGTATATATTAAATGTTACCAAGCCTACTTGCTTTGGTATGCCCATGACAACCTATGAGACACCTGTCCTCCCTACTTT
Source organism: Camellia lanceoleosa (assembly GCA_025200525.1). NCBI lineage: Eukaryota > Viridiplantae > Streptophyta > Magnoliopsida > Ericales > Theaceae > Camellia > Camellia lanceoleosa. The sequence continues at coordinate 121,524,490 of CM045763.1, read as the reverse complement.
TATCAGCTGCGAATAGCAGAGAGCTTCAGCTGCTATATATATGCAGGATTATTTAATACTTCTCCATATGCATATAAGCCTTTAGTTGGAAAAAAAAATTGGTGTGAATTTGCCAGTTGAATAAAATAGAACATTCTAATGTTGTTGATATACTAATTTATCAACAAAAAAAAAAATGTTGTTGATATACTACTTGTATTCTCAAATGTAATTGTATACAACTTAGGACTACCATAATTCTTTCTTTATGTTTTTGTTTGAATGATCCTATTGTGCATATGCATGCATCTTTTCGGGGTGGGTGGGAGGGTGGATGGATGAAGCTTTGTGTGGCCCAATAAGGAATGAACAGAGTGGGTGTTTGGTTCTGAACTTGAAAATAGTTTGTTGCAGAGATGGCTCTAAATGGAGGAGCACCCCCTAGAGGAAGTGCAGCAGCAGCTGCTGGCAATCTGCGTAGGAGGAGGACGACAAGTGGTGGTGGGGCTGCAGGAGGAGCAAGCGGCACCATGCTCCAGTTTTACACAGATGATGCCCCAGGACTCAAGATTTCTCCCAATGTTGTTCTTGTTATGAGCATTGGTTTCATAGCATTTGTTGCCGTTCTTCATGTCATGGGTAAGCTCTACTTTGTGCATAGGGAGGCTTGAGATAGGTTCTGTTACCAGATTGATTGGTAAATAAATGTACTAAATTTTGGATTTTCATTGGCTGTTTCGGTTTGGGTTCTCATGATATATGATTTTCAAGAGTCATTACTGTTCTTTAGTTTTTTGGATATACTATTGGGGAAGCACAATTTTTCCATCATGGAATCTGCAAATGACCTATATGAGGGTGATTGTGATCATCTCTTGATTATTAAAATCCAAGTTTTGGACACTTAAAATTGTTATGGATACTTAGACGAGTTTGGTCTGGCTGAGAGTTTGTCCAATTCAAGCTCAAATTGAAATGTAGAGGGATCTATTCAAGCCCAGTCTGAGCTTGACCTCTAGCCTGAATTTTCTTGGCTGAGCCTGAGCATGAGCGTATCTCAAACATAATTTGGGCTTGGCTCAAGCAGTCCAAATACAATGCAAAATTTATTTGAAAATACGAAAGATACTCTCAAAAAATACATACACGGAACATACATAGTAAGAATTTTGTTTTGAGTTATATGTACTAAGTAGCTGGAGCAGCTTGAATATAATCAGCTTTTGGAAAGATGGTTATAATCAGCTTTTTGATGAAAAACAGCTTATAAGCAGTTTTTTTGTGAGAGAGGAAGTGAGTTTTAATCTGGGAAGTGGATTATAACCTACTTCCCAAAAGGGGCCGCATTGCAATATAATTGAATCCAACGGTAAAAAAAATCAATATTTTCTATCTATAGTTTATGTTTATTATTATTTATAATTTGGGTGGCGCTAATGCACGAAGTGCAATGCTTGATCAAGTCAGTTGATTCTCCTGCTCTTTTCTTCTCTCCCACCCAACCCTAAAAACAGAGCATAGACCGGTTAGATCTTGACAACTCATATTTAACCAATGCTCAAGCCCATGGGCATATCTCACTGTTGTTCCCCTTCATATAGCTTTCACTATTTCAATTAAATAAATGTACATATTTGTGCCAATGTTTTATAAAGGAAGTTTTTTGAGGTAACAGTACTAAGATGGGTATTAGGGTGCCTCCATTTTTGTTGCTCTGTTTCCACACAGATATTGTAGGTCTTTTTGGGTGTGGCGTGAGACATTTTTTTTGGCAAAATCTATTCTAATATATAGGGGTTGTATGGCATGTCCTGCACTAATACACTTTTTTTTTTGGTCTTTCGCGAATTACACTAACAATTCTTATAGTTGGGGGTGTATATCATTTTGGTCCATGACTTTTTAATTGTGATATATTTGATCTTAAATTTTAAATCTTGTTTCAAATAAGGACAATTAAAAACATCGTCGTTCTATTTTAAGGGCAAAGTTGTTATATAATTTATTTTGTGTTGGTTAACTTATATGTTGTTTGAATTATAAAGGTTTTTTTTTTTTAATGAATAATGTTGAAACTTTTTTTTGTTATAAAGTTCTGTTTGGTTTGGTTTGAGAATTTATTTAAATTAGTGACATAAAATTAAAAACACATCATTTTTATATAATATTATCTTTTGAGATAGTAGAAATAATTTTTTTATATTTATTTTCGTTAAATTAGTTTTTTTTTTTTTTTTAAATCAAACATGGCGACAATATTGATGTCATTATTAAATCAACTCATTAAATCAAAAAAATTAAAAATTAAAAATATTTCACATATTAAATATGTCGATTGTACGTTAAAAGTGTAATAACCATCTATTAAATGATAATTATCTAAAAATATTTATTAACATCAGATACAACCATTTTAGTCCATGATAACCATTCAAAAATATTAACAAAAACAACCATTTATTATATGATCATCATTCAAACGCATACTAAAAATTAATTTGGTAAAAAAATTAAAAATTTATCATTTTCATATAACTTTATCTTTAGTTAGTAGATATAATTTTTAAAAATTTAAAAATAAATTTTTGATATATGTATTTTTTTTGTGGTTAAATTTGGTTATATTTTATCAAATTGACAATTTTATCCTTGAAATTGAGCAATAATGTCTTCAATTATTCTTGCTTGAAACGAGATTTAAGATTTAGGGTTAAATATATCACAATTGAAAGATTAAAGATCAAAATGACACAAGTTTCAAATTACAAGGCTAGTGTAATTTGTCATTTATCTTTTTATTTTTTTTGAGTCACATCATCTTTATAGTTTTCTTAAACAGTTAAAAATATATTTATTTAGATCATTTCAAACAATCTTATAAAGTGAAAGCTCGTGGTGGTGTTGATATATTTATGTCTTATATTTTGGGCTTTTTCAAAGTAATCTTATAGGTGATATTTATGTAAAAAAAATAAAGAGAACATGATTTAAAACCAAGATTATGAATTTGATAGAGCAAGTCCCTATCACTTGAGTAATAAATATTATATGCATATTTTTTTTATCATTATTTTTATGTGCCGCTAGTAAAAACTACATTTAAAGGGGATAAAAGGCATACATACGAGTTCTCATATTCAAATTACATAGCCGGTCAAAAACATTGCACGCATAAAGGAAAACATGAAAGTTAAATTACAACCATCTAAATTCACAATCATTACGAAGTACTTGAAATTTTATTTGTAGCTTCCGAATTAACAACCTTTTAGCAATCTTCTTGAGCATCCTTTAGTCAAAGCTCCAACACTAGACTGCTAAGCCATGTACTGCTGCTGGTCCGCGTATGCGTATTGTGGTGGATGGCTCTTGGGTTGCTGTTGGTGAGCGAACTGGTCTGGCGTGGGTCTGCTTTGATTCTGATGACCACCGAGTCTATGAGGAAGCTATTTTGGGACCTTCAATGTTATCTCCTCAACAAGTCGAAGCAGTTGCTGTTCTCCATGCTCTGCGTTGGGCAGTTCATTCCGGCATCAATCATCTGCTTCTTCAAACAGATTGCCTAGTCCTTATTCTGCTGCTCCACCATCATGATCAAGAATCCGATTGGAGTCTCCAATCCATTCTAGCTGATATTTTGTCTTTGTGTAAATCTTTTTATCATGTTGTATTCCAAAAAGTGGACCGGGATGTGGTTCACGCTGCTCATCAACTTGCTACTGATGTAAGACTTTTTGCTTAGTTAATGTTATATTGCTGTATTATCCTCAAAAAAAAAAAAAAAAGGAATCAGAAGTAAATTGTGACCGTCGATAGGATGGCTAATGAGACGTTGAGGGGTTCGAAAGATATCAATATTAGAACTGTCTTTACTGACTCTCCTTTTTCCTTTTTTCCACATCTTGTAGCGCACTTGGTAGAGGTTTAGGGGTTAAGATTCAAGGTCTCAAGTTCGAAACTTTTTGGGACAATTTTTTGAGTGTAGCGCAGTTGGTTAAGAGATTAGCCTTAAGTTGTTGTTACAACAATACTTGGTGTGAATTCAATACTCCCAACTGCGCGAGTCCGGACTTAAACAGAACTTATTTTGGGAGGTCGGGATAAGTTTTCAAGTTATAGTCTCTAACTCAGAACGAATAACATGACACATTGGCGATCTCTGGAAGGGGCGCTACCTTAGACCTTGCGGGAAAGGAGGAGGATTTTCCTGTAAAAAAAATAAAAAATACATAGCCTCATGGCTTCTCATTACACAGTGTTGGTGCCACTATTTGCTTAGATCGTTTCACAGAAAAGTGTAATCATTTTGGAGGAGCCAAACATATCACAAATAATGACGTTCTCGCTGAACAGTTGGAATGACTGATTCATCCAAACAAGGAGAATTTGAGCTGCTGCCAAAAATGGAATTAATTATTAATGACTTCAATAGTGAGGATATTGCATCTCCAAGGGATCAAAATTCATGTTATCTTGTGCCCATCTCTAATATATACAAGACAGCAATAACTTCTCTTATGAGCAAGTTTTCTAACTCAGAATTTAAGAATAAAGTTTTCCACCCATTGACCCTTAATTTTAACCAATAGCTTCAGATTGTTGCATACAAACAAGTTTTCCAGCCAAATTTTGAGCTAATTAATTCTTAAATTAAATGAATTTATTCATGAAACTAATCTGACTACTATGTTAACAAATCAAGTTATTTGAGATTGAATTGTGTACTACGTAAATAAATAAGTTTGAATACATTTGAAATTCATTAATTATCTAAATTTGGCTCAAAAAAAGAAAAATAAAAGTAACTAACATTTTTTTTAATACTATCTACCTGTCAAAAACATTAACGTCTTTTAAACCTCATTTTCAATAATCTTGTGTCACCATGAAGCTAACAAATCAAGTGTATTCGAGTTTGATTTGTGTACTTTGAAAATGAACAAACTTGAACATATTTGAAACTCATTAATTATCTAAATTTGGCTCAAAAAAAATTAATAAAAAAAAAGTTCAGACTCACATAATTTTTATTTTTCTTTTTATTTTTAATTTACTATCTATTCCTGTCAAAAAATATAAAAAACCATTTAACATTTTTTAAACCTCATTTTCATTCATCTTGTGTCACCACTAACACATGACATAATGTTTCTAGATGACTAAGAGTAACAATCACAGTAACCTGTCACTTGGTTGGCTTAACTAGATGGGAGACGAGGTCTTAAAACTTTATTTGATTTATTGAAATGAAATAAAATAATAATTTTTAAAAATTTTCTATGAAATGACCAGTTAAAATAATGCAAAATAATTCCATTTGTAATGTGTTTGTTATTTATTTTTTGAAAAATTATTTATAAGTCCTATTAGGGAGACTTATGCTATATATGGTCTTACTAAAAAACTTATGTTCTCATAAGTCCTGTGAAAAGTTTGTTGACACATTTACCCTCAATATTAATTGTTAATATCATAAATAATAGTAAAACCATATATAGGAAATTGAATGTTACTATAAATCATATCTATATAAACGTAACGCGACACCTACATAAACGTAATATGACACCTCTGATCTATGGTAACATGCAATTTCCTATAGGAAATTACATTTTACCATAGATCATATTTACATAAACGTAACGTAACGTAATGTGACACTTACATAAACGTAACGTGACACCTATCTACATAAACGTAATGTAACGTGACACCTACATAAACGTAACGTGACACCTATGATTTATGGTAACATTCAATTTCCTATATAGAAAATTGAATGTTACCATAGATCATATTTATATGAAACGTAACGTGACATTAATATAAACCAGTAACATTTTCACATTCAATTTAAAAAAACAAAAACTCATTACGTTTATATAAGTGTCACGTCACGTTTATGTAGGTGTCGCATTACGTTATGTTTATGTAGGTGTCACGTTACGTTACGTTTATGTACGTGTCACGTCATATTACGTTTATATAAAATCTTGTGGAATACATTCCTATCTAAATAGAACTTGAGACTCTATAAGAAATTGCACCGGACTTAACCTATCATAAATGTCTGAAAAATGACTTATAAATAAATCTCCCTTAATTTTTTAATCTAACAAACACAGAAATGCAAATTTTAATAGAATGATCATTTTTTTTTCCAACTCATTCTAGTTACCTAAGCAATGAATAATTTTCAATCATGCCATGCTCACTGTGTAATGCATAGGACAAAGTGAAAGGCCTTATAGGATGTGTTTGGAATATAAATTTGAATAAGAATGAATTTTGAGAGGAATTTAAAAAGATACAAGAAAATGCAAGAGAAATGGAAAATAAAAATAAAAATCATATACATTCACATTTTCCTTACTTTTTCATTCTTTCCAAATCTCTAATCAAATCCATGATCCAACAATAACCGAAATTATGATAAAATTATTAACCAACAAATGGGTATATCATAGAAAGTTATACCAAGCCATCTTTCTATCACCAACAATTGAACTATAAAACATCTTAATTAAATGAATTCAGGAACCCAAAATACAAAGGGGGGCATGCAAAATGCAAAAACAAAATCAAAATATATTTACATTTATATAAGATATATTATCTATACATTCAATTAAGTCACAACAATAGAATTGCAAAAGTGTTTTGGGAAAACAAAAGTAAACGTACAACCGGACAAATTTGCAAGCGGCAGACTTTAGTGCATGTTGTCGGATATCCCACCTGAGACCATGCTTTCATCCGCAGGTTTTAGGCCACCACACGATCTTGAGACTGATTCAAAGAGTTTCTCAATCTCCGGTGCACACCTTGTAAACGACCGGCTCCAGAAGTTGTATCTGGGATTCTGCTTTTTGACAATAAAAACACAAACCAACTCTGTAAAATACAATTTACAGACAACAGATAGTGCACTATCAGTGTGAAGGAACACAGAATTACCTTAATCAGCTCGATGAAAGTAATCAAAAGTCCCCATGGATGAGGTCGGTTAACAATCAGGCGCTCCAATAGAACTCTTGTGATTTGCTCCTGAATGATTTCCTGCTCAGCATAAAAGTGAATTTCCGTAAAAGACTGGTCAGTACAATAATATCCTCATTTGATGGATGGACGACGTGGAAACAACAATGCTAAAGTCTTTGAGGTGTCCCAACAAGATAATCTTGAACTTTACACTAGGAAGCACTGACACTTCAGGTTCTGTGTCGGTGTTGAACATGTATGGGACACAAACAGGGACACTTGTCCACATGTCAGACAGGCTACACGGCATGCCAATTTTCTAATTATTTATTTTTTATAGGACACTTTGGGAACACTTAACGGACACGCATGTCCTGTGATTATTTTTTATAATTAGAGAGTTAATTTGGGGTGAAAGTAAAATATATGAAAATAAAGACAGAAGAAAGTGAAAAAATAAAGATAAAAATACACCCACATACACATTGGTGCCTTCTATATTTCTGTGTCCTAAATTTATAAATAAAAATATTTTTTTGTCGTGTCGTATCATATCCTTTTTTTTTAAATTGCCGTGTCTTGTGTCCGTGTTTGTGTCCATATCTGTGCCCGTCACTATATTTTACAGTACATGCTTCATTGTGAAGCATGGGTACGGATACGACTTGGTACGCTTGTAAAAAAATATTTATTTTTAATTTAGAAGAATGTAAAAATTAATTAAATGGTTTAATTTGTTAAGGTTCAACCTATATTTAACATTTAATGCCAAAAGTAAAAGTATAAATCAAAATTAAATGTCAATATATTAAATAACTTACAAACTATAGTTTAATTTTAAAATCATGCTAAGCATAAAACAAAAAATAAAAAAGAAGTCTAGTGAAATGAGTTTTATCTCTATAGTAGAAGGAAAATATTGTTTCAACTGAGATATGGTACGGCTTGAATATATACTGGGTACGTCAAAAATTAAGAAGAAAAAACTTGGGTACATGTTTCGTGTACCCGGTACGTATGCAAAAGTACGGTATGCCGGTAAGTACCCGGTACGAGTACAGCAAGTTTTTCAAAGTACCCATGCTTCATAGCTGTGTACATATCCACTACTTTTTTTAGAAGAAAAAAAATAAAAAATCACCATTCGGGTGTTTGTGTATGATTAGTAATAGAGAAGTCTTGCTAACCTGGTTTGATTCGGCAAATAGGTAAAGAAGGATGAAGGAAAAGTAATGCGTATGATTGTTTGGATAAGGTAGTTGGTTAGCAACTGCATTCAAAAAGAGGTAGCGCCCCTCAGTACCAAGATCCATTATTAAAGTCTGGAAGATATCCAAGGCAGCACCAACTAAGAACACAGCTAATGGAACGCTACTGGCCATTGACTGTCCGTGAGGAGTTCTCGCCTGCAGCTGCTGTATAGCCTACGGAATGGTGCCAAAATATGAGTGTCAAGAAAGGGGACATAAAATACAGGAAAAGAACCCACAAGTCACCTAGAAAGAGAGAACCCCACATGCGGACAAGTGATTAAATCAAAACTTAAAAACATGCAAATTAGCAATTCATAAATAAAATATTGTAAATAAAGGGGCTTCAAAATAATATGAAACTAAAGAGGTTTCAAGAAAAATACGAGATTGTTGAAAAAATATCATTAGACATTTCAAAATTTGGCATTTAATTTTGTCCCAGTCACTTATTGATGATAAAAGAGTCCTAATTATTTGAGAAGGAATTTACAGAAAATAAGATTATTGAACCTTGTTTTCCTGAACATGAAATCTCTCATCTGACCTATAATTTAGCCTACTGGAAGTGATTTCCAATCCATCAAAAATATTAGGCTTTAGTTTGTGTTATTCAGTTTTGGAGATAATATTAAATGAGAATAGGTTGTGGCCATCATTCAAGTGTTTCTTCCTCTCTTCTACATATTCTACATCAAGATAAACATAGCAAGCCTGATATGTAATTGCTCACAATGAGTTGAGACTGGAGAGTTCCATTAAAAGGTTTTCCAAATTAAAGATAGTTTAGAACAGACATTTTTGAAAAAAAATCATGGGGTAGTGACCAATCAGTCCTATTAACTAAACTTATTTATCTACAGGTCCTGACTGATAAATTTATCACTTTAAATTTATTCATAAAAACAAGAGAGACTGATAAATTTATCAAACTTAATGCGTAATAAGTCTCAAAAGTAAGATCTATTGGTAATTTATCCAAAACTGAATTTATTATTTGTTGAAACAAATGACAATATGCACACATTACGTATATGGTGTAATTAATAATTTAAGATGGAAATTTTTCAAAAATAAAAGAAGAGTGATGTTGTACAAACAAACAATTCATACATAATGATGTGACTCATTGTGAATCTTTCACCTCAAAATAAAACACTATTGAAAATGGATTTATTTACAATAATAGCATTATCAAATCATTCTTGTGAAATTATTTGCATGAATTTTATGTCAATAGAATTTACCATAAAAGAAAACAAAAGTCTCACAGCCTTATAAGGGTGGTATTTGGATAGCCTCCTTTTGTTCTGAACAGTGCATGTTAGTTCTGTTTATTTTGATGTACTTTCTATTGGAAGGATTTATTATCATTCTAGTTGTATATTCTCTCACTGCAATTACCACTATTGCATAATGAAAAAGTAAAGATATTCAAGAACACACCTGCATTCCAACATAAAGCACAAGAGAGTTGATCGATGGTACATTATACCGTGTCCCAGCCAGAGCAGCATCGTTAGGTGGAAGCAGCAGTTTCTGCTTCAATTCAGTTAAAAATGAAGACCCCTGCTGTCTCGTCTGCAGATAAATTTAGAAAGGAAAAGACCAACAGCATGAGATGAATAAAGGGAACAAAAAAATTAACTCCATATTATAAGAAAAGAGAGGAACACAAAAAATCCATCTTCATTGTTCTTAATCATATGTGGGTTGCTCAGGGGCCAAATGTAAACAGACAAAATCCAGATACCTCTAGATACTCATCTACATCACCCTTAATCTGCTTTGCTTTAAGAGGCGCATCAACCTCGGAGAGAATATGCGGAGATTGACTAATCTCTGCTAGCAGATCAATCTGCACAAATAGAAAAGAACAGTTAATTTTGCGATTAATTAAAATCATTAAAGAATTTACAGGTAGTCAATTATGCTCTATGAGAAAAATTTAAATTTGGAGTAGATGGGTCTGGTAGCCTCATATTATGGGGGAATGCACTGAGGATTATGTTCCGCATCTGTATGCAGCTCGGAGGAATGACATTGCACAAGCTGAAATGATAATCGCAGAGGAACTCAGGGTAATCATGAAGTAGCACTAGCAACACCCTTAGTGTGCCTTTGTACAGAAAATGAACCTGTAGGAGTTTTAAAACAGGACACAAGGTGCAATAAGCCACAGGTAATATTAGGAGGCAAAGGAAAAAAGAAAAAGAAAGAACCAATTAAGGAAAAGAGGCAAACCGGCTCTGCAAGTTCAGCATTCCTCAAGAATGACTCCAGGAATTGAAATAAGTTAACCAGCAAGCGCTGCATATATGGCCATCCCTTCTGAGCATTTCCAGCAAGCAATTTTGGCATGAAACTCCTGTGACTCACCAGCTCAAGCCATGCAAAGCTGAAATCATTTTAATTAAGTTAGCTATGTGTAACAAGTAAGGAACTTAATCAAAGCATATTCACAAACAAAATTCTCCCAAATCTAGATCTATTTCACTTCAACAAAAACAATGGTTGTTACAACCATTTCTAATATTTTTAACTAGTGGAATTAACTTAAAATATAGAATGTAAAAGCAATTCCAGCGGTGCAGTATTTAGGTGTAGCAGTGCTAAAATAGAGCACAGCACAACATAAACACTCACTCCCGCAGTGTAGTACGTTGTGCTAAAACAGCACAGTGCTATTTCCTGTGCCACAATGATATTTTATACACCACCTTTGACCAGTTTATTTTAATAAAAATTACATCTATACCATTATAATTAGAGTCTAATTTATCACTAATTTATTATGTCATTATTAATCCAACAACAGAGAAATTGAAACCCCTAACTACTGAAATCCTCACATATCCTCCTTAATTTATTAATAATAATTAAAACCCTCACCAAAATTCTGGACTCCAATCAAGATTCAATTGAAGTTGGTGTAGATTCAGCATAAATCTCATTTTTACATTATTGATAACAAGCTTTTATGAAATAGCACACTCAAAAAACTCCGATTGTAAAGGGCTCCCTTCATGATTTTCCATGATTATGTATTTCGTTTATTTTATTTAATACACCTTTCATTTATTTTGGAACATCGACTTAAATTAACAGTAAGCGATGGTAGTTGATAATAGGTAGTGGAAAAAAAAAAACAACTTTTAACATTGAAAATACTACATTGGGCCCTAGTGCTAGCACAAGGGTTGGTTTGAGAATAGACTATTTTAGTAACTTTTTGGCTAAAATATGAGGTGGAAAAAATTAGTATGTTTAGAATGATTTTTTGATTTTTTAAAAAGTAGAGAGAAAAGATAATCTAACTTTTTTGTATAGTTCTTTGGTTTTTTGACCTTTTTAGTGACTTTGACTTTTTTAGTTCTTCCCAAAACAAGCCTAAATACTACATGTTAGTGGAGCAGCTTTTAGCAAATCTATATTAAGTGTACTTGCTGCACTAAAATAGCACAAAACATACTACACCAATAGAGATGCTCTAAAGGGATCAAAATATCTGGTCAAATAGATCTAAAAAGAGCAAGCATCATATTGGGCACAAGAGTTCCCAAAAATTCCTACAGCTTTTTAAATTATATTTGCAAAACAAGACATTATGACTAGGGTGTAATAATATAGCACCTTTGACATCAGCAATTATTCTAAAATTCAGCACCAAGTCAACACAATAATGCATTAGTTATGGCAAATATATATCTTCTAAACATGCACAACAAAATGCTTAACCCAGTGAACTTCAATGTGAACAAGGCAAGTTATGTGTTCAACAGGCACATAACAGTTACTTAGGAAACTATTTAGCAAATTAACCAAAAAGGCCAAACAATATCTAACACAAAAGCAGCAACTAAAGCATAGCTGCCTACTGCTTACGAGATTGATAAGCACTCAATCAAGATCCCAATCTGGGATTTGAAAACCACAAAATGAATCTTATTGTAGATAAAATGAAGCAAGTTATAAACAAACCTAAATCCAGGAATTTTAAGGGGCTGTAGAGCATGAAATGCATTTGCAAAAGCTGTCAAAACCTGAAAATACACAACCAAGATTAGTTACTTAATGGAGACAAACAATGAACAAAGCTAATAAAGAAACAACATACCTGAAAGTTTGCACCCTCAAAGACTTCCATGGAACCCAGGTCCATTAGCCAGTTAATGAACAACCTGAAATATGGCCTTGGATTAAAAGATGCTTTCCTCTCCTCTGCGTCTTTCTGAATGAACCTCACAGTCACTGCCAGAACCTGTAAAATACCAAACACTCTGTAAAAAGCACTGCTCCAAGATAGGCAACAAAATAACTGATATAACTATTCAGTTGGGACACGAACCTTGGGCAAAAGAGAGAGTTTGCTTGATCCCTGGTCCACAGGGAAAAACTAGCAATTTACAACATGAAAAGTCAAGCCATGAATAATAAATGTGAACAAGAAAACCATATTATATATCCAGAGGGAAATAGATATCTACCTTTATGATCGACAAGACAAGTTTTGAATAGATATCAATAGCAAGGAAAGAGAGGGACTGGACTTGTTGAGGTGATTGCAGAGGACCAGAACTAATCACCTCAGAAGATAGGCAATGTGACACAAAAAGTTCCTGAGTTGAAAAAAATAAGAGAGAATAGGGAGGGAAGAGGAATTCAGAACTCAGACTATAATACTGTGGACATAACTCCAGAGAAGAAAATTTACAGTGAGACAGCGGAAAAACCGATCTGACAAATCATCCCCTTTCAGCAATCCACTTTGCTGCAATTGTAAGACATAATGGGCACAAGCTGCATCATTTGCACCGGCAAGTTCACATATCCTATACCATTCTGCAAACAGCACTGAAACCTACAGAAAACACATGTTCCAGCAGGAAATGATTACTACAAAATATTTAGTTGACCCTTCAGCTTCAAATCCAATTTCTAATGAGAAAATTTTCCAATCCACCCCCCAAGTTTCCCCGTCATTTTTTATTGAAAAAGCAGGCAAAGAAAATGAGGTCTGGAAGAATTTGAGGTACCATCAAATTAACATTCTGTAATGGGCCAAAATGGCACATAATAAACATTATGCCACTATGACTGATACAGGAGTGTAAAATTCTGTAACTGTTGATACGACCATGGTTTTAATCCAACCAATAGATTGCCACAACGGTAAGGAAAGCCAGGTATGCAATGGTAACAGCCAATTTTTAACCATGGCAAAAAAAGCAAAGCAAATTCATTTCTACTGATTCAGAATTATGAAGAGCATGCTGAACAAGAAAAGGTCATATATAACCTGCTCACGAAAACCAGCAGGATCTGGTTTTACTGACTCCACTATGTTATAATCTTCCATGCTTGCTGCACAAAGACCAGGGGCCTGTGCCAGCAGAAATTAAAATGTTAAGACGCAAATAAATATTAGACAATTAAAAATTATATAAGACCAATATTTCTGATAACCTTCTGCTCTGTAGCTTGTCTGGTATTATCCTCCCCAACAAAAATAGCAAAAAGAGTAGCAGGATTGGCAGCAGGATTCCTAGCAACCAGCTGTTGTAATGACTCTGGAGATCCAGGCCTAGCTGCAAGCTATAGGTAAGATCTCAATCAGAACCAGGCACAATCTGATTTAGCCACCATATCAAACAAAATGAATAGTCACAAACCTTAGCCAACGCATCAACGAAATTATGAAGTTTGGAAATGACTTTGGAATCATTGATCAACAATGTTTGAATAAGGGAAATGGCAAACTCAGTCGCAGCCTCTGCACATTATATGCCAACTAGTTAGTTATGTTACTTCAAGGATTACTTGTGTAGAGCAATATTACTTATATGTACTATTCCTTCCTCCATCAAGCAGCTTAGCCATATAAACATTGTACTCAGCAAGTTTTAGTAGTTCACTGCAAATAAGTCCAACAGTAATATCTTTGTCGAACTTTCGATCCTCATCAGAGTAAATCACCTGTAAAAATAATTACAAACAGATTTACTATACTGAAGAACTGAAAAAGGATCAACACCAAATAATCAAAACAAATCTAGACTATTTCATTTCCATGGTAGAGCCATTCTCATGTCCAAATGCATTACATAGAGAAATCCTAACAAAGCAGCCACTGATGGTAATATCACTTAATTTCAATAATTCATTCACTAGATGAATTACCAATGCAACAACACACAAAATTTCATTGCAAAAGCCTAAACCTAAGCAACTCAAGTTATTTGAAGCTGTAAACCTAATCCAGAAGACAGGACCAACTCAATAAGAGCGTATGCGTACCCAACTAGTCAGCTCCTTAACAACAAGCTCGCTAACATCTCAAATGGCAGCCAGAATGGCAAGATGAGCATCAACATGTACACTGTTTGATGTATTTTCATATAAACCCTTGAAAACCTGTGACAGTGAAAATTCAAACTCGAGGCTTTTTAAAAAATAAATAAACAAAAAGAAAAATTCAATACGACTCTTGGGAAGGTAAAACACCTTTTTAGCCACAGCCAATGCAGCTTCATCTCGACTTATACATCTGAGGATGATTGCAAGAACCTCACCAACAATGCCCTGAATACAAACGTACAACATTATATACACACACCCCCAGGAAGTTTTGAATAAGAACTCGCATAAGGAACATATTGTGCTAAAAATAAAATAAAGAAATCAATACCAAATCATAATCTTAGTACAGAAGTGAAAATAGAAATTTATACCTATGCTGATTAAATTGCTTAATAAAACTTTAATACCTATAAAATTCATTAAAAATAATAAATTTTTATATACTAAAATTTTACAGCCCAACAAAAAAAATATTTGATACCTGAATATCTGCATCATTAGCATCGTTGGTTACCAGAGTTTCCAGCTGCAACCATTTTTGAAATGACCTTATCAGTTGAGTTACATTTTCAAGCAAGGAGGAGCTTTTGAAAGAATAATGAAAGTGAAGAAACTTTTTGAAGAACTGAAGGTAAATGAAAGCAAGAAGACTAGCACGAAGTAAATACCAAAAGAAAATTGGAAATCATTAACCCTGTGGGGAAATGGTATTCCAGATGCGCCCCCATGTTAACAAAAAGGATCAGGACTGTGAAATTTCACAATTTATCTACCACAAAGAGTATCGATACACACTCGACAAAGTACTTATTTATGCATTCTATTACTTTACGCATGCAAATACTGCTAGTGTTGGGAACAGTAGAGTGTATGTTTGCATGATATAACGAAAGACACAACACCAGATTGTACAATGAATTGGCCAGAGTTGATACTGTTCACAGCACCCAAAATTCAGAATATGGTTAGAATATAAATGTTAAATATGGTCAAGAATATGAGGAATCTAAAGGTACCTACAGGAAACTGTAGTGGATAGCTATAACAGTGCCTATTCATTAGCATATTTTGTTGGTAATTCTGGTCAGTTGTTTAGCAGGAATTTATCAACTGCGATAATGATGCTATGTTTCTTATTGTGTCACACAAACATACAAGTATACAATGGGACGTGACTCTGTCCATATGTCTAGATATAAAAATCAACGTACACGCTGTTACAAATTCATACGTTTAAACTGCATTGCAAGAATAAAAGCAACTTCAAGAAATGAAAATGCAACTATGGGGATGCTATTGCACAAATTTACTGCACGAGGAATCAAAATAATCTCCTTCAAGTTTGATTAGTACTTCATATAACATCAAATAAAGAAATAGAATTCACTTGTATGGCAAGACTTAGACTTAAAAGAAAAGAAGAAGGGGTTCTAAAACCAAGAGAAAATTGAAATTGTTCTTCACGGCAGCTGCAGTGCAGATTTTCTACTGTTACAGTAGTCATAGTAGTGATAATGACAAGAATAACAACAAAAACAAGAACAATATCTAAAAGAGCTATTTAAAACCTTCTCTGAAATAATCTGGTACTTTTCCAAAGCATCGCCTGCGGTCAACAAAGGCTCTGGACTACTACTTCCTAGGCATTCTGTCGCAGAAGTGGGAGGAAATGTCTGTGAAGAAGCTCCAGATTCCTTGCAATGAAACAAAGCATGTGTCAACCAAAAAGGAGACACAAGCAGCAAATGAACTCGTGTAAAATACTTCACTTACTTTTACAATGTTGGAAGCTTCCACAGAAGGCAATTCAGAAGCTGAGGCTGAAGGAAATGAAGCAACAATGGCATCATTTTCAAATTCATGTGGATTACCTCCGTCAGCTGACCCAATATGAGTTGAGGAAGCACTAATATTACAAAAACATTGAACAAACAAATTAGTTACTGAAATTTTTTTTTTTTTAAAAAAGAAGTAAATGAAGAAACTGAAAATCTAGAAGGAAAAAACACCTATGAAGCTGAGCTGAACTAGATTCCATCTCCTCAGAGAAAAGATCCAAGGGCTGAGCCATCGCAGTAATTCCTGTGTTTCCTACACCAGATGAGTAGATGCCTGGGCTTGGCTGTCCTGATGCTGAACTATACACCCGGGACATGCCAGCATTGACAGATGAAGCCGAAGGACCACCTGATAGGGCATTTGAGCTATGGTTTGACTGATTCTGCCAGGGTAACCGAACAAAAGCCTGAAAAAGAAAAAACAGAACAAAGAAATATGAGATAAAGCAATAACATCCTCGTCAACCTAGACATATCTCACAAAGAAGGTTAGCAGGTGGGCACCTCATAAACTCTCTGTTGAGAATGGGATAAGCGACCAGGTTTAGGGTGGAGGGCTTCTGGTAAAACGCCTGCCCCCGAATCAAAATACAAAGGACCAACATCCTCTCTATGTTTCCTTTTTAAAGAAAGTTGCTGAGCTATTTCCCCATCAATGGTTTGTATTGCCTGTATAGAGCAGCACGCAGCAAAAAACACCACCAAAAAAAATAATATAAACCGGTAAACAGATTGCCACAATAAGGTAACCATAATCAGAGTTCATCTGCCAATGTCCTTACCAGTCATTATAGCCTTTACATATTGAGAGAACATAAACATACATATACATTAGTGATCCGATTTGCCAATGCAGTGAGGTTAGAATTGTACCCATTTTTTGGACAAAAAATAATGCCCACAACTTAAAACCTTTTCTTACAACTTTAATGAAGGGAAAACAGTAACTCTCTCTCATACATTAGGGATCCAATTTGCCAATGTAATAAGGTTAGAATTGTACCCATTTTTTTGGACAAAACAACTTAAAACCTTTTCTTACAACTTTAATGAAGGGAAAACAGTAACTCAAACTTCCCATTGCTCTCTCTCTCTCTCCCCCAACCAGATCTAGATCACGCCATCATCATCTCTGCCTATTACCTGTTCCAAAACTTCAGATACAACAATATCCCTCTCTTTTCTCTTCATGCCAAATCCTGGTCAAACCATCTCCCTATGAACCATAGCCATAAAGAAACTGCGGATCATTACAAAGATGATGACGATAGGGAAGGGGTTACCACTTACCAGATTGTGGGGAAGGCAATAGGCGGAGAGGGGAGGGAATGAGGAAAGAGTTAAACATTTCTCCCCTCCCTAAAATTGAAGAAAATGTTCTCAATTGGGGGCATTTTTCATCAAAATGAAAATGGGTACAAGGTTAACCGGTACACACACATCTATGTATGTATACACACATGCATACAACTTAAAACAACAAAGTTAATTTCAAGGACATAAACACAAGTTGAAAATGGCTATATCCACAGCCAAAATAGCAGATTCCACAACCCCCTCGATCATATGTAGGGCCCGCATATGTGGGAGAAAGGGCAGTCATCCAACCGATTGGCAATGCAAATAGTTACTCCCTACAAGTAGCAAAACCCCTAAAAATGACGGTCTCCAGCAAGACATATATTCGTGACATTTATAAAGTAACATCCCATACATGATATTTCCCAAAAATTCTCCATGAGAAATACATTTTTTCTTTTTTCTTTTTTCTTTTTTAATCAACAAAAGTCAATTGTTAGTTGTAGGGTTGTGCACGGGTTGGTCCGGGTCGAGTTTCACCTTAACTCGTCAGCCGAACCAATCGTATCAGGTTCACCATCTCTACATCCAATATCGACCGACCTTCGAAACCATCCATATAAAATCATTAGGTTTCACAGTTGAAATTGGTGGGTGTCGGTTGGTGGTCACAAAACAAAAAAAAAAAAAAAAAACTTTTACATCTCATATTTCAGAGAAAAAGAAAGATAAATATATATATATGCACACGCATGTTTTTGTCTTACAAATTGCAGCTGCAAAAGGGAGACTTTGTGAAACTCTGAAAAAGAAATGCAATCAAACTCTAGATTGAAGGTTGAGAGGGTAACTGTTGAGTAGGCTGAAATGAGATGGTAGAGGAAGAATTAGGAGTAAACATGGAGTGTACGTTAGCATATTATATTAGCCGAAAGTTGCACTAGGGTCTGTAATTATTCTATGCCCTCAGGGCTCATCTTGTAATTGTCTCTCTTGTAAACCCTAATCTTCATTTATAAATAGGGGATGATATTCTATCATACCCTAAGCTGGTTACCCAAGCTTCATAGTATCAGAGCTACACCTCTAGGGTTAGGGTTCAAAATGTACCTAGTTGGATCATCTGCTGGGTCGATCTTCAGTCGCCGTCGTCACTTTGCTTCGTCTTCATCAGCCGGTGGATCATCTGCTTCGTCTTCGTCTGCGTCTCAGCTCCTCAGCTCGTCGATCTCCTCTAGCCGTTCGTCGCTCGTCTTCATCGTTCTCGTCGTCCTCAACTCGTCGCTCATCTTTGTCGCTCGTCATCCTCAGCTCCTTTGTCGCCTTCGTCGATCTCTGGTATACTCTCACTCTCGTCCACTGTTTGGTATGATATAGCCTCTGTCGTGTCTTGATATATATCACACCCTTTTGTATCACACCCTACTATATATAAATATATATATCCTGATATATCCTGGTATATATAAATATATATATCACACCGTACCAATACATGTATACATAAATAAATCAATAAATATATATATATATAACAAAAACAAAATCAAAAACAAAACAAAAACAAAAACAAAAACAAAAAAAAAATGGTTTCTTAATTTTGTTATGTCTTTATAGTGGTCATTGTGCCTGTTCTCTCACTACCACCTTCCGGGTTTGTGATTACCACTAGTTTTGTTACGGGTTCGGTAGTATTGTATCCATGACAGATTCCACCAATGTGTCCCCTTCTTCTCAAACACGAGGAGTGAGAGTCCCATTATACCTACTACCATGACTGAGAACCCCAACCCTAGTCTGAAAATCACCACCTCTCTATTTAATGGTCAGAACTACCTAGCATGGTCTCAAAGTTTGACTATGTTTTTGAAGAGCATAGGGAAGATGGGGTATGTTGATGGCAGGATACAGGCACCTAGTACCACTGACTCAAGTTATGACCAATGAGAGATTACCAACTCTTTGATTATGAGCTGGCTTATCCATTCGATAGTTCCAGAACTTGGTGAGGGCTACTTGTCTATGGAGACTGCCCAGGACGTTTGGGATGCTGTGGCTGTCACCTATTCCCGCAAAGTGAATTTTTCACAGGCATTTGAGTTGCGCCGCTCTATTGAGAGCTCACTTCAGGAAGCAGTGTTCTTGATGCTTCACTTTCTCACCAATTTGAAACGCCTTGACCACCTGGAAGACTATAAGCCCGTTTGCCCTACTGATTCTGTCAGGTACAAGAAGTTCATCACACGGGAACAGGTCTTTAAATTTCTGGCCGGCCTAAATGTGGAGTATGATCCAGTTAGGGGTCGAGTTCTGGGTATGGACACTCTTCCTTCACTTCAAGAGGCATTTGCCCATGTACAGAATAAGGAGAGTTGGATGCGCTATGATGTCCCCTCTCTTGACGAATTCGACATCGTCTACTCGAAATGGCCTCAGCCTGACTCCCATTCCTCCGTCTGCTGCTAAGGAGTCTGTATTCTGTGATTATTGCAAGAAGCAGCGGCATACTCGTGAGACGTGTTGGAAGCTTCATGGGACTCCATCAGGGGGTCAAGGTGATCAGTCTGGTTCTTGAGGAGGTTGGTCAGGCCAATCTAGAGGACGCGGTTCCTATTCCCAGGCTCATCAGTCTAGTGCCGTTGATACACTTGATTCTAATTCTGCTTCTGTTGGCCAAGCTTCTGATACTGAGCTGGAGGATGCTTTGCACCAATTGTTGGACCGCCGATCTTCTACTGCTCTCAGTACAGCTTCCTCGTCCTTTGTCCGCTCAGGTAACTTAGCCTCTTCTCCTTGTGTTTTCCTGTATCATAAATCTTTGTCTTGGATTATTGATTCTAGTGCCTCAAATCATATGTCTAGCTGCTCTGATCTTTTCTCTGTCTATAAGCCCTTTTCAAGTCAGGACAAAGTTAGGATTGCAGATGGTACTGTTTCTTCCATTTTTGGAAAAGGTTTAATCCAAGTCACTCCTACCATACATCTATCTTCTGTTCTCCATGTTCCCAATTTTTCTGTTAATCTGTTATCCTTGAGTCGTCTTACCCAGGATTTGAATTGTAGTGTGACGTTTTTTCCTGATCATTGTCTTTTTCAGGACCTTGTCACGGGGAGGACGATTGGCAGTGGTAGTGCAGAAAATGGTCTCTACTTCTTAAATCAACCGGACAAACTTGCTTATTCTTCCACCACGTCTTCTACTACCCCCGCTGATTTATGGCTGTGGCATTGGCGTCTTGGGCATCCTTCATTTCATTTACTTAAGCATTTATTCCCTTCTGGTTTCGCAAATCATCATGTGTCTGACTTTCTTTGTGAGTCTTGTCAACTTGGAAAACAACACAGAGCTTCTTTTACTCCCAGTTTGAATAAAAGTTTAGTTCTTTTTTCATTAATACATTCTGATATTTGGGGTCCCTCTCGTGTTATGTTTGTGAAAGGTCATCGATGGTTTGTTACATTTATTGATGATTTTTCTCATACTACTTGGGTGTATCTCATGAAAGATAAGAGTGAGGTTTTCTCTGTGTTTCGCACTTTTCATCAGATGATTTGTACTCAGTTTGGGGCCACTGTCAAAATATTGTGTTCTGATAATAGCGGGAAATACATAGATTCTGGGTTAGACAATATTTCTCTACTCATGACGTTATCCATCAGACCTCTTGCACCAATACCCCTCAACAAAATGGGGTGGCAGAACACAAAAATTGGCATCTTCTTGACATGGCTCGGTGCATGTGTTTTTCTATGAATGTGCCTCGGCCCTATTTGGGCGACGCTGTTCTCACCGCTGCCCATCTTATTAATCGTCTCCCTACCCAGGTCTTGCACAAACAGGCTCCTCTTCACGTCCTCCTAGGTTCTCAGTCCTTGTTTTCTATTCCTCCCAAAATATTTGGTTGTGTCTGTTTTGTTCATAATCACTCCGTCTCGTGGTAAGTTGGACCCTCGCTTCCTCAAGTGTGTTTTCCTTGGTTACTCTCCTACTCAAAAGGGGTATAAATGTTACCACCCTTCTTCTCGTAAGTGGTTTGTGTCCATAGATGTTACTTTCTTTGAGTCCCAGTCCTATTTCTTGTCCTCTCCGGTGTCACCGTCCTCATTTCCGGGGGAGCCTTGGTGTGAAGTGAGTCTTGTGCCTCCTATGGTGGGCCCAGTTGTTCTTGCACCACCCTCTTCTACTGTGCTTCCTATAGTGGAACCAGTTGTTCTTACACCCCCTCTTCTACTGGGACTATAGAACCCACTGTCACCAAGAATAAGGACGGGCATGTTTATGTCCGAGACATAGACAGACAACAAGTTAACTAGATACAAGGGACCGCTTCTGCTACTCCACTACCATCTCCTGCTTCTGATGAGAGTCTAGGTAACTTTGAATCTCTTGAGTCCATTGATCTTGATGTTCCTATTGCCAAGAGGAAGGGTGTGAGATCTTGTACTCAACATCCTATCGCCTGATTTGTATCATACTCTCATTTGTCATCCTCATATAAAGCGTTTGTGTCCAACATTTCCTCTCTTAGCATTCCTAACTATTTTCAGGATGCTCTTGCTACCTCTGAGTGAAAACTAACCATGATTGTGGAAATGAAAGCACTTAGGAAGAATGGCACTTGGGAATTGGTGAGTTACCTACTGAAGCGACACATGGGATATAAATGGGTATATACTGTGAAACACAAAGCAGATGAGTCTATTGAGCATTACAAGGCAAGACTTGTGGCAAAAGGGTTTACTCAGACATATGGCATTGATTATCAGGAGACCTTCGCACCCGTGGCTAAGATGAATTCAATCAGAGTACTTCTCTCTCTAGCAGCTAATCTAGATTGGCCGCTTTATCAGTTTGATGTCAAGAATGCATTTCTCCATGGTGACCTCGAAGAAGAGGTATATATGGACATTCCTCCAGGTTTTGAGGATCATCAGACAGAAGGCAAAGTATGCAAACTTCGGAAGTCATTATATGGTCTCAAACAGTCTCCAAGGGCTTGGTTTGAGAGATTCACTCAGGCTATGTTTAAATATGGCTTCAAACAAAGTCAGGCAGATCACACATTGTTTGTGAAACATTTCTCATGTGGTAAAACTACAGCACTTATTGTTTATGTAGATGACATAGTTCTTACAGGCAATGATAGTGAGGAAATACCTCTGTTGAAGAAATATTTAGCTAATGAGTTTGAAATCAAAGACTTGGGAAGCTTGTAGTATTTTCTGGGAATTAAAGTTGCTCGCTCTAAGGATGGGATATTTATTTCACAGAGAAAATATGTGCTTGACCTGTTGAAGGAAACTGGGATGCTTGGCTGCAAGGCATGTGCCACTCCATTGGAACCCAATCAGAAATTGGGGGATGATGAAGGAGGAGAAGTTGTGGATAGGGGGAGCTATCAACGATTAGTGGGTAAACTCATTTACCTATCTCACTCCCGTCCTGATATTGCTGTTGCTGTCAGTGTGGTTAGTCAGTTTATGCATGCTCTTCATCAGATTCACTTTGAGGCTGTCATGAGAATCTTGAGGTACTTGAAGTCTACTCCTGATAAGGGTTTGTATTTTTCAAAGTATGATCATCTTCGTGTAAAAGCCTATACAGATGCTGACTGGGCTGGGTCAATAACTGATAAGAGATCGACTTCAGGGTATTGCACATTTGTTGGCGGCAACCTAGTTACTTGGAGGAGTAAGAAACAGAATGTGGTTGCCAGGTCAAGTGCAGAAGCTGAGTTTAGAGCAATGGCACAAGGTGTGTGTGAACTTTTATGGATCAAGTTATTGTTGAGTGATCTAGGTATTGATCAGACGGACTCCATGCGGTTATACTGTGATAATAAGGCCGCCATCAACATCGCTCACAATCCAGTTCAACATGACAGGACAAAACATGTTGAGATTGATCGCCACTTCATTAAGGAGAAACTCATTAGTGGTACCATTTGTACTCCTTTTGTCCAGTCTGATGAACAACTTGCTGACATTCTCACCAAAGGGGTTGGGAATAAACCATTTCATGACATATTAGGCAAGCTGGGCATGAGAGATATCTTCGCACCAGCTTAAGGGGGAGTGCTAGCATATTATATTAGCCGAAAGTTGCACTAGGGTCTATAATTATTCTATGCCCTCAGGGCTCATCTTGTAATTGTCTCTCTTGTAAACCCTAATCTTCATTTATAAATAGGGGATGATATTCTATCATACCCTAAGCTGGTTACCCAAGCTTCAGTGTAATCGTCAAATAGAAGCCATCAAACTCAGATCCCATATTGTTGGTCTTAAGATAGAGAGAGTTGTCATGAGAGAGAGAGAGAGAGAGAATTGTGATAATATTGAGAGAAGTTTTGAGATAGAGAGAGAGAGAGAGAGAGATGGGAATATCCAAGACTGTAATCAATGTAATTGAAGGAAAAAAGAAGCTGTAAATGTAACGGAAGAGAGAGAAAGAGTTGGTGGTAGAAGAAATGAGTAGAGAGAGAGTGTGTAAAACTGTAATGGAAGAAAGAGAGTTGGTGTAGAAGAAAAGAGTAGAGAGAGAGTATGTAATTAATGTTATAGATGTATACCAAATCTATTTTCTGTATAAAAGAAAAGGAGAGACAGAAAGTGATGTAATGTAATCAATTCAATGTAATGGAAAGATAGAGTTGGATAGACGAAACGAAAAGATGAGAAAGAGAGTGTAAATTAAGGTATTATTTGACATCTCTTATATTAACATATTTTTTTATCTTTTTTTTTTTTTTTAAGTCACATCATTTTTTATTTTTTTATATATCTTTTCATAAAAAATCAAAAAATGTACTTATTTAGATCCTCTCAAATACTCACTAATATTATATAAATAGATTGATGCAAAACCTATTTATTATAAAGAAAGAAAGAGAAAGTGACAGTTTGGTTTTTCAAGGATAGAGGGTAGACGAAATGAATAGAGTGTGTAATTAAAGTTATTATTGGGAGGGGTTGTTTTGGGTATCCTAAATAAATGCACTTTTTGTCTTTTTGGACTAAAAAGTTGAGGGAAAAAATATGGATGTTTGTGTTAACTTTTTTACATTTGTGAAAAAATGTATATTAAAAAATTGTATAAATAAGTGTGTAGGAGAAGATTGTGTAGGACGCCGTACGGACTGGCAGTGGAGTGGGTTGGTGGAGTAGATGAGAAATTATTGTCTCCTTCTCGGGTTTGATTGGATGGTGTTGTTTGGCGCATGGAGGCCCACCACGGGTCCCGTTTTTCTAATCGGAACCGTTCAATGTATAGAACTCGTCGAGTACTATATATTTATAAAAAATCACGTCGATTGGATATCGATAGATATCTGATCGTATTAGTTTTTTTTGTTAACTATTAACTATAACACCATCCATTTTTATACAACACTGATTTGATCATGTAGTTAGCGATATCCGATAGACGTGATTTTTTACAGGCTTATAGTATTAGACAGTTCTACATATCGAACGGTTCAGATTATCAAAACGGGATCCATGGTGAGCCCCCACGAGCCTAACTTTATCATCCAATTTAGTTTGGGGCACACATGGAAATTTTTTTTCCTTCCTTTCACTGAGTAGTTCATCACGTCAGTGGCCGAAAAGTTGATTTGAATGAATATTTGTATATTATTTTTTAAATATTTTTTTTAAGTGAATAGTGATAACTTTTTAACTTTTTTGGTAACTTTTTGGCATTTTAGCTTTTTGGAAGGTTGCCAAACTAGCCCTAAGTATTTTAGCCAAAAAGTCACTACAAGTTATCACATTACTCTCTCTACTTTTCTGCACATCTTTTCCTAAAAAATCAAAAAGTTACTAAAATAGCTTGTTCTCAAACGATATATAAAACCCATTTCTTAAAAAGGAGTGTGTCAGATTTGGTTTTCCAAGGCTAGAAATAAGGAAATGCATCAATGTGTAATCTAAAAAAGTAACAAATAAGCAACACATGGTGGAGCTATATATTTATGTGCTACATTCGGTCGGTTTGGGTTTTTTGATTTCGATTGAGCCATATCCGTTCTCAACCGCCAAACCTGCAGAGTAACATCCACGACCCAAACAAACATTCGAAACCGTTCATTCAGTACTGGGTCAAGTCAGCCCAGGCAGGTTTGTTGGGTTACACGGGTTGGTGCACACCCCTAGTTGTTAAATTAGTTCCTGGGAGGAGTCAAACCCCCAACATGTCCCTTGCAAGCACCGAGTGTTGCCTCCATAACACTAGGCCACAAGGCCATGGGCAAAATATATTATTTCATATGCACATAGGTGTTCTTCTACATTTTGACGAAAATATGTATCAAAATCTCTCACAAGTCAAAAGTACCATAAGGCAAAGCAATTCTACAAACCTATATTCTAAAGAAAGAAAGGGTTAAAAATCCGCACTTGTAGTGATTCGTGAAGATTTTGCACTATTTTGCAATTGCAATGATGATTCATCACCTCTCCCTCTCATGTACGCTTTCTAATCCATATTTCACATTTGTAGTAAGGTTTCTTCTAGGAATAAAATGGTGAATATTTGGCACCACTCCATAAAGATACCATTATTTTCATGGTATGGTATTTGCAGTCATTTTGTCCTCCCATCCCAGGATTAATGGTTCGGGAAAATGTGTATTTCATCAGCGAGATGAGAGAGCCATATGATACGAGAAGAGCAGGACTTATCAGAACGTTATCCAAAGTCAGAGTAATCTTAGGTTTTTACACAACTTCAAAAATAGTTTTTTCTGAATAAGTAAAACTGAAAATTGCTGCCTGCTCTTCCACCCATTGTTGATAATAACATGAATATAAGTACTCAAAAGAATATATAAATGCAATTGTATTCAAGAAAGAAAGCAATCTAACCTTCTCTGTTGCAGCTTGTTCAATCAGTGCACAGCCCAAATCAAGGTTATCATTGGTAACAAGTTGCACAGCTTGTTCAAGAACTTCACTCGAGATATTTAAACCCTGAAGTGAATTCCTGAGCTGACTTGATATTGAGCCACGTAGGGGTTCCTAACAGTAATCACAGAATCATTATCAAATCCCAGGTAACAAAGGCAGACAAATACAAGATATCAATCAAGTTGTGTTGTGTGTCTTCATATAACTAAACAGAATACAGGAATACCAAGAAAGAACTCCAGTTTGAGATGAAACCTTGCAAGTTACATGAGCTAAACTCCCAGCCAAACTACAACCATCAAGTGTGCTGCGTTACATATCTGGGTCTCGTCCAACTCCATGGCATAATCCTACAATTAAATTGCTATTCTTTAGGGAGGAAAAAAATAAAACAAGATATCATATAAATGCTAAATAAATAAAATAAAATAAAATAAAAAACAGCAATAAAAAAAATATACTATTAAGCAACCTTTAAAACAAGTTCCTTTGTTGTTTGAGTTGCTATAGAAACACTGCGCTGCACAATACCAGACACTATCTCCTTGATTGCTCTATCCATAGAAATTGGAACCACACTATAACAAAGAAGTAAACCTTGTCAAAGAAGACATGGTCGGTTCACTAAGTAAATAAGAAAAGAGAATTTGAATAAGAGTTTTGAACCTCTGAACATGGAGGTACAGGCCAAAGGTGTGAAGCTTCGGGTTTACAATAACTTCTTGTTCAATATTAGATGTCGATGTTGGAATCTGCAAAATAAGCATCAGCTTATGAAAGCAGCCAACGAATAATTACAAGATGAATAGAAGAAAAAGCATAACCACATCTGACTAACAGAAAATGGTGATTGTCGTTGTAATAGTCCTTGAGCAGAAGGTAGCTGATCAGACAAGCCCAAAGCTGCCAGCTTTTCATCATCTGTCAACGTACCAGAAGAGACATGGAGAGGAGCAGCATACTATACCCACCACAAGATTTGAACATCAGATAATTAAAATGATATAGTAGATAGCATCCAATAACAAAATATAAGTTAGTGTTTCTGTTCATCGCAATGAAGTGGAATGGAATGATCATTCCATCAAAATATCCGTTCACATGTTTAGTTGACTGAAAAAGTAACAAAAAAATGCATTGTAAATGGAGCCGTCATTCACCATTGCAAGGAAATGATCATTCCATAGGGGAGCCTAGGGAATAAACCATTCCATCTCTTCCATAGGGGAGCCTAGGGAATAAACCATTCCATCTCATTCCAATGAACCAAATAGAGCATAAAAGAAATACAAACCTGAGACAATATACGCGAGTGGCCACCAGGATGAGATGGGCTAGCAACCTCAAGTGATAGCTCAATTTGATGTAGTGTAGATATTGCACCAGATTTGACATCACCAGCAATCTGAGGTTGAAACACCCCAACATCTTTGTTGGAGAAGTCAGGATTTCCTTCAACTTGCCTTACCCTGTCCTTGAGAAGAGAAGTAGGAGTTACATCCTTCAGATCAACACCAAGGTTCTTGAATAGGACCTGAAAGTGTAAAAAGAATATAGGAAATATATGAATCGATCGTACTGAAACCCAGAGAGGCACTCTGCACAAGAACAATACACATATACCTCAATGTCAAACTTGAGGTTCATTTTTAAATTTGGCATTGCATAAATCTCAGCAAGTAATCCAAGAATACCCATGGTCCAGGGATTAGGAGGTTGATATGCTATACTGTTTTGGCATGGTTCCAAAATCTGCAACAAGTAATAGAATATAAATATCACAAAACCAAAATGCTAGAGCATACACCTGAATTTCCAAAATTATAATACCTTGGAGGTGAAAGGGATTACTGCAATCATCAAACCCTTCTCATATGCCTGTCCAAAAAAAAAAAACATACAAATTTTATACCAATAAATGTGGTGACCCGGTCTTAAAGATCATATAAACAAACAAAGAAAATTTTAATTAGAAAGAATCAACTCCAAGAAGACTGCTACGGCAAGAGAATTACCTCTACAATCAAAGATTTGGGATCAATTTCACGTGCCCTCAAAACTTGATTTATTCCAATTGTGATCTTGACAAGCCAGCTTCCTAGATTTTTTAGCAAGGAACGCTCTTCTGAACTTGATTTAATAAGCTCTGATCCTAAAAGAACCTGCAAAAATATGTTGACACTCAGAACATTTTCCACTCGTAACTCTATCCAAAGACATGACAAATACATATACGCCATAAACCTCACAAATACATATATGACATAAACCTTGCAGTTCTCATAAGTGGCTTGTACAATCTCTTTGTTCAAAGGCTTCGAGTTAATTTTGTCCAAGAATTTCAAGTACAAGTCATGAAAATTCGGCTCAATGCTTGCTCTGTCAAGAAGTTCAATAAACGGTGAAAGATTGCAGCCAGGTGTAACAAGAGACGAGGAGGCAAATACTGGATCAGGGTTGTTAATAATAAGTATATAAAACAACAACAAAAATAAACATTTAATGGTACATGCTTGCATATATATATATATATGTATGTATAAAAGAACAAACTTAGTTCACTTATAAAAATGTGTATGCTATATATTACAAATGCCAAGTAATGAAAATCAAGAACGTATGCCCAAAAAAAAAAAAAAAAGTAACCTAGACCCCTATAAATAAACTCGAACCTCCAAAATGTCTAACAAATCCAAAAAAAAATGGTTTGCCATTCCAGCTGTGAAGTACCAACACTCAGACACGTATGAGACACAGACACAGCAGGGACACTGACACGCCATTCAGAGTGTATTTTTTAATAATTGTTTTTTCACGGGAGAAGATGCCTAAGAAATTGTGCAAGCTGTAAAGAGCCTTGGTCTTGAGTCGAGCTGGGGAGTCATTTAATTCTGATAACGGGAATGAGTGTACCACAAGACCAGACAAGTTGGTCCCTCACCTCACAGCAGTGGCATCCATCTTTTAAGTTAAGTCATTTCCTAAGAGGGTTCCTCTTATTCTACAATAATCCAAGCTGCAGCTCCACAAGTCAGCTCGGAACCGATCAATTCCTGAGCCATCCATTTGGGGCTTCGGGGAAACCAAAAACGAAGATACATGGGGACAAACTTCGGTATATAGCAGGCTCTTATTTTAATTTTCTAAAGTTAATTTTCGAGGTCATATTATAACATTTGAAACATGAGGGTTGAAGTTAAAAAAATATAAAGATCAAATCAACCATCAACAACCCAACACAAATCTAATAACAGTTGTGAATTTGAGAGACTGGCTTCTAACAATTCTTGGAGCCCTAACGCAACAAGGATCTAAGTCTCTAGAACCCTAACGATCTGAAGGCCCGACAACGATGCCAAAAGCCCTCAACTACATGGACGACCACCATCGCATTGCAGGTGATCTCTCTCGATCTCAAACTTTTCTCACATTCTCTCTCAAAAGGAGCATTTCTCTCTTGACCATCATCACATTGTCTAATTTTAGGGTTTACTGCTAGTGTGTTTTTTAAAGTTGAATTAGTGTTCCTTTTCATTAAACTTAGTTGTTTATAGATAAAAGGGCGAATTACACTAACAGTCCCTATAGTTTTGGACTCGTGTCATTTTGATCCTTGACTTTTCAATTGTGACACATTTAGCCCTAAATTTTGAATCTTGTTCCAAATAAGGACAATTGAAGATATCATTGCTTAATTTTAAAGGCAAAATCGTCAATTTGATAAAATTTAAACTAATTTGACAAAAATAAATGTCAAAAAATATTTTTAAACTTTTTAAATTATTTATATCCACCAAAGATAAAATTATGTAAAATTAATAAATCTTTTAGACATTTATTTTTTTTTACCAAATTAATTTTTATTATGTGCTTCGATAATGATCATGTAATAGGTTGTTGTTAGGATTTTAATATGTAATCGATATATTTAATATATGAAATGTTTTTAGTTTTGGATTTTTTGATTTAATGGATTTGCTTAATAATGATATCAAAGTTGTCGCCATATTTGACTTTTGAAAAAATAGAAATTAATTTAATGAAAATAAAAACTACCACCCATTACATGATCATCATCCAAACACATAATAAAAATTAATTTGGTAAAAAAAATAAATAAATAAATGTCTAAAAAATTTATCAATTTTACATAATTTTATCTTTAGTGGATAGAAATAATTTTTAAAAATTCAAAAATATTTTCTTGACATTTATTTTTGTCAAATTAATTTATATTTTATCAAATTGTCGATTTTGCCCTTGAAATTAAGCGATAGTATCTTCAATTGTCCTTATTTGAAACAAGATTCAAAATTCAAGGTCAAATATGTCACAATTAAAAAGTCATGACCAAAGAGACATAAGGCCCAAACTATAAGGACCGTTAGTGTAATTCGCCCTACATAAAACATTTATATATTTAACAAATTAAAATATAAATATTTGTTGTCATATCCCCGTTGCGTCTCTATATCTTGATTTTTTGAAATCACAGTGTCATGTCTATGTCCATATCCGTTGCTTCAAAGCCCGTAACCCAACAATATAAGAAGCTCAAAAACATACTCTCAAAAGGATGAACTAAGGCACTATTTGGCATAAACTAAATAAATGC
Organism: Camellia lanceoleosa; assembly: GCA_025200525.1. Taxonomy (NCBI): domain Eukaryota; kingdom Viridiplantae; phylum Streptophyta; class Magnoliopsida; order Ericales; family Theaceae; genus Camellia; species Camellia lanceoleosa. The sequence continues at coordinate 121,493,258 of CM045763.1, read as the reverse complement.
ACTTATTTGGGTCACATCACCTCTTTACTTCTCTACACATCTTTGCATAAAAAGTCAAAAAATATACTTATTTAGATCATCCCAAATACCCCCTAAATTATCATTCCCTTAAAAGGAATTGAAGGAATAGAGAATTTTGAATCCTCCCAACTATACATTAGCATGGGTAACTCATCTTACTCACCTTTTCATTACCATGTACTGAGCAAACCAGGGATAGCACTGCTCTTTCAAAATTTCAGTAAATTCTTTTGCTTTAGCTTCAACATTTGCAGCGGATAAATTATTAATAATAAATGATATCTTGTCCTGAATCTCTGATGCTGGAGCCTGCAAAAAGAAGGTGAAAATATTAAAGCAAATTAGCCATTAAAATGATATAAAATGATATAACAAATAAACATGATCCTGTCATCAGACGACACAACACACAAAGTAGTATATGCCAGAAAGCTAACAGAAAACTACACCAAAGGTATTCTTTCCTCCAAAATGGTGATCAAGTCCTGATGTATTTGTGGAGAAAAAAGTCTAGTTACACCTTGACTAATTATTATGTTGGTAATTCAATTTCATTCCAAAAAGAAATTTCCTTAGGAGCTAACCATCCCTTTGCCTATTTCTTTATTTAAAAAAGCATTTCGCTTTGCTCAATCCTCTCATGCTAGACTGGCTACCTATGCCCATTGCTGGGTTTTCCCTACACGCCTTCATGGAGCCTAAGAAGAATAGGGATTTCAAGTCCAAAACCCAATGTCAAGTGTCCCGAAAGGGGAGTGACTTCCCACAAGTCATTTCTCTTATTGAGCAAGTCATTCTAGACTCTAGTGTTTTAGAGCACAAGAAGTTGCTGAAGAGTGGATAAGAGGAGCTTCCAGCTGCAAATTGATGGCAAATGGCCAGGAGACAACCACAAGCAAAGGCTTTTGGATTGAGTTTGTAATTTTATATTTAGCATAGTTGTGTCTTAAGCATGTTCCATAGTGAAGATTCAGTATGGATGACTCAAACTTTGCTATGATCAGACAGACGAACTGTGTGAAGATAAAACTCAAGTATTGCATTAGCATCATTGTGAAGATAAAACTCAAGCATTGCATTAGCATCATTTAGAGAGTTTTATCTAGGTTAGTCAGCTTTTTTATTATCATCTTTCAGCTTGCAAAAAGTTGAACTAAACAGGGCCAGCAGCGTTGCCCAAAAATACAAAGGCCATGGATAAAGACCAACTTGATTCTAAGGACGATAAATTAGCCCATATTTGGGCACTTGAATAAAAAGAAAGCTTTCTTCGTCCTGAGGTGATTCAGCACAGATATTGCCATTTCGCATGGATTCCTTCTGTCAGATGACACAGAGAGAGAGAGAGAGAAGGCAGCAGCAAAAATCATGCACATCTTGAAGCACTAAAATTTGTACCAACAGTCTATGATTACAATATAGTCAGATGTATCAAAAACTCAACTCAACAAAGCCTTGTCATACTCGAACAAAACATTAATATTATTTATTAGCCTAACTGTGCACATGAAACCAATTATATTAAACAGATTTAGCCTTATAACAGTGGCCGCAAAACTAGTTGCAGGTTGGTCTGACATGAAATCATTACATGCAAATGAAACCTGAATAAGAAATTGTGATCTAATATGCTTGAAACAAATCCCCCATGAATATTACATAGGTGATGATCAAAATTTGAATAAAATACCTCTAAGGGAGTTTCTTTTCTCTCAGCAGCAGCAACGAGTGTTTCAATATTTAAAGCAGACCCAAACCCTGTATGGATGAATATTACCAAAGCATGCTCTTAAAAACTGGCACAAGTGCACTATAAGACATAACAGCTTGGAAGAAAGCAATTTACAAGTGTACTACTACAAACAGTAACAGAAACTCACTTGCTGAGGTAATTGCTCGAGGTGGACGGGTAAAACCAGTAGAAGAAGACAGCATGGTTGAAGCACTTGCTGCACTCTGTGACTACATTTTTAACAAAAAAGAAAAGGTAAACCACAAACGAAATTTTGAATGATAAAAAGGGTAGCCCCATAAAATAGAAATTACACTAACTACACCACTGTAACTGTAATGAATTGAAGTGCATGCCTTCTGAGTGCTAGCTGCATCACTTGCTGGAATGGCTGAAGGTTGCCCTGGGGTAGACGTAAGAGGCTTCACATAGTTAGACGAAGTTACAGAGACTTTCTGACTGTCATCTAAATGAATTTGGTGCCTCTGTTGAAGCTGAATTGAAGAAGAAATTTGCGGCCCAGGTTGTGTACCAACAGATCCAATTAATAGGAACGACGAACCAGGCATCTGAAGGTAAAGAAGTAACAATCAGGCTGCATAAATTATTTGAACTGCTGGCTGCACAAATACTTCACGACTAAGAAATGTAGACAAAAGATACCAAACTGCGGACTCATACATACTACTATCATTATATCGTAGTAGCAGGTTAGGTGAGAGACTATTATTATCGTTTTTTTTTTTTAATCAGCATGACTATTATTATCATTGTTGAAGCTTATTTTTACACGGAAAGATCTCTGCAATCAGTTTCCCACATATCATAGCCAGTTGTACACTAGATGCAAAGAAAATTGTGCATTTGATACTGGATCATAAAATGCTTTGATGATGTAATCAAAATCCATGCACATTGTGACATTGGTAAATGTTACAGTATCAAAGAGTGGGAAATTTGTTGCTAATGAGAAAGCAAATTGTAGTATAGTACCATTCCTGAATCAAGAAGAAAGATCCTTGCAATGGCGGTAAAACTTCAGGCTAAGAGTCATATAATCTATGTATTTGTTCATGTTTTATGCTTTGTAGAATCTCCCATTCACCTCAGAGTCATGCTCAAAACATTAGTATGATTACAACTCTTGATAAAACCCTATCTTCATAAAACCCTATCTTCAACTAACTTGTGAGATTAAATTTGGAAACATAAGAAGCATGGTAGCAATGAAGCATATGAATGGAAATGATATTTCAAGGAGAGGGTAGACGGAAAAAGAAAACAGATATATAAGAAAGAAATTTAGTTAAAATAAGTCAATAAAATTTAAGGATGTAAAATCCAGAACCAGGTAAACAACTACCTGCCTTCTTATATGTCCGTAATGTGATTTTGAGGACAAAAATCCATGCCGACTACAGATACCAGATGAATGTGTCCAAATGTGACATGATAAATCTCAACACGAACAGAACACAGTAGCAAAACGCAAAGTTGGTCTTAAAACATACAGTATCCTGACATGATAAATGTTAAATAATTTCCCAATGAAAAGGACTGCCAAATAAAATACACAAGAATTCTATATTGAGGCAAAGATGTAGTCATATCCCACCACATTTTAAGCAATTCAAGAATTTTCCAGTTTTAAAATGAAGTGACGTGAAGATATAAACAAATACATTGACAATTTCATATTATCCTTGGGAATTTTTTTGTTTTTTTGTTTTTTTGTTTTTTTTTTTTAGGGGGGGGACCCCAAACCACATAGGACCTCTCAGTATCTCATTTCTAGTAACCAAAAAAAATAGAAGAGAAGGTACATAATAGTGGGGTCAGAGGTGCTAGCAGAGAATGTGCATGGAACAACATTATCCTCAGTGTAACACAGTAGAAGAAGCACAAAAACCAAACCTTGTTCTACATATGCCAGACCACATATGAATCACTCCTATGATTAATGATTTAAGTTTAATAACAAAGGGAGAATCTCAAACTTGGAAAGATAAAAAAAGTCGAGAACAAAAAGAAATAAATGTCCAAGCAGGGCATACCACGATAAAAATGCCTAAATCAGTAACCACGTCCCATTTACAGTTCACATAAGTGCACAAAGACCCTTTTTACAAATTTTTTTATTATGTCTTCATTGTTATCCAGCTTCAAGTATTTAGCAGTTTTTTTAAACGCAAGAGGATCAAGAACAAAAACTTATTATGCACCTCCATATTCGTTGCAGCAGCCTGAACATGCTGTTGATCAGTAGCAGCACTAAGTCCTTCCTCTGATTCTGAATGGCCTGATGAAATCCTGGCAAGTGCCCTCTCAATGAATGCAACAAGCTCAGAATGAGAACCACGCAGATGAGATATTTGTAAGATATGATTGCAATACTGTGGCCACTCAACCAAACGGTCCAAAAACTGTTCCAGAGCCTTCGTCCCAAAAACAAACGTCTATATGTAGAGAGGCAATAGGTAACACAACATAGCAAATAACAATAACAAGGTAAAAACATAATAACTAGAACATAATACAAACTTTTGAATCTGCAGGTTTACGCAATGCATCTAAAACACCTCGGAGGGCAATACCAAGTGTGAGATGAGTTACAAGCTGATGCTTGATGAGAGAGCCTGAAATATGATTAAGAACCATGTCATGAAATAACATACATATAAAAATCAATAAAGAAAAATGATAGCTCCAATTATGTGAAACTCAAAAACAAAAAACTATTGCATCCTAAAGCAGCTAATTAGTGTTGATTTACAAAAGGAGCTAGAAGAATAACAATCTAAAGTTTTTTTTGCTTGACAAGTAAAAGAGCATTAATATTAAATAAGCACCAAGGGGCTGCAACCCGTGTACAAAACCAAAGACCTCTATCATCTATACATCAAATCTTACACAAAGGCCTCAACAAAATCCAAAATTTGGTTCATAGAGAATCAACCGCGCTTGGGAACGAACTCCACAATAAAGATAAACTCCTTTTTTTGAATTGAAAATCAGTTCTTCATTCCCATCAAAAAAAATTCTACTGTGGTGTCACCACATGATTGACATTAAAGCCAAAGGGACTAACAAGAGCCAAGCCTTTTTCTTCCTACCAAACATGACAAGAGTCAAAGACCACAAAGCTGCCACCACACAGTAAATAAATAACTCACGATTTTCCCATCATGTTTGTACATACTGTTAGAATGTGTTAGAATATTTCCTATTTTATCCTTATGTATATTCAGTATTTTTATGTGCTATAATGGGCTAGTCCCTTATTCATACCTTATGGCACTCCTGTAATTATACTTATAATTTAATATAAAAGGGGATGAAATACCACTCATACCTCTAACTTTTCTCTTCTCAAAACTCACATCGTATCAGAGCCACTCTAAAAACCCTAGAAACCACAACCCTACAGCCACAATCACACCACCACCACACCACCACACCACCACACCAGCCACAGCCTCCCTAGGGTTTCAACGGCACCAGTTGCAGCCTCCTAGGGCTCCGACAATCCTAGCCGCATCCTCCTAGGGCTTCGACAGTCCTAGTCGCAGCCTCCTATCCTAGGGCTTCGACAGCACCCTAGGGCTCGTCAGAGCCTCCCTTTTCCCAGCCCAGGTCTATCGGCAGGCTTGGAGGTCCAATTGGGGGTGTTTTTCCTCCCTTCTCAGGCTGCCAATAGCCTCTAAGGAGCCTTGGTCCAGTCGAGGTGGCTATCTTAGGTCTGGGTTGCATTGAAGTCCTTAATCTATGACCATTAGTGCTTAGTCTCTCTCTCTCTCTTCATGTAATTCTCTGCTCTCTGTTTTCTGTCTTCTTCTCAAAAAAAAAAAAAACAAAAACAAAAACAAAAACAAAACAAAACAAAACCTATGTTCTCTTAAATTCTTTTTGTTATGTTCTCCCATCTTCTGGGTTTGTGATTAGACCAGTGTTTGTTTGTAAGGGTTCCTTAGTAGAGTATCCATGGTGGAATTGACTAGTGAGTCTACTACTTTGCAACCTGCTCCTTAAGGCACGAGTCCTGTTTTGACTATTAATCTGAGTCCTATTTTGACTGCTACTATAGCTGATTCCCTCAACCCCGACTAGAAAATCACCACCTCTCTCTTTAATGATCAGAATTATCCAACGTGGTCACAGAGTTTGACTATTTTTTTGAAGAGCAAAGGGAAGATGGGATACATTGATGGGCGCAGTGGCGGAGCCAAGAAAATAAATCAAAGGGGGCACTTCTTAATTACAACATTGAAAATATTTACAAAAATATTTCACATAAATTTTTACGATTAACTTCAAGAAAGATAAAAAAAAATAATAACAATAATTAGTGTGTTTGGTTTGAGTTTTTTGAATTAAGTTTTTTGAAAATTAAGTTTTTTATTTTTTATTTTATTTTAGTTTTTTTTTTGTTTTTAGTGAATATTTTTAAAATTTTAAGCATTTTTTTTTACTTTTTTAGATGCATGATGTGTCTAAAAAAAATAAAATATTTGTGAGAAAATATTTTAAAAAATTAATAAATACATAAAAATACGAAAAGTATACTAATTTTTTGTATTTCTTATATTTTTGGTATTTAGTGAATTTTTTAAAGATTTTTTCGCAAAAATTATACTTTTTAAGTATATTTATGTTAGGTGTGTCTAAAAATTAAAAAAAAAAATTGCTTAAACTATTAAAAAAATTCAATTAAAACAAAAAAAAAACAAAAATAAAAAGGCAGAATTTTTTGAAAAGTATTTTTAGAAAACTCAAACCAAACAAAGTGAATATGTTATTTGTAATTAGTATATCATAGACAATATTAAAAAAAGTCATGGATATAAAGTTTAAAAATAAATTATATAATGATAAAGTAATTTTTTATACAAAATATGCATAAAAATTCAATATAATAATCATACCACGCAATTATTGACATGTGATATTACCAACCAATAATAAAGAAGCACATGGAAGATGAACCCTACATATTAAATGTAACTAACAATTTAATAAATTCTATATTTTTATTGAGATTAATTATGTTTGCATATCAATAATGATAGAGATCACCATTATATTAAAATTTTCATAGATAATAATATCGTAGTCTCTTTATTTTCAATCAAAATAATCATTATTGTTATTATTTTAAAAATATCATTGACATTTCACTCTAAATAATATTTTATAAATTTTTTTATGTAAAATATTTTCTTTTTGTTTGTATAAAAAATAAAAAAAAAAAATTCCAAAAACTTAGGGGGGGCACATGACCCCCCTGGGGCCTCCTTCCCTCCGCCCCTGGATGGGCGTGTTTAGGCCCCCAGTACCATAGTTTTGGGTTATGATCAGTGGGAGATTACCAATTCTCTTATCATAGGTTGGTTGATACATTCAATGGTCCGAGAGATTGGCGAGGGATACTTGTCTATGAACAACAACATAGGATATTTGGGAGGCTGTGGCCACTACGTATTCCCGCAAAGGCAATTTTTCACAGACTTTTGAGTTGCAACGCTCCATTGACCGGTCCGTCTAGGGTGAGATAACTATCCTCCAGTATTTTACTTTCCTTAGCAATGGGTGGAAACGACTTAATCATCTTCAGGACTACAAGCCTGTTTGTCCCACTAATTCAACTGGTTACCGAAAATTTGTTAAACAAGTGCAGGTCTTCAAGTTTTTGGAAGGTCTGAATGTGAAGTTTGATCCTGTTCGAAGTCATGTGCTTGGTATGGATGTGTTTCCTTCTCTCCAAGAAGCGTTTGCTTACATGCAAGATAAGAAGAGTTGCTGTTCTACTATGCTTCCATCAGCCTCTTTTGATCGATCTGCCCTGGTTTCTACATCCTCTAGAGATAGGGATCGTGGTTCCCGTCCGCCTTCTAAGAAGGATACGCTCTTCTGTGACTATTGTCGTCGCCCTCGCCACACCCGAAAGACTTGTTGGAAGCTACATAGGCCGCCATCTGGGGGTCGTAGAGACCATTCTGGTTCTCGAGGGGGTCACTCCGGTCAGTCTAGAGGCCGAGGGCCCCATGCCCGAGCCCATCATTCTGATACAGTTGAGCTATAGTCCCCAACTCCGGTTGTTTCCTCTGCTGATATCTTTGGGTTTTCTACTTTTGAGTTAGAGGTTGCTCTTCGCCACTTGCTCGACCGTCGGACATCTAGTTCATCTTCAGGTAACTTTGCCCATTCAGGTAACTTAGCTTCTTAAGTGTTTTCCTATCTCATCAAACGTTGCCTTGGATTATCAATTCTGGTGCTTCAAATCATATGTCTGAGTCTTTTGATTTGTTCTCCACATATATCCCTTCTTCAAGACAAGATAAAGTTAGAATTGCTTATGGTACCATTTCTTCTGTGTCTGGGAAAGGTTTAATTCATGTCACTGTTTTCCTTTCATTGTCTTTTGTACTACATTTTCCCAATTTTAGTGTTAATTTTTTATCTTTGAGTCGTCTTACTCGAGACTTAAATTGTAGTGTGACCTTTTTTTCCTGATCATTGTCTGTTTCAGGACCTTATCACGAGGAAGATGATTGGCAGTGGTAGAAACGAGAATGGTCTCTATATCCTAGATCAAACAGACAAGCTGGCTCATTCATCCATTCAATTACCATCTACCAAGGAAGACCAATGGCTGTGGCACCACCGTCTTAAGCATCCATCTTTTTTGTTACTTAAGCACATTTTTCCTTCCTTTTTGAAAAATAATGTTTTTGAGTTTCATTGTGAGTCCGTCAACTTGGAAAACAACACAGAGCTTCTTTTGCTCCTTCTATTAATAAAAGTTTAGTTCCTTTTTCATTAATTCATTCTGATATATGGGGTCCCTCTCGTTTTGTGTCTTTAAAGAGTCAATGATGGTTTGTCACCTTTATTAATGATTGTTCTAGGACCACCATGTGAGTTTTGAGAAGAGAAAAGTTTTATAGCAAGAAGACAAATTAGTGTATGAGACAAAATGAGAAATAGGATGTTGAGTACAAGACCTAACTCCCTTCCTTTTAGCAATGGAAACATCTAGATCAAAAAGAATAGAGTTACCTGGAGTTTCATCAGAAGAAGAGGATTCTGGACACTCATCAAAAGGAGAAGATACCAGTGGAGAATCTGAATTGGTTTCTTGTACCCAAGTAACTTTTTTGTCTATCCTTGTCCCTGACATAAACTTTACAATCTTTCACTGCGAATTCAGACTCAACATTCTCAATAGCTGGGTCACCATTAACATGCTCAACCTGCTCAATCACTGATGGTAATGATACAAGAATCTCTTCACACGGTGATACAGGAATCTCTTCACACCAAGGCTCCCCCTGAAGAGATGACTAAGACACTGGGGAGGACAGGAAGTAGGACAGACTCAAAGAAAGACACATCCATAGGAACAAACCATTTCCGAGAGGGTGGATGATAACACATGTAGCCCTTTTGTATGGCGGAGTAACCCAGGAAGACACACCGAAAAGACCTAGGATCCAACTTACCACGGATAGGAGAATGGTTATGAACAAAGTATACACACCCAAAGGTTTTGGGAAGAATGGAGAAACCAGAAGAGGGGGACGCTAACAAAACCTAAAGAGGAGTTTGTGGGTGGAGAACTTGGGTAGGAAGACGATTGATGAGGAAGGCTGCAGTGAGAACAACTTCCCCCTAATATGATCTAGGAACACGCATTTCAAAGGACAAACAATGCACAATATCAAGAAGATGGTGGTTTTTACGCTCTGCAACACCATTCGCGAGGTCTGGAGCCTAACTGGCTGATGTTCTCACCAAAGGATTAGGGAATAAGCCATTCTGTGACATTCTCAACAAGTTAGGCATGAGAGATATCTCCCCACCAGCTTGAGGGGGAGTGTTAGAATGTGTTAGAATATCTCCTATTTTATTCTTACGTATATTCAGTATCTTTATGTGCTATAATGGGCTGGTCCCTTATTTATGCTTTATAGCACTCCTGTAATTATGCTTATGATTTAATATAAAAGGGGATGAGATGTCACTCATATCACTTTTCTCTTCTCAAAACTCGGACGTACAACACCTATTGACATGGATTTGTTTGTTTCAAAACATGCAACCTTAGAAGAAGCTTTGGATCACACAACCCTTTCCAAGGAAAAACTTTCTTTGACATGCATCATAATGAGATTTTGCCTCAGAACTTCAATCTTGTCCATCGCATAGATATGTGAATGGCATAAAGACTCTCAAAAAAGTTGCAATAACTCCCCCGTCTATCTCAAAAAGTTAGAAGGCTTTCCTTATCCGACAGTTATTAACTTCATTAGAAAATGGATGAAAGCAACCCATATGAAAAAAGTAGGTGATAGTGGAAAAATGAAAATTGCCAAATAAGAGTTGTAGTCGTCAAAAGTTTGGTTAGTGGATATAATAGTCCAAGTGTCAACAAGAATATTTTGCCAGCGTTTTAGAAGTTTCTGCGAAATAAAGGTGAAGAAATCTAAAATTATTGGAAATTGTTTTCCCTGAATTTATTGACAGACAAACGAGGACTACTTCTACCTCACACTGAAATACATGGACCCAGAATGAGCCAAACAAGAAAACCTGAAAGCACTTTATCTGAATCTAATGTGACAACCAAAACTAATTGTGATTAGAATTGGATGATAGAAAAGACAATGATTTTATATCAGAATTCAAGTTAAAATGGCAAAGTGATTGAATTTCAACAATTTCCGTACATTAACAAATTAAACAGAAAGTCAAACCATAATGATGCCAATTAGGTTTATGGACCATAATTTTATGAAACCTCACCAAAGAGAACTGCTGCAATTTTGAGCTGCCTCTCAGGGTACTTGGAAAAAAACTTGTATTCAAATAGATTGCCAATCATGCACTCAAAAATTGATTGATCCCTGCCAATTCAGATAATGCTCACAGAAATCAACACCTCTCAATGAAATCTGAATTATAACATAGCATCAAAAGTTCAATACATGGCATCAGTGAACTTCAATAGGTAGGCTCCCATAGTGCATCATATACTTGAACAAAAAAATCAACAAACCAAAAGTCCAAAGATATATATATATATATATTTAAAAAAAAAAAAACAACAACAAAAAACAAAGCTTGCCTTTCTCCTAATAAATTTTACATAAAGCATCCAACATTTCACACAATTTCATAACATAAAGAAAGGGGAAACATAAAGAAAAATTCAGAAGTTGGTTTTTACAGTAATAACAAGATTCATCCATGTAGAATGTGGGAACAACAGAATGACAGTGATGTTAACAACGGTTTCAAGAGAAAAAATTTCTCCCATTAAACAGTAAAAACAGATCACTGAATGACCCAGGAGATAAATTAATAAAATGATTGTTTCCAAGGAAGAATTAATATTGGACGGTACAATATGCTTTGGATTGTGGACATTCCCACTAAAATACAAGTAGGAGATTTACATCTTCCTTGTATTTATCAGAAAAAAATGGGAGGTAAATATCATACTGTATCAGTGCTATGATAATGTCCCTTAAACTTGAATGTCCCCATAGCACTTTTATGCCTTTTTTAAGTTAAAAATATTACCTCAAATGGGGCAAATGCAATTAAAGAAAATAAAAGATAAAGGTGATGTCTTGTAACAACTATAGAAGAATCAAGCTAATGTGTCATATAATGAAAATGTGGGAGAGGGTGATAGAACGCCGATTGCGAGACATAACAGAGGTGTCAGAGAATCAATTTGGGTTTATGCCTAGTAGGTCAACAATGGAAGCGATCTATCTTTTGAGGAGAGTTATAGAAAAGTATAAAGAAAAGAAAAGAGACATTCATATGGTGTTTATCGACCTTGAGAAAGCATATGACAGAGTGCCCCGAGATATAATATGGTGGGTGTTAGAGAAGAAAGGGGTGACAAAAGGCTACATTGACGTGATTAGAGACATGTATGAAGGGATGGTGACCACTATTAGATCGTCAGCTGGAGAGACAAATGAATTTCCTATCACTATAGGGTTACACCAAGGATCTACCTTAAGTCCTTATCTTTTTGCTTTAGTTATGGACGAGTTGACGATAAATATTCAGGATGACGTGCCATGATGTATACTTTTTGCAGACGATATTGTGTTAGTGGATGAGACTAGAGAAGGAGTTAACACAAAGTTGGAGATTTGGAGAAAAGCTCTTGAATCTAAAGGATTCCGGATAAGCAGAACTAAGACAGAGTACATGGAGTGTAAATTTAGTAACAGTAACAATGAAAGCAGAGGAGAAGTAAAGATTGAGAACCAAGAACAGCCTAAGAATGAACATTTTCGTTATTTAGGGTCGATTATCACAACAGCGGAAGAGATTGATGCAGATGTGGCCCATAGGATTAAGGTGGGATGGTGTAAGTGGAGAAATGCGTCTGGGGTATTGTACGATAAACGAATACCCACTAGACTAAAAGATAAGTTTTATAGAACGGCTATTAGACCAGCTATGTTGTATGGGACGGAGTGTTGGGAACCAAGAAACAACATGTAGATAAGATGAGTGTAGCTGAGATGAGGATGTTAAGGTGGATGTGTGGTAAGACTAGACAAGACAGGATTAGGAATGAGTATATTCGGGAATGGGTAGTAGTAGCACCGATAGAAGATAAGTTGAGAGAGAATCGTTTGAGATGGTTTAGTCATATTCAACGGAGACCAACAGAGGCAGTAGTGAAGAGATGCGATGCTGTAACGGTAGATGGAAGTCTTAGGGGACGGGGTAGGCCTAGATTAACGTTGACTAGCATTATAAATAGAGATATGAATCTACTTAATTTGACTAATGAAATGGCCTTTGATAGGGCCGCGTGGAGAAGAAGGATTCATGTAGCCGACCCCATTTGATGGGACTTAAGGCTTAGTTTGGTTTGGTTTGGTTTCGTTTTCAACCTAATTCTTCATATATGATCATTTTTGGATTTTAAGAATAGTGAGAAGGTTGCTTTCCAATAATAGATTACCTCAAATGAAATGGCAACAGGACCATTCAAAAATCAGGATACGCTATACGAGTTCAAGGGTACAATTATACCATATTAAAAATAAAAATTTTAGAAGAGAGAAGGGGGGGGGGGGGAGGGGGGGAGGAGGAGAAGAATAAATTCTTCGTTTGATGTAAAAACAATATCTAACACCATTTTGGTGTTCCCCTAATTTTGAAGTTGTCACGTTTGAGTACGAATTTTATATACACCCTATTTCCTGGAAAGTAAGAAGTTATAGAACAAAAAAGGGAATTTATTAAACCAATCAGACGAAGAGATAAAAATGGGAATTTACAGAGGAACAGTACGACAGTGACATATCTGTAGATAGATTAGAAAATTTGGCTGGGATGCATTGTTAAGAAAGTAAAAGAGAAAAAAGGGAAAATTGCAAAATCAGTGGGATAGTGAAAGAATATTTGCATTTTCATGGTGGTACAAATTTCTCGTGTGCATGGTGCAAGTTCTTCCTGTGCTTGGTGCAAGTTCTCCGTGTGTGTCAGAGTTGCACTAGAAAAGATTCCATCTATAGTGCAATAATTTTTCCATTGTCCCATTGATTTGCAATTTTCCCAAGAAAAAAAGTAATGGAGGGAACAATTATGCAATAGATATAGATCTCGTGCATCGAGCATGACAATCCTATAGTTAATGAAAAACCCTTATACCATATGCATTTTGAATGTTACATGATGAGAAGAACATCAAGGTCAACATTTGAAAAGGTTATGTACCAAACTAAGCATTATATCCCAATCAAAAGGAGACAACTATATAAATTATTTTTCGCCATTTTGCTCTGTCAATGGCTATATGCTCAGTTACATTAAATAAATTCATCTTTTTTTATTATCATATCTTATGTCAATTTAGGTCTTCCCCTCCTATCATTTCCATTTATGGTCTCATATTACTCTTTCTTACTATTGCATCTATTTTGAGCAGCCTTACTATTGCATCTATAAATCTTTGTTGTACACAATCAAATCTTTTTAGTTTGTTCTCTCAACTTATATTCAATTAGTGCTACTCCTACCATTTCACCAATATATTCATATCTAATTTTATTTTTCCTAGTCGTACCACACATTCATTTAAGCATTCTCATCTCAATTACACTGAGCATATTTTTTCTTAGTTGCCCAACATTTTGTCACGTAAAACATTGCTAGCCTTATAGTTCTATAAAATTTACCTTTCAATTTTGTTGGTATTCGTCGATCACATAATATGCCAAAACTCTCCACTTGAGCCAACCTATTTTCATTTTATGAATCATATCACATATAACCGCACCATCCTTATTAATAATCAGAGCTTTGTAGCAAAAAATATTCACTGTTTGTTATCTCTTGGTTGTAGTCACAACTCTGTTATACCCAATATTTTTTATCGCATTGATAAACCCTTTGATCACACTCTTTTTTGTAACACCCACCACATATTATGTCTCTAAGCACCATATCATAAGTTTTTTTTGAAATCTATAAAAACCAAATGTAGATCCCATCTTCTCTTTGTACATTTCTATTAATCTTCTTAGTAAATATATCGCTTCCATAGTTGATTTATTGGGTATAAAATCCAAATCGATTCTCAGACATTGTTAATGTAGCCCTTAAAATGCCTATCTCTCATAATTTCATCGTATGAGCCATTTACTTGATGCCTCTATAGTTGCTACAATTTTGGATATCTCCTTCATTTTTATATAGGTACTAAAATTAAAAAGGTTATGTGCATGGAAATATTAAAAAAAAATATGGTCCTAGAGACAATAGCTTAGGTAAACAATCCACCTTTTCTCAGGAGAATCCTTGAACCGAGCAAGCATTTGAATCATTGTATCAATGGTTACTTGACCAGAAAACATTTGATGGAAGTAAGAGTTTGCTTCTGTCTCAGTGTCATCCGCATATCCATCAGAGGGTGATGAATCAGTAGCCCCACCATTCTTCATTCTTGAATTAGCATGCATGAATGTTACATGCAACTTCTCCAATTCGTCAAAAAGCTGGCTAGAGATAATCAAGCCCGTATGAGCTTGAAGAACCAACAAAAGATATAGATTATAAGGCTTGCGAAATTGGAGAGAAAATTTTGTACAACCAAATTGTAGAAGCAAAAACCTTCAAGAACGTAGGACTTGCCTCCAAATAAAGGTTCCAAAGAGCACCAGATTGTTTCAAATGGTCAGTAGAAACATCCTGATATACGCAAAACTGAATCTCCTTTAGGAATTTGTGGCACTCCTGGAAGCAGCAGCAGCATGGATATCAACCCAATTTATTATAGTCACTTAAAATTTTAAGAAGATTAATAATGGTAGTAAGGAATGGTGACTGGTAATAAGCTTGAAGCAAGAGTTCATAGTGAACTCAGCTCATAATTTCCTGGCTGGGATTGTGGTGGAAGAGAGACAGGGAGGGGGTGTAAACCTCTATCATTACCTCAAAGAAAATATCTCTGTAAGTACTCAAATTATAACTCAACCACTTCTCCAAGTCTAGAAGTTCTTTTTGAGAAGCAATGGCAGCCAGTCTAATACCAAAGTATGAAGGAACCATATCCGATACTGGTAAGAGTATCTGCAACACAAAAGAGCTATATGGGTACAAATAGTGAACAAACAAACGAAAAGAGAAATTCGAAAATAATTACACATAAGGCTTAATTTATACCTATAGTTCCGCAATGATGAATGATAATGCACAAGGAGCCAAAAAACAACAATATAGCACTATAATATTTTCTTAAAGAATAAAAGTCTGATGCAACATGCACAGTATTACACCTCTTCCACAGAGGGATTCCGCAGATTCATGCATATCACAACCTCATAACATAGGCCTTCTTCAAACATAAATAAAACCTTCTATTTTAGTTTTAATTTGAGCAGCTTAACAACACAATCTCGGAAAGAAGTTTCTCATCTAGTAAGTAAATACTAAAATTAACTCACAAAACCATAGTTTAAGTGAAACTATAGTTGCGTGAACATAAATGGTAAGATTTTCCACATAAATGCACATAGCAACAAAGTAAAAGAAATTGAAACTGCTTCAAATAAATTCAGATGGTGATCCCCATGAAGTAATAGTCAATGCAAACCATAAATCAATAAAGTTGAAGTGAATAAAGCATTGATCCAACTATTTGGGGTCAGCAATACATATTACACTTGTTTTCAACTAGATCCCCTCAACATATGGTTAGATCATACTTCTACAACAACAACCAAAAATAATAATAATAATAAAGAAAGAAAAAAAATGAATTAAGATCGGTACAAAGTCTTAAAGATAAGATTATATTGTTAAAGATATTAGAAGATACGACAAATATCAGAATATATAGAGATTCCATGATTTGTGCTTTCCATGATTTTTTGTATCTTTGATTGATTTCAATTATTTAACTGAAGTGATTTGATTGTATCTTCCACTCTATATATATGGTGTATCATGTAAACTGGAGTATCAAATTAAGTGAATGAAAGATGTAGCCCATAATATTGGCCAAACCACGTTAAACCTTTTGTGTTCTTTCTTTTCTCTTTTTGCCTCTACTATCTCTCCATATTCAACCTTATTACCTTATTACGAAATTCAACTTGGTATCAGAGCCTACCAAACCCTACGCATGTTCTCTCTAGAGCAATGTTTTGAAAACCAGACTAGACTGGCCAGTTCGACTGGTTGAACCGTCGACCGGTCTATGGTCCGGTCCGGATATACCCTCTAACCCATTCCCTCTGAAAAACTAGTCATTTTAAGCTAAACCGGTGCAAACCGCGGTTAAACCGCTAAACCAGACAAACCGGCCCAAGTTGAAGCAAACTGAACCAGTTTGCTATGTTTGGTCCAATATTGAAAAAGTTGATGCTAAAGAGACTTAAACCCAACACCTCAAGCTCCAAAAAGCATGAATTTCCACTCTGATATTAATTGTATTCAAATTAATTTCCCTCAAACACATGTATAATTAATATTTTTACAAACAATATTAATATAAAAATATATATAAACATATATGTTTGATGAATATATATATTAAATTATAAAAATATTTTAAATGAATGTATTTTATTTATTTTTAAATTATAAAAATATTCATAAAATAATTATAACATTACGGTTCGATTCCGATTCAACACGACATTTGAACCAGTGATACGTCCACCCAATCACTTTTTCGATTCGCTCACCGGTCCGGTTTTTAAAACATTGCTCTAGAGTGCTTTCTCACTCCATATTTTTTTGTTATCAAGGTGTTTTCCCCTTTTCCTTGTGTTGACCACTAGTTGACTGATGTGGTAAGCAAACTCTAAGGTTTTTACTTGTTTTGGGGCTACCGGTATGTTTGGTAGCATTATCCTGTGATATGCCGAGTGTTTCGGTTACTTTTTTACCCTTTTAGGGTCCCTGTGCTAATGTGGTAAGCACATATTTCTTTCTTTTTTTGTTTTGGACTACTGGTGTATTTGGTAGCATTTGTTGTAATATGCCATTTTCTAGCCTTTTTGCTTTCTCCCTCAGCTGGTTTCTCTTGTTGCCATCATGACTGATTCCATGCACATTTCTTTGTTGCAAAATGTTGATTCTTTGCCTACGTTCTCCGAAGTGGTCATTAAGGAGAGTTATTACAATTGTTGTCGTTTTTCGACAACTTAATTGTAGTTGTTTGTTATGATCATCCTATTTTCGAGTTCAAGTTGGACACTTCATTTCAATCGTTCCGTGTTCCAACTTGAGGGAGAGTGTCGAAAATAAGATTATATTGTTAAAGATGTTAGAAGATACGAAAGATATCAGAATATATAGAGATCCCATGATTTGTGTTTTCTATGATTTTTTGTATCTTTGATTACTTTCAATCCTTTAACTGAAGGGATTTGATTGTATCTCCCACTCTATATATATGGTGTATCATGTAAACAAGAGTATCAAGTTGAAGGAATGAAATATGTAACCCATAAGGCTTTGTGTGTGTGAATATAGGCCAATATTGGCCAAACCACATTAATCCTTTTGTGTTCTTTTCTGTCTCTATTATCTCTCCATATTCAACCTTATTGCCTTATTACGAAATTCAACTCAAAGTGCACTTTAAGTTTTTACCTTAAGCTCCTGGCAGATGTCCAAAACTCTACTTATATCGTCTGGATCAATGTTGTGGGCATCTAAAAAACTCTGCACCAAAAGGTTAGGGTTAACATGCCAGAGATGAAGAACCATACCACTCCCTGTGCTATTTTTAAGTATCTTGGCGAAAACAATCGAAGACACTTCGTATTGGAGGAAGTTATAGGCAGTCTGCAGTTAAAACAAAAAGTTTTATCAAATCAAAAGGAAAACACCAAAACATTAAAAAGAAATGTCCATTTACATTACATTAATGTGGGCCATTCCAAGAAGCAAGACTTCAGGGCAGTGCTCAAGAGGATGCTTAAGCATTGATTGAACAGCACTTGCATGACCTCTCTCAGCTAGCAGACACAACACCTCCAAAAGATCAAGACATAGCCATGCATGATTTGCATGTCCAGGTTGAAATTTAAGACCATGCACAGCATCAACATATGCCTGCAAGAGTAGTTTGATTAGTTGGATCACTCAGAAACAACAAATTACTAGTAAGAACCGGATATTAAGAACTTTGTTATCAAAATCTTACGGTTTGCGATTCGATTCACGATTCGATTCGCAATTTTTGCAAAATCGATACGAATCTATGAGTAAATCCATTTTGGAAATGAATCTCTAGTGAATTGCACGATTCACAATCGATTCACAATTCAATTCACTTTTTACGATTCATGTAATTTTTGAAATTATTGTGTCCATCATATTTTCGACTCATTTTTTCCCCATCTTTTTAGTGAAAATGACATAATACAACTTCTAATAACGTTTAATACCAAAATAACCAACATATATACATGATTTATTGTTATTTTAGTGATCATGGAGTTTTTAATAGAATCCAATCAGATTCAGTCAAACCCAACATATTTTTAACCTTTCTTCTCATTTTTTTTTTCCCTTCAAAATATCGTAATATATCTTCTAAAGATATTTAAGATTAAAGTTATACTACGAATTATCTATTACTATTTTATTAAATTGAATATTACATGTGTGACGTTAGTTATACCTTTTAAAATGTTTTAGACTTTAAATAAAATATTCTAAATAATTCTTTCTTATTATTTGCTCACTGTTACTTAAAAAAGTATATATGCTTATTATCCAAACATCAATATCGTTGTTAATTATTGTTACTTTAGAAATTGATAGTTTGTCTATTTAGTTATTATCTTTATTAAGAATGGTTGAAAAAAAATATCTAAAAAAGAATAAAAGATAAGACGGTGATCTTACATGGAAACCTTTGTTAACTTCTTACCTATTAAACTATGTGATTATCATTCAAAATAACATTTTTGTTGATTCAAGTCTAAATATTTTATATTCATAAGATATATTTAACATCTAAATGTGTAGATATATGTTTTAAGTAATTTAGAAAAAAAATGACCGAATCTTTACGATTCACGATTCGATTCAATTCGATTCGCAATTCGGTACGAAGCCATTTCGATTCACGATACGAATCCCGATTTGACAATTATGATTAAGAATATCATACCAGTTGCCTCCCGGCATGTGCAAAGGTAAATACTTCAGGTGGGACTGCAACGGCATTCTTAAGAAAAGATAGCTGGCCCTCAGTATTCTTCCAAACAGACCCACAAATAGCATGGAGTGGGAATGGATCCTGCAATGTCAGTTTCAATGTTTTGTACAAACAAGAAGTTCCCTCAATCCACATAAAAATCAGATAAAACATATTTTACATTCATGTAATTAATTAAATTCAAGTATGAAACAAACCTGGCATGCACGTTTATAAACGGACATAAAAAAGGAAAATGCTGCCTCATTAGGGAAGTAGAATCCCTCATGATCTAGGTTTTCAACAACACTTATCCAGTTGGTTTCAGGAGCCTGTACTTCAACATTTAAAATTAGAAACAAGGAATGCACTTTACCAAATTGCATATGCAGCAAGATAAAAATAAATAAAGCAAGATACAGAATGATATGAAAAAAAAAACTCACAAGCTGCTTGATTGAATCAATAAGGACATCAATATTCCATGAGCTCATCAATGGTAGATCAAACGAACTGTCAGTACCAAGAGCATAACAGAAAGTCGAAAATGCATTCTGATTGTCCTCAAGCCCAGCATGGGTGCGGACAATTGTGCCAAGTATCCTAGAAACAGTGATGTCAGTCAGCGGTAAACAAGGGATAACATCTCCACGCACTGTGAGACATTAACTGTGCATCCATAGCCCAATTCCTTCATTATATCAGACATGCTCATCTCCTTCTCCATTTCTGCTAGAACAGCATCAAAATCATTCTCCTCGCCTTCGAACAAATCCAAGCTCCTGGAGCAAACAAGACGAGCAACAAGGCAAATGATGATCTTAAAACAAGATACATAAATTAACAGAACAAGCATAAAACTAATAGCATAGCTGTTTCCAGAGGAAAAACAAACACAATTAATACCTCAAGAAGGTTGCCTCATGCAATTCATCTGAAAACAATGGAGCTAAAATAAAGTGGTCACCCTTTTTCAATTGCACTAAAGATAACATCTGCATAAATGAATCCACGTGCTTGGACAGGCCCTCAGATCGATGAAGAAACATAAAAATATTTTGAATTTGCTCAGTAGAATTAACACACAGGATTGGCAAAAAGTTCCCCAATCTGAACCATGCAGAAGTTCTTCCCTGGAAAGAAGTGCACGGTTAACATCCATATTGAAAAGCAGCAAATGCACAAAACTAACAAAAAGGAGAAAAAAAAAACCCCCGAAGCACATGTGGCTTCACTTCTTGTCTTTTTTTCAAGGAGGGGAGGGGACAGGGGTATAGGAACTTACCACACAATCTGATGTCAGGATTTTCTGAATCTGACAAAGCAAGACCAATTCCAATTTTCTCAGGTGTTGACAAGTGTAAAGCATTAGCGAGATTTTCGAGAAAATATTCATTGATCTCTACACTTATTAGGGACTCACAGAGCACTGTATTGAAATTCGGTTTATCCAACATAAATTTAATAATTGAACCAAATATTGGTTCCAATTGTGTATTCTTCAAATGCTTCCCATGAATATTCAGGTGATCCAAGCAGGTTTGGAGGATCAGTATGCTTCCCTCAGTTCCATATCCAACATACTGTCAAGAGAAACATAAAATCAGCAAGGTTTATAGGAGAAGATCAAAATCAAATCAACTCAACTTAATACAACAAATCCTTAGGCTTCACTGATTTTTTCAACCTCCATGGATTGAATTGTATATTTTCAAAAAAATCGAATCAACTCAACTTAATACAACAAATCCTTAGGCTTCACTGATTCTTTTCAATCTTCACGGATTGAATTGTATATTTTTAAAAAAAATCTAGCTAATGAAGATTTTCAAATTACCTATATACCTTCCCCAAAGTTTGGGATTGTGAAAGGATAAAGGCTCTTATCAGGCCAAGGGCACAGCACATAGACAAACAAATATAATTATGTATGTTAATGGGTACATATATAGCTACATTTGTAATTATCATGACTCTCTCTACCACTCCCGCCCTTAAAATGACAGTGCCACACAATAAATCTGTCAACTACAACTCTCAGGGGTGGTTTGGGATGATCTAAATAAGTTTACTTTCTGACTTTTTATGAAATATGAGTTGAGTTTGAAGTGATGTGGTAGAGAGGTGATGTGACTTAAATAAGATGATATGACTTAAATAGGATAATGATTTTTTGACTTTTTGGCTTTTTTAGGTTATGACAAACAAGGCCTCAATATCAAACAGCCCTAAAAGAATCAAGGGGTTCCAAACCTCACCGGTTCAAGTAGAAAGAATTTTATGTAGTCCAAATAGGTGCCTCTTTATCAATTGCAACAACAAAAAAATCTAGACAACAAGCTTGGGAGCACTACTCCGAATAAACCCCACACCTATCCCCCATTTAAAGAGAATTTCTTTTTTGATAAGCAAATATATATTAGAAACCTTGGCCTAATAACCTTGGGGTTATGGGTTCAAGTCTCAAGGCAACCACTTTGGTACTCTGCCAAAGGTTAAGTGCGTACCCAATCTTTGCCCTCCCAAACACACATTAATGTATACTATTTGGCCGTTGTTTTTAAATGTATATTAGAAACAAAAATGTCAAAGCCTGGGTAGTGTACATCCACAAGCAAGTGCAAATCTCCTATGAACTACATAAAAGACAAAATACAAGGACAAGCATCTCTCAGCCAAAAAAATAAGAAAATACCAAAGACACTTTCAAACTGCACAAGGTTAATTCAATGTCCTTAAAAGATCTCCAATTGTGTTCCCAAGTGCCTATGAAATTAAGGAATCCACACAACACCATTATCATCGAACATGAGATACTCCTCCACATTCGCATTAGGATCAATAGCCAACCAGAAAAGATTTGGAAACACTACCTCAAAGGCCGACACCCACACCACAAACCTAGCCAAAACCTCACTATTTTCCCATTACCCACCTTAAAGGGGATTCTTTTAGCAAACTCACACCATACCCCTATGATGCCTATTAGCAACCCCACCCTATAGAGCACACCTATTGTGCCTATGGGCAAATTACCCTAATCTCTCCCATATTTTACTTTCATACTTTCCTCCCCAAGCTATCATCCTCAATAGCAAACTACCATAGTCAACTCCCCAACAAAGTTTTATTAACTATTAAACACCACCAAATTATGAACCCCAAAGCATCCCTCCCTTTTGAATGGGCAAACAGACTTTCTCAATTGTTGCTAAAGGCAGCTTTGAAAGAGTGGTACCAAAAATATAAAATGTCATTGCCCTTGTTGTGTTTTTTAAACTATATGTTTTCTCAAACAGAACACCCAATTAGAGACCAAATGAGTAATTACAAATAAATCAAATCAAATATATTAGTAAATTAATCCAACTATATATATTAAAAAAGAAGAAGAAGAAAGGCGTGTGAATATTTATTGTAGTTCGGGTGGGACAGTGGGAGGAGATGAGGAATCAGCACACACAAAAAGGCACACTCATGGACATTAACTTAGCATTGTGCCCCTATATTGCCCATTTTTCTAGGAATCTGTTTTTTCAGCAAGTCAGTCGTCATCTGTCTACTATATACATGTCATGTATATGTTAACACAACCTAGATGAAAGTAAGGGGAAAAAAAATTCAATACTATATTTAGATAAATATTGACTAGTAAACCAATATGATTTTAGTACCCATAGAAATCATTTGTAGATGTTGCGTTGATATCATATTTAAAATGCAAATTTAAAAAAATAATAATAATAATATTTTTTATTTTTTGTATGGAAAATATTTTGTTGATCTATAAATTGAACAAAGTATCAGCCCAACTGTGGCAGGATAGGAAAAAACATGTATGCAGGATAGTCTAAAAGGGTTTGTTTGCCAGGGCTACCATTTGTTAACTCCATGAATGTATGTAAATTCATTTTTTACACAACTCATACACCAAAAGTTGTCCCCACAACTAACTTCCTTTTCCCTGTCATTAAAGGCGCCAAATTTACTTGTTATACACTCTCCAACACTTCATAACACTTCATATATTGCACACAGGGGTAGCGCCATTAACACCTCAGGGTAGTGGTAGTATATGTTTTGTATGGCATTTATGACTTGTACAAAATATTTTGAATACCTTACGCACCAATTGTCACCTCTCAAAGTTTGTTTTTCTTTGAACACCATAAGCTGTTGTTTTGAGCCACCTTCTTCAAATTTTGCACAACCCTTTTATGTCTAGTCCACTCCATTCCCAAAAAAAACAAAAGTTAAAAATTATCTTCTTACGGCAATATCTCCAACCCAACTTTCTTTGTCGCCCTTTTTTTTATGTAAAGTTGTCGCCCTTTTTTTATGATTTATGTGGTAATTTAACAACTTCAAATTTGACATCTCTAAAAATAAACACTCCACCCATATGTCAAATTTGAATTGGGGAGAGCAATGTCAAATGACTCTTGCGCAAATGGCATTTTCATTAGAGCTTGTATAGATGTCAAATACAGCTCTTTGTGTTGCCAATTAAAATTTGACATACTGGTTGGAGATACTTTTATTAACTTCCAAACCTGACTTTTATTTTTTTCTTTATAATTTTTTAATGCCCACGAGGTTAGCCGATTGGCTAAGAGTCCATGCATATAACTAAGAGGTTAGAGGTTCAATTTTGTCCACCTGCATGTCCCTCGTATTTGTTTGAGGTTTTTGTTGTATATTTATGGTTGTATGTTGGATATTCTTTCATAGTTGAATGTTCAAATTCATGTAATTCTCATAATATTTGTAATCAATCTTCTATTGATTGATTAAAAATAAAATAAAATTGACTACCCTGATAAAAAGTCTTGAAGCCGCCACTTATTGCACAATGCAGTATGATCATTGCAAGTTTCAATTCCTATAAGTATTTAACTAATTTCACACAATCAAATCTTAAGAGAACCAGTACGAGAGAGCACACAACCCAACTTTTCTTAATTCTTTCTTTCTAACTTTCTCTTTGTGGCTAGCCACAAAACCAACAACAACAATTAATAGCTTAAAACCCAAACAAATTGAAATTAAACAAAATTCAATAAACCAACATGCAACTTACCTATCTAGGTGATTTTACAGAGAGAGATAGAGAGATTAGAAAATGAGAGAAAGAAGCTGATTTGTGATCAATGTATAACAAAATGCAGAGCTCTATATATCTACAAGTGGATTACCTGACAGAACTCCTGAAAGACATCTTGGGAGTTCGATTCGTTCAAGCTCTGGAGTAAATACCGAATATGGCCCGAGAGGGCTGAAGAGAAAGGAAGCATGGGGATTGAGAGGAGCAAATGCTAGGGTTTTCCGGAGTGAGAGAGTGAAGATAGAACTTGAAGAAGAGAAAAACTGAGAGATTTGGTCTGGTGAATTTGGAGGATTGCGGGGTGCCAGAATCGGAGGGAAGGGAGAGGGAGAGGGAGAGAGAGGGGAGTTGGAGGGTGGTGGGGCGAAGAACTGGGGCATTTCCCTAAATAAGCCAAAATACTGTGGTGTTTGGGAAGCAACATCCCAAATTTTTTATCACATAAAAATCACTAAAAGGCAAAAGTTTTGCAAAACCAAAAAAAATACATTCAAACAAAATATCACATCCAATCCCATAATCATTTTACTTTTTCTCTCACAAACATCACATCCAACCACATAAAAACCCAACTGTCTTCCCAAACACTAAAAAAATTTTATCTCATAAAAATCTACATCTACTAAAATCTACATAAAAACTCACTTCCCAAACCCCCACTAAATTAATTTCCAAACTAAGCCTAGTTTTGAAAGAATTCTTAAAATAGGCTAAATCGCGATTGTGAACCACGACACTTTTGCGCCTGTCTCGCGTGAGTTGGGTAATCTTAAAATCGTGGTTACAAAACGCGAATTTAATTAAGAAATTACAGTTACAAAACACGAATTTAATTATTTTTTTTTCTTCTGAACTCGCTATTTTAAACCACGATTTAAAATAATAAAAAAAATTCTTTTGAACTCGTGGTTTTGAACCACGAGTTTAACAATACACACAGCCAACACCAAAGTCAGGATTCATTACACACACTATCTCTCTCTCTCTCACATCACTCACACTCAACACATCACTCACACTCAATAATATAAACACACATATATATATATATATTTTAATATATATATAAATTTTATTTCATAAAATTGAAATCAATATTAAATATGCATAATAATAATTTACAATAGCAAATAATAATTAACTATATAAAATAATTATTTTTTATTTTAATTCTTAATTTTTTTATTTTACTGTTTAGAGATAAATTTTATTTTTATTTTATTTTAGGGTTTAGGGTTTAATTCTTAAAATTTATTTATTTTTATTTTAGGATTTAGGATTTATAAAAAAATAAATTTTAAGAATTAAATTATAAATTATAAACCCTAAATTCTAAACTCTAAAATAAAAATAAATAAATTTTAAGAATTAAACTCTAAATCCTAAAATAAATAAATAAATAAATTTTATCCCTAAACACTAAGGTAGCATTTGGTAACATTTACGTTTTTGGTTTATATTTACAAAAATTGTATAAACTAGTTTCTGTTTATTTTTAGAAAAACATAAATTAAAAACGTGTTTGGTTTGAACAAAATGTTTAAAAAAAATTTAAAACATAAATTTAAAATTAAAAAAAAAAACATAAATTACAAACGTGTTTTTTTTTTCATTTTAAAACGTAAACTAAAAAATATGTTTGTTCAAGCCTAAAATATTTATATTTATATTTATATTTATTATTTATGACAATGGGATCACACATATTATAATTGAAAAAAAATTAATTAAAAAAATAATTGGAAAAAACGTGATTTGTAAAAAATTTTGAGAAAAAATTAATTGGAAAAAATTTAATAGAAAAAATTATTTGAAAAAAAAAATTTGAAAAAAAAACACGTTTGTAATTTATGTTTTTTTTTTAATTTTTTTTAAATATTTTGTTCAAACCAAACACGTTTGTAATTTATGTTTTTCTAAAAATAAACAGAAACCAGTTTATAAAATTTTTGTAAACATAAACCAAAAACGTAAATGTTACCAAACGCTACCTTAGTGTTTAGGGATAAAATTTATTTATTTTTTTATTTTAGGATTTAGGGTTTAATTCTTAAAATTTATTTATTTTTATTTTAGAGTTTAGAATTTAGGGTTTAAAATTTATAATTTAATTCTTAAAATTTATTTTTTTATAAATCCTAAATCCTAAAATAAAAATAAATAAATTTTAAGAATTAAACCCTAAACCCTAAAATAAAATAAAATAAAAATTTTATCTCTAAACAGTAAAATAAAAAAAATTAAGAATTAAAATAAAAAAATAATTATTTTATATAGTTAATTATTATTTGCTATTGTAAATTATTATTATGCATATTTAATATTGATTTCAATTTTATGAAATAAAATTTATATATATATTAAATTAAAAATATATATATATATATATGTGTGTATATTATTGAGTGTGAGTGATGTGTTGAGTGTGAGTGATGTGTGTGAGTGATGTGAGAGAGAGAGAGAGAGATAGTGTGTGTAATGAATCCTGACTTTGGTGTTGGCTATGTGTGTTGTTAAACTCGTGGTTCAAAACCACGAGTTCAAAAGATTTTTTTTTTTTTTTTAAATCGTGGTTCAAAATAGCGAGTTTAGAAGAAAAAAAAAATAACTAAATTCGCGTTTTGTAACCACGATTTCTTAATTAAATTCGCGTTTTGTAACCACGATTTTAAGATTACCCAACTCACGCGAGACAGGTGCAAAAGTGTTGAAATCGTGGTTCACAACCGCGATTTAACCTATTTTGGGAATTTTTTCAAAATTAGGCTTAGTTTGGGAATTGATTTAGTATTTTGGCTTATTTAGGGAAATGCCCTCGAAGAACTTTCAAGGCTGTCTTTATAGGTCGGGACTTGGAAGTGTCTCGGAGTATCGGTGCATGCGCTCAATGCGAGCACCTCCAATCATTAATGTTAGCCCTGTTTGGTGCAGCTTAAAAGCTGCTTATTTCAGCTTTCAACTTAATTTAAGCTATTTTAATGTGTTTAGTTTAGTTTATAGCTTATAACTTATAACTTTTTAGAAGTCAGAAATCAGCTTATTCTTTGAGTGGGGCAGGAGATGCTTAATTTATAAGTCAGAAATCAGCTTATGTTCATAGTTATAAGCTATAAGCACTTTCACACAGCTCTACCAAACAGGGCCGTTATAACGCTATTGTTGCTGTTATTGTTATAATTTGACGATGAATAGTGATATTTTGTCAAATTATAATAATAATATTTTAATGGTCATTTGTTATTTTTGGTAAATTTTAATTAATTTTTCCTCTAAGTTTATAGGTGTTATTTGAATATAGATTTTTTTGTGATTTTATTTTTGTTTATTTTTTGTCTTTTATAACATTTTTTTACCTGTTTGTTAAAAAAATTATATATTTATATTATTTACAACCAGACAAATATAAAAAATTAAAAAAAATGAAAAATTGGAAAAAAAAAATTTGTTTAATTAATTCACTCCACAAAAAAATTGTTTTATTAATACAACCGCCAATAACCATCCAAATTAAAAATTAAATGACATTGCTAAATTTAAAAATACGTTATCCCGTAATTATTAATCAAGAGGCATGGAGAAATAGTAATTTGGGCTGCTGACATTTGATGACCACTTAGCGAAAATCTCATTTTTTCGTATTGCGTAATATGCTTTTGTCTGAGGGTCCAAAAGAGAAATGTTCGTAGTCATTATCTCATGTTCTTTTTTTCTGATTTCAAGTTCTTTCATTTCCTGCAGTGTTTAAATCCTTTTTTCTTCTCTTTCATCTTTTTTCTTTTCCTTCTTAGCAAGGTGTTGGTTAAATGTCTCCAATTGTATACTCATTTTTTGGACTTCAACTTCAACCACTTGATTTCTCCGAAATAACTCTTTTGAAGCTTTCCTATCCATAGGCCTTTTACACCTTGCAGAGACACTGCCCTCACCGATAGTTGGATTGTTACCAACACTTGGACTAATGTCATCTTCAAGAGAAATACAGTTATCCATAGGGGAATCGTGGGCTAAATCAGGGGAAAACGGTGTATGTATCCTTGATTTCACCATATTCGGATGAGCTACATCTTGCCACCTGATATTGTTTTGCAAGATTGACCAACAATGTTCAAAAATAAAATGTTTCTTTTCATCTTGATGGTATAAAAGTTTTGGTTGAAGCATCTGTATCAATAAAATATTAAATTAAGTAATTGTTTAATTTTTATATGAGACGAAATAAAATAAAATAAAAAACTAACGTAATAAATAAAGATGAAATCTTACTAGATCAACTTGGGACATCCCACTTGGGTGTAGATTTTCGACTTGCGCTAAACATCTACGAAATTTGTTAGAACATTTCATGATTGTACCCCATCGAGATTGGTTAGAAACTTGTGTTATTGACTGATCATTCTGAAGGGAGCAATAATTTTCATAAATTCTCCCCCAAAAGTGAGTATAAGATTGTGAATTGCCAACAATTGGGTCTTCAGAATTATGACACCAAGCTTTACAAAGTGTCATATCTTCAGCAATGATAAATGATTTTCCTCTATTTATTTTTGATGAACCTTCCATACCGATTATGTAAAGAAAATATAAATAAAATGTAATTTAGAACGTTTGTTATGAAATGAAATTGAGTAAAAAGATAAGAGAGAAGGTTTGCATTTATAGGGAAAAAAAAAGAGGAGCCGTTTTTTATAGCTGTTTTAACATAAAAAAGAGCCGTTGTGGATATGTTTCACTTATGTTTTTATTTATTTTTTAATGAAAAAAGTAGCACACTTGGATCTCAACCGTTGGATTGTCATTAATCAACGGCTGAGATCAATCATGTGTCTGTGTGTCTCTATCCTCTCATATCTGTGTCTCTACCAATTGAACAAAATAGCACACTTCGGATAAACTTCAGAGAAGATTAGAGAGAGAGAGAGAGAGCTTCGAAACACTTCAGATCAGTAAAGATCATCTTTTCTCTCATTTTGTTTCTCAGATCACTTCGAAACACTATCCCTCAAAGTGTTTCTCCCCTTGTAAATCTCTCTCTCTCTGTCTCTCTCTCCTCTTCGTTGTGCTATGCCCAGAATCAAAAAGATGTCGGAGATAGCACAGACAGATCCAGAAGGCATCAACAGAGTACGCATGAACTGGAACACCTGGCCTCGCACCAAAGTCAAATCTAGCAAGTGCGTCATCCCAATCGCCACCTTAATCTCCCCGATCCGCCCCTACTCCAACATCCCCACCTCTCATACTCCCCCATCTGCTGCAAAACCTGTTCTGCCGTCCTCAATCCCTACTCTCACGTCGACTTCGTCGTCTTAATTTGGATCTGCCCCTTCTGCTTCCAACGCAACCACTTCCCCCATCACTACTCCGCCATTTCCGTCACTAATGTCCCCGCCGAACACCGCCAGATCATCCACCTATCCCTATCCCTCGAAGCCCTAACCCCCCCATCTTTTCTTACCCAAAGCTCTCTCTCTCTCTCTATCTTTCTCTCATTCGGATCAACCTTCTCTCATCCAGGTATTTTTCTTGATGAATTTGTGAATATTGATATTGGAGAATTTGTGAATATTGGAATATTGAAGAAATTGATATTGATGAATTCGTGAATATTGGAGAAATTTTTGAAGATGAATTTGGTATGAATTTGCTAAAATTCTTGATGAATTTGTGAATATTGAAATTGATGATTTTGCTGAAATTCTTAATGAATTTGGTATTTCGTTTATAAAAAACTTCATGCATTCTGGAAAATTCCAACTGAAAGGGAAGGAGAGAAGGAAGAAAACAGTTTAATTTTGGGTGACTTGGCAGATTTGGCAGCTGCCAAAGTAGCTGCCAAATTTGGTACATGATTTGGCAGTTGCCAAATTTGGCAGCTGTTATAGCATGCCATTGGAGAAGCCAAGATTGCCCAAGCTGCTATATTATAGCTTTGGCAGCTGATTTAGCCATTCATTGAAGATGCTCTTAGATTGCAAACGAATGGTGCCGAGCGTGGCCGAGTTCAAGTGTGGCTCGTTTATTTATCGAGATTATTTATTAAGTTTGAATTTAGTTTGATAAGAAATTAGATTCAAACTCAGCTCGGCTCATTGACATTAATAAAACTTGAATTCGATTCGGTTCGATAAATTTTTTTAATATTATTTATATTATTTAAATAAAAAATATTTGTTATATTATTTAATATATAAATAATATATTTATTATATAATTTAAATAAAGATAAACAAGCTGAACTTATCGAGTTCGGCTCGTTTATTAAACGAGTCTAATGTTCGTGTTCGAGTTCGAGTTCGAGCTCGACTTGTTTACTAAACGAATCGAGTCAAGCCGAGCCGAGCCTGTTCATGAATAACTCGGTTCATTTGCAACCTAATTACCCCTGTTAAATATAGCAAAAAGGGTTTGGGTTAGAGCAATGCTACATGCTCAAAAAATTTATCAAAATTTTTATTAAATATCTTATATCGTGGAATTTATATAAGACTCATATGATATGGATTTTATATCTATTTGAGATATTTAGTAAAAATTTTAGTAGAATTTTATAGATTTTCAATATTTTTCTTTGAGTTATTGACGATTATGCTCTTCAAATTATAAAAAAAAATTGTACAAATCAACCTCTAAACTATTGATGTGTTTTATTTTGGTCTATTTTGTTAATGAGTTTAATTTGTACGCTTTTGTAATTTAAGAGTTTATTTGTACACTTTTATAATTTAAAAAATAAATGATACTTTTTAATAGTTTATGAATTTATTTTATACATTTTTATAATTTAAGAGACCGACATAATACTTCTCAATAACTTAGAAGGTTTTTGTGTAAATAACTCAAAAGTTTATCCAAGATTAGATTATGAACTTGAGAGACAATTATGTTTCAATTATTCCAACTATTTATTTTATAAAACTAGTATATATATTATATATATATATATAATTAATATTTTTTATAATTATAATTTTTTTATTTTATTGTGTTTATGGAATCAATATGTGTAAATATATTTTTAGAAGTAGACCATTCATATTTTTTAGATAAATAAAATAAAATAAACAAGATTATTGAACTTATTTGATTTTTTTAGAGTAAATTACAAATACATCCCATAAGGTTTGTATAAAATACAAATTGTTTCTGTGGTTTGAAAATTTACAAATACTACATTGTCAAACAAATTTATTTAACAGGATTAACTGGAGAAAAAAATGAAATTCATAACTGCTTTCTTATATATACAATAATAAAATTACCTTAATTTTAATTGAAATAATTTTTGATATTTTTTAAAATTGTTAATTGACTTGATGATTTGTTAAGACTACAAACAAATTGAGTCGAGTTGAACTTGTGAATGTTCATGCTTGTTTATTAAGAATTAGTCGAACTCAAACTCAAGTTGAGATTAAATAATCAAGCTCGGTTTGTCATGTCAAATATTTGACAAACTTAAGCCCAACTCGAGTTCACTTTCATTACATAAACGAGCCAAACTCAAGCTCACTTTGAATATATGTTGGCTATTTTTGACACTTTGAATGTTAGAAATGTAATTTGAGTGTGCCAACAATGATCTAAAAAGTCCTTACAGATAATAAATGCCAATTTTATCAAGCGATTGTATTATGTTATGTTGAAAAGATGAACCAATGTTTTAACTCAAGTTCGTAACTGAATGGAAAGGAGAGGCATGACAGAAATTGTAATTGATTAATTGAATAAATAATTACAAAATGTTACCTTCAGTAAGGGCAATTTTGAAACTTTAAACCAATCGAGTTCTAGGATTACAAAGTTAATCTACTCTTATGAAGTGTAAGTGCAGTGCATAAAAAATAAAATGCTGAAATTTGAAGATAAATGAAATTGACAAAAACGTAGAGTCTGGATTTGGTCAGGAGCCTTCTTAGTCTTTGTTTTCATCTATTTATAGTCTTCTTCTGATGCCTTCAAAACAATTAGGCTACTATATTTCACTATGATCTCCCTCATTCTCGCCACTTCTTAAAGCCATAGTCTTCTCTTCGTGTGTATGTGTAACTGCTAGCAACCGCTCCTTGCTAACTCCTTCTTCACGTGCCTCTCACATGTTACTCAACATCTTTACTAGTTAAAA
Source organism: Camellia lanceoleosa (assembly GCA_025200525.1). Classification (NCBI taxonomy): domain Eukaryota; kingdom Viridiplantae; phylum Streptophyta; class Magnoliopsida; order Ericales; family Theaceae; genus Camellia; species Camellia lanceoleosa. The sequence goes on along the minus strand of CM045763.1, from coordinate 121,460,578 downwards.
ACTTGCATTCGCAGCTCTCGTGGACACCTTCAAAGGTAGGACTCTTCACTATCTCTTCAAATACTACAGAATACCCTTTACTTGTCACGTGTCACTTTTCGAATTAGGCGGTTTAAATGTGGCACCAACACAGTTTTAATAACGAAACTAAGTAAATGGTTTAAATTAAAAACAAATCGAAATATTAGAATTTAACTTGTCAAAATTAAAATTCTAATATTTATTTTGTTACAAGAGTCAATTTTTATTTTTTTTTCCTTATAATTTCTCCAAAATGTAATCTAAACCAATCATATGAGTTACACATTTTTTTTTTAAACCTTAAAATTATCAAGTTGGGTTAAACGAGTTGGCCAAGGCATCACACCCTTGGCCATCTTATCATATCAATGTATAGGGCTTCAAACGAACAAGTTGTTTATAAACAGTTCGAGCTTGGCTTGTCCAAAACTCTTTTAAGCTTGACTCTTACTAATGAACGAGCTCGAACACAATTTTTAAGCTCGTTTATTAATCGAGTTGAGCTCAAATAACTTGTTTATTAATCTAGTTGAGTTCAAATAGCCCGAAGGGATAAAGCTCGAAAACATAAAGTAAATAAATTAATATTTATTTTTAATAATATATCAAATAAATTTTTATTAATTTAAGTTTTTTTTCTATTTGTGTTTGGTATTTTTATAAATTTACATATTTAATGAGTGGAATTTATTATTAATATCAGCATTCTTGTATATTTTCCTCCTAATTTGTTTTTTCATATAATAAATAAATTAATCTAAGTTTTTTTTTTTTTTTTAAACTTAAACTTGAGTTCGAACTCGGCTTGTTTACGTAATTGAGTTGGCTCAAGCCGAACTCGAATTTATCAAATATTTGATGAGCCAAACTCGAGCTCGATGATTTAAACTCGATTTGATCTCTGCTTGAGCTCGACTAATTATTAATAAACAAGTTTGAACACTTAAAAGCTCAGCTCAGTTTGACTCAACTCATTTGCAACCCTATCCATGTATAAATGAACTTATTACCAATAAGGGTTTGGCTTCTCTTAAGTTGGCCTTCTTAGCTTGAGAGAGCGTTTAGGCTTAGTAGACTCGTTTTTGGACTGATTTCAGTGATTCAAATCGTTCACATTTTAGGACTCATTGAGAATAATATTTACACAAAAAATAAGACGATCGAATATCGATAGCTATATGTTTAAATCAAATTTGTATTACAAAAAATGGATGGTTATTCTTAAAATTATATTTGTCATCCATTTTCTTTAAAATAAATATGATTTAAACATATAGCTATCGATCTCCAATCATTTTAATTTTTTACATGAATATTCTACTCAACGAATTTTATAAAGTAACAGTTTGGATCATCAAGATCGGTCCTAAAATGGGCATGTCAAATCCAAACACTATCTCAAGTTGAGATGCCAACTTGAGGGAAACAAAACCCTGCCAATAAATACTTTATTATTGGCTTCTTAGGATCTAAGATCACCCCTTTGTGGTAAGTTCTATTTTTTTTAAGCTATATTATATTAACTCTAATGGAAATTCTATTTGCACACCACAAAAAATCTCAGTGCAAATCATTCACAGTGTTTGGTTCCAGAAAATTGAGTCAACTTTTTAGAAAATTGAATTTTTTGTTTTTCATATATTTTTGTTTTTAGGAATTTTTTTAATAATTTATGCATTTTTTTTTAGATACACCTAATCTAAAGCTTAAAAAGTATATTTGTGGGGGAAAAAAACTTTAAAATTTCAATAAATACAAAAAATATAAAAATTATGAAAATCCAATCCATTTTTGTATTTTGTTGTATTCAGTGAACTTTTTAAAGTTTTTTGAATATTTTTTTTTACATTTAAAGTATATTAAGATTAAGTGGATCTAAAAAAATGGTTAATTTTTTTTTAAAAAACCATTAAAAATACAAAAATGTAAATTCAAAATGCAGAAAACTATTTTTGAAAACTCAAGACGAAATAGGATTATTTTTATTAATTTTAAAACAAAAGACAAATGTCTGGACATAAATTCATGAACAAAAAAAATTGTTCAAATACGTATTCCGTTCAACTATTTATGTCCAAATAATTACTTTTTGTTCATAAATAGACTTTTATTTAAAAATTTATATCTGAATCATATAAATAGTGTATAGTGAGATTTTTTTTTATGGTGTTCATCTCTATCCAAACCTTTAAAATTTGGTGTGCCAAATTTTTTTGAAAGCTTAGGTGGCAAATTGATATATGTCAATTTGACATAGAAACTTTTCAACCAATATGTCAAATTTATTATTTTTGTTATTTTTAAAAATGAAATTATTTAATTGGATGGACTCAACATTTGACATTAACATAGAACATGTCAAATTTGACATATTGAGTTCATACTAAATGCCAACTCAATACTTGACATATCAAATAAATTTTATTTTGGGGCATTTACACACAAGTCCTAATTTATGAACTTATACTCCATTAAATCCTAATTAAGATTTTTTGGACCTTCAAGTCTCATTAAATTTTTAATTGTCAGAATTACCCTTCAAACAATGATTGTTCATAATTTATGATTATCTATAAAGGAACGTAATGATTTGACATTTATTTTTATTTTTAAAACTTTAAAATATCAACTTTTAAATTGAAAAAACTAAAAAAAAAATATATATGTACAAAAAAAAATTTAATAATATCGAAAAAAAACTTAATTATTTTTTGTGTAAAACTGAAAAATTTGTGTCTATAAAGGAGCATAATGATGGAACATTGATGTGCAAAACTGGGAAAAAAAAAACTTTATAAATGAAAAAACTAATAATATTCTCAGTTTTAAAACTGAAAAAAATTGATAATATTTTCAGTTTTATTGGATAATTGAATCATACCAATAAATAGAAGGGCAAAAACATTTAATCTCTTACTACGTTTTTTTCCTCAAATAGTGAAACAATTATCTGGCATATTTCTTTGCAAAATTGATAATATTCTTAGTTTTAAAAATTAGAAAAAACTGATAATATTCTCAGTTTTACTAAATATGACTTATTGGTTCAAAAAATCTTAGATAGGACATGAGTTACCATAATATTCGTAAATATGACTTTTAGGTAATTAACTCTTTTATTTTTCATGTGAAAATAAAATTATTGGACTGCTGCATTAAATTTAGCATAACGAATGGAGGTGCTCTTGCCGAACTCTAATCCTTTGTTACTTTTTCAAATTACAAAATTAACTTGTTCTAGTGAGTACGAGGCTCATATTCTTAGTAGAAGCCCAAGCATGAGAACAAGGCATAGAGAAGCGTTCAAAACCAAAAATTTCACATTGAAGCTCTCAAAAATGGCGACAATGGCTGAATCATCAAACGAAAACCAATTATACCACCACCATTATCATCTCAATCACAAAGTGATGGCTCTTCGTTTTCAAAATCGAAACCTCCAAAAGTCACCACTTTATGGATTAACTACGCAACCCGGCAAGCTCAATTGGTGTAAGAGGTCATTGAAGACACACTAGACTCTGTAATTACCATCACCAGATCTCGCATTGACTTGTAAACACCCCATTTTGACCGATCCTGAGACTTGAGTGCTTTCTTTTGATTACCCCAATGATGAAAATAAGAATGTGTTTCTCGCATAATCCTCAATAAGAAATATGGAATTTGTGTTTCATTCTCAATCTTAAGTCTGTTTTGGCCAAGTGTTCAAGTTTCATTCAAAACTCTATTTCGAAACCTTCTTTTCCACGCTTTGTTCCAAATATTTTCTTAGTGTTTCGAGGCTCACTTTTAAACTTCAATATAAGACTTTTTTCTAAGGAAATTGAGCAAAGAACAATGCAAAAATAGGAGAAAATGATGATAAATCTATCAAAAAATCATGTTTCATGCAAAATAGTCAGGCCATAGCCAATATTTTTGGTCGGCCAGACAAGAAATTGGCTGGCTGGCTAATTTGCCCAAGAGCAAGGCAGTTTCCGCAGAATTCTTGTTGAATGCGTATGGGTCATGCCATTACAGCTATTATTGATACGTTCAGTGCACAAAATATACACCCACTCCCTTCATTATCCTTATTTGGCCTCCATTGTCAAAAGGAAGATTGTTTTCTTCCCAAGAGAGGGCATCAAATTTAACCACCCATGTCATCTCATCAACCTTGTCTCCCATCTCCTTGACTTTTGCCTTCCATCATTGTTTATATCGAGAAGATCAAAATGTATGTGGCAGGATAAATGAATTAAGAAGAGATGAATGAATTAAGAGAAGAGATATAAAGAAAGAAAGATAGTTGTCTTAAGCTTTGAGCCAAAACACTTCCATTTTCCATACACTAGTATACCAAGTTTTCATCTATCAAAACCATCACATAAATTATGTTTTTGCCAAATTCAAGAGCTTTGATTCAAAAGAGAGTGAGTGTTATCAAAAGAAGGGGGGGGGAAATAGAGAGTTGTATAACTCTCCCCATACACACTTTTAAACAACCCAAAAACACCATTCAAACAAGAATTTCGAATTTTCAAACTAAGAATTGAGGGCACACTTCCTAAACTTGAGGGTGATCAAAATGAAGTTTAGAAATCAAATCCTATCCTTGAAAGGTGAATTTTGCACACTTTCATTTTCTTGCATTTTATTTCTCATATTGCTTTTCTTGTTTCAATTTCATCTAATAAACCTGTTGTAAGCTAACTGGGAGTGATTAGTTGAGCCACTTGCATATTTTCTGTTTGTTTTTCTAGTGTTTGAATTAAAACAGAGTTTTTGGCTTGGCCTAATTGGCCGACCGGCTAAGTTTTTGGCCGACTAGCTCATCTTTTGGTTGCCCAGCCACTTTCTCCTGGACAGAACCTAGTAGTCATCCGGATGTCGAGCAGAATAGCCTCCGATGGTCTCCGAGGCCCCCTAAAGCTTCTGTTTTTGTTGTTTTTATTTTAATTAGAGAGAGTTGTGAAGATTTAATTTTGTTGTATATTTTTATTCCTCTACCATATTCGGATTTGTAATATTTAAAGTGATGTAATAATTCCTCATCCTTGCTTTTTCCTATCCCGTTCTTTTACTTGCTTTCATTATTTGCACATATGTAGTATCTTTTGGTCTTGTTATCATATCCGTGCTTTGCATCCATGTGTTCATGTCTTAAGATCCAACTAAATTTGCATCTATGGGTTTAATCAATTATTATGTGACTTTGTGCACTACCTCATGTCTTGAGATGATTCACATGTCATATAATAGAAGCCGGATCTTTAGTTGCATTTTATGAGTGAATTGCATTAGGATCTTATATATGATAAGGAGTAGTTGTATTATGCTGCTGTGCTGTGCATCACATGTGATTGTATACCTGGATTAGTTAGAGTGAGAGTAGGTGGTTAGGTAGTTATATTGGTTAGGTAGTTACATAGTTTGTTATATAGATACATATAGATATATACATATAGTAGCTAGTATATATATAAAGCTCTTCGTGCAACTGATGAATGAATATCAATGAATAAACTCTGAACTCTGAAGTTCTTCATGGTATCAGAGCCCTGTTAAGCTCCACCGAGCAATCCATGGGTTCCTCTACAGAATCTTTATCTTCTTCTTATTCCATTCCATCAAATCTCAACATGCTGATTTCGAATCTAAGCTCTCTTGTTATCGTAAAGCTTGATAGTACGAATTTTATCATCTGGAAAAACCAGATGCAAAATATTCTTCATGCAACAGATTTGTTGAAGGTTGTCGATGGTTCGTTTCCATGTCCAGTTGATCATATTCGTAATTCTTCAGCAACAGAGGTTAGCAATCCAGACGCGATTCAATGGTGGATGATTGATGCACATCTCTTGAGTTGCATCACCACTACGCTTTCACCTGCAATTTTTACAACAGTTCTTCACCTCTGGTCCAGTTCTGCAGTGTGGACTGCACTTGACAAACGTTTCACGAATCTTTCTCGCTCACACATTCATTAACTGAAGAACATATTGAATTCTGTTTCAAAAGGCTTCGATTCGATGGAAACCTATTTGAACAACATCAAATCTATTGTTGATCAACTCAGCATTGCATATTCCTTTATTGATGATGAGGATATCGTTCTTATCGCCTTGAACGGCTTACCGACTGAGTATGATTCTCTCAAGACAACTATCCGAGCGAGACCTGAAAGTATATCTATGGAAGATCTCTCTTCTTTGCTCTGCTCAGAAGCTCTTCATGTTAAAGGCAAGTTACAACACAACTCAGATCTTCATTTTGCTCATGCAACACAGCGAGATTCCAATGCCAATGCTTCCAAAGGTTATGTTTCCTATCATAATAATCGTGGCTCTTCTCATGGTGATTCTCAAGGCACTTTTCGTGCAAATCGTTTCAGTTCTAATCGGTACTCTTCTTTTTGAGGCGGTCGTTCTCAAAATCGCACCAGATCTTCTTTTGGAATCATTTGCCAGATTTGTGGAAAACCTAATCACTCCGCTTCCGAGTGTTGGCATCGGCTTGATCTTCAATATCAGCCCCAGCCACATCAGTCTCACCAATCACCTACTGCTTCTTCATCTGGTGCTTCTATATCTCATCAATCCAAGGCTTTTCTCACCACCATTTCTGATGATACTGCCTCTCATGCTTCTAGTCCGTGGTTCTTGGACTCTGCTGCTTCTGACCATGTCACAAATGACCTTCATAATCTGAATTCTTATCAATCCTTTACTGGTTCCGATCAAGTTACCATTGGCAATGGCATTTCCCTTCCTATCTATCACACTGGCAAAGGTATTCTCCCCACCCCACACCACTCCTTTAAGCTTGCAAACGTTCTTCATGTTCCTTCCATACAGTCCAATTTGCTCTCTGTTCAATAGTTAGCCAAAGACAATGATTGTTCCATAATTTTTGATAAATCTACCTTTTCCATCCAGGACAATCATTCTAAAGCAATTCTTCACAGAGGTTTTCATGCTAATGGCCTCTACCATTTTCCTGTGGGTTCTTGCCCTTCTCCACATGTTTTTGCTGCCTCATCAACATCTCCTTCCACTGTGGCTATATGGCACAAAAGACTTGGCCATCCTTCATTTGCAAAATTTCAATTACTAAAATCTCAATTGTCATTGTCTCACTCTTTCAATAAAACTGATTTGTCTTGTGTTGCGTGTTCCATTTCTAAATGTCATCGACTTCCATTTGTGTTTTCTAATTCCAAAACTGATGTTCCCTTAGCTTTAATTCACACTGATGTTTGGGGACCGTTTACTTGTTCCTCTAGTACTTATCGTTATTATGTGTTGTTTGTTGGTGATCATAGTCGCTTTACATGGATTTATCCTCTTGTTTATAAAAGCGAAGTCTTTTCTAAATTCATGATTTTTAAAGCATTTGTGGAAAAACAATTTGGCTTTCCTCTTAAAATACTTCGCTCCGATGGGGGTGGTGAATTTATCAATACTTCAATGCAAGATTTTTTGAACTTTCATGGTATTCTTCATCAATTTTCTTGCTCACACACTCCCTCTCAAAATGGAGTCGCGGAGAGGAAGCATTTACACATTACCGAAACCACCATCGCCCTATTACATCAATCTTCTTTACCTTTCTCCTATTGGTTTGAAGCAATTGCTACCGCCACCTATCTCATTAATCGGCTTCCTAGTGCCTCTCTCTCTAACTGTTCTCCTTTTGAACTCTTGTTCCACATTAAACCTGATTACTCTTATCTTAAAGTGTTTAGTTCCTGGCTTAAGCCTTATGCTTCTCATAAATTGGCCCCTAAATCTGCGTCTTGTGTTTTTCTGGGTTATCACCCTTCTGTCAAAGGCTACCGCTGTCTCAATCCTTTGACAGGTAAAGTCTTGCTCTCTCGCCATGTCACCTTTCACGAGTCCACTTTTCCCTTTTCCTCTCTTTCTTCTGTCCCTCCCTCTCCTCTCCCTACTTTACAATCCTTCTTTTGGTCTTCCTCACGTAAGCCTCCCTCTGTCGCGTCCCACTCCCCTATATCTCTGCAGCCCCACACTCAGTTTTGTACACCCCCCAGTCACCCTCTTTCCCAGTCTTCCCTACTGCCGCCTCTGTTGCCCACAGAGCACCGGTTATTACAAGAGCCTCTGCGCCACAAAGCGCCCAATTCTCAAGACCTCTATTGCCGACTGCCCTTCCTCCCACTCTATTCCTATTGATTCTCTTCCTGTGGTGCTCCCTCTTCCTCCTCCATCTTCCATTACTAATACTCATTCCATGACAACCCGGTCCAAGTCAAAACCTCTGTCCCAGTCCAACCCTCTGGCCCATATCTCTTCTCTCTCTTCTCTTGATCATTCTGAACCTTCTTCCTACACGGCTGCTCTTACCTCTCCACCCTGGTTCAAGGCCATGCTGGATGAATATAATGCTCTTCAAAAACGGGGCACATGGTCTCTTGTTCCTCTTCCTTCTTCCAAGCAAGCCATTGGGTGCAAATGGGTCTTCCGCCTCAAACGCAATTCCGATGGCACTGTTGCTCGCCACAAAGCTCGCTTCGTGGCCAAGGGTTTTCTTCAGCAATATGGTATCGATTTTCTGGACACTTTTAGTCCCGTTGCCAAACAACCTACCATTCGCATTCTTCTTTGTTTAGCTCTTCATCACAGTTGGCCCATCAAACAGTTGAATATTAGTAATGCATTTCTTCATGGTCACCTTCAAGAGGAGGTCTACATGGAACAACCTCCTGGCTTTATTGATCCTACCAACCATTCCTTGGTGTGTTGTCTTCACAAAGCTCTCTACGGTTTGAAACAAGCCCCTCGGGCTTGGTTCTCCACCTTCTCCACTTTTCTCTTCTCTCAAGGGTTTATCCAAAGCAAATGTGATTTCTCCTTGTTTGTTCATAAAACCCCTTCTTCTCTTACCTACCTTTTAATATATGTTGATGACATCCTCCTCACTGATTCAAATGAGTCTTACATTCAAACTCTCTTGACTGCCATGCATCAAACTTTTTCCATGAAGGACTTGGGCTCTCTGTCTTATTTTCTGGGTATTTCAGTCCATTCCTCACCTTCTGGGTTTTTCCTCTCCCAAACCAAATATGCAGCCGACTTATTAGCTAAGGGCGGCATGGTTGACTGCAAACCTTGTGCCACTCCCATCTCTATGAAACCTCCTATTTCCTCTGATGCCTCTCTTCCTTGTCCTAACTCCTCTCTTTATAGGAGTCTTGTGGGTGCTTTACAATATCTCACCATCACCCGACCTGAGCTCTCTTACGCTGTTAATCAAGCCTGTCAACACATGCATTCTCCTACCATTGCTCACTCTTCAGCTGTCAAGAGAATCTTGCGCTATGTTAAGAGAACTCTCCATTTTGGTCTTCATTTCCATTCCAGTAAGTTCCACTTGCATGCTTATAGTGACTCGAATTGGGCCGGGGACTCCACTGACCGCCGCTCAACTTCTGGCTACTGTATCTATTTGGGTGCCAATCTCATATCTTGGTCCTCCAAAAAGCAAGCCGCTGTTTCTCGTTCATCCACAGAAGCTGAATACCACAGTCTTGCTCACACTGCTGCCGAGCTGTCCTGGTTACAAATGCTTCTCACTGAGTTCTCCATCTCTCCATCATCTCCTCCTATGTTATGGTGTGATAATCTCTCCTCCATGTCCTTGGCTACCAATCCTGTTTTCCACAGTCGATCCAAGCATATTGAAGTCGACTGCCACTTTGTCCGCGAAAGAGTTGCTGCCAACAAACTTGTCCTCAAATATGTTCCTTTTACTGATCAAGTCGCTGATGTTTTTACCAAACCTCTCTCTACCGCTCGGTTTTCCTTTCTCACTGACAAGCTCATGGTTTCTTCTGCTTCTATTAGCTTGCGGGGGCATGATAAGGAGTAGTTGTATTATGCTGCTGTGCTGTGCATCACATGTGATTGTATACCTGGATTAGTTAGAGTGCGAGTAGGTGGTTAGGCAGTTATATTGGTTAGGTAGTTATATAGTTTGTTATATAGATACATATAGATATATACATATGGTAGCTAGTATATATATAAAGCTCTTCATGTAACTGATGAATGAATATCAATGAATAAACTCTGAACTCTGAAGTTCTTCAATATATAGGATCATGCATGTTTTTACTAAATTTTGTTTTGTAATTGTTTGTGGGACGTCGGTAAATATGTAAGTTTTTGTGTTTTGACATTGTGCTTGTGTGTGTTTTTCTGCTATGTTTAGCATCTTACCATGTGTCTATTTGTTTATTTGATATATCTCTATGCATGCTGGTGGATGAAGGTTGTGTTGTTTAATTTAGAATAAAATTGATTTTCATGTGTTGTATACTATTCAAAACATTTTCAAAATAATAAAATTGAGTTGTTCCAAATTGAACGACACAATTTATATTTGTTTTGCTTCACATAGTAAATTTTAGGATATACTAAATAAATCAAAATATGAACACATAAAGTAAATAAAATTCATATCTTGGCTTAGCAGAAACTAATCTTTTGATTGGATGAGCGGGAGTGCTTAATTAATGGCATTCCCTCTTCATACCTAAGGTTCCGAGCCAAGCATCCTTGGTTACGATGAACAGAGGTCTTGGCATAAGTCACGGGTTTCCTAATTTTTTCAAAATATTAGGTGGCGACTCTGAGATCTGATGACTTAGTTCATTTCTGGCAAAGGTTTTTGCAATAAAATGGATTTTCTATAAAAGTTGCCAACTCTAGACTCTCATCTATGTTTCACATTATACTCTTAAGACTAGATCGAAGAAATCGAGGGTCGAACTGTTAACACACTTGGGTATCGCCCGAGCGATGTTACACGATCGCTTTCTGACTGGATTGGCTCATCTTCACTAGACCATCATAAGTTTGTTCTGTCCTGCTCAATTTACATATGTTTGGTTGTCACGAAAAGAAAAGAAAAGAAAAGAGGAGAGGAAAATTTGTAGTCTTGTGTTTTATGCTGAATTCGACAATGGCACTGGATATATTCGATTTACTTTATCTTTCCACATTGGCCTCTTCGTTTGCTTCCCTAGAAAATTTGAGGAGATTTATTATTAGTTCATTTTTAATTTGTTAGTATTGTTTGTATCCTGAAGAATAAACAATTTGAGATGGGTGGTTGAATGAATAAAAGAAAATAAATCTTAAAATTTGCATGTTGTGTTTCATGCCTTGGTGAGAAATAATAAGAAATGAAGAGAAAGAAAACTCTTTTATCATGTTGGCTTACAAGAAATGGGGTAAGAAAGAGTACTCTCTTATTTTATAGGTTTCATTTCTCACAAACAAATTAATTGGTTATGTATTTTTTCTATAATACCGAGATTGCATTATAAAATATAAAGGTATAAAATGAAATCTCATCCCTATCTTTGTATCACATATTTTGCTTTCTTACTCATCCAAATATCATAGTAAGAAAGCACAACCATATTTTTTTTTTCTCACCCCACCTTCCAAACATAGTGAAACTACATCTGACTAAGATTGTACCTAATGTTACTAACATTATTTCACTTAAAATCCTTTAAAATTCTAGCTCATTCGTGGTGGTATCTCATTGATGACTTGCCTTCTAACTAAGTTGCACAGGAAAGGCTTTAAGCCAATCTTGGGAAACAGTAAAGCTTCATAGACTAGGACCATGTAGTGCATCAACCAGGGACGGAACCAAGAATTTATTTGCGAGGGGGCCAAGATATAAATAATTTTTTTTTTATATGAATTGATATAAATTATTATTTTTTTGAATTCAAAAAGTAAACTAAAATTTAATATTAAATTAGTACGTAAAAAATAAAATCATATATTTACTAAATTTAATATATGAATAAAAGTAAAGTCATGTATTAAAAAATTATTTATACAAATCAACTCAATTATCTATCAAAGTGGAACTCGACGTTCTTTCATATCTCGAAAGTCTTCAATGATTGACTCTGTGGTAAAATTTTCAACAATTTCCTTTTCAATGTACACAAGCAAAGAATTTGCCAAGAAATTCATCTTCCATTTTGTGCCAAGAATAACAAAGATAATTAAAACACATTTCATATAAATTAAAAAATTCAGAATTCAGATTCAACACATAAATTTTATACAAGTCTCAATTCATTTTAATTTTGAATTTATAACACTTAATTTGAATAAAATTAAATTTGCCCAAATATGATTAAAAAAACCCTAATAATTAAAATCATACGTCATAATTCATGATTTTTTTTTCTTAATATGTAAAATTAAAAAAATTTACAATTGTATCAATATGACATTAAAAAAAAGATAATAAAAGTATTACAAATTGAAAACAATAATAAAAGAGAATATGAATCACATAATTAATAATGGGAAGATTAATAGCGTATAATACTTTTTTTTTTTTTTTTATGTATCCCAACTTGATTTAACTCCCAAAAAAAAAAAAAAAAATTCCTATGCTTCAATGCTTGCTTTCAATAAATCAAGGCGTAAGGTAGGTCTCATATAAGTAGGTTTTCTTTATTTCTCCTTTTTGTCTTTTCCTATTTCCACTTGGGCCTTTTTTTTTTTTTTTTAAAAGAAGGCACATGGCCCTCCGCCATCTAACAAAAGATTGAGCCCAGCCAAATTTCACAAAACAAAGCAGGGTCATGTTATTATTAATACTTTGTTGAAAATATATATATATATAAATAAATTTTTTTTTTTTAAGCGGGGGGGCCGTGGCCCCTGACAGCCCCTTAACAGTTCCGTCCCTGGCATCAACATGGAAGTTTTTGATTCTTTCGTTTCGGGATAAATAGCCTCATATCATAGTGCAATAGGGACATTGGGTATATTAGCGGGTCTATTCCCCTCCAATAGGAGATTTTAGTAATACTTGGGCTAAGGTCAAGTTGATAATTTTTCTTACATCTCGCCTCCCTTTTTGTGAGCCTAGGTTTCATATATGGAAAATTCTATTTCCACACACCACATTGTCTCTATCCACACACTTAATGAATTTTATTTTTATTACAAATTTACCTTTAAATAAAATGATCAAAATAGACATCCATCCATACACTTAAACATCCAAAATAGAGATCTTTGTACACATCTTTTTCTTGTAAAAGATTTTTGTGCACATCCACTATCCATTGCCCACGTTATTGACACTCATTCTCACACACTTCACTCTTTTTCACACTCTCCGTTGCTACATTCTTCCTCCACTCTTTCTCACATTTTATTGCCTACTTTCTTCCTTAATTCTTTCTCACACACTCCATTGCCTACCTTCTTCCTCCATTATTTCTTACATACTAGACTCTATTACTAACATTCTTCCATTGTTCACTCATTAGGTTACCATTGTTTGTCAAACAAAACTTGATGGAAGATTTGCCAAACAATTCAGAAAACTAGGAGGATATGCAAAACAACCAATGCAGTGACAGAAATGTAACTTTTTTGCTAAGAAATTGTTTTACGTAATTTCTGTTCGCGATCACCATTCGGCAAACCAATGCCGAATACGTAGACACTCAAACAAAAGTAATTTATTCGAAACTCAACTTTTGAAATATAATTCGGAACTCAACTCCCAAAATATATTAAACCATTCGGAACTTAACTTTCGAAATATATTAAATCATTCGAATTCCAACTTCCGAAATATGTTAAAATATTTGGCTCTAAAGTTTTGAGCTCTTATTTTATTTATTTATTTTTTTTTTGTGTGTGTGTGTAGAAAGTATCCACTCAAGCAAGTGAGGTTCAATTTGATTGTGTATTGGACTACACTAGTCAATTTACAACAAATCAGGTACAAGGTCATTAATTATGGCAGGCCCTGTCGGCGCAACACGACGACCACAAATATTTATGTGGGTTAATATGAGGGTGTGCACATATTTTTTATTAAATGGGCATATTTGGAATGTGGGGTGTGTGGATTGAGATAAATGCCTAAGAATCAAATTACTAAGTGAGTGGAGTGAGAAAAGATGTGCACAGAGAATATGGTGTGTAGAAATAGAATTTTCCTTCATATATGCCCCCAACTCCCCATAAAACTAATCATTTAATAATAATAATCAACTTGTCATATTCTCGCGTCCCACATCAACTTGATTGCATCAACATGGCCATTGGATTGTGGTTACTATGTGTCAAGTTTAAGTAGAGGATCTAACTTTTTCTAGGCATTTATTTTGGAAGAAATAATGTAAACCTTCATTTGAATTGAAGGCTTTATTTGGGAAACAATTGTTGTTTGGGATTTGAAGATTTTACAAATTCTTTAAGGCATTCTTGTTGAAACAAAGGCTCTATCCAATCCAACAACTAAGGCCACTGTTTATATTGGAGGCATGGAAACTGAAGGCATTATTTGGCATGCAAATTAACATAGAATAATTGTTGGATTTGGAGGCTTTATCTGGGAAACAATTGTTGTTTGGGATTTGAAGATTTTACAATTTCTTTAAGGCCTTCTAGTTGAAACAAAGGCTTTATCCAATCCACCAACTAAGGCCATTGTCAAAATTAAAATTCTAATATTTATTTTGTTAATAAGAGTCAATTTTTTTTTCTTATAATTTCTCCAAAATGTACTCTAAACCAATCATACGAGTTACACATTTTTTTTTTAAACCTTAAAATTATCGAGTTGGGTTAAACGGGTTGGCCAGGCCATCATGCCCTTGGCCACCTTATCATATCCATGTATAGGGCTTCAAAAATGAGTTGTTTAGTTTGAGCTTAGCTTGTTCAAAACTCTTTTAAGCCTGGCTCTTACTAAATGAACGAGCTAAAATTCGATTTTTAAACTCGTTTATCAATCGAGGCGAGCTCAAATAGCTTGTTTATTAATCGAGCTGAGTTTAAATAGCCCCAAGAAAGAAGGCTCATGAACATAAAGAAAACAAATTAGTCTTTTATTTTTAATAATATAACAAATATTTTTTTATTAATTTAAGTTATTTTTCTATTTGTGTTTGGTATTTGTATAAATTTACATATTCAATTAGTGAAATTTATTATTAATATAAGTATTCCTATTATTTTAATCAAAATTTGTTTTTTCATATAATAAGTAAATTAATCTAAGTTTTTTTTTTTTTTTTTCTTTTTCAAGCTTAAGCTTGAGTTCGAACTCAGCTTGTAAATGTAAATGAGTTGGCTCAAGCCGAACTTGAATTTGTTAAATATTTGACAAGCCAAACTCAAGTTCGATGATTTAAACTCGACCTGAGCTATGCTCTAGCTCGATTAATTATTAATAAACAAATTTGAACACTTAAAAGCTCAGTTCAACTTAGCTTGTTTGCAACCCTATCCATGCATAAATGAACTTATTACTAATAACGGTTTGACTTCTCTCAAGTTTACCATCTTAACTTGAGAGAACATTTAGGCTTAGTAGGCTCATTTTTTGATTGATTTTAGTGATCCAAATCGTTTATATCTTAGGACTCCTTAAGAAAAATATTCATGTAAAAAAATTAAGATGATTGAATATAGATAGCTATATGATTGAATCAAATTTGTATTATAAAAATGGATGGTTATTAAAAATTATATTTGTCGTCCATTTTTTTTTTTAAAAAAAACAAATATGATTTAAATATATAACTACCAATGTCCAATCATTTTGTTTTTTCATAAATATTTTACTCAACGAGTCTTATAAAGTGACTATTCATATCACCAAAATCAGTCATAAAATGAACTTACTAAATCCAAAACGCTCTCTTAAGTTGAGATACCAACTTGAGAGAAACAAAACCCTACCAATAAATACTATATTATAGACTTTTTAGGATCTAACTCAAGATATCACCCATTTGTGCTAAGTTATTTTAATAATGGAAATTCCATTGCACACCATAAAAAATCTCAGTGCAAATCATTTACCACGTTTGGTTTTGGAAAATTGATGAGTCTACTTTTCAGAAAATTGAATTTATTGTTTTTTGTATTTTTTTGTTTTTAGTAAATTTTTTAATAATTTATGCATTTAAAAAAAAAATTAGATACCCCTAATCTAACCCTTAAAAAGTACAATATTTGTGGAAAAAAAAACTTAAAAAATTCACTAAATAGAAAAAATATGAAAATCCAATCCATTTTCATATTTTGTTGTATTCAGTGATTTTTTTAAAGATTTTTGTACAATCTTTTTTTTAAAAACTTTTTAAGTATATTACTAATAAGTGGATCTAAAAAAAATGATTAAAATATTTTTAAAAACCATTAAAAATACAAAAAAAATGCAAATTGAAAATGAAAAAAATTGTTTTGGAACACTCAAAACCAAATAGGGTTAGTTTTATTAATTTTCAAACAAAAGATAAATGTTTGGACATAAATTGATGAATAAAAAAAATTGTCCAAATACATATTCCCTTCAATTGTTTATGTTCGAACAATAACTTTTTGTTTATAAATTTATATTTGAATATTTGATTTTTATTTGAAAATTTATATCCGAATCATATAAATAGTGTATGGTGAGATTTTTTTTTTTTTTTTTTTTTTTTTGTGGTGTTTATTTCCACTCAAACCTTCAAAATTTGGTGTGCCAAATTTTTTTAAATACTTAGGTAGTAAATTGGCATATGTAAATTTAACATACAAACTCTCCACCCAATATATCAAATATATTATTTTATTATTTTTAAAAATAAAATTATTTTATTAAATGGACTCAACATTTGACATTAATATAAAACATATCAAATTTGACATATTAAATTATGCTAAATAAAAACTTAACATTTGACATATCAAATGAATTTCATTTCTCATGTAAGAATAAAATTATTAGACTGCCATATTGAATTTGACATATGGTCTTAGAGCATCCCAACCGGGCCCCCAAACCCCAGGGATAGATAGCTCTCTATACACCTGCATCAGCTCTCTTAAATAATTTCCTAAATTAGTTTTTGCTGCAGTGGCTCCCTATTTGTAGGGAGGCACTGTAGCTCCCTTATATATATATATATATATGTATTTTTACTTTGTTTTGTTTAGGGACTGTAATACATATTTATGATTTTTATTTTTTTTAAATTTATAATTAAAAATTATATTTTAGTAAAATAAAGAAAAAATAGAGAGTTTGTTAATAGAATAGATAAATAATAGGAAATCTGTTTGAAAAAATAGATGAAAAAATAAATTTTAAAATAAAAAGGTGGGGATGCTCTTACCCACTCTAATTTCTCTAATTTGTGTTTATATCCTTGGTCAGTTTTTCAAATTACACTGAGGTCAAGTTTGGGAAGACTAAATAAGTGCACTTTTTAATTTTTTTTGTATTATATGTAGAAAAAGTAGAGAGAAAATATTGATTGATGTGATCCAAAAAAAAGATAAAAAGATAAAATAAGTGTACTTTTTTAATTTAGCCAAACTTGGCCTTAGGTAACTTGTTCCAGCGAGTGCGAGGCCCATATTCTCAGTGCAAGCCCAAGCGTGAGGACAAGGCGTAGAGAAAGTTCCAAACCAAAAATTTCACATTGAAGCTCTCAAAAATGGCGACAATGGCCGAATCATCAGCCGAAAACCCAATTATACCACCACCAACACCACCATCATCGTCATCATCTCAATCACAAAGCGATGGCTCTTCGTTCTCAAAATCGAAAACCCCGGAAGTCACCACGCCATGGATCGATTACGCAGCCCAGCAAGCACAATTGGTGCAGAAGACCGTCGAAGACACACTCGACTCTGCAATTAACGTCACCAGATCTCGCCTCGACCGCTTTCTGACCACTGGCTCCGCTCATCTTCACCAGACCATCGTAAGTTTCTTCTGTCCTGCTCAATTTACATCTGTTTGGTTGTCCAGAAAGAAAAGAGGAGAGGAAAATTTCTAGTATTGTGTTTTATGCTGAATCCGACCATGGCAACATGATTTTGGATACGTTTGATTTACTTTATCTTTCCACATTGGCCTTCTCGTTTGCTTCTCGAGAAAATTTGAGGGGATTTATTATTAGTTCGTTTTTAATTTGTTAATATTGTTTGTAGGAGAAAATAAATCTTAAAATTTGAATGTTGTGTTTCATGCCTTGGTGATAAATAATAAGAAAGGATGAGAAAGAGAACTCTTTTATCATGTTTGGTTTACAAGAAATGGGGTAAGAAAGAGAACTCTCTTATTTTATATGTTTCATTTCTCACATACAAATTGATTGGTTATGTATTTTTTTTTTTATAATACCGAGATTGCATTATGAAATATGAAGGTAGAAAATGAAATCTCATCCCTATCCTTGTATAACATATTTTGTTGCTTTCTTACTCATCCAATTATGATAGTAAGAATGCACAACAATTTTTTTTTTCTCACCCCACATTCCAAACAGAGTGAAACTACGTCTGCCTAAGATCGTACCTTATGCCACTAACATTCTATCACTTAAAATTCTAGCTCTTTCATAGTGGTATTTCACCGATGACTCACCTTCCAACTAAGCTGCGCAGGAAAGGCTCAAAGACAATCCTAGGAAACAATAAAGCTTCACAGACCAGGTCCATGTAGTGCATCGACATGGAAGTTTTTGATTCTTTTGTTTTGGGATAAATAGCCTCATATCATAGTGCAATAGGGACATCGGGCATATTAGCGGGTCTATTCCCCTCAAATAGGAGATTTTGGTAAATAACCAATTATAATACTTGGGCTAAGGGTCAAGTTGGTAATTTTTCTTGCATCTCCCCCTTCGTGAGCCTAGGTTTCATATACGCCCCCAACTCCCCATAAAACTAATCATTTAATAATAATAATAATAATTATAAACTTGTCATATTCTCGCGTACCACATCAACTTGATTGCATCAACACGGCTATTGGATTGTGGTTTCTATGTGTCAAGTTTGAGTAGAGGATCTAACTTTTTCCAGGCACTTAGTTTGGAAGAAATAATGTAAACCTTCGTTTGAATTGGAGGCTTTATCTGGGAAACAATTGTTGTTTGGGATTTGAAGATTTTACAATTTCTTTAAGGCCTTCTAGTTGAAACAAAGGCTTTATCCAATCCAACAACTAAGGCCATTGTTTATATTGGAGGGATGGAAAACGAAGGTATTATTTGGCATGCAAATTAACATAGAACAATTGTTGGATTTGGAGGTTTTTTAAAGCCTCTGGGCTATGTTAGGACTTGGGAGGCAAAAGATCTGATTCCATGTCCTCTTCGTTCCGTCATTTGTTGTGGCCAAACACATGGAATGCAATTCTAGGTTATCTTTCCAAGTTCGAATGAGATAATCACATTATGAGATTCCCACAACCCCCACTAGAATAGGGTTTAGGGTAGCCTACAATATATATAGCTCCTTTATTTATTTATTTTATTTTATCATTATCTTATGTGGGATAATAATGGTAAAGATACGAGAAATGAATATTTAATTCACATTTTTTTTTAATTTTAAATTTTTTATTCAAATTCATAATTCAAACAGGCTAAAGATCTTATCTCATCCAAACTAACCTTATAGTTTTTTTCCCCCTTTCTTTCTATGGGATAAAATTCACTATTGTGGACTCAATCACGTTGGTATATGAGTTCACTATGGGTTCTATTTTGATTATTCAATCCGTTTATATTTTGAACTTTTTTGTGTAAATGATTTATGAAAAAATTCAGACTGATTTGATGATTTTAGCCAAATGAAGAAAATATATATATAATTTTTAAGAGAAGTGTTGCATTCATGGACATTATTTTTTATTGAGCAAATTAGTAATTATTTAAAAAAGAAGAAGAGATGATAATCATTAAGATCAAAGAGGTTTTAATTAATCCAATTTTTGGTGCAATCTTCTTCTTTGTCCAAACACTAAAAGTTGTTGTGTTGTTGCATTGAAAGTCCATACGATGTGATAGTCGCTGGTCCATGTGGTACTATGCCGGTCCATTTTCTTCTTTCCTATCCCTACTCCTAAGAAATTATTCAATGCTCTTGGAACAATGTGTTAGAATATTATTAGTTGGGTTTTTTATTCAATTGTAATTATTCTATACCTTAGGGTTCTCTTGTAATTATTAATCTGTATTAATATAAAAAGGGGGTGATATCACAATCATTCTCTAATTTTGGTATTCTCTAAAATTATCATGGTATTAGGCAGTGGCAAATTCCACTAGTGGGTCCACTCCTTCTCAGACACCTAAGAGTGAGAGTTCCATTATACCTACTATTATGACTGATAACCTCAATCATAGTCTTAAAATCACCACATTTTTATTTAATGGTCAAAACTATCTAGCGTGGTCGCAGAGTTTGACTATTTTTTTGAAGAGCAAAGGGAAGATGGAGTATATTGATGGCAGGATACAGGCACCCAGTACCACGGACCAGGGTTATGATCAGTGGGAGATCACGAACTCTCTAATTATGGGTTGGTTGATACATTCTATGGCCTCAGAGATTGGAGAGGGCTATCTATCTATGGACACTGCACAGGATATTTGGGAGGCAGTGGCTACTACTTATTCCCGCAAAAGGAATTTCTCACAAGTCTTTGAGTTGCGCCGCTCTATTGAGAGTTCTGTTCAGGGGGAGCAAACTGTTTTGCAGTACTTTACCTTCCTCACCAATGGCTGGAAACGCCTTGATCACTTGTAGGACTATAAACCTATTTGCACTGTTGATTCAGTCGGGTACAGGAAGTTCATTGCACAGGAAAGGGTCTTCAAGTTTCTGACCGGTCTCAATGTGGAGTATGATTTAGTTCGGAGTCAGGTTTTGGGTATGAACACTCTTCCTTCACTTCAGGAGGCATTCCGCCTATGTACAGAATGTGGAGAGTTGCCGGTTTGCTATGATGTCACGTGTCTCTACTGACCGCTCCGTCTTACTGTCTATCCATAGAGATGGCTTCAACCTGACTCCCATCCCTTTGTCTGCCGCCAAGGAGTCTGTATTTTGTGATTACTGTCGCAAGCCACGACATACTCGCAAGATGTGTTGGAAGCTTCATGGGCTTCCATTCGGGAGTCGAGGTGATCGGTTTGGTTCTAGAGGAGGTCGGTCAGGCCAGTCTCGAGGACGTGGCTCTCATCTACGGGCTCATCAGTCTAGTGCATTTGATACACTTGATTCTCCTTCTGCTTCCGTTGGCCAAGTTACTGATGGTCTCTTTGGCCTGACTACTCATGAGCTTGAGGATGTTTTGCGTCACTTGTTGGACCGCCGGTCATCTACTGCTCTCAGTACATCTTCCTCGTTGTTTGCCCACTCAGGTAACTTAGTCTCTTCTCCACGTGTTTTCTTTTCTCATAAGTCTTTGCCTTGGATTATTGATTTTGGTGCCTCAGATCATATGTCTGGATCCTCTGACCTTTTCTCTACCTGTAAACCCTCTTTAAGTCAGGACAAAGTTAGAATTGTAGATGATATTGTTTCTTCTATTTCTAGGAAAGGTTTAGTACATGTCACTCCTATCATACCTCTATCTTTTGTTCTCCATGTTTCCAATTTTTCTGTTAACCTGTTATCCTGGAGTCGTATTACAAAGGATTTGAATTGTAGTGTGACTTTTTTTCCTGATCATTGTCTTTTTTAGGACTTTGTCACAAGGAGGACGATTGGCAGTGGTAGTGCAGAAAATGGTCTCTACTTCTTGAATTAATCGGACCAGCTTGCTCATTCTTCCACCAGGAGTCCTACTACCAAAGATGATCTATGGTTGTGGTATCGGCGTCTTGGGCATCATTCTTTTTATTTATTTTCGCATTTATTTTCATCTGTTTTTGCAAACAATAATGTGTCTAAGTTTCTTTGTGAGTCTTGTCAACTTGGAAAACAACACAGAGTTGCTTTTGCTCCCAGTTTTAATAAAAGTTTAGTTCCTTTTTCATTAATATATTATGATGTCTGGGGTCCATCTCGTGTTATGTCTGTGAAAGGTCATCGATGATTTGTTACATTTATTGATGATTTCTCTCGTACTACTTGGGTGTATCTCATGAAAGACGAGTGAAATTTTCTGTGTGTTTCGCAATTTTCATAGGATGATTTGTACTCAGTTTGGGGCCGCTGTCAAAATCTTTCGTTCTGATAATGGAGGGGAATACATAGATTCTGGGTTAGGCCAATATTTTTCTATCCATGGCTATGTCCATCAGATCTCTTGCACTAATACCCCTCAACAAAATAGGGTGGCGGAATGCAAGAATTGTTATCTTCTTGACATGGCTAGGTGCATGTGTTTTTCTATGAGTGTGCCTCGGTCCTACTAGGGTGACGCTGTTCTCACTGCAGCCCTATGAAGCACGGGTACGGGTACAAGTATTGGTATTGGTATGTTGATACGGTAAAATTTTAAAAAAGTACGGTACGGGTATGGCTTGGTACGCTTGTAAAAAATTTTTTATTTTTAATTTATAGTAATGCAAAAATTAATTAAATGGTTTAATTTGTTAAGATTCAACCTATAATAAACATTTAATGCCAAAAGTAAAGGTATAAATTAAAATTAAATGTCAATATATTTTACTAACCATAGTTTAATTTTAAAAACATGCTAAGTATAAAACTAAAAATAAAAAAGAAGTCTAGTTAAAGAAGTTTTATCTCTATAGTAGAAGAAAATATTGTTTCAACTGAGGTACGGTACGACTTGGGTACATAGTAGGTACGTCTGGGTATGCCAAAAATTAAGAAGAAAAAATTTGGGTACGTATTTCGTGTACCTGGTATGTATGCAAAAGTATCATACGAGGTAAGTACCCGGCACGGATACGGCATATTTTTCGAAGTACTCATGCTTCATAACCGCTACCTATCTTGTTAATCGTCTTCCTATTCACGTCTTGTAAAAACAA
Source organism: Camellia lanceoleosa (assembly GCA_025200525.1). Taxonomy (NCBI): domain Eukaryota; kingdom Viridiplantae; phylum Streptophyta; class Magnoliopsida; order Ericales; family Theaceae; genus Camellia; species Camellia lanceoleosa. The sequence goes on along the minus strand of CM045763.1, from coordinate 121,437,741 downwards.
GCTCTCCTTCAAGTCCTCCTAGGTTCTGAGTCATTGTTTTCTATTCCTCAAAAAATATTTGGTTGTGCCTGTTTTGTCCACAATCACTCTCCTACTCGTGATAAGTTGGACCCTCGCTCTCTCAAATGTGTTTTCCTTGGGTACTCTCTTACTCAAAAGGGGTATAAGTGTTATCACCCTTCTTCTTGTAAGTGGTTTGTATCTATGGATGTCACATTTTTTGAGTCTCAGTCCTATTTCTTGTCTTCTCTGGTGTCACAGTCCTCCCTTCATGGGGAGCCTCGGTGTGAAATGATTCCTGTGATTCCTATGATAGAACCAGTTGTTCTTGCCCCACCACCTCTTATTGGGACTACAAAACCCAATGTCACCAAGGACCAAGAAGGGCAAGTTTGTGTTAGGGAGAAAGACAGACAGAAAGTTAACTGGATACAAGAGACCACTTCTGCTCACCCACTGCCATCTCCTACTTCTGATGAGAGTCTAGGAAACTTTGAATCTCTTGAGTCTACTGATCTTGATACTCCTATTGATCTTGATGTTCCTATTGCTAAGCAAAAAGGTGCGAGATCTTGTACTCAACATCCTATCTCAAATTTTGTGTCCTATTCTCATTTGTCGTCCTCATATAGAGCCTTTGTGTCAAATATTTCCTATGTTAGCATTCCTAACCATTTCTAGGATGTTCTTGCTATCTCTGAGTGGAAACTTGCCATGATTAAGGAAATGAAAGCACTTAGGAAGAATGACACTTGGGAATTGACTGAGTTATCTAAGGGCAAATGACCTGTGGAATGCAAATGAGTGTATACTGTGGAATGTGAATGAGTGTATACTGTGAAACACAAAGTTGATGGTTCTATTGAGCATTACAAGACTAGCCACAAACGTATGGCGTTGACTATCAGGAGACCTTTGCACCCGTGGCTAAGATGAATTTCGTTTACTTCTCTCACTAGCAGCTAATCTAGATTGGCCACTTCATCAATTTGATGTAAAGAATGCCTTTTTCCATGTTGACCTCGAAGAAGAGGTACATATGGACATTCCTCCTGGTTTTGAGGATCATCAGGCAAAGGGTAAAGTATGTCGGCTTCGGAAGTCATTATATGGTCTTAAACAGTCTCTAAGGATTTGATTTGAGAGATTTACTCAGGCTATGCTTAAATATGGCTTCAAACAGAGTCAGGCAGATCACTCCTTGTTTGTGAAACATTCCTCACGTGGTAAGACTATAGCACTCATTGTTTATGTGGATGACATAGTTCTTATAGGTGATGATAGTGAGGAAATACCTCTGTTGAAGAAATATTTAGCAAATGAGTTTGAAATCAAAGACTTGAGGAGCTTGAAGTATTTTCTGCGAATTGAAGTTGCTCGCTCTAAGGATGAGATATTTATCTCACAGAGGAAGTATGTGCTTAACCTATAGAAGGAAACTGGGATGCTTGGCTGCAAGGCCTGTGATACTCCATTGGAACCCAATCAGAAACTGGGGAATGATGAAGGAGGAGCAACTGTTGATAGGAGGAGCTATCAGCGTTTAGTGGGTAAGCTCATCTACCTATCTCACTCTCGTCTTGATATTGTTGTTGCTGTCAGTGTGATTAGCCAGTTTATGCATGCTCCTCATCAGATTCACTTCAAGGCTGTTATAAGAATTTTGCGGTACTTGAAGTTTGCTTCTAGTAAGGGTCTTTATTTTTCAAAGCATGATCATCTTCGTATGGAGGCCTATACAGATGCTGATTGGGCTGGATCAATAACTGATAGGAGATTGACTTCAGGGTATTGCACCTTTGTTGGAGGCAACCTAGTTACTTGGAGGAGTAAGAAACAGAATATGGTTGCTAGGTCCAGTACAAAAGTTGAGTTTAGAGCTATGGCACAAGGGGTGTGTGAGCTCTTATGGATCAAGTTATTGTTAAGTGATCTAGGTATTGATCAGATGGACTCCATGGAGTTATACTGCGATAATAATGCCGCCATCAACATTGCTCACAATCTAGTTCAACATGACAGGACAAAGCATATTGAGATTGATTGTCACTTCATTAAGGAAAAATTCACTAGTGGCACAATATGTACTTCATTTGTGCAGTTTGGTGAACAACTCGTTGACATCCTCACCAAGGGAGTTGGGAATAAGCCATTGCATGACATCCTAGGCAAGCTGGGCATGAGAGATATTTTCGCACCAGCTTAAGGGAGAGTGTTAGAATATTATTAGTTAGGTTTTTTATTCAATTGTAATTATTCTATGCCTTGGAGCTCTCTTGTAATTATTAATCTTTATTAATATAAAAAGGGGATGATATCATAATCATTCCCTAATCTTGGTATTTTTTAAAATTATCACAATGCTTTATTCCATTTATAGGTTGATACTTCACACTTTGTCTCTTAAAACTCTAACACAAAAGTGGTGGATCCCATGATTTAAACCAATAACTAATCTTTATCTTTTAACCCCTATCCCTATGTTTGGATGGCAAGAATCAAATAGAGGTAATAGGAATTACATTAACTACCAATCATATTACTAGAAATAGAATTTCTAAAGGGTAGGTGGGGATCCAATTCTTACCTAGTTAATAATGCGATTTAGGGTGGAGTAGGTAATTAGAAATCACATTCCCATAAGTCATATTCTTATTTTATTTTGTTTCAAATATTGAAATTATGAGGATCTAAAATGGCATTTTCATTCTGCTTCAATATTACTACCATCCAAACGTATGATAGAAATTTTGAGAATGAATGTGAACATGATTTGCGATCCCAATGATTCTTAAATATATAAAAGAAAGGCTAGCCTACAATATATATAGTCTTTGTCATTTTTCATATAGAAGTCTTGACTAATCATAATGCTTGAATGACATTAATGTAGGAATTTAATTACTAGTAATGAGATTCCCATTCCTTGTCGTTGATTCTTGCCATTCAAACATGGGCTAAGTTCAACAAGTTTATATATACGTAATTTTAATGATAAGAGGAAGTGACTTTTTATGTGTATTTTTTGTTTGCTCATTCTCTCTCATGGGGTGTATGATGGGGTAAAATCATCTGTAATAAAAAAGTAGTTTGAGTTTAATGCTTGTAATAATTTTTATTTTTTATTTTTTTGTTAAAGATGTTTTAGAAACTCTAGGTTAACTTGGCACTTGGCAGGAGATTTTTCTTTTGTCAGGTCCCAACTGATAAAAGATATAAGATTTGTCATATTAATTTATTTTATTTCCTGAATTTGTAATTTTTGTTTTTTATTTTATCATCAACCAATATGGTTCTAGTGCTATTCATATCTATGTTTCATTCAATAACCTGATTGCAGGATTCTCTGCAAGATGTCAAGTCTGAGTATGGTGTTTATGAGGATATTGTCTTTGGGAAGATCAAAGGTTTGTACTGCTGGAGTTTATTACTTAATTCTTCTAGCTGATACTATAATTGGCATGGTTTTCTTTCAGTCTTAATGTTTTTCTCTTTGTTTTCACTGTCATCGTTTATTTGCAGAGGGTGTTCTTGTTGCTGCTTCGCATCCAGTGGCTACATGCAGTGCTGCTGTTGGCTTGGGATTTCTGGTTCTAAAGAGTATGGTCATAAATTTTATAGATAACCACTTTTTATTTTAGTTTGGAGTGAAGAGTTTAAATTGATAGTGACTATAATTTTACAGTTATCCATACTTTTTGATGTTTCTTTCTAAGTTCTAATAGCTAGGTTAAAGGTTTTTGGAGATAATAATATATGATATATATCCGCTTCATTGAAACTTGCCTGCCTTTGGAGATAGGCTGCTGGTGTTTGATTTTTGGGCAAGTATCTAGCGTTTTCTATATCTAAGAACATGGGAAGAATTTCTCTGCAAGAAATGAAAATTTTAATAAATGAATTAATCTTTCTATCTTCTTGTTCAATTTATGTTGGTATGCCAATCCTGAATAACTTATTTCAAATGTTTGGTGGTTAACTAGTTTCCCTTCTTTTGCCTTTGACTTATTTATCACTTGCAGAGCCGAGGCGTTCCTTGTACTACAATACTTTGCGCCTTGTTGCCAGTGAAGAGGTAAGCACAACAAGTATTGCTGGCAGTTTTCAGTTGTCTGTTAACATTGAAACATTTTTTCCCTGACAAAATTTGATTTGCAACTTTTCTTTAATGACTGAGTAACAATGTAAAACATCAATGTGTATGCCTTGTTTGCTAGTGCAAGTTGTTTGATATGTCAATCTGATATGACTTTAGATATTGACGTAAAAAAAAATGGTAAACTAATGTTCTTTCCTGCAGCTTAATGCTCATTGGCCAAATATGCCTAGGATTTGTAATGACTGGTGAACAAACTAGTCTTGAGTGAAAACTGTGATATTAAAGCTTTTATTTTGCTTTTATCTAAACGTTGGATAGGTAGCACAATATAGGTGATATAAGGCAATTTTAGATCTCTTTCAGGGGATTCAGAAGCTTGTTGGGCTACTAGCGTTTAAATACTGAATGAGAATTATTCATTGTTATACCAGGTAAAATTTCCATTTGCATAGAGGTGGTCACATTCAATGTTGTGGGTGCATGTAATCCAAATGGTTTCATATTGCAAGAGGCAGTCTGATGCTTTGTTGTAAAGTTGAAGTTTGATGGTTCAAGCTCTGAATTTGTGAAGAAAGCGTTCAAAGTTATAATAGGATTATAAAATGAACGGGTCAAATTTTAATTGTTTATCTTGTTTGAAGTTTTACATGTAGCCTAACTGAGGTGATGTGAAATGGAATTTCTGGCTGTGGCCTGAGACTTCTTCAATATCCTTGTTGCTGTATGAATGTCTTCATGGATGAGTTGAAAATGGCACAAGTTCATGCAGAGCCGGAAAGTTGGCATTCTTGCATTCTCTAAATTTTTTTTTATGGTTGTACATGTACTCATTCCATTTCTGAACAAACTTTTCTTTCTTGATGGATTTATTGCTTGACATTTTGTGCACTGTTCTTTAGTTGTTGTGCTTTGATAAAAAAAACACTACTACATTCTTTTGCAAAACTACGTTGAAAGATGTGATGCCCTCTCTTCCTCCTTGTTATATTATTCGTGGCAATTTTGTTTAAATTCTTGAGCCTCAAATTAGAAGCTTAATGATATTTGTATTTATATCATGCTAGTGCAAGCATGATTATCATATATTCAATTATAATTTACTTTAGTATTCACTCTGTGTTGCTAGTACAGTCCTTGCTTTCCAGAGCTGAAGCTAAAGTAAAGAAGTTGCAACAATCGATCGATCTTTTAAAGGCAGAAAGTGATAAGTTGGAGGTAATCATTTTGCTTTCCTGTCAGTTTTATTTGCTTGGCTGTCAGTTTTAATTGATGACTAATCTTTCTGGTTGTGTGCCGGAAATTTTATATTGTGTCTGACATGAAATAGTTTGTGTTTTCTGATTTGTTGATTTTTAACTCTTTCTCACATCCCATCCCCCACCAGGTGCCCAGCACCCTTCTTCCTTGTCCTCAAAGTTTTATCAAGTTTATGGGTTTTAAATTGTGACAACACAATCCTACTTTCCAGACCCTCCAGTTTATTTGCAAGAGATAAAAATAAGGATATAAAAGATGTATGTGGTATGTATCTTCCCCTAGTTGAAATGTGAGTTTCAGAAATTTGGCGAAAACATAGGATGCAGAAAGGTAGCAGCCTAGTTGATTTTGACTGCAGAATAATTCTCAATAGCCCATTTGCTTAATTTGTCTTATAGTTATGAATTTCACCTGTAAGAAATTATTAAAAAAGGGGAAAAAAAACCTTAAAAACCCATTTGCTTTGTTTGTGTTTTGATTATGAAAATTTATGGTTAAAACTTATTTAATAAAAGGAAAAAGAAAAAAATCATCCATAGAAAATTTTCGGATACCTAAGAAGCACGGACACGGACACGGATGTGAATACGGGACACAACGATTCCAAAAAAATACGGACACCGACACGGCAGGGACATGACAGTAAAATATGTTTTCATATATTTTTATTTGCTATCTAGATTAATATTACATCCATAAACAATCAATATTAACAAAACTAACTCTAATTATTATTATTATTATTTTATTTTTATTTTTTAAAAAGTATTTTTAAATTAACGCTTACAGTTTATATGTATATTTTTTATGAATAATCTATTAAGTATTTAAATCTAAGAAAAAAATAATAAACATTCAATATTCATCAAAAGTACTAAACAAAATGAGAAAAAAGACAATTTGGCATGTCCCTAGTGTGTCCACGAAGTGTCGCCTGAAAATAAATTAATTAAATAAGGGGACATGCCATGTGGTGTGTCCCATATGTGTCCACGAAGTGTCCGCGTGTCTCCGAAGTGCACGTATATCCGACATAGATACAACACTTGTTTTGAAGTGTCGGTGCTTCATAGCTGGACACATTATGATTATTGAAGAATTGGAAGTTAACCTGATCAGTGGACTCAAATTTAGGCATCCTTGGTGGCACTTTGTTTTCACCGTTTTAATCTTTGATTTGTATTTTTTAAGCTTTTGGAATTAGAAGGGATTTAAATTTAAAGGTTTTTATGTCATTCTTATCTTGTAGTCGATTCAAGTATTGGAGAACCTAGAAACTATGTTTAATAGTTTACTGAATGTTGGCTGTTTTTATAGGGAACTTTTTTTAAAACAAATTTTGAAACTTATATCAAATGGGTTCTATTTATTCAGCTTCTTCGAGCCTACTTGGGGGTTTGGGGTGGAGAAATGTTAAGTTATTGAATTTCATCTGTTGCAAGTAACAAGTAAGAACTTTTGGTCGGAACCCTCTTGAAGCAACATGTAGACTATTGAACCATTATACTGAAGTTCATTTATCTTTGCTTGTGACATTACACATTGGCTTCTTCCTGTTGGTATAAATTATTAACTGTAAACTTTCTATTTCCTACTTTAACCATGAGCTCTAAAAAGTGCATGTAATGCTATACATATGAAGAAAACTTGCAAAATGATCTGGAATGTCAGTAACTGCCTTCCTTTTAAAACGCAGGTTGATGTCGGTGTCACATCAGGTTGTAAATGGAGTTTCTGTACAAATTTTAAGTAAGTGTAGCATTTTAATATGGGCTTATTGTTTCAGAAGAGGGCATTGCAAGCGGAAGAGGAAATGATGCGAGGAAGGACTAAACTGAGGTTTGTGTCTATAGATGGTGTGAAATTTATCGTACAAGTTATATTTCATGGACTAATTTTCCTGTCCAAATTTCTGCCATTTCTAGACAAGCGGGGAAGCAGATCCAAGGTGTCATTCGTTCATCTTATAAGATTGAAAAACAAGCAGGGGGTATGAAATCTCAGTATGAATTACTTAAATGAGCAATTGAACTTGTGTCAAAGACATTTTTTGTGGTATGTTGGTCCCTTTATTGTTTTTGCATTGCACCAGGCTTGAAAGATGTGATTGGAGAACTTCCTCGCGGAGAAGCATCTCAATTTCGATCCCAAGTAGGTTTCTTGATCATTAATGCGTGGAATTTCTAGAATTAGTCCTTAAACTATTTCTTTCAAGGCCATTATTTTGGTTAGATTATTTTGTGTTTTAGCTGAGCATATATGTGTGTAGAAAGTAAGGAAACTTTGTTCATAAGGCTTGATAGAACTAGAGTTTGTCATAGTTTTATGTATATCATTTTACAGGTGAGTTTGTCTAAAGTAAAATAAAAAATAAAATAAAAAATAAAAAAAAATTCGAACATTCTGTAATGTAGTGGAGTAAGTAATTTATAAAAAGAAGTATATTAAAAAATATGATTTTTTTTGATTATGTCCCCATGTCCTTGAACATGAGAATTAAATGAATCAGACACTTGCATATCCGAGTCCATGTAACATTGGGAAATACTGTGAGAGATGAGTCCTAAAATTATATTCATATACCTCTCCTTTTGTTTTGTTGATGTACAAGGTGATGCCTTCAATCGTTACCCCAAAAAAGTGTGGAAAAGATCTGGTTATTTGGATTTAAGAGCTTAAAGTGCAGAAAATCAAAAGCACTAAGGAGAAGAAAGAAGAGTATTATAGGCACCACACCTAGATTCAATTAGCAAAGGTTTTGAAAGAGCAAAAAATAGCAAGGGTACTATTCATGTGTTACCAATTAAGATCGGCCTTATAACAACAGTTTTCCCACTGCTTAAAATTAGTTTGAGAGAGATGAGTCCTAAAATTATATTCATATACCTCTCCTCCTTTTGTTTTGTTGATGTAGAAGGTGATGCCTTCAATCGTTACCCCAAAAAAGTGTGGAAAAGATCTGGTTATTTGGATTTAACAGCTTAAAGTGCAGAAAATCAAAAGCAATAAGGAGAAGAAAGAAGAGTATTATAGGCACCACACCTAGATTCAATTAGCAAAGGTTTTGAAAGAGCAAAAAATAGCAAGGGTACTATTCATGTGTTACCAATTAAGATCGGCCTTATAACAACAGTTTTCCCACTGTTAAAATTAGTTTGAGAGAGATGAGTCCTAAAATTATATTCATATACCTCTCCTCCTTTTGTTTTGTTGATGTTCAAGGTGACGCCTTAAATTCTTACCCCAAAAAATTTGGAAAAGATCAGGTTATTTGGATTTAACAGCTTAAAGTGCAGAAAATCAAAAGCAATAAAGAGAAGAAAGAAGAGTATTATAGGCATCACACCTAGATTCAATTGGCAAAGATTCTGAAAAAGCAAAAAATAGCAAGGGGAGTATTACGAATTAAGATCAGCCTTATAACAACAGTTTTCCCACTGCTTAAAATTAGTTTTGGGTCACTATTGATAGGGGAGTATCACAATTTACACACACACGTCCTAGATCATGCATTCTTTACTAGATCACGTGTCAGCTGCCGATGGACTGGAGGAGTTTTTTAATTAGCTAATAACATTTTTGCTTCCGTCGCAGTGGTGACAAATTTTGTAGTTTAATGTGTATTTTGCTGGGGAATAATTTGAGAGAAGTGAGTGGATCTATGAGTGACACTGAAAAAACTTGAATGGTCTAGACTGTATTTGAAAGGAGAAAACATATCTCATGTGAGGTTCAGAAATGACAACATAGAAATTTGTTGCAAGAAACTCGTTCCCACGTAAGAAACTCGTAAGAAGTATTAGCTAGAAGTGTTCTGCTCGTCCGAGCAAGAAACTCGCTCCTGTTGAGAAAGAAACTCACTCTCAATGAAGATAAATAACCATACAAATCTCAAAGAAAGAAAAGAAGACAACTTAAACTTGTTATTGTTCTTTCTATTTACATAATATTTTTTTGTACTTGACAAAGGCAATTTGTAGTTGAAAGCAATCTCAAATATTTATTCATATTTTAACACATATATCACAACTAAACTAAAAAAAAATAATTGTTGGAATATATTTATACATTTATTATATAAAATATGTACGTGCTCCATGGGTGTTTGCAACTTTAGAAACTTCTGTATATGCCTTTGCCCCCCCACTCCCGCTCCTGCTCTGCCTCCTGTCCCCACCCCGCTTCGTGCAACTAAGATAGGGGCTAAGATCTGCTATTATGTGAAGTGTTTTCCCCCCATCAGACGCCGTCAAATAATGGCCTCTTTGAGTGGATATTTGTCTTCCTTGCATTGATTTGTTAAGTAATTTATATGGGCACAGCCTATATGCTGGCATAATGCTGTCTACTTTACTGTAACATGCCATGTAATAATCCATCAATTATGTTCCCCTTGATCACAAAATTGCTTATGTTGTGTTTTCTGGTTTTTAGGTTTCTAATGTTGCTTCGGAGGCAAAAAGAGAAAGGAACGCTCTGAACAAGGAGGTTTCGAAGATCAGCAACTATGGAATCTCAGTGTAAAATTGCCCTGTCCACATTCTATGTTTACAATCGTCGAGTGTGATATAGTAGAGATGGCCTCCCTTCTTCCAACAAAAATAAGCCTCTGAAACTTGTGGTTTTTGGATTTTTGTTTTGAGGACTATTTTTCTCTTAAAATAACAAATATAAACCCCCCCCTTTCCTCTTTTTTTTTTGAAATATTAATTTGTAGCAAGGTATTTGTCCACATGTGATGTCTAGGTTGAGGGTAAACAATGGCTCGGGACGCAGTCACGTTGGTAAGTAAACCATTTCGAAGCCTGCACTTTCTAGCTAAATCTGCGTTCATGTTGCAACTGAAGTGAAGGATTGTTCTCAAGAGCTGTGCCATTCATAACAAAGTGTTCAGAATTTGAATGGATGGTAAATTTGGTGTAGTGTAGGTTATACTGAAGTTAAATCTGATCCATACATTTCAAAATTTGAAAAACTTTTTTTGGATATGTAGCATTGTTGAAATTGTTTTGATCCTACCTTTTCAAGCTTTGGTTTCTATGTAGATGTTGCAAGACTCAGCTACTTTGATACTTGGCAGTGGCATTATTAGTAATTTTTACATGAACTTGATTTCTAGGTGGACCTGTGCATGATCATTAGCTGAAATGTTTATGCTTGTAAAGCTTGATCTGGTATGGACCGTTATTTGGAAACTAGGGTTAATTACTCCAAAACTCTGTTGGAGACTCTAAAAATATTATTAAAGGTTTTACAGAATGCTCACATAGGTGTGGATTCTACACCCATGTCAGTATTGTGCAGAATTTTGGCTTTGGATCCCCGACATTGCTCTAATGAATATTACTTTGCTTGCCTCATCTATGAATTCGTGCAGTTTGACTCTCAACTTTAAAAATGGATCACTTTTATCCTTTTTAGACAACCTCTAAACAGGATGTATTTGTATGGTTTTCATAGTTAAGGAAGTCAGTATGTACATGTTCATAGATAAAGGAGGTAAATTGATATTTACTAATAATTAAGGGAATTTTGTTGTAATTAACCTTAAAACTATTGTAGCTCGGGGATGAATTGGAGGATGTCGTTTAGTGCTGGAATTTGATGCCCACAATATGCTAAATGTATGTGTTGCCTTAGAATTATCTGATTGATTTTGAGTTTTTAAACATAGTTTTTGAAATTTTCTATTTTTAATTTACTTTTTTCATATTCTAGAAAGTTTTTTTTTTTTTTTAAATTTTTTTTTATATGCACTTAATTTAAATACACTTAAAAAATAAAATTTGCGGAGAATTTTTTTTAAAAAAATTCAATAAATGTAAAAATACCAAAGTATACATAATTTTTTTTCTTAGTGTATTTGGTGAAATTTTTTTTAAAATATTTTACTTTTTAAATATATTTAAATTAGACGCATCTTAACAAAAAATTGACTGAGATGTGAAAAAAGCGACAACAAAACATGAAAAATATAAACTCAAAAATTATATTTGAAAATTCAAAACCAAGTAAATATTGATTTGTCCATGAATAGCAAGGGAAGGAGAAAATAAATGGAGTAGAATTAAAAAAGTAACTTAGAAACACCACCAATCACCATACACCAACAAAAAAAAACAAAAAAACAGAATGAAAGTGAAATCTAACCCGTTGGTCAGTTAACTAAGAAGTGGGTTGTTCGAGTTTCAGAATGAAATTCTTTTCGAATTTGATACTCACCTGGAAACGAAATCAATTTTTTAATTCTTATTTGATCTGAAATCTTGTGTTCTTACGGCCAATAATCATTGATTTCATCTTGTCTAATTTCATTTAAACTTATCGCAGATTTTCCAATTCGATTTAGAGTCCTCTGTAATGGCCAACATCAACATGGGTTATCAACATTGTCATTGGCATTTATATAAGCGTAATTAGGAAAAATTATTCAATACTTTTAGAGCGTCATGTGTTTATACTTAAAGGACTAATTATCATATAACATATCTTCTCATATTCCTCAATCACCCAACATAAAATTATGGATCCTACTTTCTCCATCAATCACAACACATTGAAGCACTACGTGGCCGTACTCTAGGAGCACTCAATAACCACTCCGTAATTAAGGGTTGAATTGGGTAGGCTTAGCTTGAGCAATAAGAGCAGAGTTTGATTTTTTTTAAAGTTTGGATAATATATTTTTGAGAAAATTGATGAAAAGTCCATTTTAGAGAGGGTATAAGGCATTAGGTTCTATGAGTATTTTTTTTTTGAGAGAAGTATACTCTTTGTAAAATATTGTGTTGAAAAATACATTTTGTTATTTTGGAGGATATTTTGTTTTCAATTATATCCCTTACCTATCTGTTGAATTTTTTTTTATTTGCTCAAAATTTTCAAACCTATCTGTTTAAATTTGTATCTATCTACTTAATTTTTTTCCTTGTTCTATTGTAATGTGTTAATTTTTATTATTTGTCCAAAGTTTTTCCCTATCTGTTTAATTTTTTATCTTTTCTGTTTAAATTTTGTTCCTATCTGTCAAAATCTTTTTTATTTGTTGAAATTTTGTATCTATTTGTATCCTTATCTGTTGAGCCTACTCTACCTGTCTCTCTCTTTATCTGTCAAACCAAAAATTGAATCTATTCACTCTTAAAATTCGTTAAATTTCAGATATTCAGAGTCCGATCCCAAGATGACACAATCATAGGTTGAAGACTATTAGGGCTAAATCGAACACAACTCATCCAATCTGAATGCACATCTCTATTTTGAATCGTGTACTTATACTTACCTAAATTGTTCCATGGCTTTCGATCGATCTCTTGAGGTCGAGACGATATGGCGATTGTCGATTGAGAAAGTGATGTAGAGGACGTATTTGGAGTGGCCGATCAAACGGCGAGCGGTGGTGCCAGTGGCGAGGGCCTAGAGACGGAGCTTAGAGTCCTAAGAGAGAGCAAACTAGCCGTCGGAAGAGAAGATGACGTTTTTGACGAAGTGAGAGTGGCCGATGAGGACAATGGCGGCAGCGGTGGCTAAACTCGATCTGAAGTTGTCGTTGTTGATTCACGCGACAATGAAGTCGTGGTGGTTGAACTTAAATCGGACGTCGGGATTGCAGATGATAGAGAAGAAGAGAGAGAGAGAGAGAGAGAGAGAGAGAGAGAGGATTTGGCTGAACTCGTATCGGAGGTTGGCATCGCGGATGAGAGAAAAGAGAAGAGAGAGAGAAAGAGGATGATGAAATAGAAAGGGTTTGGGAAAGGGCAATGATAGAGACCACTAAAAGTGGTGCTCTAAAGCAACCACTAATGATGTGGCATCCACTTTTTTTAAAAAAAAAGAAAAAAAAAAGACACAACGACACTGTGTAGTAGTGGCACTAATTAGTGCTCTCACTCATTTTCCTTTGAGAAAATGAGAGCTGACGAAAGAGATAGAGAGAGAGAGTGAGAGGATTATAAATGTATATGGGTAGTTTGGTTATTTTGCCTATATGTCTTTGGCCTTGTTTGGAAATTGAATATTTTAATAGGTTATTTTAATTTTTGATTATTTTAGTAGGTTATAATTTTTGTATTTGGGGAGATGGTTGCATTTTTTTATAATTAATTTTTTTTTGTAATTGTATGTGAAGAAAATTCAAATTTAGATTTATGAGATGAGTACCTATATATATATAGTATTAATTTGGTGCAGGTTTGTGCAGTAATTTAAAAACTTGAATTAAATTTGAACAAATTTGAGCAAATGTAATCAATTCAAAGCTAGAATTGTATATATAAAATATTAGTGCTTGAATTATGTTAAAATAGTAAAAATTGTTATAGCAACTCCAAGGTTGTTAGACAAAAGGCCTAGTAAAAGCACATAAAAAAGTACTCTATTTATTTTGTCTAACTAATTTAGTTAATTTATAATTTAACTATACTTTTTATTTTAACTAATCAATCAAACTAAATTAACTATTTTTTAAAGAAAAATACTATAAATATAAATAATAAAAAAATGATCACATATTGTATATACACCTAGTGTTAATGTGGTTGATGACATGGCATTTATAAATATTTATTTATTTTAAATATATTACTAAATTAAAATTTTAAATTATATTTTTAAACGATCAAATGGCAGCAAAGAAGAAACATCAAAAATTAAATAAGCCAAGATGTAGCAAAGATGGAGATAGCAAGCACATATGGGCAAAATGGCGTTGCGGAGAGTAGTGGTGGTCATACGTCGAGCCGGGTTTAGGTAGGTCCAACACTATATGATAAAGAATTTTGTGTCTATCTAAACCTAGCCTGGCCGGCCCAACACTAACATCGGATCTCTATATCTACCCAAGTCCAATTCAAAATTTTTTTATAAATCCCAAGTCCACCATTGGGTTATATGTTAAATTTTTGAAAAAATATTCTATAATTAAATTCAATCGCACATTACATTTCTTAAATAATTATATTGATATTATTACAAATTAAAGAATTTTGTGTAAAATAATCTTTTCAAATTCTAAAAAAATAGGACTAGGCTCGGTGGGCCAACAGGCGATGCTCCCCCTAGTGGAGAGCCAAAATGAAAATTGACAAAATATCCCTTGTGATGCAGCGCTTTTTGAAGAAAAGCCAAAACAACTTTACTAAGCAAAAATACCTCATATAACCCTTTGCCTCCTCCCTTCAAGTTGCTCTTAGATCATGTTCACTATATATATATATATTATATTATTATATACACAAGTAATACAACAAAAAACTTACCTTTTTTTAAAAGAAAACCAACACAGCGACATATTAATTCTTCAATTCTTATCTCTTTGCTCTCCATCTCTTTTACATTATATAAATTTTTATTTATTTTAATGTTATTATTAATAATTTTACCTCCCAATAAAATGTTAATACTAGTATAATTTAAACAAATTAATCAATCTAAAAAAAAAAATTCAAATTTATGTTTAATTTGGGCAATTTGATAGCCTCTTGACCTGCCTGAGTTGCACTCCTAAATGGAATTTGTTTGGTTTAGTTTTAATTTTTTTTAAAAAAAATTTAAAATTAATTTGATAAAAAAATTAAAAAACAATAAAATTTTACTATGTTAAAAATAAAACGAAACAGAATGGATCCTTAATGATGACCAGTCTAGATAAAAGGAGAAGCCATTTCAATCCAAATGTTGGCTTAGGCCTCGTTTGAGAACATGTTATTTTAGTATTTTTTTGACTTTTTATGAAAAGATGTGTAGAAAAGTAGAGAGGTGATGTGACAAGTTTTAGTTCACTTTTTGACTTTTTAGCTAAAATAACCACTCTCCAAACGAGACCTTAGTGAATGGAAAAAGTAACTAAATGATTTATTGTTCAAAAGGTTACAAGTTTAAAATCTACAAAAGTTAAGTATTCTAAGTCTTGAGATCATTGGAAGATTCTGGAATTTAATAAAAGTGCGCATAAATTGATCCGAATACGAAAAAAAAAAAAAAAAAGTAAAGCCATTTGAGAGAGAGAGAGAGCGCAATGCGCCGTGGGTTCAGTTTAATCAGAAAACAATTTAAGCAAGAGGTCACACACCAAAGATGCTCTAAAGTTTTTTTTTCTTAAATTTTTTTAAAATAATATATCGTGCTATTGAGATTTAATACTAAATAATTGATGTGATTTATTATTAAATATCAATCATACAATATCCCATTTTAAAATTTTTTTAAAAAAAATAATTCTAAAGGATCCTTGCTCGAGGTCACATGCTTTTGTAATGGATATGAAAATCACTACCCACCATCTGATCTAAATGACCTAACAAACACCACCGCCGCCATAAATGAACCCATCATCATAACGCCACAACACTCTTCAATCAATACACTCCCTAACACCGAATCATTATTCCCTTTTTCTCACGAAAAATGTTAGGAATTATGAAATTTTTTTCATGAAAATGATCATGAAAAGTTTGTGACCCTTAGATTACCTTAATTAATGTATAATACTTTTTTGTAAGTGTAATCTAAAAATCACAAATCTTTTATGACCATTTTTATGAAAAACTTTTCATGATACCTAACATTACTGTTTTTTCACTTGTTCCCTCTCTCCTTCCACTCCACCGACTTCTCACTTTCCATGTGAGCACCCATATGGAGAGAGGAACTCATTAGAGTAAAAATTATAATTTAATTTGAATTTCACGTACATCTCAATTCTTTCAATTTCAATAATTTAATTTTTCTGTTGTCCAAATGATCGACACTTTTTTCCTTTTTTCTTTCTTTTTAATTTTTTTTTACGTTTATACTTCAAAAGACAAACACTTGTCACAAAATTATTAATTTTAATATCCAATTTAAACAAAAAAAATTACACTAAAACTGAATCTTATCACAAAATTATTAATTTTAATGTCTAATTAAATTAAAATTAAACTTAAAATGTAGAGATTAATTTTTTAAATTAAAAAATAAAGATTAAAATGAAATCTAAGTCAAATTATAGAGATAAAAAATACTACAGGGTATGACTTCTCTTAGGTTGGAGATCTAACTTCAGAGAGTATTTGGGTTTAGTAGACCTATTGTGGGCTCAATCTCGATAATTCAAACTATTGACTTTTTAATATGAGTTGGGAAGAATATTCATGTAAAAAATCAATATGATTAAATTTCAGTAACTATATGTTTGAATAACATTTATCATAAAAAAATAAACAATAAATATAATTTCAAAAATAACCGTCAATTTTCTAAAGACAAATGTAATAACTAACGAAATTCAGTTATCTTAATTTTTTATGTGAATATTCTTCTCAATAAATTTTAAAAAAGTGTGGCTTTTGAATCACCGAGATTAAACTTACAATGAATCCACTAAGCCCAAATGCTCTCTCAAATTAGATCCCTAACATAAAATAAACCAAATCCAAAAATATAATTTATCTAACTCATAAATTGAAGTAATAAATTGTCAAACTTTAAATTTTAATTTTTTTCTATTTCATTATTCACAATTATAGAATTTTTGTCAATATCATTTCTTTATGCTATGTTTGGTTGGGGGATTTGGGGAGGGATTTGGAAAGGGAAAGGAAAAAGGTGTGTGAAACTATGTGAAATGTAGGTATATTTTTTTCACATTTCACCTACCTTTTCCATTTCCCTTTCCAAATCCCTCCTCAAATCCCTCAACCAAACACAGCATTAATAACTATTGTTGAATTTTAGGACCAAAACAAGTCACATGACACTGAAAAATTTCTTGCTCCCTCCCCTTTAGAATTAGTCACATGACACTGAAAATTTTCTCACTCCCTCCCCCTTTAGAATTATATTTTTGCATTTGAATCCTTAAATTATATAATTCTTCATTTTGGCCATTCCAATGATGCCCTAAAATTTGACAGTAGCTGCCAAGTGAAATCACACACACACAAAAATTCAATAATTTTTTTATTTAAATTATAAAAATTTAAAATTTAAAGAATAAAATAAAAATTAAATAATTTTAGAAAACAAAAGTATAATTTATCATATATATATATATATATATATTTGAATATCAACTCAAATTCATATATGACAAGTCACGTGAAACGATACTCTATTCCCACACTAATGTCAAGT
Source organism: Camellia lanceoleosa (assembly GCA_025200525.1). Lineage (NCBI taxonomy): Eukaryota > Viridiplantae > Streptophyta > Magnoliopsida > Ericales > Theaceae > Camellia > Camellia lanceoleosa. The sequence continues at coordinate 121,420,271 of CM045763.1, read as the reverse complement.
TTGGCAACCTTAATATAATTCATCTTTTTATTTTTATTTTTTTCATCACATCATCTCTTTATTTTTTTACACATCTTTTTATAAAATGACAAAAATATACTTATTTAGATCATCCCAAACAACTCTTAAATTAATCTTATAATTTTTAAAAAATTCGTAATTAATTAATAATACCAATAAATTCCATCACATTTATTTAGAAATTTTTTCTTTCTAAAAGACCCTATGATAATTGAAACTTTTAAAATTAAAGAAAAAATGAAAGAAAATTAAAAAAAGTTTCTCGATAAGGTAACGAGGGAGAGAGAGAGAAAGAGTGTGTAATACATTGAAGTGTCAAACACATGATGTGATATGATGAGAAGATAAGAGCTGTGATCCTGACACGTATGCAACGATGACGTCAGCAGACCTCGAAGTTGTGTTGGTGGCGGAGAGGAGCTGCTGGTGGTGGTGGTGGTGGTGATGCTGCTGCTGCTGCTGCTCCTCCTCCTGCTGTCCTTGCCGGAGCATCTCCTTCTGCCTTCGGAGCTCCATTACTTTCCGGTGAGAGTTCGAGTGCTGAGTCAACACGAAGGTCGGACTCGCCGCCGGCCTGTACTCCGGCACCAGCCTGCCCGACTTGAAACGGACTCCGCACGCGTTGCACAGCGTCTTCGGCCCCAACGGTCCGGTTCGCCACTGCGGCGTCTTCTCCGACGCGCAGTGCGTGCATCGACGCGCCACCTCCACCTGAGAACTTTCCGACGAAGACGAACTCGACGAGCTCTCTCTTTTCTTAGTAAACGCCTTTGATTCTGCGATCATCGGAGTTTCAGATTCAGGCGAGGAAGGCCATCGTTTGTTGATTGAAGATGCTCTGGATCGTTTGCTTCGTGATCGGCCGTGAAACGAGGTTTCAGGACTCAGATTTACAGTTCCGGCGAACGATTCGTCGACGAAGTTGTTCGAGAACCACAACGAGTCGTCGACGAAGTCCGAGAGCCATTCGAGCTCAGCTACAACATCACTCTACACATCATCATCATCAACAAAATCACCAAAAAATAGTCAATGATTCACGCTGGCTAGACTAAGAGATCAAATTTGTCAAAAATTTAAACTAAAAGCTAGATTTGTCACTGAGAGAATTAAATTTTTGATCGAAATTTTAAAAATTATCTTTTAATCAATTCAGATAAAAGAAAAACATCTCCAGTATCGGCTAACAATTTCATTAAACTTAAGTGCCCAATGTTGAAAATTTGAAGAAAACTTTTGGTAAAACCTGATTTCATACAAGTTTAATGAAAGAATTCAAAGGATTTGCTTAAGAATTGAAGATGCTCTAACATCTCTGTACTTATATATACACACATAGGCTCATAGCTATGTATCAATGAATATATTCATGTATGTGGTAGTGAGGAGTGAGAAGGGGTGTGAAGGAGTTTGAGCTTACGGGGACGCAGAGGTCGTCGGTGAAATCAGTGGATTGATTGAGATTGGGAGCATTGCCTCCGCCGCCGGAGATGGAGGTATTGTTTGAGGAAGTGAGGTGGTGGTGGTGGTCGGTGGTTGTGGAGGCGGAGAAAAGGTCGTCGTTGGAGAAGTCTAGGAGGTCGTCGATAGGAAAACACTCCGGCCCCGACAGTCCGTACCCATCCATTTCCGGCGATATATCTATATATATATAGAGAGAGAGAACGGTGGGTTTGAAGTAGGGGTCTCTAGGCCTCAGCTCTCTAACTAGCTAGGTGGTTTTAGAGAGAGAGAGAGAGAGAGAGAGAGAGAGAAGGGGGCTGGGCATTTATATACTAGTACGAGTACGCCATTGATGCGTGAGAGGGAGAGAGAGAGAGAGAGAGAGAGAGAGGAGCAGCGTAACGTGGGTGGAGTGATCATGCAAGGTGTGAGAACTCTCCTACTTATGAAAGAAAATTTTTTTTTGTGAAAATAATTATAAAATATTATAATTTTTAAATTATTTTAATTAGTGTGTGATATTTTATTTTAAATATAATTTAAAAGTCATCAAATTTTTATAATTATTTTCATAAAAGATTTTTCATAATATCTAGTATTATTACTTTTAAAATATTACGAGATGATATTTTTTTTTAAATGTTATGTGATCATATTTTTTTTTGTCGGTTATTATTTATTATATATATTTTTAATTATTTAATATAAATAGTTAATATTTTATTTTTTTTATTAATTATCTTACTATTGAACATCACGTAAATAATTACCCGGCACTGAAAGGAAGAGTGGTGTGGAGTATTGTTAGTTGCTTTCATGCAATCATCGACATATGGCTCCTTGCATGCATATCACTCCACTGTCATCTACAGAACCGACTACACAATGGGCTATTTTAAAAAGATAATTAAGATTTCTTTTGGCAACTTAGTTATAATATGCTAACTCAGGAGTGGGTGGCAACTTGACAAGGGTCTGGGGTTTAAGCCCCTAGGTCCTGAGTTCGAATTCCCTCTGGGCCAATCTCTTGGGCGTAGTACAGTTGGTTAGGAGGTTGACCTTAAGGATGCCTTATCAGCTACTTGGTGTGGGTTTAATTCTCCCCCGCTGGTTGACCTTAAGGATGCCTTATCAGCTACTTGGTGTGGGTTTTAATTCTCCCCCGCTGGTTGACCTTAAGGATGCCTTATCAGCTACTTGGTGTGGGTTTAATTCTCCATTGTCGAAGTCTCGACTCTTCAAGCTTGCCTTGTGAGGTCGGGACAAGCTTCCGTGTTATAGTCTCTGGCTCGTAATCTAACAACAGACACCCGGTGATCTCCTGGCGTTGCCTTGACCTGCGGAGAGTGAGAGGATTTCAGAATAATGCCTTGTGAGGTCGGGACAAGCTTCCAGGTTATAGTCTCGCTCAGAATCTAACAATGACACCGGTGATCTCCTGGGCGTTCCTTGGACTCATGGAGAGTGAGAGGATTTCAGAATAAAAAAAAAAGTTATAATATGCTTTTTAGATTATAACCCACCTCCTCTCTCACAAAAAAACTGCTTATAAGCAACTTTTTACTAAAAAGCTGATTATTACCAATTTCTCAAAATAGGCCTAAAAGTTATATTTTGGTCAAGTTTAGTATCCTCAAAATAATTTAAAAAGTCAAAAAGTCACTATTCTATTTAAGTCACATCATCTTATTTAAGCCACATCACCTCTCTAACACATTACTTCAAACCTAACCCAAATCCAACTCATATTTCATAAAAAGTCAAAAAATATACTTATTTAGTCTTCCTAAACTTGGCCTTTATTTGTTAATTTATTTTAAGTTATATTATTTTTAAAAAATAAAAAATTATCTTTTAACATTCTTTTCAAAATAACTCAAAATGTGTTCTTTAATTAATAGATTAATAGTAAATTGGTTAATAATTTTATAAATTAATATAAAATTAGTTGTTTAATTAAATTAATAAAATAATAATTTATTATGTGTATTCAATTTAATTTATTTATTTTTAATATTTGAAAGGACCTTATTATACAAGTTTAAAAATTAGATTTAATTTTCAAATTTAATGATGCAATAATCAATTAGAATATTTAAGGTAATACTCTCTCTCATATTTTCTCAATAATCAACTAATCATATTATTTACACATCATTGGGTTTAGAAAGTAAACTTATATATCATTTTCTTATTTGAAATTATGATCCCTAATCTGTCACACTCTTAAAAACTAGCAATTGACTTATGCAATGCACGTGTTATTTTTTTCAAAAAATATTTAATGGTACAATGTGTGTTATAAAAAAAATAATTTTAATTTTAATTTTAATTTAAAATAAAAATTAAAGTATGATTTTAATTATTTATTTTGATAATATTGGCGTTATCATCGTATAAAATTGTTACATAAATACTTATATATATTAATTTTAATTAAATTATTTGTGTATTTTGATAATTTTAATTCTATCGTACTATAAAAGTGTAATTATCATATAATAATTTTGTATGATATTTATTAAATTATAAAATAATAAAATAAATATTCATTTTGATATTAAAAATTATAGTTAAATTATATTAAAAATTAGTAACATAAAATTAAAAGTTATTCTAACTATTTAATTTTCTTTTATATTCATTTGGAAAATAAAAATACGTAGAAATAGAAATTATATAAAATTTATTAAAAAAATTAAATATAAATATGTTGTAATTAGATTATCATATAATGATTATATATATAATTATAAGATTATAAAATAAATACTCTTAATTAAATTAAAATATTAACTATATAAAAGAAATTCAACAACGACTAATTAAGAAAGAATCACATAATAACATTTAAACCTTAAAAAAAATAAAATAATGAAAGCATCCAAATAATAGATACATCTCAGTGCGTGAAGTGATTAATCATCTGTAATATAATGTCAAAACATAAAAGAACTTACTATTCAACAATTGAAAATGGAACTCAAGTAGTAAATCCAAACTTTAGAAGTTCCTGAAGAGTATTATTGTTATGCAGGTTTTTTCTCCTGTGAGTTGTGCTTATATAAAATAATGTAAGAAATAAAATATAATTTCATATATAGAATCACTTTAAAATTTAAACGACAAATTTATAATATAGTTTAATATAGAATTGATATTGGTATAGTAATGCACAGGAAAATAAGAAGAAAAAAATAATTTAGCATTAAAAAAAATCCTAATACCAATGAAAGAATTAAGAAGAAATACATGAAACGCAAAATTGGTATTGGGTTTATGCATTATCTCAATTTACGATGAAAAATATATAAAAAAGAAATATTTGTCAAATAAAATTCATATAAAATAGGTAAAGTTAGTATAATATAAATTATGTTTGAGTTTGTGTAGAACTCTATATGTAAATAAGAAAATACATACTGATGTGACTTTCCTAGAAAAAAGTAAACTCTTATAATGTGCCACCTAAGTATGAGAAAAATATTACTTTTAATAATATACAAGTAGGTGACTTGTGCGATGCACGAGAATTTATTTTTAAAATAGAAAATTGATTTTGAATCTTAATGCTTTATGTGTAGAAAATTTTAACAATTGAAAGAAAAATACAAGCAGATGAAAATTTTTGTCATTGTGTGTATAATCCTATGTAAAAGGCTCATAATTTTTTTTCCCAAAATTTAAAAAAGAAGAAGTATATTTTCAACCTAAAATCAAATTCTCATTTGTGTTAATCAAATTTACTAAAAATCATGAATTTTACTTATATCAAAATATTTTTTTTCCTAAAAAAATAAAAATAATGGAAACTTCCATAATATATAAATTATGACTTGGTTATAGCTCATGGTGTATTATTTTGGTTATTAATCGAAAAGGTCTTTACTAATTTCTTATGTTTTTGATTATGTATAGAGTGGTGCATCGGATCTTTAATTATACTTTAAGTGGACCGAGCCAGACCATTATTACACCCCTAGATTTATGCTTATATTAATAAGATCGTAAGAGTTATTCACATTAATACATAAAAAATTACAAATTCAAATCATAAACAATGTCCTCAAAGAGAATTAAGCACAAAATCTTTATAACCTTTAATAATTTCAGTTTACAAAGGAATTCTGATTAATTATGTGACACATCATACTAATCATAATTTTTTTTATTCTAGCTAAAATATTTTTGTATATATTTTCTGACAGAACTCATGAAGGTGCATTATCAGTAATACTATAAATTCAAAAATTTTATTTAAAAATTATTCAATAAATATCAATAGATGCCTTTAATATACACAATCATTTTCGATGAATTATTATTTTTTAAAATAATACTTTATACTATTTATCATTTGGCATTTTCAATTTATCTTCTAAAACTAACAAAAAAAAAGTATTGAGTTCTATTATTTTAATCAATTAATATCAAATTGGACGTTACACGTGTATGTAAATCTCTTCTAGAAATATGTTGTCTAACATAAAATCACGATGGAGTCAACTTATTTACTGTAATGATATTTTATATTATGATATGTGTTACAAAATAATAATATTAATTGAGAAAATTGGTAAAAAGTCCACTCTAGCGATTATCTAAGGCATTAGGTCTAATGATTTTTTTTTTTGATGAGAGGTCCACAATTTGTGAAATAGTTTGGTGAGAAGTCTTGGAGAACATTTTTTTGCAATTTTACTCCTTAAATTTTTTTTATCTGTTTAACTTTTTGTTGACTATCTATTCAAATCTATATTTATCTGTTCAAATTATTTTCTATCTGTTTAATTTTTTTGTTTGCTTGTTTAATATTTTTTGTCTTTCTGTTCAATTTTTTTGTGTAAATTTTCTATCTGTTCAAATTTTATTGTAAAAATTTCCTATCTGTCCAAATTTTACATTTTTTCTCCATATTTGTACAAATATCTATTTAAATTTTATAATTTGTTCAATTTTAATCCTTTATCTATTAAAATATTTGTCCAAATTTTATCATTTGTTCAAATATATTAAATTTTGTCTGTTGAATTTAACTCACATAATTTTTTTTTTATTGAAGAGTAGTGCAACAATGGATAATACTATAATGGAGAGGTATAATTAGAGTTCTAGAGTAGTAATGAGCAAATTTTCTCCTCTCCATACTACATTTTATGAATATAATAGTTGCAAGTTAGGAAACTGCAACCGTAAGAAAATACATGGATAAATTACACTTTGCCCCCTTAAAGTTTCACTCATTTCTCATTTTGACCTTTTAAGTTTGATTTTTCTCACTTTGGCCTTTTATGTTTACAATCCTTCCCACTTTGGTCCTTTATGTTTCAATCCTCTCCACTTTGGCCCTTTAAGTTTGATTTTTCCCACTTTGGCCCTTCATGTTTGCAATCCTTCACACTTTACTCCTAGACTAACTTCCATCCAAACAAGTAACAGAATTTGTCACATCACTAATATATTAGCTCTATATGTGATGTAAAAAATTCACTAAAGATGCAAAAAATAAAAAATAAAAAGCAAAAAATCAGAATTTTTGTGAACTTTTTTTCAAATTTATTCATAAAAATTATTACATTATAGATGCATTTAGATTAGATGCAGCTAAAAAAAATAAAAAGAAATTTAACTAAAAAAAGAAAAAAAATTCACTAAAGACGAAAAAAAACGATAGTAAAATTTTCATTTTAGAATTAAAAATATAGGTGTTTGAGTCAGTATATATACATTTTTTTCGTCTTTAGTAAATTTTTTTCTTTTTTTAGATAAATTTGTTTTTATTTTTTTAGCTGCATCTAATCTAGAGACATCTATAATGTAATAATGTTTATGAATAAATTTGAAAAAAAAGTTCACTAAAGATTAAAAAAAATTTCAATTTTTTTCTTTTCTATTTTTTATTTTTTGTATCTTTAGTGAATTTTTGACATCACACATGAAGCTGATGTGTTAGTGATGTGACAGATTCTGTTAGTTTTTTGGATGGAAATTAGTCTAGAAATAAAGTGGGGAAGGATTGCAAATATAAAGGGTTAAAGTGGAATGGATTGCAAACATGAAGGGCCAAAGTAAAAAAAATCAAATTTAAAGGGCCAAAGTGAAAAATAGGTGATTTACCCAAAATACAAAAGGAAAAATGCGTTTATGGAGCAAACATAAATGGGGTTTCAAAATAATCACACATAGCATAATGCTTAGTTCGTTAAAAACAGAACACAAGCAAAATTTCCTTTTTACGAAGAAAATAGAAAAAGGAAACTCTGCACTAAATGAATTCACTTGCTAAGACACAATCTCTAGGATTTGGGGTGGTTGCTGTGTGGGCTGCACAACAGCCACTGTTGTGCAGTCAAATGAGTTTATTTTAATAATTCAAACCGTTCACATTTTAAAATACATCAAGCAGAATATACTTGAAAAAAACCAGGTTAATTGAATATCATTTACCCATTCATTCCCTTACATTTGTATCTTAAAAAAATAGTGATAAACCCGTGCTATGCACGGGATTGGTTTAATAATGTGTAAATTTTTTAATAACGCATTAATTTCTAAATTTACTCATAAAATTATAATCATAATGCATAGAGATCATTTTTTCAAATTTCTTAAGTGAAGACAATATTTTAAAGCAAATATTCATAAAATATTTAAATCATCCAATTGAGTTATTTTTCTTAAAACAATAAACTTGATTTCTAACTAATGAAATAATATATATTAACAATAAATAACATGTTTCTCAATAAACCTAATGTCTAAAACATATATATGCTAAAAAAACTAATAATAAACTAAGGCCTGGTTTGGCAAGTGGCTTTTTTAGCAAAAAAGTCAAAAAGTCACTAAAAAAATAAAAAAGCTAACAACTTATACGAAAAAGTCAAAGATTCTCTTTTCTCTCTACTTTTTGCACATCTTTTCGTAAAAAGTCAAAAAGTCATCCCAAACACAGTTTTTTTTAGCTCATATTTTAGCCAAATAGTCAAAAAGTTACTAAATTAACCTGTTCCCAAACGAGACCTAAATGTCATAAATCAAATCTATCTATATTTGATAAATTAAAACTCAATAGATGTCGCTCATCATGTCCAAATGTTCCAAAAAGTACCTGTAAAATAAAAAAAGTGTTAACATTTTTTTGTTATCATTTTTTACATACAAACAAACTTTAAAAAAAAAAAAATAGATATATTACATTATGATGAGTGATGATTTAATTGTCATCATTTTTGGGTTGTTGCTTCACTTCATTCTCTTCAACACCATTATTTTGTTGTTGCTACTGCTTCTGCTGTTCTCCCACTTTAATATTTTCATTACCAATGCGTTGCTTCATTTCATCCAATGCTTGTAAACAAATCATATCATTTTCAATTTCCTCCAACATAACTATCAATGCTCTCATGTCTGGAAAGTCCTTTTTAATTTTTTTATGAATTTCTTGAATAGGCCATGAGATTGGAAGTGTGTTAACTATAGCATGAACTAATATTGCAATGTGGGGCTAGAAACCTTTTTTCCTAAGCTTATAAAATACTTGCTCTTTATGTAACATATGCTCTCGTACTGTTAAATTTGGAGTCATCCGCGCTTGCTCAAGTTCAATCCATAAAGGATGAACATCACGCTCCTCCTCCATTAAAGCATCCATTAAGTCTGAGGCATCTTTGATTTCATGCTTTTGAAAAATTGTTTCCTTTACTTCATTCCAGCTCGATTATAAAAGGTCTAATATTGTTTCCACCAATTTTTTTTCACTTATTTTTTTTTCCTAATTTTTGCATTGCTCGACATATTTTGATTTTCCAATTAACAAAATTTTCTACGGGTAAACCCTCTTTATATGGTACAGTTTCAAATTCATTTATGGCATTTTGCATCGCCAAACGATCACTACGGCGCAAATTTAGAGGAGGCCACATATTTATCTGTACAATGAATTTAACACATTTAACATACAATTACATAATGTTAGTCAAGTTGTTTTTAATAATAAACCACATTAATTATTATTTGAGTAAAATTTATAATGATTAAAAAAAGAAGGGTACTTAATTATAAAATAAAATAATTGTATGAATTAAACATAATATATGTACCGACAATTAAATTAAATATGAACATGTAAATTTCAAATGCAACATATGTTTTCATGTATGAAATTACTTATTTTAAACAATCAATATATGAAGAGAAATAATAAAACAATTGTTTCTAGGAAAATGAAACACATTTGAAACTCTTGAACAAAATTATTGATCAATGCCACTAAAAACTTCTATGTAAACTACATTTTTGGTGACATCATCCAGTATGCCTTGTTTATTAATAATCAACACCTTTAAGCCTGATGGGGAGGTGACACGTGATAGAGCTACATACAGCTGGCCATGAGAGAAGACTGGATTCGGAAGATAAAGGCCCACATTCTTCAAAGTTTGCCCTTGACTCTTATTTATTGTCATAGCAAATGCCAACTTTATTGGAAATTGCCTTCTTTTCATTGTAAAAGGAGCATGATTTTTGGAAGGTGTTAAAACAATACGTGAAAGTAGTACTTTCTCACCAACTCTAGACCCTGTAATAACTCTAGCTTCAATTATTTGATTTCCCATCTTATCAACAATTAATCGAGTGCCATTGCATAATTCCAAAGATTGGTTGACATTTCTTAGAAGCATTATTGGTGTTCCAACTTTCAACTGCAAACAATGATTTGGAAGTCCTGGTAAATTCAAAGAATGTAAAAGTTCAGGAGGGTTCATGTCTTGAACATTGCTCTCACTTTCTGTTGGACACAATTTATCGGCACTGTTAAAAGTTTTCATCTCTCCAGGAAGCATCGAAAGCATAATAGAATTGATTTCATCAACATCACTATTTTTAGGAGCTAAAATGCCTCGTTCTTTTAAGTACGACATATCCTGATATTTATTTATGAAATCAGGATAGGTGGCATCGATTAACTGGTGCAAATCTCTTTCTCCATTTTTTATAACAAATTTTTCTGGTATCTGTATCCAATTAGGTTCATAGCCTTCACTAAATGAGCTTCCCATTATTTTCCCTTCACCAACCAATTTAATCCACTCTGCAAAGTCACATAATTCATGACGCGCATGATTAGAAATATCTTGTGCTGTAATACGCATATTTCTGGTAAGATGCAAAACTTGACAATGCTTCCAAATTGTTGACTTAGGTAATGAAGCTTCCATTGTTTGTTCACGCCCACCTCTAGGTACGACAGGAAATATTTGTCTAAAGTCACCACCAAGCACAAATAATTTTCCACCAAAAACCCTATCCTTTGAACAATGTTATGTATTTTTCAATATGTCCCTAAATGTACGATCAACAGCTTCAAAAGCATGACGACTAACCATTGGTGCTTTATCCTATATAATTAACGACGTCTCTTGAATTAACCTTGCCAAATCTGTCCCTTGATTTATTGAACAACATGATGAGTTATCAGGGTCAAGTGGAATCTTGAAACGGGAATGGGCAGTTTGTCCCCCGGGTAAGAGCAAAGTTGCAATACCTGATGATGCAACAGAAAGAATGATCTTCTTATCGGATCGAAATTTTGCAATTAAAGTGCTCCATAAATATGTCTTTCCAGTTTCTCCACTACCATACACAAAAAATAAGCCCCCATGATGAGTGGAATAAGCTTCCATTATGGTGTTAAACACTTTTAATTGGTCATCATTCAATCCTACATATAAAGATTCAAAAGATTACATTTCTGAAATGCTATCGTAGTTCAATTCCTCCCTTATGAGCCTATTAGTAACCATTTGACCTGATCGATATGATGGTAGTGGCATCGGAGGAAACTCTTTAAGAGACCTTCCATTCTGATTTAGTATGTGCTCAATTTCAAGCAATCCTAAATTTTTCAATTCACATTCTTCGAGACTTATATTGCCATCCCTAATTTGACTTTGTACCCTATTTTGTAAATCATCAGTAAGGTCAAACCAATGATTCTCCCACAATTCATATGCATTTGTAACCTCAGAAAACATTAGCATTGAGCAAAACATATTTCGCAGTTGAGCACCTGATGCCCATGTTGAGGCTTCTGTTAAAGCTGCGTCCCATTCATTATCATCGTCAAGTAAGCCAAGTGAAAGGCATGCAGATTTAAATGTTAGGTGCACAATGCCATTAACGGTTCTAATATCTTCATAAGATTTTGCACCTCGAACCTTGGTAAGCAGCATACGTAAATAATATCGTTCACCAGAATTAGGATGTGCATAATACAATCTACCTATGCATATTTGTTGTTGTCTCATTTTCCACTTATTTTGTTTCTGATTCCAAACCCATGAGCTAGGAAACTCTTCATATGTTAATGTATTCGCCTCTACATGATCTCTGTTTGCTTGAAACCACCTTGTAAACATTGTCTCGTGAACCCCCGGCTGATTAATAATTGACGGAATGTTATCTGTGTCTCTAAATAGAATAGATTGTTCCCCAGGTAGATGGTACTGCAACCGTTCAACTGAATGGTATTGCTTTTGCAATTCAAACTCAAATATACGCCAGCAACATTCAATTGCGGAGATATATTGACAATCTAAGTATTGTTTTACCTTATCAGCCTCTCTATACCAACTTTGTCCATCAATGTTAAGTTGATTAACATTATCTTCAATTACAACCGTTGCGCGATCAGGACCTTTATATATGTACTTATATAAGTACTTGATCAATTTACTGTGTGCACAACACTCAATATTGATATGGGCATCATACAATACAATAAGATCACGGTTGTATGGAATAACCCATCTGTTGTCAATTTCAAATCCATTAACCATGTATTTTTTCTTTGTATCCCTTCGCCTATAGATAGCAAATCCATTTTCATCGATACTCGTTTCACTGCAAAAATTCTTCGGATAATGTTTTGAACATTTTTCATTCACCATATATGGGGCATTAGGATTAGCACTGCCACAGGGACCATGTATCATGCACTTCATCACTGTTTGAAATACTAATGTATCTTCATCCTTATCAAGAATTTCAGCACAAATTATATCATCAATTTCCTCTGGCGATTTTATCTTGTCATCTGCTGATAATGTCAAGATAATGTGCGAATGCGGTAATCCTCGCTTTTGAAATTCGATGACGTGAATATCTATTCAAGAAAAAATAATATTATTTGTTAACTTTAAACTAAATTTAAGAAATCTAATTGACCAGTTCAAATAAAAACAAACCTGCAATTATTTTGCCAAAGAATTTTCGGTTCTTGAAATATGCCATCAGTTGTTTCAATTTAATTCGAAAAACTCTTGCAAGTATATTCGGTATATCCTCTGTGTGTCGATTTGGAATGCGCGCTACCTCCTGTTGAATTTCTAACCAATTTGGGTTACATGTGAATGTGACAAAAAGGTCAGGAAATCCCATCTTTCGACATATTGCGATCGCATCTTGGTAATGCTGAACCATATTTCGTGGGCCGCCTGTAAAAGATGATAACAGTATAAATCTCCTACCAATGGCTGATGCATCACTGTCACCCGCAGTCACAGCATCTTCTAAACCTCTGTACAAATCAGTCCGCAACACATTTTGTTTATGCCTAATGAGGTTTAGTCTATCTTGCTCAATAGCTGCATAACAATCAACAACAAATTGTTGGAACAAACGTCCCCCTTGCAATAGCGTTTTCCCTTTTCCAACTCGAAATTGAAGTCTAAATGCATAAAACTGTCTCATTGACACTCATTCTCGTTTGTTGTTTGTACCCAGAGTAAAACTTATAGACCTTCTTGTCACGACCCAAACCCGGCACTATGGGTTTAGCATCAGAATCGCCAAGAATCCGAGATTATCAAGGCTCTTTGAAAAGAATATCTGCTTAAGCAGTACGGGAACTGGCGGAAGCCATCTGATAAGAAATAACTAGTGTCCATTGAGCTGTGAAAATCTGTATGCCAAAAACATTTTTCATGCATTCATACAGAACAGTCTGTACAATCATTTACAAACATTCAGTACGGAGACCTAATCCCTCGATAACAAGGCAAGAAACAAGAGATGCCTATACAAGAGTACAAAAGCGAAGGAGACCGATAGGGGACACAAAAACACCCCAAGCCATAGCATGGCAACTCGAAACCTCGCAGTGAGGCACATAGGCTGGCTTGACAAAACTGGGGACCAACCCACGCTCCTAGCTCCGGTCTGGCTGCTGAGAACCTACATATATATATAAACAGTGAGCTAAAGCCCAGTGAATAACATAAAGCGTAAAGAGGTTATGAATGAATGTCCTTACAGTAATGAAATCAGTTCATTAAACAGTATTTCAGTCTTTCAGTATTTCAGTCAATCAGTCATATGTGGTACATCCATTAGCCTATAAGCAGTAGGTCCAAAAGGACCGGGCCTTATGAACCCAACAAAGAATGATGGCCATCAACAAGCAAGATATGGTTCCACAAGGAACCGACAGAGCTCAGAATAAAGAATGATAATTGCTAAGGATGCCACTGTCTGATTCAGAATACAGACATACATTCATTCAAGAACAATAGCGATTCAATAAATTCGATTCCAAGATTCAAAAGATAACAATTTTGAACATATCTTTACGCGATTGTTACTCACAGAGATTGGGCTAATAGCAGCTAGAGCGCGTCCCCGAGAGCCAACCCTAAACAGTTAACAAATGAACATACTCTAAGTTTCACAGTTGGGAAGGATGATAATTAACTCCCTATTATGCCTTGGTGTGTTCTACATCTATCCTCATTAAGATGTCTTAAACTAGGCCTAAGAATGCCTAGGATGGAATGAGGATGCAAAGATGCGCATGGGAAACAATTTCAGAATTTCAGTGAAACAGGGTCTCCGCTCGAGTTTCAGTTTCGCCGAGCGTCTGACAGTAAACAAAGGTCCCCGCCGAAGCGCCAGCTTTCGCCGAGCGTGACACAATCCTCCGCCGAGCGCATTCCTTCGCCGGGTGACTGATGAAAGGTAAGATGCTGGATGCTCGATTTCTCCGCTCGAGCGCGAATCTATCCGCTCGAGCGGACTGCAACACAGGCCAAAAAAATGCTGAGAGCTTGATTTCCCTGCTCGAGCGGCACTTCCCCCGCTCGAGCGGACGACCAAAATCTGGAAATTCCAGATTCGAGTCCCAAGCTCAAAATCAAGTTTTCAACCACCAAAATTGATCCTCTTGGGCTTATTTTCCGGAAAACTCTTGTAAACACACAGGATAACATGTTTCAAAACTCATTTAAAGAAATTAAAGCCCAAGGGTGTTTAATTCAAGCCCAATTTCCAACCATTTTTCAAGAACAACATTCAAACATGACATGCATGCACTTTAAACCAAATTCAAGGTGTGAGAGGTCAACTTTGCAAATTTCCTACAAGTTCTTCAAGTAATTTCCTCAAGATTAAGTCAAAACTCTCACTCTCTCTCCAAACCTCTTCTATGGTCAGCTATGAGTGAAGGAAAGTGGCTGATCAAGTGTGTCTCTAGGTGTATAAGGCACAATGATAACAATAACAAAATGTCCACTATGGGTGGCAATGTGGTAAATAAGTCAATCTTGAAAATTGGCTCGTTTTTAATCTAATTTAATCATTCCTAATCAATTTTCAGATAAATATATCATTAAATCACAAATATTCTACTGATTATAAAACACTAAACGGTTCCTAATTCGGCCGCTGATAAGGCCTTCAATTAGCAGTTTTAAACATATGGATTCAAACAGATAGTCATTTAATCAAACAGATGCAATATGCAATTCAATAGATAAACTTATTCAATTTCAGTTTCGATTTCAATCACCCAACAAGATTTTGGTTAGTTCAATTATCAGTTATTATCAGTTCAGTTTAACAGTAATCAGTAGCTAATTCAGTGGTTTATCGATAATCAAACGAGGGTTGTTACACTTCTCCATCCATCAGTCCCATAGGGAAAAAGTAATGGATATTGAAGTGACATGTATGAAGGATGTGTTTCATTAATCCTTTGTAAATGTCCATCTAATTTTCTAACAATTATGTCACGATTTGTAGTGCTTTCAGACCCATCACCAACAATTAATGCAACAATTTCAGTTGTAGTGGGTCTAGTGTACTGTCTTCCATCCCTCGAACTCAAAATACGAATATGCAATTCTTGAGCACCATTCTCATGAATCATGTCTCGAGCAGTGCGAAAAATTGAAACATATGGATTGATGACATTCAACATTGACTGTAAACCTTCTAATGTGGACGTATCAATTCCCGATGTGCCACCACACCTATTCATAGCATCCATTCTATTGTGAATTTCATGCTCAGTATCATAAATATAGAGTTGTGCAAATTTAGGCCTTGTTCTAGGTTCCGGTAATAGAGAACCAATTTTATGAAAATTTGCTCCACTAATACGAAAAACATAGGGACCCCCTTCCATCTAACACTGATTGATCAATTTTTGGACCCATGGACGTGAAGGATAATAGGGAGTTATATGTCCTTATGTGTTCCCTGAATCTCACATGAGTAAACTGTTGTTGTAAAAATTCAGGAGTTTCTGGCAATAAAGACAACATCACTTGTCCACTTTGACAACATAGACTAAATTTTAGTTGACTCAATGGACTATCTTTTACTTTTTCCTCCATCCACATCATTGCTTGACATCTAGAGCATGTTACTGTTCTCCCACCAAAGTTTGAGCGGTTTGAAATTTTTCTCCTTCTAGAACGTATGATAAATGTACTACCTGAAATTATTTAGATTTAAATTATAATTATGAATTTCTATTGTCTGTAAGAAATTTGTATAGAGTACATAGTTGGCTAAATGTTTATTACCAGGTGGATGTGCTCTACTTGAAGTTGGTGGTACAATATTAGGAGCTCGCACTTCTGATTCATTTGTATCTAATTCATTAGATATAGGAATCTGAATTCCAACGTGACTAATATCAGGAGCATTGTCATTATTGCAACTCCATGTTTGTCTGAAAGCACCACGTTGCATTCTTTTGAGTCTCAAGATTGTGATCCTCAAATGTCGATTCTCCTTTTCTATTTTCCGAAGGCGATCCTTTAATGTAGGATCATTATGATCATATCGTGTTAAAAGTAATCTTCTTCTTGCCACCAGTCGTGCCAACTTGGAGGAAAGATATTTTCGATATCAATTTTCATATTCTTTATCAACACCTAATATATAATATAAGATCATATTATTATTTTTGTGATTCTTAAAATATTATTGAAAATGTGAAGGTCTCACTAATAAGATTGTAAGAAAATCTGAAATTTAACATTATTGTGTAGAAGTCAATAGATTACCACTATGACGGGCACTGTTTCGTAATCTTTTTAATCACAAAACGATGGTTCTCAAACGTCGAGCCTTCTTTTCTATATTGAGAAGACGAATCTTCAAGGTTGGATCATTACAATCAGAATGCCGTGTCAAAAGCAGTCTTCTTTTGGCTACCAATCGAGCCATCTTGGACTTAAGTCGTGTTTGATTAATTTCTCGATTAAAAATCATATTCATCCTGAAGAGAGTATTAAATTGAAGCTTATATAACTCATGCTATTAGTTTATAGTATAGATAATGACTTAAGGATGTGTAACATATGACTTTCTTATAAAAAACATGATAATCTATAATTGTTTGTAGTTAATTTTGCACATTGAAATGGTTAACTCCTACATGATGACATCTATTGTAGAATCCATATAAATAGAATGTATCAAAGATCTAAAATCATGCAAGTTATATATTTATTATATATATATATATGATAGTCAGTAATTGTTTCTAGTCATATTAAAATCTACTAAAAAAACCCACAAACATGGTAGTGTATAATTGTTTATAGTTAATTTTGCACATCGAAATCATCAACTCCTGCATGATAACATTTGATATGAAATTCATAAAAATAATATGTAACCAAAGATCTAAAAATTTGTAATTCAATTTCAAACCTGGAAATATCAAATGGTTAACCAATTGTTGCTGATTTATCTGAAATTTACCTTAAGTTTGCTTGCCTTATTCTTCAATAGAATTCAAACTGGAATACAAAAGATAAAGAATACAAAATCTTAGTAAGTACCGTTATTTGTTGTAAGTACATAAAAAAAATTTAAAAATCTATTATACAACATGGATCTACTCAGGAGCTAATGTAACTATTTGTAAAGAAATTATAACACAATAGCTTTGTAGTAAGCAAAGATAATGTAATCAAATTATTGTTATACATGGGAGAAAAAAACACGAAGAAAAAAAAGGATTTATTTTGATTTATTGTTAGATTTTTTTTGAAGATTTTGAAAATTACAAAATAAACACAAAGCGATGTCTTTTTGTGGATGTGTATTTTTTTTTATTAATTTATTTAATTGAGATTGGGATTTATTTAATTGATTTAAGTTATAGATATTACTAAATTTTATGTGATAGACATCTGATTCAGTGAATTGTGGGTGTTGGATATGCATGAGTAAATTGTAGGAATAAAAATTATGGGTTTCTTTTTCTTTTTCTTTTTTTTTTAAAAAAAATAATGTGATAGACATTGAACATTTTTTGTTTGTATATATGTTTTTAATTTATTTAAGTTACAGATATTTGAGCTCTTTTTTAAATAACGTGATAAACATTGAAAAAAATAGTTCATAAAGACAAAATAGATTAAAATAATTACTAAAGATTTTTTTTACATCTAATTCATAATCTTTTTTTTCTCTCTCTCATAACTCAAATCAACTATAAAAATTAAAAAAATTAAAAAATCAACTATCATTTCAAACATAAATTTTTTAATCAAATTTAAAATAATTAAAAAATTAACTAAAATAATTTATTTCCAAATAGACTGGGTGTTTTTTGACTTTTTAATATTAGGCAGAAAATTTAGGGGGTGTGGTTTTGGTAAAAGCATCCAGTTGTGCCGGTTGCGTGCCGGTTGCTGACGTGACTGTAAAATAACTTAACGTGTGGCACCAGCTCTAGCCTTGCATTATAGCGGATCCCGTCCTCAGTCTTTGCGTCTCTAGAGGTTAAAAGCTGAATTTTTTTTTTTTTTTTGAAAAAATGCGAATAAAATTAAGGTGTTGTGATTTAAAAAAAAAAAAGTCCAAAAATTAATAAATTGGTTTTTAATTTAGGAGTGATTTGAAAAGTTCATTAAAATTAATTTTTTCATTTTTTTTGATTTTTTTATATTTTTGTGTAAAAAATATAAAAAAAATTAATTAAAAGTTAAAAGCTAATTTTAACTAACTTCTCAAAATCCTCGTTAATTACCAAAAACGCCTATCAGTCTCTTAACCCACCGTCCGGCCGACCCCTCTCTCCATCGTCGGCCTTACCTCTACCGTGCATTGAGATCCCGATGAACTCTCTCCCATCTCCCTCGCCGGTCCGATTAACCGGCTTATCCATAATTGTTTTTGTAATTTTTAAATATAGTTTGAGAGGGGCATTCAGCAGAATAAAAATCAAACAAATCAAACCAGAACCCATAAATAGTCCAGTTAGACAAAAAATAAACAGAAAGGCGGGGACAATTTTCTATATATATATATCGACAATATCGTATTTACACAGAGAGTAAGAAGACAGAGAATGGGTTGCAAAAACCATTAAATTCACAAATTTTCTTGCTATGTGGCTCTACACCAACATTTACACAGTTATTCCATTTAAACGGATATGAAAAGAAACATTAGGAAAACAGATATGAAACGAAAAACAAAGACATGTTCAGAGCAAAAGGAAAAAAAAAATAGAGACATGTTTAGAGCAAAAGAAAAAAAAAACAGAGACATGTATACTAAAGTAGCCAGCTTTTGTATAATCTTCCAATTTCCTTGCAACTTTCTCAATAAATATATAAATATATATCCTTGTGAACTGTATATAAGAAAAAAAATTAACAAATTTGTTTGTATAGTTTTTTTTTTCTTTGACAGCTTGATTTGTTTGAGGTGGGAGAGTAAACAGATTTGTTTACAAAATCTCAAATGCTTGAAGAAAAAATAAATTATTAAAACAAAAGAAAAAGAGAAATCGAGATTTGCCTTCAATGGCGGACTGCGGACTGTTGGGTTCACTGCTGATGAATGAAGTTGATGAAGTAATGGTTTAAGGGGATATGGATAGATGGATGGGTTTTTTTTTTATTTTTATATATCAATCTGTTGTAGGATAGTGAGAGAGTGGGACTGAAAGTGTTTGAGGATATGAGAGATTTGTTTGAGGTGGGAGAGTAACAGATTTGTTTGGATAGTTTTTTTTTTTTTTTTTCGTTGACAGCTTGATTTGTTTGAGGTGGGAGGGTAAACAAATTTGTTTGGATAGCTTGATTTGTTTGAGGTGGGAGAGTAATAGATTTGTTTGGATAGGTTTTGTATTTTTTTTTTTGTTGACAGTTTTTTATGGATAGGAGTTGTGGGTAGTGGGAGAGTGGGAGTGAAACTCTTTGAAGGTAGGGGAGAAACGTATGGCAGGAGAGAAAGATGGAAGGATAGGAGCTTTTGTTGTTAAGAAAGTCTTTGAGAGGGAGTGAAAAGAGCTATCAACTCAAAAGAGAGGTGCCACGTATTTTCTAGATTTATGAGAATTTTAGGATGACATTTTGAAGCCTTCTAAAACAGCACTACATTCTAATATATATATAGTATAGATAGATAGATAGATAGATAGATAGATAGATAAATAACAATTATGATTTAAAGTATTAAAATGAATACAAATGTGAGTGGATGAAAGGGTAAACGATATCCGATTAACCTGATTTTTTGCAAGTATGATCTACTTGATGTATTTTAAAATATGAACGGTTCGGATTATCGAAATGTGCCTATTTGATTGCACAACAGTGGTTACTATGTGGCCAAATTCCGATCTCTCTAGGTTTTATTTGAGCCCTCATAGTTTTGCAAAAAGAACTATTATATATATATATATGCATACATTTGAGAGCGAGAGAGAGAGAGAGAGAGAGAGAGAGAGAGAGAGAGGGAGAGGAGGGTTTGTGTTGTTCGTTTGGTCATTATGTAGAAGTATGTCCTTATGGACTTAATAATTTCATGCCTGGATCTTTTGCCAAAAGAAATTCGAATTTGGACATTTGAATCGAGTTTCCATATTAATTTCAATTTATAATAAAATTTAAATTTAGATTATTTATTTTAATAATCTTAGTCTCATCATTATAGAAAAGTTTTAATTGAATACTTATATCTAATAAATTTAGTTACATTATTTGTTAATTTTGATAATTTTAGTTATATCGTGCTACAAAAGTGTATTTATCGTATAATAATTTCATATGATATATAAATTAAATTATAAGCTAATAAAATAAACACTCATTTTGATATTAAAAGTAATAGTTAAATTAGAAAGAGAATTAGTAATATAAAACTACAAGTGATTCTAATTATTTAATTTAATTTATATTTTTATATTTATTTGGATAATAAAAATATGTAGAAATAGAACTACACAATTTTTTTTTTTTAAGATTAAATATAAATATGTTGTGATTGGATTAAGAAGAAAATGCATAATTTAATTATGTAGAATATTAATTTTTTTGTTTAATATTCTTTTTGAATTATTCATACATATGATATATAGGTACATAAAATTTAAATTAAATATAAATATTTTTGTAATAAATAATTTCATATGAAATAAAAAAAATTAATATAAAATTAATATTAAGACATCAATAAGATAGATAAAATAATATAAAATATAAAAAAATAATTTGATCCATATGATGCACATAACTAAGTACATTATGTCTTATTTATTTATTTGTATATCGAGATAATTTTTTTTAAATATCATAATAATTAAATTATAATTATATATGAAAAATAAGTATTTTTCAAACATAATTCATATAAAATTGATTATTATAATTGAAATTAAGTTTGTGTAGCATTTTACATGTAAACAAGTAGGTGACCTGTGCGATGCACAAGAATTTATTCTTAAAATGAAAATTTAATTTTGAATCTTGATACTTTACGTGTAAAAAATTTTAACAATTGAAAGTAAAATAAAACAAATTTGCTAATGGCTGATGAAAATATTTGTCATTATGTGTGATGTTATGTAAAAGACTCGTAAAAATAATTTCTTTCAAAATTATAATAAAAAAGAGTGTATTTTCAACTTGAAATCAAATTCTCAATTGTGTTAATCAAACTTATCAAAAATTATGAATTTCACTTATATAAAAAAAAATGAAAAAAATAAAAACAACAAAAAATTCTATAATATACAAATTATGAATTGGTTATAACTCATGATGTATTATATTATGATGGAAAAAGATTGGTAGCTCGAAAAATAGTTGGCCCGAATGGCTCAACTGCCCAAAACGACGTCGTTTTGGGCAGTTTTTTTGTGTCTATTTAATCTCCTTTATATCTGAAACAGAGGGCAGGAAAGAGACAGAGAGAGAGAGAGAGAGAGAGAGGGAGAAACGGAAACAGAGAGAGAGAGAGAGCTCGACCCACCGGCACCATCACCATTGATGGCGAGGGTTTTCCAACGGTAATGATGACCTTGCAACGGTGAGCAACGATGATGGCGATGAGTGACGGTGATGGAGGGTGGGCGACGGTGATGGAAGGTTTGCGACGGTGACCTTGCGACGGTGATGGAGGGTCTGTTTGTGATAACCCTCACCACTGATTAGTGCTAATCTATGATTAAGCATGTTAATTGACTGATTGACTGAAATCTTGAACTGATTGATTGAGTATATTAGTTTAATGCATTTCTATCTGTTTGTCACCAAATTATCTGTTCATGTATTATGTTTAAATTGCAAATTGAAGGCCTTATCGGCGGCCGAATCTGAAATTGATTAATGTTTTATTCTAATTGGAATTTATGTGATTATATGATAAATTTAACTGAAATTTGATTTGGTATGATTAAATTAGATTAAATAATGTTGTATTGCGTGAGTTGGGCTTAACTACCATTTTGCTACTTAGTAGCTTGTCACTAGACCACCCCTTTTCTACCTCATTCATGTTGAATACATCTTTTGTTCATCTTTGAAAGACAAACTGACTAGAGAGAGAGAGAGAGAGAGAGAGAGAGGATAGGGAGATAGAGTGCTTTCATCTTGTTTTGGCTTGGAGATTAAGAGATTTGAAGGCTAATTGCATAGTTGAGCTTCTATACTTGAAATACAAGGTTTAAGGTAGGGGATTCAACTGCTCATTGATGTATTTATGTATTGTCTTGCATGGTTCATGGGAGTTTAGTGATCTAAGTCAAGTTTTGGTCTAAAAATGTTGAATTAAAGCTTAATCCATGCATGCATGTACATGTTCTAGCATTTTGAGGTTGTTTTCAAGGGGTTTGTTACATGCATGCTCATATCTTGATTATAGTTCATGAATTCGTCATGTTTTTGAAAGAATTGACTCTTTTGGTCATGTAGTTGAAGTTTTGAATTTGGTTGAACACATGTATGTTTCATACACTTTGTGTTATTGAAGTTTATTTGAAATGGTGTTTAATTGAACTACCTTTGGGCTTTGATTTCTCAAATTGATCTTTGAAACATGTAATATTATGGGTTTTGAAGTGTTTTCCAGAAAATTAGCCCAAGAGGATCGAATTTGGTGTCTTAAAAGTTGGTTTTGAGCTTGAAGGTTCAATCTGGAATTTCCAAAATTTGGACTCACGCTCGAGCGGGGAACTCCACGCTCGAGCGTACAACCTTTGTTCGTACATGTCCGCTCGAGCGGGTAAAGTGATGCTCGAGCGGGAAATGTGTGTATCCAATACTTTGCATGTGTTTACAGTCTGCTCGATTGGGGGAATGTGCGCTCGAGCGAGGACTTGTGTCTCACGCTCAAGCGAGTATCGAGTGCCCATCGAGCGCGAATTTCGTGCATCCAGTACTTTTACAGTTTGCTCGAGTGGAGGAATCCACGCTCGAGCGGAGCCCTTTTGTCTGCATATTCGCTCGAGCGGAGAAAGCCACACTCGAGTAGGACTTTTGTTTTCTGAAAATTTTGTATAGTGTTTAAAAGTGCATCTTTGCATCTTCTTTCTATTCTAGGCATTCCTAGGGCATGTTTAAGGCATCTTAAGGAGGATATTGATGTAGAAGCACATCGAGGCAAATTAGGGATTAAGTTATTATTTTCCCAACTGTGTAGCTTAGTGTGTGTTCGTTCTGTAACTGTGTAGGGTTGGCATCCGAGGACGCTCTAGCTGCTTATAGCCCAGTGCTCTATGAGCAACAATGTTGTAAAGATATGTTCAATCATGAATATCTTCTGAATGAACAACTATACTGCTTTCTAAAATGATATTTCTTACTGAATGAATGTTTGTCCTATTTGTGAACTATATTCGTGGCATCCATAGCAATTTCATCACATCTTTGCATCGCATCGCCATCGTCAGAGATCTCTGTCGGTTCCCATGTTTGGAACCACTATCAAGCATCGATATGATTGCCATCAATCGGTATGCAGTGCATTAAGACCCTCTTCATCTTGCTTTTGCTATTGGATGTACCACATATGACTATTATAGTTTCTGAATGACTGTCACGGCATGAGATATGAGTCCCAAAATAAATTACTGATATACTGATAAATAACTGTTTTCAATACTGAAAGGATATTCATTCTTAACCTCTTTACGCATATGTTATTCACTGGGCTTTAGCTCACTGCTCATATATATATGTAGGTGTACAGGCACCGGACCGTTGCTAGAAGCGTCAGGCTAAGCTCCCGTTTTGTCAAAGGCAACCACCGTGCCTCACTGCGAGGTTCCAAGTCCTTCAAGCTAGGGCTTTTTGGGGTGTTTTAGATTTTTCTTTTTTTGTATTTGTTTTCGTATTACTGTATAGACTGCACCTGTACTGTACTGTTATGGTAGGGATGTAGTCCCTAACTTGAATATCTGTATATGATGTATGTACATACTGTTTTGTTTCGAATGTGAATATGTTATAAAAAGTCTTTTTGCATACAGGCTGTCACAGCTTATTGGACATTTTTTAATTACTGTCTTGGCTTCCGACCCACATACTCTATATTCTTGTTTCTTGTTAGCGGGCCTTGGTAATCTCGGATTCTTGGCGATTCTGATGCTAAACCCATAGAGGCGGGTTTGGGTCATGACAGAGTGGTATCAGAACGATGTTAAACCATGAGTTATACCGCACACACGTGTCCAAATGAGCTCTAAGATGTCCTAGAAAAGTGATTAGGGCATTACATGAGCATTGAAAGTGTGTGTGGCTATGACATGTATGTATGTGCTAATGTGTTAATATGTTTAAATTATGCAACTCCCTATGTTTATTATTACTGTGTTGCATATAGTGAAATGGATAATGCAAG
The DNA here is from genome assembly GCA_025200525.1 of Camellia lanceoleosa. NCBI lineage: Eukaryota > Viridiplantae > Streptophyta > Magnoliopsida > Ericales > Theaceae > Camellia > Camellia lanceoleosa. Next base: position 121,395,374 of record CM045763.1, on the reverse strand, counting down.
AACGGCTGATGAAACTGAATCATCTGACGCCAGAATGGCAAGATTAGAAAGAACAGTGGAACTGTTGACCGAAGCCTTAAGGCAACAGCAGCAACAGAACCAACAGCCCCCACCTCCTTCGGTATAGCTGGAACAGAATGTCAATGATGACATTATTGCTTTAACACAGAAGTTCAGTAAGATGAAACCGCCAACATTTCAGGGAGGCCTTGAACCATTGAAGGCTGAAGCGTGGGTGCTAGAAACTGAAAAATTATTTGAAGTGTTTCCGTGTTCTGAAGCACATAAAGTGCTACTGGCTACCTTCACCTTACAAGAAAAGGCTAGAAGGTGGTAGATGCTGGTCTGCGACACCAATACTGCTATGAATTGGACTTAGTTTAAGGGAGCCTTCTTTGAGAAATACTTTCCACAGTGTGTCAATGACCGTAAGGTAACCGAGTTTGAACAGTTGAGACAAGGTACCATGTCCGTGGTTGAGTATGAATCAAAGTTTACCGAACTCGCCCATTATGCACCGCACATGGTTGATACCGATTACAAAAAGGCCAGGAAGTTTGAGGGCGGCCTTAATATGGAAATACTTGACAGAATTAATGTTTTGAAACTGCTTAAGTATGTGGATGTTCTTAACCGAGCAATAATGGCTGAGTCGAACATCAAGGCACTGAAACAGACTGAAACACCAGGAACCGAGTGGCGTGGTAAGAGACGAGGCTTCAAGTTTAAGAAAGGCCGGAACAGTTCATTGAATAAAAAGCAAAATACAGGGTTGACAACCAGTTCCAGTCAGGGAAGTGGTTCCATACCGCCCTGTTCTGAATGTGGTAAGAAATATAAAGGGGTTTGCTATAAAATTTCAAGTGCTTGTTACAGGTGTGGCAATGTGGGCCACATGGTTAAAGATTGCCCTTCCACTCCTCCGGGCAATAGTAAAGCTGCAACCAGCGCCGCAGTATCAACTGCTGCACCAAAACCCAACCCTAAAGCCACTGGAAAGGAGTCTATGAGGCAAGGCCGAGTGTTCGCACTCGTACCGGGAGACGTACAGAATACTGAGACCGTTGTGTCAAGTATACTCTCAATTTGTGCTCAAAATACTTATGTTCTGATTGATTCGGGGTCTACACATTCATATGTATCGCATGTTTTTTCGCGAAAATTAGATAGACCACTGGAACCTATGAACTATCTGTTAGCTGTATCTTCACCTGTTGGAGAATCTATGACTTGTGCTTATATGTATCCTGTATGTGAAATTATTGTTGGGGATGTTCATTTGTATATTGATTTACTGCCTTTGAATATTGATCACTTTGATGTGATATTGGGAATGGACTGGTTAACGAAATATCATGCTACCATAGACTGTGTAACAAAACAAGTTGTTTTCCGTCCACCTGGTTTACCTGAATTTGTGTTTAATGGAGTTGGTGTGGTACCTCCCCCATATCTGATTTCATCCATGAAAGTTTTTAAACTGATTAGAGAGGGGTGTAAGGGGTATCTATGTTCCGTATTGACCGTACCTACTGATGCTAACACTGATGTGAACAGTATTCCTATAGTCAGAGAATTCCCAGATGTTTTCCCAGATGATTTGCCACGGGATTTGATTGACAGGGACATTGAGTTTACCATTGATGTGATTCCGGGCACACAACCAGTATCTAAAGTTCCTTATAGAATGGCACCTACTGAATTGAAAGAATTAAAAGTTCAGCTGCAAGAACTGTTAGATAAGAAGTTCATCAGGCCCAGTACTTCACCGTGGGGTGCGCCGATCTTATTTGTGAAAAAGAAAGTCGGCTCATTGAGACTCTGCATTGACTACCGTGAACTGAACAAGGTAACAGTGAAAAATAAATATCCATTGCCTCGCATTAATGATTTGTTTGACCAGTTACAGGGTGCCCAGGTTTTCTCTAAAATTAACCTTAGATCTGGATACCACCAGTTGAAAGTCAAACCAGAGGACATTGAAAAGACTGCCTTTCGAACGAGGTATGGACATTATGAATTCCTTGTTATGTCTTTCGGAGTTACTAATGCACCTGCTGCATTTATGGATCTTATGAACAGAATTTTCAAACCATTCCTAGATGAATTTGTAGTTGTTTTCATAGATGACATTTTGATTTATTCCAAAAGCACGGAAGAACATGAACGTCATTTGAGAACTGCCCTACAGACCCTAAGAGAACAGAAACTTTATGTAAAACTAACTAAATGTGAATTTTGGCTAGACAGTGTGATGTTTTTGGGACATGTGATCAGTAAGGATGGTATTACAATTGACCCACAGAAAATTGAAGCAGTGGTGAACTGGCCTAGACCGACAAATGTTACCGAAGTTTGAAGTTTCCTAGGCTTAGCCGGGTATTACAGAAGGTTTGTCAAAGATTTCTCCAAAATTGCCCTACCACTGACACAACTGACTCAGAAGGGGATATCATTTGACTGGACCGACCAGAGGGAATCAGCTTTTCAGGAGTTGAAAACTCGACTAGTGACTGCACCAATTCTTACCCTACTCTCAGGTACGGATGGTTATACTGTATATAGTGATGCTTCTTATAAGGGTTTGGGATGTGTTTTAATGCAGAATGGTAAAGTTATTACATATGCTTCTCGACAACTGAGACCGCATGAAAAGAACTACCCGACCCATGATTTAGAACTTGCTGCAGTAGTGTTTGCACTGAAGATTTGGCGTCATTACCTGTATGGGGCGACATGTGAGGTGTATACAAACCACAAGAGTTTGAAATACTTCTTCACACAGAAAGAACTGAACATGAGGCAGCGAAGATGGTTAGAACTGATAAAAGACTATGACTTGCAAATTTTGTACCATCCAGGAAAGGCTAACACCGTTGCCGATGCACTGAGTCGGAAATCGATTGGAAATTTAGCCTGTTTACTCATTGAGCAAAAAGAATTGCTATGTGACCTTGAAAAACTTGAAGTTGAAATTGTTTTGCTTGAACAAGGTGGAACATTGGCTGTTATTTTTGCTCAACCCGCACTGATTGAAGAGATTAAAGAGACACAGTAACATGATGACTTCTTGAGGAAGATCATCGAAGAATGGGAATCCAAACCGAGGCCGGATTTCAAATTTGAGAATAATGTGTTGAAATTCTAGGGAAGATTATGTGTACTGAGTGATTCTGAACTGAAAAGAAGAATTCTGCAAGAAGGCCACAATTCAAAATTGTCTATCCATCCAGGAACTACAAAAATGTACCAAGACTTGAAACTGAATTTCTGGTGACCGGGAATGAAGAAAGAGATTGTTGATTTTGTATCAAAATGTCTTCATTACCAACAAGTTAAAGCCGAACATCAACGACCCGCAGGTTTACTGCAACCCTTACCGATACCGGAGTGGAAATGGGAACATATCACCATGGATTTCATTATTGGTTTACCTCGCTCCAGTAAAGGTATGGATTCAATTTGGGTTATTGTTGATAGACTAACTAAATCTGCTCACTTCTTACCTGTTAAAACAATTTATGATGCGGACAAATTGGCTATACTCTATATTGATGAGATTGTGAGATTGCATGGAATGCTTGTGTCCATTGTTTCTGATAGGGACTCGAAGTTTACATCGAGATTTTGGCAAAGTCTGCAAACTGCATTGGGTACTAAACTGAGACTAAGTAGTGCCTACCATCCTCAGACAGATGGCCAGTCAGAAAGAACCATCCAGACTCTGGAGGATTTACCGAGAATGTGTGTTCTTGATTTCCAAGGAAATTGGGAAAGCCATTTGCCTTTAGCTGAGTTTGCCTACAACAACAGTTTTCACTCGAGCATTGGTATGGCACCTTTCGAGGCTTTGTATGGCAGAAAATGTCGATCTCTGATTTGCTGGGTAGAAGTTGGAGATGGGCCTTTGCTTGGGCCCAAGATTGTACAAGAAACTACCGAAAAAGTGAAACCGATCCAACAGAGATTGAAAACCGCACAAAGCCGACAGAAAAGTTATACGGATGTCCGAAGGCGAGACAGAGAGTATGAAATAGGTGATCATGTTTTTGTTAAAGTGACACCGATGAAAGGCCAGACTCGTTTTGGAGTCAAGGATAAGCTAGCGCCGAGATATGTCGAACCGTATGAGATTATTGAAAAGATTAATCCGGTGGCGTATCAAGTAGCGCTTCCTCCTTAAATAGAGCATATGCGTACCGTGTTCCACATTTCAATGTTGAGGGATTACCTTCGGGATCCCTTCCATGTGATTGAGCCTACCCGTGTAGTGCTAAGTGACGACTACACTTATGAAGAACGGCCTATTCAGATTGTGAACAGATGGATCAAGAAGTTAAGGAACAAAGAGATCCCACTAGTGAAAATTGACTGGCAAAACCATGGTGGCGTGTATGCCACTTGAGAAAGAGAAGACGATATGATGAAACGGTATCCTGAATTGTTCCCACTGAATCCTGTTTTCTTCCAGAATGAAGGTAATTCGAGTTTGGAGGACCAAACTCTTTATAAGGAGGGGAGACTGTGACAACCCTCACCACTGATTAGTGCTAATCTATGATTAACCGTGTTAATTGACTGATTGACTGAAATCCTGAATTGATTGATTGAGTATATTAGTTTAATGCATTTCTATCTGTTTGTCACCAAATTATCTGTTCATGTATTATGTTTAAACTGCAAATTGAAGGCCTTATCGGCGGCCAAATTCGAAATTGATTAATGTTTTATGCTAATTGGAATTTATGTGATTGTATGATAAATTTAATTGAAATTTGATTTGGTACGATCAAATTAAATTAAATAATGTTGTATTGCATGAGTTGGACTTAACTACCATTTTGCCACTTAGTAACTTGTCACTAGACCACCCATTTTCTACCTCATTCATGTTGAATACATCTTTTGTTCATCTTTGAAAGACAAACCGACTAGAGAGAGAGAGAGAGAGAGAGAGGATAGGGAGATAGAGTGATTTCATCTTGTTTTGGGTTGGAGATTAAGAGATTTGAAGGCTAATTGCATAGTTGAGCTTCTACACTTGAAATACAAGGTTTAAGGTAGGGGATTCAACCTCTCATTGATGTATTTATGTATTGTCTTGCATGGTTCATGGGAGTTTAGTGATCTAAGTCAAGTTTTGGTCTAAAAATGTTGAATTAAAGCTTAATCCATGCATGCATGTACATGTTCTAGCATTTTGAGGTTGTTTTCAAGGGGTTTGTTACATGCATGCTCATATCTTGATTATAGTTCATGAATTCGTCATGTTTTTGAAAGAATTGACTCTTTTGGTCATGTATTTGAAGTTTTGAATTTGGTTGAACACATGCATGTTTCATACACTTTGTGTTATTGAAGTTTATTTGAAATGGTGTTTAATTGAACTACCTTTGGGCTTTGATTTCTCAAATTGATCTTTGAAACATGTAATATTATGGGTTTTGAAGTGTTTTCCAGAAAATTAGCTCAAAAGGATCGAATTTGGTGCCTTAAAAGTTGGTTTTGAGTTTGAAGGTTCAATCTGGAATTTCCAGAATTTGGACTCACGCTCGAGCGTACAACCTTTGTTCGTGTATGTCCGTTCGAGCGGGTAAAGTGACGCTCGAGCGGGAAATGCGTGTATCCAGTACTTTGCATGTGTTTACAGTCCGCTCGAGCGGGGGAATGCACGCTCGAGCGAGGACTTGTGTCTCACGCTCAAGCGGGTATCGAGCGCCCATCGAGCACGAATTTCGTGCATCTAGTACTTTTACAGTCTGCTCGAGTGGAGGAATCTACGCTCGAGCGGAGCCCTTTTGTCTGCATATCCGTTCGAGTGGAGAAAGCCACGCTCGAGCGGGACTCTTGTTTTCTGAAAATTTTGTAAAGTGTTTAAAAGTGTATCTTTGTATCCTCTTTCCATCATAGGCATTCCTAGGGCGTGTTTAAGGCATCTTAAGGAGGATATTGATGTAGAACCACATCGAGACAAATTAGGGATTAAGTTATTATTTTCCCAATTGTGTAGCTTAGTGTGTGTTCATTCTGTGACTGTGTAGGGTTAGCATCCAAGGACGCTGTAGTTGCTTATAGCCCAGTGCTCTGTGAGTAACAATGTTGTAAAGATATGTTTAATCATGAATATCTTTTGAATGAACAACTGTATTGCTTTCTGAAATGATATTTCTTACTAAATGAATGTTTGTCCTATTTGTGAACTGTATTCGTGGCATTTATAGCAATTTACTGTTACTGTACTGTACTGTTACTGTCACAGAGATCTCTGTCAGTTCCTATGTTTGGAACCACTATTGTTTACTGATATGATGACCATCAACTGACTGTCTGGTCTGTTAAGACCTACTGTATTGTTTTGCTATTGGATGTACCACGTATGACTATTATAGTTTCTAAATGACTGTCATGGCATGAGATATGAGCCACAAACTGAATTACTGTTATACTGATAAATAACTGTTTTCAATACTGAAAGGATATTCATTCTTAACCTTTTTACGCATATGTTATTCACTGGGCTTTAACTCATTGCTTATATATATATATGTAGGTGTACAGGCATCGGACCGTTGTTAGGAGCGTCAGGCTAAGCTCCTGTTTTGTCAAAGCCAACTACAGTGCCTTACTGCGAGGTTCTAAGTCCTTCAAGCTAGAGCTTTTTGGGGTGTTTTAGATTTTTCCTTTTTTGTATCTGTTTTCGTATTATTGTATAGACTGTACCTGTACTGTACTGTTATGGTAGGGATGTAGTCCCTAACCTGAATATCTGTATATGATGTATGTACATACTGTTTTGTTTTGAATGTGAATATGTTATAAAAAGTCTTTTTGCATACAGACTGTCACAGCTCATTGGACATCTTTTAATTACTGTCTTGGCTTCCGCCAGCCCCTGTACTCTATATTACTGTTTTATTGTTAAGTAGGCCTTCGGTAATCTCGGATTACTGGCCGGTTACGGTGCTAAACCCATAGGGGCGGGTTTGGGTCCTGACACTGTTCTTCTCTCATTTTTTATGTTGATGATGATGATGATGATGTATAGATCCCTCTCATATATATATATATATAGATGTGTGTATAATGATGATGATTTGGTTTTGATGATGATGATGATTTTGTTTTGATGATATACATCCCTCTCATATATATATATAGATATGTGTGTGTATAGTAGATTCCTCTGGTGTTGATGATGATGATGATTTGGTTTTGATTCTCTCTTTCTTCTTCCTCTTCTCTTCTCTTTTTTCTTTCTTGTTCTCTATTGAAGAACAGAAGAACAAATGAGAAAAGAGAACGGGAAAAAAAAAAAAAAATCAAAACGACGTCGTTTTGATTTTCGGGCCAGTCGAGTCATGCGGAATTCAAGTTATGTAGTGGAGTCGTATTATGATATGTGTTATAAAAGAATAACTGTATTTTAATTTAAAATAAAATTTTAATTTTAATTATTTATTTTTATAATCTTAGCTTTATCGTTTTATAAAAGTGTTACTTGAGTACTTATGTATAATAAATTTAGTTAAATTATTTATCTATTTTGATAATTTTAGTTCTATTGTGCTATAAAAGTGTAATTATTATATAAACATTTTATATGATATATATTAAATTATAAAATAGTAAAATAAATACTCATTTTGATATTAAAAATAATAGTTAAATTAGAAAGAGAATTAGTAATATAAAACTAAATGTTATTCGAATTATTTAATTTAATTTTTATTTTTATATTTATTTGAAAAATAAAAATATGTATAAATAGATTTACACAAATTTTATTTAAAAGATTAAATACAAATATGTTGTGATTGGATTAATAAAAAAATATATAAATTAATTATGTAGAGTATTGATTTTTTCTTTAATATTATTTTTAAATTATTCATACATATTGTATATAGGTATATAAAATTTAAATTAAATATAAATGTTTTGTAATAAATAATTTCATGTTAAATAAAAATTTAATATTAAGACATCAATCATATAGACAAAAAATAAAAAATATAAAAGAAAATTAATTTGATTAGTGCAATGTACATAATTAAGCATATTCCGTCTTATTTATTTATTTGTATATCGAGATATTTTTTTTAGATATCATAGTAATTAAATTGAAATGTCAACTATATAAAAAAATATAATAACGATAAAACCGAATGCACGATGAAAAATATATAGAAAATAAGTATTTCTCAAATAGAGTCCATCTAAAATTGATTATTATATTTTTAGTTAATAGTGGAATCTTTTGACATAACACGTTTATGCAACACGAACCGGACATGGATCGAAAATGATACGATACGATAACATGAAATAATAAAAATATAAAAATATAACACCAAAGTATAAATTAAATAAATATATATAATAATTTTAAGAGCTTGTTTGGCATTGGCTAATATAGCCAACTTTTTTGTGTTGAGACTTTTTTAGCTTGATTTTTTTTGCTTCTTTTGGTTTTTGTATTGGGGCTTTTTTAACTTTTGTGAGAGAAAAAATATAATGATTATGAGTAAAAAGTAGTATTTTGTCTTATTGGCTTTTGTAGTCAATTTTGTCTTTTTGTGGTTATTTAGCCCCCCAACATGAATGCCAAACCGGGGCTAAATTATAGTACAAAAAAAGAAACATTCATTTGATAATTTTTACCTTTTGTGCTAATTATAACATGAATCGGATACGGATCGAAAATGACACGATACGATAACACAAAATAATAAACATATAAAAATATAACAAAGAAATATAAATCAAATAAATATATATAATAATTTTAAATTATATTAAATTATAACACAAAAAAAAAAAACATTCATTTGATACCATTTTAACATTTCGTGCTACAAAAATATATAATATATATAATAAATTTATATGACATTAAATTATAGGTTTGAGTCCTAAACAGAAGTAAAGAAATTCACAAAGAAAACTAGAAATCCACAACAACAAATAGATAAAGAGAGAGGACTTATGGGGACGAGAGATACTCTATTTGCTTTTGAATAAGAAATTTCAAAATTGAACAATATAGATTTTCAAGAGATGGAGATGTGTTTCGGAGAGAGAGAGAGAGAGAGAGATGAAGAAGAGTTTGGGCGGTGGTGAAGGGAGTGAGAGAGGGAATCCAATTGGGGTGTAATTTTGGCCTGGTCTGGCCTGGCCCGAGCCTATGTCAGGCCTTGCGGGCTCCCTCAAAAAAATCGGGCCGAGCCGGGCCACGAGCCAGAAAATTAGGCCTAGGCCCAAGAGTATTCGGGTTTTGGGTGGGCCTAAACAAAATTTTTAATTTTTTTTTAATTTTTTCCACCAAAATTGTATTATTTTCCATTAAAAATAACACTGGGTCTCGGGTGGGCCGGGCTTTTGGACAAGCCTTGAGCGGGCTAGCGGGCCGGGCTTCAAAACGATGATCTAGGCCCTGGCCCAAGGCCTCGGGATGAGCTTGGGCTCGGGTCTAAACGGGCAGGGCCCACATCGGCCATGGTGGGCTTTGTCAGCTTACTGCCAAAATTACACTCCTAGAATCTAACAATTTGTGCAGGTTTTCTAATTGTATAAAATGATATAGTGAAATTTTCAAAATATAATTAGTGAGTTGTGATTGTATAGAATGATATAGGGAAGATTTTCAAGGTATAATCTATATAGATCTTGTAGTTAGATTTTATGTAAAACTTGAATTGAGTTTTTGAGTTTGTCTAGGTGTGTGAAAAGAGAGAAATATTGTGTAATTGAAATTAAGGTTTCTGTGGGTTTGTTCAAAAGAGATAAAAACCTATAAAAAATAAAAAACAATATAAATAATAATAAAAAAGGTGCTAGAGTGGCTCTCTTAGAAAAAAGTAAGTCTTTATAATGTGTCATTTAAGCATGGGAAAAATACTACTTTTAATATAATATATATATCTATATATTAAGGAAAATGGTCTTTTAAAACCCAAGGCTTGTGGAAGCTCCAACATGCCCATCCTAATTTCCTGATTTTTTAATATTTTTTTTAAAAAAATTGACTTGGTGATTGGTGATTGGTTTATAATAATTACACTATTGACACGTAATAAATGAAATCCTAATTTCCTTACTTTTTGCATCCCCAAGAGACCCATGTAATTATGGTGTAAATGCCTCTTAATTTTTTTCCCTCTTAATTTTTTTGTTTTGTTTTTTGAAAAAAAAATAAATAAACACTTATTAAATTCTTTCAAACTCCTCGGTCAAACCGCATATATTTAATTTATATATTAAAAAAAATTAAAACAAATATAACGCAATAAATGAAATCATAATTTCCTTACTTTTTGCATCCCCAAGAGACCCATGTAATTATGGTGTAAATGCCTCTTAATTTTTTTCCCTCTTAATTTTTTTGTTTTGTTTTTTGAAAAAAAAAAAACACTTATTAAATTCTTTCAAACTCCTCGGTCAAACCCCATGTATTTAATTTATATATTAAAAAAATTAAAAAAAATATAAATATCTATAATTATCCCGAACATAGCACGGATGATAGGCTAGTATATATAAAGGGAAAGGTACAATGATGTGGTTTTTTTAGAAAAAAAAAGTAAGCCTTTAGAATATATGTCATTATGTAGAAATAGAATTACACAAATTTTTTTTAAAAGATTAAATATAAATATGTTGTGATTGGATTAAGAAGAAAATTAATTAATTAATTATATAGAGTATTAATTTTTTTTCTTGAATATTCTTTTTGAATTATTCATACATAGTATATGTAGGTATATAAAATTTAAATTGAATATAAATAGTTTGTAATAAATAATTTCATATTAAATACAAAAGTTTAGTATAAACTAATATTAAGATATCAATAAGATAGATAAAAAATAAAAAATATAAGAAAATTAATTTGATTTGTGCAATACACATAATTAAGCACATTCGGTCTTACTTATTTATTTATTTGTATATTGAGATAATTTTTTTAAATATCATAATAATTAAATTATAATTATATATATGAAAAATAAGTATTTTGAATCCATGTAAAGTTGGTTATTATAATTGAAATTGAGTTTGTGTAGAACTTTATATGTAAATGAAAAATGCATGATAATGTGACTTTTTTAGACAAAAAAGAGCAAACCTTTATAATGTGTCACCTAAGTATGGGAAAAATATTACTTTTAATAATGTATATATGATATATGATTTGTCAATTTCGTCAGATTAAAATTCGCCTTACATGTAATCCGATTAATAAAATTTATAATCAAATATGGGATTATGAGTCATTAGACTAATAATTCAAATCTTATGCTATGATCATACTAATCAAGCATGCCCTAATGATTCACACACGAGTACAATTTAAATAAATAAAAATAAAATAAATATTTACTATATAGTGTATGTCTTGACTAGTTATAATTTTTTTCACAAGAACACCAAAAGTGTTCAATTTATAATTTTATAGTGGGTTATTTGTACGGAAACCTCCTAAACTATTGAGAATTATCACTTTGACCTCCTAAATTATAAAAGTATATAAATGGACCTCCTAAACTGTTGAAGAGTATTATTTTATTTATAAAATTTGTAATAATGTTTGGCATAATTTTTGTTTATAACTTATGAGATAAAAAAAACTTAGACAAGTTGATAAAAATAATTATTGAGAAGAATGAGGAGGGATGTTTATAATAATTTTACTTTTTGATTTTCAACTTTCAAGTGGTATTAAGGTTGACCAACGGATTGCCCGACCCTTTTGTTAAATGTTGTTGATGTTTACTTGTTTAAAGTTTAAGATTTTTTAGTGTTTTTCTTATTAATTAATTTCATTTTTTTTTTTTTTTTTGTTATGCAAGTTTAGATAGCTCATGGTTTAGCTCAAGGAAATGAATAGCTTTATTGCTTTTTTTTAAGTTATTTTCAAAATATGACTATTGGTTGAAACTTTCTTTAGATGAGTATAATACTTTATCTTGAATGATTGTATTAAAACGTTTTAAATTTTTTGGATGACTGTAATATTTTATTTTGGATGATTATAATATTTTATTTTGGATGGTTGTATATTAAAAATTTGACCACCGCACAATTTACTAGCTTAGTGCCAAAAATTTGACCACTGTATGTTGAAAATTCGATCACTGCATTAATTTTTTAAGGTCATGGGTTGGTTTTATTTGATAATCTTTTGGCAGTTTATATATGAATTGCACACAGGTAGTGGTTGAGGAAGGAAGTGCACATGTTTTTTTTTTTTTAGGAAGTGCACATGTTGAATTATGTTGAAAATTTGTAAAATTTTAAACTGCCAAACCGATTTGCATCCATCCGTCAATCCGCTCAATCTGCATCTGCTGGATTAGCGAACGAATGCGGATTGATTTTCTCAAATCCGTCAATCCAGTGAATGGATGGCGAATCAAAAGTTCTGTGGCAACAACCAATCCGCAATTTTGTGGAGCTCCCTTGTGACAAGTATGTAGTATAGCTAACAAGCTAGTTGAAGAAGGGATTGGAGGAGTTTTGAGAATTGTTTTTTTGGGCAACTCCTATGTGGTATATGTCGATAAAAGAGTAATTACCCTATCTTTCAAGAATTTCACGTTGGCGATGTGTTCAACTAATAGTAAGGGGCCAAATGAATACATGGCCCTAATAATAAGGAGATGGTGGACAAATTATAACATTTAATTAGTCAGTCACATGAATACGTAGCCTTCCTGACTGACTAAATAAATTATGGTTGGTAAGGATATTGTGTCTAATTTTTTTTGTTTAATTTTTAGGGTTTTTTTTAATCACACACTAGGAACAACTAATGTACACCAATCAACATGCTAACAAGACTCAAGAATGGTCATTCACTTTTTTAGATATCATTTTAATGTATCACGAAGGCTATATATTTGAATTGAGGGAATGCGAGGGAAAATGAAGGGAATGGATTCTATAATACAGAAATCCATTAAATCATTACATTGACTTGCAAAATGATATTCAAAATTTTAATTACAGTAACATTATTGACTCTAAAATTTTGAAAGTATTTATGTATCAAGGGCATTGTCAATATCTTTTGTCCTTACAAAACAGAATTTAAAAAAAAAAAAAAAATCCCTTGTTAAATTTGAATGGGTAAATTACAAAGACCATATTTGAAATTTGAAAATAAAATACAGAAGTCCTATAATTATAGCATAATTATATTAATCTCTTTTTAAATAAAATTAAATGGATAAAAAATAATTCAAATAATTTGAAGATTCAAAGATAAATAAGAAAAAATATATATTTCATTATAAAAATGACGAACATATTATTTTTCTATCTATTTAGTTAACAAATTATTAATTAAAAAAGAATTACTTATTATATAAATTAAAATTTAGAAAAAAAAACTCAGTATAATTATAATAAAATTATGAAACTTTTTTGTATTTTTATAAATTTTAAAAGAAATAAGTGTAAATTACTGAATTTGAATTGTATAATGAAAGGGGTTGAGAAACTTGTGTCTTGGTTCCCCCAGACTTCACCTCAAGAGACAGTGAGAGTGACAGGCACGCGCCCCAGCTACAGTAACCACTGGTTTGGAGAGTTTGGGGTTCAAGGGGGACCACAACCACAACTACATTTTCTGACAACAGAGGCGGAGAATATTGAATAATTCTATAAATATAAATAAAGATAAACATGATTAGTTGTAAAAGAATAAATAAATAAACATAAACAGATGAATTTTTAAGATAAATTATAAGTACATCTTTGAAATTTACTTAAACTATTAATTATCTTTTTGTGATTTTAAAAATTATATCTTACCTCTTCAAGTTTTTAAATTCTTAACAAATAACCCATTTTATTAATAAATTACCAGCAAATTAACAGTTTTTATTGACGTCAAAAATTTATTTTAATTAATAATTTATATAATTTTATTAGCATATAAGAGAGTAGTTAGAAATTTTATTTTTTCAATTAATTCTATTAAATAAAAAATTATGACAAGAAAGTATTTGTAATTTTTCAAATCACATGAGGAAATTTGTATTTTAAACAAATTTGAAAGAGTATATACTTGTAATTTATCAAAAAAAATTTAATAAAAAAAATTATGCGTGTAGTATTGCTAAAAAAACAAAAAATAGGAATGAATTCTCTTTAGAACATGTTTGGTACGATAAAATGAAATGAAATGAGAATAAGAATGAAATATAAGGTTGAATGGAATGAAATGTTCAGTCTCATTCTATTGTTTGGTTGCCAACATGAAATGAAATACGAATAGGATAATAATTCTCATTCTCATATTTGGTTATATATTTTTTTTAACAAACTAATAACAAATAAATTAAAAATTTATATAAATTATGATGATATTAATAGTTGTGAAAGTGAATGTGAGTTGTAGTGGCGGCAGCGGCGACGGCGGTGGCAGTGGTGTTGACGGCAATGGTGGCAACATTGGTGGAGGTGATAACAATGATAGTAGGATGGTAGTAGTAGATTGTTGTGGCCTTAGTAGATTGTTGTGGTTGCGGTGGCGGCGACAGTTGCAATGGCCAACGGTAGTGATGGTGGTAGTAGTGACGACATCAGTAGTACGGTGGTGGTAGTATGGTGGTGTGATAGTTGTAGCGACAAATGTGGTGGTGGTGGTTGTCGTGGCAATAGGGTGGTAGTGGCAATAGTGATAAGATGGTAGGAGAACGAAATGATGATAGTAGTTAAATAATAATATTTTTTTTAAGTGCCAACAAAAAAATAATAATAATAAGTTCGTTTGGTTTCATAACTCAGGATTCATTTTCCAGAAAATTGAAGGTTTTTGTTTTTTGTATTTTTTTTTTGTTTTTAGTGATTTTTTTTTAAAATATTTTAAGCAATTTTTTTTTTTTTTTTTTTTTTTATAAATTTTTAGATACATTCAACATAAATACACTTAAAAACTATAATATTTGTAATTTTTTTTAAAAAATTTTACTAAATGCCAAAAATATAAAAAATACTAAAATTTAGTACATTTTTTGTATTCTTGTATATTTATTATTTTTTAAAATATTTTTACTTTTTAGATACATCTAAATAAGGTGCATCTAAAAAAGTAAAAAAATTGCTTAAAATTTATAAAAAAAAAAAATGAAAAAACAAAAAATTCAATTTCTAGAAAATTAAATTGAGAAAATTAAAACAAAACACAGTGAATAAAATTTTGTGATAATTCTATGATGAAATGAAATGGTCATTCCTTAGGTTAAAGGAAGGAATAAGTATACCTACATTTTGTTGGAATAGTCATTCTAATAGAATGACTATTCCCACTTAAATAAAACATACCAAACAAGAGAAATGAAATACAAAGTTAGAATGAACATTTCATTCCGGTCCATTCTATCGTATCAAACATTCTCTTAATTCGTTGTTGCTTTGGAGGAGTATTTTTGGGGCTTGTGCGGTCATTACGAGTATATTTTGTTAATTTAAAATGTTCATTGTCTAAGGTATTGTGTGTTAATTATTCACAAAACCAATAAAAAACATGTTTTATAAAAAAATTTAAATTTGATTTGAAATTAATTATAAATTAATTATTTATTTTTAAGACAAAATATAATCAAATTATAAGATTATGACTATCAAATTAATTTGAATTTTTTTTTAACGATGAAAATGAATGGTACAAATTGTTAGAATGTAATACATATATTTATTTTTAACGACGAAAATGAATGGTATAAATAATACATATATTGTAATTTTTGTAGAATAGTGAGATTTATCAGTTCACATTTTTAAACTAATCATATATTTTATACTGTTAATACGCTTAAAAAAAATGTATGAACAAATTAAAATTCTTAGTATCATCATTTAATAATATTTAAACAATCATATATATACGGAAATTGTTAAATTATTATAAAATAAGTAATTATAGGGTTAATTATACTTTTAATTCTTATAGTTTGATTTAAATTTTATTGTAATTCTTATAGTTTCAATTGAACAATTTAGTCTATATACTTTTAAGTTTAGTTTCGATTCAATCATTTCCTCTAAATTTGAGATAAAAATTAATAATTTTAAGACACTTGTCAATTTCTTAAGATTGACACGTAGAAAAATTAACAAAAATTTAGATGACATGACGAAAGTGGATACGAATTTAAAATGTAGAGACCAAATTGTTGAATTTAAAAGAGACTAAAGTGAAATTTAAATCAAAATATAAAGATGGAAAATGTGATTAACTCATAATTGTATTGAAAAGTAAAATTTATTATTTATCATTAATTGTATTATTAATTAATAATAAGGTTAATTACACTTTCGATGGTGCTACATACATTAATTAGTGTACATACTAGTGTACCAACTAATGTTATGATATCATTAATGACCTTATTTATTATACAAATTACAAATACTCAAAACCTCTAAAATTATGCTACATCATCTGTTGATATATTAGTATGTACACTAATTAGTGCATATGACATTATTCTTACACTTTTTATCTTTGTAATTTGATTTAAATTTCACTTTAGTCCGTATAGTTTCAAATTAAACAATTTATTCCCTTCACTTGAAGTTTAGTTTCAATTTAGTAATTCCGTTTAAATTTTTATTAACTTGTTTTCTCTCTGTCACGTTGGAAAATTTACAAATATTCTAAAATTATTAATTTTAATCTTGGAAAAACTAAATTGAAACTATACTAAGGATTAAAGTGAAATTTAAATCAAATTACAGAGGTGAAAAGTATAATTAACCTTAATAATAGGGTAAATTACAAATATGTCCCTTGTAGTTTGCTTAAATTAAAGATATTCTCCTGTGATTTTAAAAATTACAAATAACCATTGTTAGAATTTTTATTTAAAATAATTAATAGAAAAAATAAAATTTCTAACTACTCTTCTATACAATAATAAAGTTAATGACTTGTTATATTAAAATATATTTCTGATATCAATAAAAAATGTTGATTGACTTGATAATTTATTAATAAAATGGTTAATTTGTTATACAATTAGAAACTTGAAAGGGATAAAATGTAATTTTTAAAATTACAAGAGCAATTCATATTTTAAGAAAATTTTAAGAGATGCATTTATAATTTACTGTTAATAATATTACTTGTCAATAATAACATGTATTATACTTAATTTTTATCCCAATCAAGATGATTTTTTTTTTATTTATTACAACGGTGATATCATATCTCCATTAATACGTGATATCAATATGCAATTATAATTTACCATGTAAGCATGATATATGCCACAATATAGATAGGTTAGTGAGGTGAATTAAAAGATCTCACATGTTTGATTTCAAAAAATTGAATCTACTTTTAAGAAGATTATTCAGCTTGTTTGGTTTTAATTTGTAGAAAATTTTATATTTTTATTTTTTGTATTTTAATATTTTTAATGATTTTTTTTTAATATTTGAAGTAATTTTATTTTTTTTTAATTTAAATTTTTAGATACACCTAACATAAATACATCTAAAAAGTATAATATTTATGAAAAAAATCTTTAAAAAATAAACCAAATACCAAAAAATACAAAAAAATATGAAAATTTAGTACATTTTTCGTATTTTTGTGTATTTATTAATTTTTAAAAATATTTTTTCATAAATATTTTACTATTTAGATACATCTAAGTAAGGTGCATTTAAAAAAGTAAAAAAATTACTTAAAATTTTAAAAATATTCACTAAAAAAAAAATGGCGAAAAACAAAAAACTCAGTTTTCAAAAAACTGAAACCAAACAAACTGACTATTTTTTATTTTTTGTATTTTTTTGTTTTTAGTAAATCATTTTAATATTTACACAATTTTGTTTTTATTTTTTTAGATACACCTAATCTAAATACGCTTAAAAAGTATAATATTTGTGAAAAAAATTCACCAAATACAAAAAAGTACCCAAAAAAATTGAAAATTCAATACATTTTTGTATTTTTTTTTTTTGCATCCAATGAATTTTTTAAAATATTTTTGTATAAATTATATATATTTTTTAATATATTAAGATTAAGTGAATCTAAATTTTTTTTTAAAAAAAATTTAATTTGAATTAAAACTTAAAAAAATATTTTTAAAAATTAAAAATCAAACAAGATTATATTTAGGCCTCGTTTGGGAACAAGCTTTTTAGTAATTTTTTGGCTTTTTAGTTAAAATATGATATAAAAAAATTAGTATATTTGGGATGACTTTTTGATATTTTACGAAAAGATGTACAAAAAATAGAAAGAAAATAGAATCTTTGAATTTTTTGTATAGGTTGTTGGCTTTTTAATTTTTTTAGTGACTTTTTGACTTTTAAATTAAAAACTGATGTTACCAAACGAGGCCTTAGACATTATTTGATATCCTCGATAAAAGTATATATATATATATTTTTATTTTTTTGGTCATATCATTTTATTATTTTTTTATAAAAATTTTAAAAATATATTTATTTAAATAATTACAAACACCCTCCTATATAGTGAAAGAGTAATGATTCATAACTCTAAATTTAGAACTCTAATAATAGCTCTAATGATGTGACATGGAGCCAAAAAATAAATAAATAAATAAAACAAAAATAAAATACATAGATCAAATCATTCATGAGTGGGTACCACTGTCACATAAATAAAACTCTCATTACAACTCCACTTTTAATGTTCTTAGAGAATCTCCAACGGTTAACCAAAATTTTCATCAAATCTGAGTAAAAAAAACCCAAGTTCCTCAATTTGATATCAGTCGCTCCAATAGTTTTCATCAAAAGAAAGGAGACGTCCGGGAGGACGACTAGCCGGTTGACTGGACAAGGAAATTGAAATTTTCCCCCCCCCATTTCACACCATTAATCCTTGACTCCACAAATTTCTTGTAAAACCCATCAAGATCTTCCTCTTCTGACATTGAAATTCCATTCAGTGTTATTCACATTCAGTGTTGTTGATGATATATACAAAAATAGCAGAAATCAGAAGGTATTTTTGGCTGTACTAGAAGAAGAGTAAAGGAAGAATTGTCTTGGTAACTCTCTCTCTCTGTTCCAAATTTGTGTTCCTTGTTTTAGGGTTTATATATATATATATATACATACATACTAAAGATGGAGAAGAGAAAAACTAAGAAGTTATCAAAATTTGTAATTGAAATTAAAATCTAACGTTAATTATATATAAGTAATTGCACAGGAATAATTTAGGAATAAAACCAAGAAATGTTTGCGCTTTTATATAATAGAAGATTATATATATATATGTGTGTATATGTATGTGTGTGTAATTGTAATTTGTTGGTTATATGAACTCTGGCACATTTCACAGGCCAACAAGAATTGAAGCAGATTGAAGTAGTGTGCATGCACCGGTTGACCGGTGGGGCCCACCTGTAACGTTCCCGTACGTTAAATTGGTGAAATCTCACCCATCCTTAATTTGATAAAATTTTTGCTCTATTCTCAGTTTGATATCAGTTTAGTGAAACCATTAGAGAGGAAAAAGGTGACTTTTTTCATCAAATTCAAATTTGATGCTAAATTACAAGCAACATTGGAGATGGTCTTAAACATTTTTATAGTGAAATTCACCTTTTATTGAGCAGTAATCATACCTCTAATATAGACATGATATTATCACCGTTACACTTAAATTTTATTGAAGAACATGATAGAATAGTAGAGGAGTAATATTAAAAATTTTAAAACTTTTAGGATTGGTTTGGCAAGTGTAGAAAAAGCTAAAAAGTCAAAAAATTATTAAAAAAGTCAAAAAGTTAACACTATTTATCAAAAAAAATATAAAAAAATTAATATACAAATATTAAATACAAATCAACTTTTTGCCCATCAATGTACTAACGCGAGGCCAACTTCAGTGAAAGGAAAAAAAATAAAAAATTACATGTGTACATTCATTAAATTGGATGGTAAAATTGGGTCCATGAGGACCTACCATGGGTCCTGTTTTAATAATCCGAACTGTTCAAGATGTAGAACTCATTTAGTACTATATGTGTTTTAAAAAATCACGTCTATCGAATATCGCTAACTACATGATCAAATCAGTTTTGTATAAAAATTGGATGGTGTTATAATTAACAGTTGACAAAAAAAACTAACACGATCAGATATCTATCGATATCCAATTAACGTGATTTTTACGATTTTATAGTACTCGATGAGTTCTACACATTGACCGGTTTCGATAAGAAAAATGGGACCTGTGGTGGGCCCCTACGAGCCGAACAACACTGTCCAATCAAAGTCCAAAAAGGAGGCAATCTTTTCCCATGTATTCACCAAGTCACTGCACTGTCCATCCGTACGGCGTACTATACTATCTTCTCCTACACACTTCTTTATACAATTTTTTAATACATATTTTTTCATAAAAAGTCAAAAAGTTAACCCAAGCATCTATTTTTTTTTCTGAACTTTTTAATCTAAAAAGATAAAAAATATATTTATTTAAAATATCTCAAACAATCCCTTATTAAATATTTTATATAAAAAAAATTTATTTAATGTGAGTTTCATATAAATCTTATACTTATATAAAATATTTAATAAAATTTTGTAAAGTCTCTAATATTTTTGATAGTGCCGTTATGTTAGTTCAGTCTCTGAAGTCATCGTGAATGCTAACCCTGTTCCCAAGAGAGAGAAAAAGAAAAAGAGACAAGCCAGCTGGAGCCAGCTGGAGGTACTATCTGTCTCTATAAATATGAAGAACAAAGCATTCGATGATCGATCAATCAGGGAAGGGCCAGTTCGCAAAGTACAGTCCGTACAGTTGCTGTTTTCATATAGTAAGTACTTTTGAATTTGATTAAAAAAAAAAAAAAAAAGTACTTTTGATTGATGATGCTATTGTCTTTAATAATTAAAAAACACTTAAGTACTGCCAACTGAAAATTATGTCCACGTCATCACAATTCCTTCCCTTTCATGGATCGACCTCAGTACCAGCAAGTTAAATGTCATTTTTAATTTTTTAAAAAAATTCTTTTTAAAGAAATATATAAAAAAATAGAAAAATAATTTTACTTAAAAGATTTAAAAAATCAATTAATTAATTTTTAGTCTAGCTTACAAGCCTTGAGATCTCAAATTTTTATTTGAGTGATGATTGAGACCCATACCTCTATAAGATCTTTACAAATCTGAATCATTCATGATGTGGACCACACATAATATGAAGGGTTAGGATCACTTTGGGATTGTGAAAGTCATCCCCAAAAGGGGTCTCAAACATTTCCTTTCTTATTTTTGAGGTTAGTCATTTAAGTGATAGCACATATGATTGGTAAGACGAACTTTTTAAGTTTGGATGAATCCTAAGGGTGAGCATGGTTTGAATTGGATCGGATTGGAGTAAAATCAGGACCAATCCGTTATCTACGGATCTTGAAAAATTAGAACCAATCCAATCCGTTTAAATCATGGAACCAATCCGAACCAATTTATTTAAACACGGATTGAATCGATTTAGGATCACGGATTTACATAATTAAATAACAAAAAAATATATACAACACTTTAATTTCATAAAAATATAAATATAGCATTATATTAGTTTCACAATAGCAATATGTCTTTTTATAATAGCGACAAACTGTTCTAGAATTTAAGCAACCATAAGAAAATTAGTTCCACCATAAGTATTTAGACCATTACAAATTAACACTAAAAACTAGCAAACAAAAGTAATAAAAGAAAATACTATGCAAGTTTAGATTTGGATTTAAGTTTTATATGAAATAAGAGAAGATACTATGCATGAGGCTGTATAATAAAAATATAGACTATTTGTATACGGTCCGGATCGGTTCCAATCCAGAACTATGGGGTTTCATCTGGAACCAATCCGTGAATTACGGATTTTTAATTTTTCAATCCGGAACCGAACCACGGATCTAAAAAACCAATCCAAACCCTCTTGGATTGACCTGATCGATCGGATTACGAATTTCACGGATTCCTTACTCAGCCCTAATGAATCCTACTCAATGTCAGGCTTGAATCCATGCCTGTGTGTAAGTTCGTGACTCACCGCTACATAATTAAGTGATTCTGCTATGTAATACCACTTAAGGGTAATCAGGGCGAAAGGATGTGGGGGCCAGGGGGTCACGTGCCTTCCCTGATTTTTTCAATTTTTTTTTGTTTTTTTTTGTTTTTTTGAGCTTACACACAGTTCCTTATATACATAATACACAGCAGCCCACTTTGGCAGCCCACGCACTAACACACGCTTAATTAATTATTTTTTTGATTCATGGGAAAACACTATCGGCAAAAAGTTTTTTTTTTTTCTTCTTCTTCTTTATCTCTTTGTTGTTTTGCAATTTACCAACTCACGATTAACCAGATTAGGATCACACAAAACAGATTTGGGATCACACTACAAGTTTGATATCTTCTCTTCATTGTTTACAAGTAACTTTATTTACGATTTTTTATTTTTAAATAAAAATTATGAGTATCAATTTATAGTTATTTGTTAAGTTTTGATTTGTAAAAAAATTTGATTTGTTATTATTTATGTTAAAATAAGAGATCTTGATATGTTAAAATTATGAATCTTAATTAGTGGTGATTTATATTAGAAGTAGGGATTTTGGTTTGTTGTTGTTTGTGCTAAAATTAGGGATTCGATTTGTGCTACAATTAAAAATATTAATTTCTAATATTTGTTATTTAAATTAGGGACTTTCATTTGTTATAATATTGGTATATTAGAAATTTTATTTGTTATGATTTGTGTTAAATTTAAATTTTTTGATCTGTATTAAAATTGGAGATTTTGATTTGTGAGGGTTTATGATTTTGATTATGAATTTTTATTTTGATTTTGATTTTTTAAAACACTCATGGAGAAATATTTCAAAAGAAAATCAAAGTTGGAATCATCTCTTCCTCGAGAAGAAGATTATAATTATTCTTCCGAAAACAAAGTGGCAGAGACATCAACTTAGTAAACCTTCCTGCAGATCCAGGACTACGGTCCCGGATTATGGACTATAATGCGAATGATCGAGACTAAATTCGTAGGGTATATCTACAAAAAGGTCCTTGTCAACCTCGTGATAATAATTTTTCACAAAAATCATTTGGACAAAAACATCGGCAATTTAATCGGGGCTTGGTCTAGTGAATTTTCTAATTGGTTGGAGTATAAGCGTAGCAAAAGATAACATTTTGTTTATGTTGTTATCTTTTCAAACCCAATATTGGAGATCAAGTTGGTGGTGATTTTTTTTATTGGTGAAGGTTTCTCAAATTGGAAGAAAAAAGAAAAAATTCAGAATTATGTTGGAGGTCCCAATAGTGCTCATAATCAAGCTTCAAGTAAATGTTAAGACTTGTTAAACCAAAATCAACATATTCAAACGATTTTTTTCAAACAATCTGATCAAACTCGAATTGAGTATCGAACCCGTTTGAGTGCATCGATTGATTGTGTCAAATTTCTTTTAAGACAATGACTTGCGTTTCGTGGTCATAATGAATCTGAAAATTCAACTAACTAAGGAAATTTTCTTGAACTTCTTAATTTTCTTGTTAATCATAATGAAGATGTCAAAATGGTTGCATTGAGCAATGCTCCACAAAATCTCAAGTTGACATCTCCTGATATTCAAAAAGATATTCTAAATGTGGCCACATTTGAAACTATCAATGTGATTATTAGAGATCTTGGTGATGTACTTTTTTCTATTTTGATTGATGAAGCTCGTGACATATCAATCAAGGAGCAAATGGAAATTGTAATACGATATGTTGACAAAAAAGACCAAGTGATTGAGTGCTTTTTGGGTATTGAGCATGTTGCTAATACAAATGCTCTCTCACTCAAACAAGCTGTGGAAAATTTATTCTCCAGACTTAGATTGAGTATTTTCAGATTGCGGGGTCAAGGATAAGATGGGGCTAGTAATATACAAGGTGAGTTCAATGGTCTTAAAACACTTATACTGAAGAGAATCCTTGTGCATATTATGTTCATTGTTTTGCTTATCAATTGCAATTAGCACTTGTAGCCGTGGCAAAGAATCATGATCAAATTGCTTTACTTTTCACTTTGGTTTTTAATGTGGTGAATGTTGTTGGAGAATCATGTAAACGCCGAGATATTATTAGGGAGAAACAAGCTGCAAAAGTTGCTGAGACACTTAATACTAGAGAACTATCTAGTGGCCAAGGCTTAAATCAAAAAACTAATCTTAAACGTGCTGGTGATACACGTTGGAGTTCACACTATGGTACTTTAGTTAGCTTGGCTGGTATGTTTTCAACAGTGATTGATATGCTTGAAATGATTTCAGAGGATGGTTCAAATTCAGAACAATGAGCAGAAGCAAATGTATTGTTGGACTCAATTCAATTATTTGAGTTTGTATTTAACCTTCATTTGATGAAAACAATATTGGCTATTAGAAGTGAGTTATTGCAAGCACTACAAAGGAAAGATCAAGATATTGTTAATACCATGAATTTAGTTCAAATTTCTAAAGTATGGCTCCAAAAGATGAGGGAGAGTGGGTGGACATCTTTACTTGATGATATTTTGTCTTTTTGTGAAAAGCATGAAATTGATGTTCCTCAAATGGATGATATGTTTGTAGCTCGAGGGAGAAAAATACGCAATGCTCAAGAAATTATAAACTTACATCACTATTACACTAAGTTATTCTACACTGTTTTGGATATGCAAATTCAAGAATTAAATGCTCATTTCACTAAGTCGAACACTGAGTTGTTACTTTGTGTGGTATGTTTGAATCCATCTAATTCTTTCTCTAGTTTTGACAAGAAAAAGTTAATTCATCTTGCCGAATTTTATCCCAAAGAATTTTCTTCAGTGGAGCTCATGGTAATGATCAACTTGATACATATATTATCGACATGCTATCCAGTAATGAGTTATCAAGGTTGAATGGAATTGTCGATCTTGCTAAGAAAATGGTGGAGACTGGAAGAGACAAAATATATCCATTGGTGTATTTGCTCTTGACTTTAACATTAATTTTGCCTGTTGCAACTGTTACTGTTGAGAGGGTATTTTCAGCTATGCATATTGTGAAGAATCGATTGCAGAACCGAATGGGTGATGAATGGATGAATGATAGCTTGGTTGTCTACATTGAGAGAGATTTTTGATGGCATTGACAATGATACTATCATGGAAAGATTTCAAAAGATGAAAACTCGTCAGGGTCAATTGTAAAAGTTTAAAATTAATTTTTTTTTATAATAAATATTAATTTTTAATATTTAATATTAGCTTGAAAAATTATTATTATGTTATTGTTATTGATTGAGGAAGAAAAATTCTGAGATTATAATTAATAGGTGCCCCCTACATTAAATTCCTAACTCCGCCACTGAGGGTAACCTCTGGGCCTCGACTCCTTAGGGTCAAACCTAGAAGTCATCCCTATGTGATTAGGCTTTATTTATTTATTTAAAGTAAATTCTAAATACACCATATGAGGTTTGTTTAAAATATAAATTATTTTTTATAATTTGAAAATTTACAAATATTTTCTTGATAGAATTTTTAACTTAACAGAATTAATTAAAAAGTGAAATTCATAATTGTTTCTTATATAGTAATAAAATCATTTAAATTATTAATTAAAATACATTTTGATATCATTAAATACTATTAATTGATTTGATGGTTTATTAATAAAAATGGTCATTTATTATGAAATTAAAATTTTCAAAGGATGAGATGTAATTTTCTAAAAAAAATAATAATAATAATTTATACGTTTTTTTAAATTGTTAAAGCAACCAAATTGTGTGCTCATTTAGGAGCTCCATCTTATCTTATCCTCTATTTCATTTTGTGAGATTATTGTAGGTAAGTAACACTAAGGATTCCAAATGTTTTATCAATATTTTTATCAAATGTTTCAGATGGTGTGGGATCCACATGTGGGTCCCACATCCATGTAAGACATTTAGTAAAAATATTAGTAAAATATTTGGGATCCTGAACATTTTTCATTTTAGATCTGTAATGATGGTATGAATCATTTTTTTTTCCCGTAATTTTAATTGAAAATTGTTGTGTAAAAAACTTGTTCAGTCTAATTTTGGTGAATAAATGTACAAATTGAATTTTATTTTATAAAACAAATAGTTTAAGTTTAAATTTACAATTGTCATCAATTTAAAAAATAAAGTATAATCTGTTCATGTATTTAGTAATGTTTGGTGAAATTGATTTTTCACGAAACTCATCTTTATTGTTGGATCTATTAGATGAACAATTTGAATTATAGTTATGAGTCGAAGTGAGGCCACATAATAGAGTATAGAGGGTTATGGAGGAGCCATTACCTCATTTGTGAATCCGATTCTCTACAATTATTTTTCTTAAACTAATTTTAGAGTAATTTTTAGATGATTGAGATTTAATTTTACAAAAGTTAAGAGTACAATAATCAATTGACATTCCAATTGTCAAACCATAGACTTACCACTTAAAAATCACTTTACAAAGAATCACTATAGAGGATCCTGACTCTGAGCATGGATCTTTTAGAGTAATTTTTTCTAAATTAAACTTACAGTAATGTGCTGTATGGTTAAGATATAGGCCTTATTTGGAAATTGATTTTTTAGTACTTTATAACTTTGTTAACTAAAGAAAAAAGTTATCTTTGGAAATGACTTTTGTTAATTGTATGAAAAAACATGAATGATGAGTGTGTATGAATTGAATTTTTTGGTAGACTTTTGTCTTTTTGCTTTTTTAATAAGTTTTTGGGATTGAATATTTTAGTGATTTTTTTATTGTCATTTTTTTCCCCTTCTTTAGTTCGATTCTACTTTACTAGATGAATCGAAAAAGTAAAAAACAATTGGCTTTTCAATGTTTTAAACTATTTTATTTTTATTTTTAGACTTGTTTATACAAGATGAATTTGAAATTTTTGACATAATTTGAAAAAAAAAATTACTAAAGAAAAAAAAAATGTTAAAAATATAATTCTTTTAACTGCATGCCAAACACCCCACTCTAGCTTTTTAACTTTTAGTTTTTTTTTTTTAAAAAAAAATAAAATTATTCTTGGTTTTTTTTTTTGGTCCGAAAAACTAATTTTTAGGTGTAACAAATCGCTTTAAGATCTTCAACATTACAATTTGTCCTAATTTATAATGCAAGTTGGTGGGTGGGATTACTTTGGCACGAACACTAAACTAATTTTTTTAATTTATTTTATTTTGATATATTGTGATTGAGATAGAATTACCAAATTAAAATTAGACCTAAAGTATATTGATCAAATTATTCAAATTGAAATAAGAGGAATCTAAAGTAAAAATTTAGTCAAAATTTAAGGGTAAACAAATTTAATTTATGCCCATAAAATAGAGTGGTTATTGGGTGCTTTTGGAATACAATCATGTGATACTTCAAGGTGTTGTAATTGGTGGAGAACGTAAGACCCATAATTTTGTGCCGGATGAATGATAAACATGAGGGAGCATAGTAAATGATTTTTAGTGAAAGAATATGAAACCCTAGCACTCTAGAAGTATTGAATTATTTTTCCAAAAAATGATTGGAAGCTTTTATCTAAAAAAAAAAAATATGAGAAAGACCATAATCCATTAGTGTGAAATCCATAATCTCTACACATTTTAAATTAAACCATACAATAATAAAATAAAATAAAATAAAATAAAAAGTTGGATAGGGGCGCTACTATTAAAGGTGTGCCACTTTTTCAAAGGAATTATAACATATTGTTAATGCAAGTAAACAATTTCCTCCATTCTAAATAAATAAATAAAAAATAGACAATTTCCTAGTTTTTAATGCAAGTTGGGATGGATTGTTTTAGCATGAATTTTAAACTTTAACATCTTAAGTTTAATTTAATTTAATAATGCATTTAGTTTCAGTTGATATATAATATTTATGTACTTTGAAGCTATGCACTTTTTAAAAAGGGTTAAACTATAATAAGTTCTACAATTTTAATATAATTATATTTATCTTTATTTTAGTAAGACTAAAATGAATTAAAAGTAATACATAAGGATAAATAAGAAAAAAAAAAATCATCTATTTTCTATATATTTGAGGAACGGATTATTGATACAAATAGAACTAAATATTTTATAAATTAAAATCTTAAGAGAGTTCATTATTATTAAGCCAAAATTATAGGATTTCTTGTATTTTTTTCAAATTTTAAAGGAGGTCAGTGTAATTTATCATTTTTTAAAAAGAAATTATATCATGTACATATATATATATATATTTGATAATGTGATGTCTCGCTTAGTTTGCGCATATCTCGAGTAATCTCAGGACCTTTACTTAACGACTGGAAAAACCTCTGGTAACCTTTCAGGATGAATTGAATTCAAAATTTGGAATTTTATCATCAAATTTTTACCGCTACTAAACTAATATACTAAAAAATATGTTTATATATAATTTGTGATTTGAAAATTATCCTATGATGTATCTTTTAAAGACTTAAATTTGTGTGATGTGGGTCACACTCAAAATGAATATTTACTTTATTTTTAACTTGACTTGTGAAATATGTATATTTTATTTATATTTGACTTCTCAGCATATAGACTTATTAATATTGTTTTGATCTACTAAAGCATAAATATATGTAATGTGTTTGACTTCCCTTCATATAGACTTATTAATATTATTTTGATATACTAAAATATATATATATATATCATTTTTTGTTTAACTTCTATACACATAAATTTATTGATATTGTTTGATATACTAAACCATGAACATCTAATATCATTGGTCTCAATGCCATTACCTAATTTTACCTAATTTTCACTAGGCTATGGGCCTAAAAAAAAGAAGTGTGTACACCTTATCTAATGTATCCGTCTTTAATTATAGCTTAATTTATTGACATTAATGAGCACACTTCTTGAACGCCGTCATAACTGGATTATGCTGATCATGAAAACATCAACATAAAAGTGCTCAATACATGTCACTGAAAAAAAACAAAAAGAAGGGATAATAGTGAAGATATCAAATTTTCTATTAAATAAATCACTAAATGTTTATGTGAGACATTTAATTATTTATTTAATAGAAAATTTGAAACTTATAGTATTAGAAAATACTATAGACCCGAAATAATTTACTAAATTTTTTATCAAACCTCTCACATGGGTGTGGAACTCACACAAATCCACATGTGTCTGGGACCCACACCTATGTGAGAGATTTGATGAAAAATTTGATAAATTATTTGGAGTCCCTAGCATAACTATCACGACCCAACCTCCGTTCCAAGGGAATAGAGAGGTGACCGGCTAGTAATCCCATATTACCAAAGGACTACTTAAGAGTGATACAAGAATAGTGGTTGGCAAAAGCCTATAAATAATAAAATATAACATTCAATCAGTTGTGAGACTTAAATGAAACCAAAATGAACTTCCATACACATATATGTACACATCTATATTAGTCCATGTCAAACTTGTGTACAAAAACAAGAACATCAATTAGGGAGTAAATCCCAATAACAAAATCAGTCAAACTAAAAGGCTTTAAAACAAAACTATTACACTAAATCACAATGTCAAAAGGGTAAATTCTGCACCATCCAGAAGCCTTAGAGCTTATCCAATAGGAACCCTGAAGTGAGGCATAGCAGTTGACTTCACAAAATAGAGGGTATGTTGATGCCAATAGGTCCGGTCTTGAGCTTGATCACCTATATTTACATATATAAAAGTGATGTAGAGCCCAATGAATAACAACTACGTAAAGGGGTTATGAATGATATCCTTTCAGTAATTTAAAATAGTCAATTTCATCAATGAATAAGTTCCTTAAATCAGTATGTCATAACAAGTCAATTGTAGCAATCATACGTAGTACATCCATTAGCAGAATAGTACAGTAAGTCTTAAAAGACCACAACAGTCAATTTGATGGCCATCAACATAGTAAACAGTAGTTCCAAGAATTGGAACTGACAGAAATCCCTGTAACAATAGTAGTACCAGTAATAGTAACAGATATTAAGGATGCCACGAATACATTTCATAAATAGGATGATCATTCATTCAGTAAAAAGTACCATTTCAAAAACAGAGCATATTATCAAGCAAAAAATATTTTTAATTTAAACATAACTTTATAACGTTGTTACTCACAGTTGGCTCATTGAATCACGTGATCACGGTGCAACGTTTGACCCACACAAATACATTCAAGCACAACGTTTCAAAATACAATTCATTCATTTAGTCGGCTTTTGACCTACTTAGTTCATTCGTTACTTATTCGCTAACTCGTTCCCCATCGTTCATTCATTTATTCGTGTTCATGTTATGTAAGGCCTCGGTGTCCCACATCGGGAATAGAGGGAGAGTTCCTAGGTTATAAAAGTAAAAACCTGGACCCTTATATAGCATCGAGGCCTTTTCCCAGGTGGTGAAATCCCTATTGGAACTCCCCAGTTAAGCGTGCTTAGGCTGGAGTAGTTCTAGGATGGGTGACCCACTGGGAAGAACAAATCCGTGCGGGCGTAGCCTAAAGCGGACAATATCGATGATGTGTGAAGGGTCGGGGCATTACAAATGGTATCAGAGCCGACTCTCCGGAGTACCGAGTGTGGGCCCCTGGCGTCTCTCGGTATATGTGGGCGGGCTTGTGAGCTGGCAGGCTACTGCACGGGGATGTGTAGCCCTAAGGGGAGGTGATTGTAAGGGCCCGGTGTCCCACATCGGGAATGGAAGGAGAGTTCCTGGGTTATAAAAGTAAAAACCTAGACCCTTATATAGTATCGAGGCCTTTTCCCAGGTGGTGAAATCCCTATTGGAACTCCCCAGTTAAGCGTGCTTAGGCTGGAGTAGTTCTAGGATGGGTGACCCACTGGGAAGAACAAATCCGTGCGGGCGTGGCCCAAAGCGGACAATATCGATGATGTGTGAAGGGTCGGGGCGTTACATGTTATGTATATGAATGTGAAATACTCATGAAAACCATGCTAATAGGGCCCGGAAGTCGGGAAAACGGAAAGAAAACAAATCGAGACTGCCTTGTAGGCTGTACGTGCGGTAGACCTGGCAACTCGTGTGATGGATTTGGTTGCTCGTGTGGAGCCAAAGCAGAATGGAAAGTGAGGAAGGGAAAGGTAGGCCGCTCGTGCGGGGCCTCAGGCCGCACGTGCGGTTTGGGTTGAGTTTCAATCCGAAAATCTACTTCAAATTTGAAGCTCAACTTTTGCAAACTCATCTTCATTTTCATGCAATTCAAAACGCCTAACTCACAAAGCATGTTGAATGAACAATTTCTAACTTCAAGCTAAAACATGACTTTAAACCAAACCCAATTTCCATGTAAAAAGGTCAAAACTTTGAATTTGAGTACAAAATCAAGAACCATGCAAATGTTGAGTTCCAAACTCAAAATCCATGGAGTTTCTTCCTCCATCTTCAAGAATCATACAATAAATCATGTGTATGAACAAGAATTCAATGAAAAATAGGCCAAACACGTTGATATTTTAAACTAATTTCTTTACAACAACAAATCCCTACTTAACCATGCGTTCATTCAATTTAGGCTTCACTTTTAAAGGATTACGAGTGAAAATGACTCAAATTCAAGAAATGATGGAGAAATTCATACTTAGAGCTGATTATTTAAGAAGATCCATTCAAATCTCTCTTGTTCTTCTTCTTCCTCTCTTTCCCTTCTTGAGTTCTCTCTCTGTCTCTCTCTCTCTTTCTCCCCAACAAAACACACTTAGTCTATATTCTTCTTCTTATTTTGTTGACTAGATTCAAGGAGTGTAATTAATTCATTAATGCTTTTTAAATCCTAGTTTTATATAAGTTTAGCCTAATTAATTGATTTAAATCAATTTTACTCATTTAACTCAATTCTCTTAACAATCCACTTCAACTTATACTAAATTTAATCATACTACTATGAATCAGGCTCTAATTCCCTATTCCAACTCTTTACTTTTAACCTTATGGTTTCTTAATTCAGACAAGTTTATTTCTATTCTCTATATATCTGTTCATATTATCACAAGGCCAATAACACATGGCACATCATTAGCATATACACATATAGGCAAATCACATACTTAGCAATTAATTGAGGAGGTGATTGTTACAATCTCTCCTCTTTAGGATGTTTGGTCCTCGAAACTTAGTTACCATCTTCCGGGAAGAACATAGGGTTTAACGGAAAGAGCTTGGGATATCTTTTCTTCATATCGTCTTTCCTTTTCCAAGTTGCATAAATGCCACCGTGATTTTGCCAATCCACTTTCACCAAGGGGATATCCTTGTTCCTCAACTTTTTAATGGGCCGATTTACAATTTGAATATGTCGTTCTTCATACGTATAGTCATTACTTAAAAGCACGTGATTAGGCTCAATGACATGAAGAGGGTCTCGGAGATAATCCTGCAACATAGAAACATGAAACACATTATGCATTTGCTCCATATCGGGAGGAAAAGCTACATGATATGCCATTGGATTAATTTTCTCAACGATTTTGTACAGTTCAATGTACCGAGGTGCCAACTTGCCCTTGGTTCCAAAACGAGTTTGGCTTTTCATTGGTGTCACTTTAATAAAGATATGATCGCCCACTTCGTATTCTCTATCTCGTCTTCGAATATCTGCGTAGCTTTTCTGTCGGCTTTGTGTTGTCTTTAGCCATTGTTGAATTAACTTCAATTTTGTGCAATGCGTTAGGATTGTACCCTCGGTTAAAAACATTGGGTGCGCTCGGTGTTCACACCACCTTTCCGCTTCTCACATGTGACGCGTTAGGATTGTACCCCCAGTTAAAAACAGCAGGTGTGCCTGTTGTTTACACCATTTTTTCTCCTCTCGTATGTGACGCGTGAGGATTGTTTACCTCGGTTAAAAAATATCAGGTGCACCTATTTGTTCACGCCACTCTTTCTCCTATCGCGTAAGACGTGTTAGGATCTCGGTTGAGACCTCGGGTGCGCTCGATGGTTACATCGCCCTTCACCTTTCCTACGCAACGAGTAGTTAGGTCTGCATTTTCTTACATCCTTTCTACGTGAGATGTAGTTTGGTTTGTGCTTTCTTTGTCCTTTTCACGTGAGACGTATCTGTTTATTCACTTCTTTCCGTGTGAGACACGACGGGATTTGTTTTGTTTTGATTTGCGTTTTTGTTTAAACGTTGCATTCTTGTTTAGATTATAGCGTTGTTTCATTGTTTTATTGGCATTCAAGTGTTTCATTGCATTGTTTCATTGCATGATCATAAGTTAATTGTTGTATTTCGTTTGCTCTTTGCCCTCGAGTTCAATCTTTGCATTTATGTCTTGATTTCTTGCCCGAGCCTTGCGGCCTTGTCAAATGGATCTTCTCTGGGTTTTGACATTCACTCATGTCACTTTATGACTTCAAGCTCTGTCAAAGAGGGGCAACTGTAGACACCCCATTTTTGACCGCCCGCAAGGCTCGAGCGCTTTGCTCGGTACACTCGATGATGAAAGTGGTGTTGTGTATGGTTCAAGGTCTCAACGAAGGGTCCATGTTTAAAGCTCCAAAACAATACCAAACCTCCCATATTCCCACTGATTATACCTAAGAAATCTATTTTTACACATTGTGTCACCCTATGCTGAGTCTGAAGCAGAAAAACAAGAGAACCCATTGAGACCCGGCTGTGGCTATTGAAGGCCGACCGTGCCTTAGTAACGAAAAACACTATTTTGGGCAGGAGCCCGCTAGCTATCCATTTTTGAAGATATTTATAACCCCTCTTGCTCAAATTCTATAAAAACGACCATATATCTCTATTTTGAGGGTTGAAGAATTTCTAAAAAGCCTATACACCACCTTTAGAGCTCCTTCTTCTCATTCTTCTTGTGCAAGCAACTCTTTAAGCAAACCTACCACCTTAAACCTATATCCATACACCGTATACACCTTCACACCTTCGCCTAGGAACCTTGGTTGAGCCTTGAACACCATAATTCAAGCTTAAGAGTGTCTTGAGACTTAATTTGATTCATAAGCAAAGCTCACTTCTTTGAGAGGTATAAGCTTGCCATCCTTCTTTTTACTTCTTCTTCTATCTATTGTTATCTAGTTCTTGTAGTTTTGTGTTGTTTTGATTCTCTTCCAAGTGTTTGAGTTTGGGTTTGGAGAGCTACCAAAAGGGTAGAGAGAGTTTATACTCTTTCTCACACCTTTACTTATAGCTCAAACCCTTACTTTTACACTCTTTTTCTTTGCTTTCTAAATTGATTTTCAGAGTTAAAAAAGAGGCTAAAAATCATGCTTTGAAGTCTCAAAAGTGGAGGGGTTAGTCACCCCTCCTTGTTCTTGTTTACTAGCTTTGTTTTCTCTCTTTGTTGTTTAGCTTTTTAGGCTCCTTTCATGTACTTTGAGCGACTATTTTTCAATTCTTGAGGGCTGTTTAGGGGCTATTCTAAGTTATTTTAATAGTTCATGCTTTGATTAGCTTGGTTGTTGTCTCATAAGTTTTCCTACATAGTTTGTTGTATATTTTCTTAGTTTTTCCTTAACTAACTTTCAGGTTTAAGAACTTCATTTTAATAAATCAATTTGCTATTCATTTCTTTCCTTTGAGAGTTGTTTCAATTGATTGACGGTTATTCCAAACATGAACTAGTGATTTATGCTTAATGAATTAATCTCTATGAAGGTTCATCGCCAACGGTGTAGTCTCTTTTTCATGTTGAGAATCACCTCCCGTTTGACATATTTCTCACTTAATGGACGTAATCTCTAGTAAACGTAACTATCATCTTGGACTTAATGGATTAAAGGATGGCAAAGACTAGTGAATTTGGCTTAAAATGAACCAACCCACCTAAAGAAAATGAGTTATGTTACTTGGGGTTCAACTGGACGTTATGCCGAATCCATTGTGTCAAGGGTTATATTATATCAATTCATAATGTTTTGATGAATCTTGAAGCGTTTCTACCTCTCTTTTTGAGTTTACTCTATGATAGGAGGGAAGTGTGGTTATTGTTCCTTTCATTTATTGATTTTTGTCCAAATTGTACTCGAAATCATCAAGCAATCAACTTGCTCATTAATGGTTTTAGAAACAATTCCAATCTTCTCTCGAGGCTTTCCCATGATAGAGAAGTGTAAAAGGGACAAACAGAATTCAGAACACACTGTCTACACTATTTTCATTTCAGAGCACAAAACAGAATTTTACATGAAATTGAGGCACGAACAGCCTTCTTTAGGCCCGACTAGGTTTTATTGAGGGCCGGCTGGTCATCAACGTTTGGTCAGCAGTATGTTTTGCAGAAAATAGAGGGTAGTGGCTGAAGGTGAAACAGAGCAAGCCTAAGCAGACAGAGCTGTTCTTGGACATTGTGCATACAACCCTTATGCATCCTTGCATCATTATCATTATTGTAATTAATTAATTTATTATTGTTATAATTAGTCTTATTAATTGTTAGTGTTGTAATTATCATTATTGTTTATTTGTAACTGTTATAGCTAATCAGCTTAGATAGTTAGTTCACTTCTTATGGTTATCCTTGTTGTAATAGAGTAGTTAGCTAGTTAATTCTTCACTTATTTATTCATTTGGTTTTTTAATAATTAGTTTAATTTGGACTTTTGGACTTTGATTCACACCCTATTGCACGTGGGCAATGATGTAATAAGTTGTATGTGTTTCAACCCCACGTCTTTTTCATTTTGACTTACTTGCTTACGATGGTTAGTATAGGACATCATTTTTCAAATTAACATTCTTATGCTTTGCATACATTTTCTTGCATGCATCTAAGGCTCGGCTCATCATACCAACCCAATATCAATGTTCAAACTCATTACTTGAATATGTGCACTATCGCATGTCTTGAATGAAATCATATGCCATGCTTATAGTCGAGCCTATAAAATACAAAATGTGTGTGTTGCATTAGTCATATTGCATTAATTAGGAGCATGCATATTTTCCTAATTAATTTGCTTTGTTTTGGTTCAGAGTACTAGGTGAGTAATTTTGTGTTTTAGCATCTTGCATTGAATGTTTGTGTTACCATGTCAAAGCATATTTCCATGAGGCTAATTGCTTAAATGATATAACTATTTGAATGCATGTGATGAAGGCTAGTTGCTTGAATTGGGATAGTTTGATTAATGTCCATTTTAAGCCCACTTTTTCAAGTGGCAAATTCACAAAACAATTTCAACAAAACACGAAATCAAATGTTCCAAATCTTGCAAATTAGTCTATATTTATGTGTGCGTCACATAGTAAAAATAGCTAATAAATCGAAACAAGAGCATATAATGTAAATAAAAATCACATCATGATTAGTAAAGGCTGATCTTTGATTGGGCGAGTGGGGTGCTCAATTCGTAACGTTCCCCTCTCGTACCTAAGTTCCCGAGCTGAGACACTTTGGTGATGACGGACTAATGGCCTTTGGCACGAGTCTTGGGTTTCCTAAATTTTCTAAAAATATTTAGGTGGCGACTCTGAAATTTGGCAAAGCAGTCCATTTTTGACATTTGATTCAGCATCGATTTTCTAAAAGAATTGTCGGATTTAGACTATTTTCGTGTTTTCACTGTTTCACATTGCACTTGTGAAATTAGATTCAGAACCATGAGAGTTCGAACTGTCGGGCTATTCATCTTCCGAAAGGAGCATGAAAAGCGAGCTATAGTTTCTGGCTACTCCATTGGAGATTTTGAGAACTTGACTTAAAACTCATGATGTGAAATTTTATCTACACTTATATGTTCTTTGCATTTGCATTTGCATTTGCATGGTTACTTTAAGTCACTATGTTTTCCATCTGCTATTCCTGGACGGTTTGCTGAAGGCTTGCTAAAAGGCTGACCAGTCATAGGCTTTACCATGTTGGGAACACAACCCTTGGATCTAGATTACTGCTATATTGCTTGATCCACTTTTCACTTCTCGGTGTTAGGTATGAGAGGTATATTAGGTAAATCTTGCTGAGGTACCCTTTTTGACCATTTGACCTAGTTGCATATAGTGAAGCTATAGTGACTATTCCAACTACTTAGGATAGGATGCCACCCATTTGCAGGATGTTGTGAAGCTTGTTGTTTGAAATAGTGCAGCCTAGATTATGCCAAAAATCTAGGACAGGATAACCCTACCCCTTCATAGGGGTGTTTTGGTTCTTTTACTTGGTATATGCTTTTACAGTGAGACTGTACAGGATGGTTCATATTAGTATGAGTTTGAGAACAGAGTTCAGTGGGGATTACAAATCAGCTATGTGTTATGACTATTGTGAATTAGGGCCGAAGTGCTGTGTGATTTTGATTATGTTTTTTTTTCTTTCTTTTTGCTAGGTAGTTTACCATCATAGCTTCAGAAAGACTTGATATTCCCCAAGTTGTGTGGACTCATTTTGGTAGGCTTTGTAAAGCTTAAGACCTTGTTGGTGGTCAGCCCGTGTTAGTCTCACTTTCACCAGTCACCTGACGAAGAAGGAACAGACAGTCAGTAGCATCAGTACAAACCACTTTGCAGACACATATATGTTCTCACTCAATCAGTTCACCAACATCTACTTTACTGAGACCAGCAATGACACAGAACACAACACAGAACGTGAAGGAATTTACTGCCATGATGATGGCTTTCCAAAGAACCATGGACACTGTAAACCAGAGGATGGTTGCGTAAGATGAAATTATTGTCGATCTACGACGTATACATGGGGCAGCAGCATTAACTGTGCATCCAATCCTAGCTGCTCAGCCAATTCCTGATCTACCCCCACCGGTTGAAAATCTACCAGTCCCAGATCTTCAGGAAATGTTTCCCCCGGCTCAGGCTTATAGACCTCCGGTTCAACCTCTTGCAGGAATCTTTACTTTTGATGTCAATGAAATTGATCCAACCTTGGTCAAGATTACTAGATTAGAAAAAGCATTAAAGAAATATTAGGGCTTCAACTCCATTCCAGATATCGAAGATGGGTACACTAAGGCTTTGGTTAAATTATTGGAGAAATTTAAGATGCTCCACATCGACAGATTCGATGGGAGTGGGGATCCGATTGTGCAGGTCCGGTTATTCTCAGATGTATTAAGGCCTATGGGTTTGTCTAGAGCACATAAGCTTTCTTTGTTTGGGAGAACCTTGCCTGATGTAGTGGCCATTTGGTACGCTAAATTGGAAGACTTAACAAAACGGAATTGAGAGAAGCTATCTGAGGCGTTTGTCAATCAATATTCATATAACACCCTGATAGAAGTAACCATTAGTGAGCTGGAGGTTACTATCTAGAACCCCAAAGAATCGTTCATTGATTTTGTCGCCCGGTGGAGAGCGAAGGCAGCCCGAATGACAAATAGGCCTGCTGAAAGAGAACAAGTCTGACTAGTGGTCCAAAACGTTGAGCTAGACATGCTGCAAAGGATGATAGTGGCACCGTTGTCCATATTTGCTTCTTACACAAGCTGGGGGTCCAGATTGAGAGTGCATTCAAAAAGGGTATCATCCACAGAACAAGTGAACCCGCAAGAAGGCCATTCTTTCAGAATACCAATGCTAGCAATAGCACTATTCCAAGGCCTGCCGATGTCAGTACTGTTGTTTCAACGGTCAAGATGGCTGATCCTTTTGCTACTACCACAACCTCATAACCTTCACAAAGTACTGGTCCACCCCAGAATCGAAGAGTTTTTACTCCCTTCCATATGAGCCCAACTGACGCCTTCAAGTCATTAATGCAAAAGGGGCATCTCAAGCCTTTCAATCCTCGTCTACTTCCAGACCCATTGCCACCCAAACATGACTCTGCCCAGTATTGTATCTTCCACCAACAATATGGCCATCCCACGAACATGTGTTACCGTTTACGTCATGAGATCCACGATCTCATTGACAACAAAGTCATCGCTCCACCCGCTAAACCAAACGTAACAACCAATCCACTTTTTGTACACAACCAAGTCCCTCTGCCTAGAAACATTAACCACATCTATACACTACGCTCACCTTCAACCCTTGCACATACATTACCTCATCCCACCTACCAAAATTGGATGTGGTCATTCCAGAAGGCACAGACATCCGTATGATGGATCTAACACCATAAACCCAATCCAGGCCCGTGGTAGTAGAAACGGAGAAAGAGAAAAATGTACTGAAGACAGGGTCGGCTGATACCCGTGTCATAGAGAAGGGGGTCTTGCTTGCAGAGGAGTATAATCCCAGTTTATACATTATGGCCATCAATCAGCCGAAGCCAATAGTCATACTGCTGGACTTTCTCAGCATCAATGCTATCGGGGAAGGCCAGTTAGGGTAACATCAAAATGATCGGCCCAAACAAGGTTTAGATGACTTAGCTGGCTTAGAAGAGGATTGGCTGGTTTGGAGGAGGATCTGTAGGAGGATCTAGGGGATTTGTACTTCTTCGAAGGGAAGGATACAAGCAGTGTTCAGGTAGGATGGTGGGACCCAAGCCAGCCAGAAACAAGCAATGGATGGTTGAGTGAGAAAGAGTTAGATGTAAAAGAATAGAGAGGAGAGATTGGGATAAAAGAGGAAATTGTTGTTAGGGGCAAGGCTGAGGCTGCACCTCTAACTGAGAAAGAATAGGCACTAGAACAATTTCAAAGGGAAAGGATAGAGGAGATCCAGATGAAGATAGCTCTAGAACAGGACAAAGGAAAAAGAAAAGAAGAACCCAAGACAACAGAGGGTGATGCTCAAACTACTAAAAAGGTCGAATGGGAGCCCATCAATCGGAAAAGGATGTTGAGGAAACTCCAAAAATATCAGTATTTAGAAACCAAGATTATGGTAGAGGAAGAATGGCATGATGACGGGGCGCGTGATGTTAACATGCTCCAGGTAGAACCTGATGCCAGCCCGACCATGATTGCAGGAGAGTGGTAGGAAGACAACAACCTAAGTCATGCGTACACTGACGAAGGTTGGAAAGTTGATACCCCGAATGACACTTGGTATACCGACGAGATCAATCATATAACCCGGAGCGGTTAGTACTTTAAACCCGCAGCATTAGACCAGCCAGAGACCTTTGGAAAAGAGGTTGAGAGATCAAAAGAGAAGAATGTTGAAGAAAACCTAGTCTTGAAACTGCTCAAGAAGATTCAGGCTGATATATCAATCTGGGGGTTGATAATGGAATCTCGAGAGCATAGGCAGGCATTGCTAGAGGCAATGAACCGGACTAAAGCGCCTATCGATACCATGCTTGGACCAATTGGTATTGTTGGTAACATTTGGGGACTTTACGCTAGTGATATCTTTTACAAATAAGGAGTTACCACGAGGGTGCCAACCACAATTGTCCCTTATATGTAACCTGGAAAGTCGAAAAAGTGAATTCGTGGTGTTAATAGATCGGATCGGCGATCAATGCATGCCCAATGAGAGCGCCTATGCCATCGGTTTGAGGCCGGTTGACTTTACACCCATGACCCAAGTTGTCTGGGCTTATGACAATAAAAGTTGGGATGTTATGGGAATGTTCAAGAGTCATATCCTAATCGGCCCATCTGAGCATGAGGTGAAATTCCATGTCATGGACGTCCCGGCCACTTTTAATCTACTATTGGGAAGGCCCTGGCTACATCAGATGAGGGTTGTATCATCAACAGTTCACCAGTTAGTAAAGTACCCCTTCAAAGGTGAGATTGCCACTGTGTACAGTAACTTTGCGATCCATCCTCCCTAGGGAACCGCTACACCCTTATTGGAAATCATACATAGGGAAGAGGACGTGTTCCTTTCTGGCCCAGTAGGAAGATGATATTTTAGTTATTAAACTCTAGGTATTTTAGACATTTTATATATACCTATATTGAGTTTAATGGCTAAAATACATTTTTATGTTGGATTTACTTGACGAGAATATGTAAATGGTTTAGATTAAAAATAAAGCAAAATATTATGATCTGAATTGATAAAATTAAAATTTTAAGATTTATTTTGTAACAAGAGTCAAATTTTAATTTTTTTTGTATAATTAAAAAAAAGGTGGTGTTAGAGCATATGTACAGTCTATCTACTGAAAGTGTTAAGCATTTACTTCATTTTTAATTAATTAAATTCTCAGATTTGGATTGGTTTGCTTCCAGCATTGTGCTCAGAATAGTCAAAATTAGTTTCGGAAATTGGAGTGTCTAATTGGGTAAGCAAATGTGAATTTTATTTTTATTCTTTTGGCAATAGGTAGAAGTTCTCGTGTTACAAATACTGAAAACAACTCTAATGGTTGTGAAAAAATGCATTAAAATGTACAAAAATATTGGGAGTATAAATTTTTTACGCTGAAGTGGTGTTTATTGACCATCATAAGGATTATTAGGACTATGAAATTAATTTATATATCTAGCTATTTTTCTAGTAAAAAATAAAATTATTTAGGTTTCATTTGTTTCGAAATAAAATATTTTACATAAAAATATATTTTTCTTGTAAATTGATTTTATACAAAAAAAAATATTTTTGTTTTTATTTTTGCGTTTGGTTGACACTTAAAATAAAAATATTTTATTGTCTAATTTATAACTTTTTAGTGAATTAAGATATTTATTTAAAAAAAACTAATTGTATTGAAAAATTAGTGAATGAGCTGGGGACTCCATTCAAAGGGTGATGGGTATCAAAAAGCCTTTGAGTTTTTTTTATTATTTTTAATATGGTAAAAATTTTGCATTATAAATAATTTATTCCATTAAAAAAAATAAGGGACTCCATTGTAATAATCCTGACCTTGATTAACGTTAATTGGTACTTAATTATGCTTAATAGTAATTAGGAGGAAATTTGGAATCAATTTGCATGTGTATTGCATGATTTATGTGCTTCTATCTGTTCAATGTCGAAATATCTGTTCATGTTTTAAACTTTAATCTGCGAATTGAAAGCCTTATCGGCGTCCGATTCCGAAATTGATTAGTGTTTTGGACTCGTTAGAATATATGTGATTTTATGGTGGGTTTAAGTAGAATTCGGTTTGGGGCGATTAAACTCGATTAAAATAATGTCATTTATTTAATTTGAGCCAAACACCACTTATAGGCTATTTTTGCTTTATTCTTGTTTTACTCCACTAACTCACCCCTTTTGCATTTCATTTACACATTTGAGCCTCAACAAGAGAGCAAACGTGAGAGAGAGGATGAATTGAGGAAATTGGGTCTTAGCTCAAGAATTAACTTGGAAACTTAGGAGAAATTGAAAGATAACAACAATTTGTGGTGGCACACTTTGAATTCAAGGTTTGAGGTGGGAGATTATCCTTTTAATTGTAAGTTTGAAATCACTTCTTGCATGGTTCATGATAAATTGGTGACTAGAGCTAGAAATTGGTTCATAAATGGTGGCTTGGGTAGAGATTCATGCATGCATGTTTACAATCTTGCCATTTGAGTTTGTTTTCATCAAAACTTCAGATGCATGTTCATATTTTTGCTAAGGTCCATGAATACATCAAAATTCTGAGTTTAATTTGGCTTTGGATCATGTTTTAGAGCTTTGAAATTCATTTGAGTTCATGCATGTTTGTTTAAACTTTGTTCTTGGTGATTTATCGAATTTGTGTTCAAATTGACTCACCCTTGAGCTTTAATTTTTCAAATTGAGTTTTGGAACTTGAT
This sequence comes from Camellia lanceoleosa, assembly GCA_025200525.1. Lineage (NCBI taxonomy): Eukaryota > Viridiplantae > Streptophyta > Magnoliopsida > Ericales > Theaceae > Camellia > Camellia lanceoleosa. The sequence continues at coordinate 121,352,684 of CM045763.1, read as the reverse complement.
ATAGTATGAGTTTTGATTGTTTTTCCAAAATTTGGGCTCAAGAGGTTGAGTTTTGGGTTGGAAATGCTTGGTTCGAACTTGGAAGGCAAAGCTAGAAATTCCAGAATTTGGCTTCCTTGCTCGAGCTAAGGATTCCTCGATCGAGTGACCATTGTTTGTTCAGGGATCCGCTCGAACGAACAGATGGTGGCTCGAGCGTAAATTTCAAACTCTCAGATTTCTGGTACACGTAGACGCACGCTCGAGCGAGGAGCTGTGTCTCACGCTCAAGCGAGCATCGAGCGTAAAAAGTCAGCAACCAGTACTTTTGCATTTTTACAAACCGCTCGAGCGAAGGATCTCTCACTCGAGCGAACCCTTTGTTTTGGCAAGCTCGCTCGAGCGAAGGAAGACTCGCTCGAGCGAGACCCCTGTTTTCAGCAAGTTTTGCAAAATATTTTCTAAGGCATATTTGCATCCTCATTCCATCCTAGGCATTCCTAGGCCAAGTTTTAGGCTCTATAAGGGGGGATTCAAGGTTAGAAACACATTAGGAACCAACGACGTAAGTTTTGTATTGTATAAGTGGAGCGTGTGTTTCAATATGTGTTTGTTATGTGTTATATAGGTCACGTGCCGCACTCTGTTTGACCTTTTGGCTTCTGTCTGTCTGTTTCAACGCTTACTGTGAGTAATAACATAGTAAAGATATGTTCAACTGTACTTATTTTCTATGTGGCAAAATGAGAACTGTTTTCGGTAATGATATGTTCCGTACAATGAATGATTGTTCAACTTCTGACATGTATTCGTGACATCCTTAGTATCATGTGGTATCTACAGCCGTTACCCGGTATTGGAGATTCCTTTGTGGAACTGGTTATTCGTAACCTCACGCGTATGCGTTCTGTCTATGCTATGTTACCCGTACCGAAGGCCCGCCATGGGGGCTTTGCTGTTTTGTTTTGTGACCCGGATCTGGAGGTTCCTTTGTGGAACTAGGTTATTCATAACCTCACGCTTATGCGTTTTGTCTGTTACGCTTCGGCGTTTTGTTCTATTATGCTAATAGATGTATCACGTAAATGTAACAATGACTTATGATTTCTGTCTATATATGATCTGAACAAGTATGATTTTAATACAATATGAATTGATTTCTGAAATCTGTACGAACTCATTCATTGAAACCCTTTTACTCTGTTTATTATTCATTGGGCTTTCGCTTATAGTTTACTATATATATGTAGGTGAGGTGGCACAAGACCTAGGCCAGAGTTGATGGCCTCCTGTTTCGTTTTGGTCAGCCATATGTTGCGCCTCCCGAGGAGGTTCCACCCAAAGCCTAACGCCATGGCTGTTTTTGCTCTTCATGCTAGTTTGTTGTAACTGTTTTGTAACGTTAGATCTTGGGATTACATCTTGTAAATACTTTGTACATATTCGGTGTATCTGACTAGCATACTTATGTATATAAATAAGTTTTGAATTTTCTATCCCATGTACGTCATCACAGCTCATTGGACCTTATTTATTTTATATATATTTGCTTCCGCAGCCCCTTATTAGTTGTTAATATGTTCAAAGGCTTTTGGTAATCCACGGATTACTGGCCAGTTACGGTGCCAAACCTATAGGGGCGGGTTTGGGTCGTGATAGAGTGGTATCAGAGCACGAGTTATACCGCACACACAGGTCCGTATGAGCTTAGGATGTCCTAGTAAGCATTAGGGGCATTCCATCTGCATGTGTAGGTGTGTGGTAATACAACTGAATATTAAAACTGAATGTACATTTGAATAATGAATTAAAGGAAGTGAATAAGATTATGCCTATGTTTAATATCATTTGATATCTGTATTGTAAGATGGAGAATGCAAGAGGAAGTGGTGAAAGTGAATCTTTAGAGGCTCGCATGGGACGAATGGAATAGATGTTGGCAGCATTGACTGAGACCTTAACACAGCAGCAAAGACAGCAACCTTTACCCCCTCCGCCTCTACCAGTACAAGCCGAGGCAGATAACAATGATATTATCAATCTAACATAGAAATTCTTGAAAATGAAACCACCAATGTTCTATGGTGGAATTGAACCCTTGAAAGCTGAGACATGGATGCTTGAAATAGAAAAGTTGTATGAAGTATTTCCATGTTCTGAAATTCAGAAAGTCTTATTAGCCACCTACACGTTGAAAGACGAAGCTCGTAGGTGGTGGTTGTTAATCCGAGGCGGCAATGGGAATATGACATGGGCACAGTTTAATGCCATTTTCTACGACAAGTATTTTCCCCAATGTTTTAGGGATCGCAAAGCGTCTGAATTCCAGTAACTCAAACAGAGAAGAATGTCAGTGGCAGAATATGAAGCTAAGTTCACTGAATTAGCACGATTTGCTCCACACATGGTGGATACCGATTATAAGAAAGCCCAAAAATTTGAAGGCGGATTGGATCTCGACGTGTTTGATCGAGTAGGCGTCTTGAAATTGCCTACTTATGTGGAAGTCCTAGACAGAGCCTTAATGGCAGAGGCTACTGTAACAACCCTCGCCATCCTTTGTTCTTGATTACCCTCGATTCTTGTTTCGAGACTGAACATGATTGATAATTGAATTGATTAAAGTACTGAACTGACTGACTGAAATTTGAGACTGAATCGATTGACCGTATCTGTTTAATTGCATGTTTATCTGTTTGACTGCCAAATTAGTTGTTCTCGTCTTAGGCATTAAACTGCAAATTGAAGGCCTTATCGGCGGCCGAACCGGAAATGGATCAATGTTCTATGATCATTGGAATTTATGTAAATTAATGGTATGTTTAATTGGAAACTGATTTGGTATGACTAAACTAGATTAAATTTGATTAATGGTGATAAAACACAAGATTTGGACTTATTTACCAAACTACCACCTAGTGGCCCACTACCTTAATATATTGAACTTCATTACATTTCATCAAAACACTTGTTCAGCCACTTTTCCTTGCCTTAGCCGACCATAGAGAGAGAGAGAGGAAATGAGAGTTTGAGTTCAACTTGGTGATTTGCTTGGAAATTGGAAGAAATTGTAGGAGATATGCCTAATTGAACTTCTACACATGTAATTGAAGATCTAGGTAAGGAAACTTAACCTCTCATTGTTGTCCTTAAATTGATTCTTGCATGATTTATGTCAAATGGTAGAGCTAAGACATGATCTAGTCTAGTAATGTCGTATCGTAACTTGAATCTTGCATGCATATGTATATTGAGGGGTTTTGAGTTTGATTTCATGGAAATCTTGCATGCATGTCCATCTTTTGATCATAATCCATGATTTCACCATGTTCTTGAGGAAATGAGCTCAATTGAGCAAGCTTTGAAGCTTTAAATTGGTTTGAATTCATGCATGTTTGCATGTTTTCCATGTTCTTGAAAATGGGTTTGAAAAGGGTTTTAATTGACTCACTCTTGGGCTTTGAATTCACAAATTGAGCCTTGTAACTTGTTATATATTGAATTGAGATGTGTTTTCCAGAATTTAGGCCCAGGAGGTCGAGTATAGAGTGGGAGAATGCTTGGTTCGGACTTGGAAGACAAATCTGAAATTCGAATTTGGCCTCCTCGCCGGCGAAGGATTCCTCGCCGGCGACCATCATTTGTTGAGCTCGCTCGGCGAATAAATGGTGGCTCGGCGTAAATTTCAAAGCATCGATGCTTTTCTTTGTTTCATCGAGAGCTCGGCGAAGGATTCTCGCTCGGCGAATCCTGATTTTGGAAGCTTCGCTCGAGCGAAGGAAGGCTCGCTCGAGTGAGGCCCTTATTTTCAGCAAATTTCGTAAAATGTTTTCTAAGTGTATTTTTGCATCCTCATCTCATTCTAGGCATTCTTAGGCCTAGTTTAAAGCATCTTAATGAGGATAATGATGTAGAACACACCAAGGAAAATTAGAGATTAAACTATGATATCTCCCAACTGCATAGCTTAGTGTGTGTTCATCCTATATACTGTGTAGGGTTGGCATTCCGAGGGGACGCTCTAGCTTCTGATAAGCCCAAACTCCGTGAGTAACAATTGTGTAAAGATATGTTCAAAATGGTTATCTTTCGAATATTGAACCGAACTGTTTACTGAACTGCTTACTGAACTGTTTACTGAATTGTTTACTGAACTGGAATTATTTATTGAATGAATGTATGTCCTTTATTTCCGAACTGTACTGTGGCATCCTTAGCACCTACTGTTTACTGTTACTGTTACAGAGATCTCTGTCGGTTCCCTCGTTGGAACCACTACTGTTTACTGATTGATGGCCATCACTTACTGTTTGATGCATTAAGACACGGTCCTTTGGACCCTCTTGTTTATAGGCTAATGGATGTACCACATATCCTTTGTTTTTGGTGAATAAGCGTTATGGCTCGAAATATGAGCCTGTGAATAGTGATTGGTGAAATCTTGAAAAATGAAATACTGTTTAATGAACTGTTGTCATTACTGTAAGGACATTCATTCATAACCTCTTTACGCATTAAGTTATTCACTGGGCTTTAGCTCACTGCTCATATATATATGTAGGTGTCGTGCACCGGCATCGACTTAGAAGCGTCAAGCAAACTTTAGTTTTGTCAAGCCAACCTGTGCCTCACTGCGAGGTTCCGAGTATAATCAAGCTTAGACTGCTTTTGGGGTGTCTTAGCTTCACCCATGTCATTATCTTTGTATAGTATTCTTGCCTTGTATGGATGATAACAACATGTCTTGCACTGTTCTTGTCTTGTTTAATAGGGATTAAGTCCCTGTACTAAATGTTTGTAAATGATTGTATAGACTGTACCGTTCTGAACTGTTTGATTGTATGAAAAATCTTTTTGCATACAGACTGTCACAGCTCATTAGACATTATCTATTTACTGTGTTGGCTTCCGCCATACTACAGATTGTTTTATTGTATTCTTCAAAGAGCCTTGGTAATCTCGGATTCTTGGCGATTCTGATGCTAAACCCATAGGGCGGGTTTGGGTCGTGTGACTACCCTACCGCCATGAGACAAAGCAAAGCCCCAAAGACTCTGACAAAGAATGAGTGGAAAGGAAAAAGATCCGGGTTTGGTTTTAGGAAAGGCCGGTCCTTTAGTAATAAGAAGTAAAACACAGGGACTTGGAGCAACTCGAGTCAAAGTAGTGGGTCTCTCCCAGTCTGTTCTGATTATAATAAAAGGCACAGAGGTATGTGCTACCGAGTGTCCGGCGCTTGTTTCCAATGTGGCCAGCCGGGTCATATGATGAGAGATTGTCCGGTTAGATCTGAGACTACTAGCCGTCCTGCAACAAGTTCAGCGGGATCCGCGTCAGTGGCCAAAACCAATGTCAAAGCTAATGCAGGAAAATAACCTTTGAGACAAGGCCGAGTGTTTGCCTTAGTGCCCGGTGACGTACCGAACACCTATACTGTGGTGTCAGGTACACTTTCTGTATGTTCTCAAAATGCATGTGTATTGATAGATTCTGGTTCTACACATTCTTTTGTGTTACATGCTTTTTCTCGAAAATTGACTAGGCCATTAGAACTCATGACATATGTGCTATCTGTATCTACGCCATCTGGGGACTCTATGACGTGTACTCATGTATATCCAACATGTGACGTTAGGGTTGGTGATATGACATTGTATGTGGACTTATTACCTTTGGACATTCATTATTTTGATTGTGTTTTGGGGATGGATTGGTTGACTAAATACTGTGCTACCATAGACTGTGCAAACAAAATTGTTGTATTTAGACTGCAGGGTATGCCTGAATTTACTTTTAGTGGGAATGGGGTAGTTCCTCCCCCATACTTAATCTCGGCTATGAAAGCTGTTAAACTGCTTAGGAAGGGATGTAAGGGTTATCTGTGTTGCATATTGACCACATCGTCTGCGTACTACTGTAGAAACGATCCCTATTGTTTGTGACTTTCCTGATGTGTTTCCGACTGATTTACCGGGGGGATTTAGTTGACAGAGAAATTGAATTTACTGTTGAGGTGTTTCCGGGGACACAACCTATTTCCAAGACTCCCTATAGAATGTCTATCTCTAAATTGAAAGAATTGAAAACCCAACTTCAGGAACTGTTAGACAAGAATTTTATCCGTCCGAGCACGTCACCTTGGGGTGCTCCAGTCTTGTTTGTCAAAAAGAAGGATGGGTTTTTGAGATTGTGTATAGACTACCGAGAACTGAATAAAGTGACTATCAAGAACAAATACCCTCTGCCCCGAATAGATGACTTGTTTGATCAGCTTCAGGGTGCCCAAGTGTTTTCTAAAATTGACCTCAAGTCTGGGTATCATCAATTAAAAGTTAGAGTTGAGGACATAGAGAAAACTGCATTCCGAACTAGATATGAACATTATGAATTCTTAGTAATGCCGTTTGGGGTGACCAATGCACCTGCTGCTTTCATGGACCTTATGAATAGGGTGTTTAAATCATATCTGGATGACTTTATTGTTGTATTTATTGATGATATTCTGATATACTCTAAAGACAGGAATGAACATGAGAATCATCTGAGAACCGCCTTGTAGATTTTGAGAGAAAAGAAATTGTATGCTAAATTGTCCAAGTGTGAATTTTGGCTTGACAGCATGGCATTTTTGGGTCATGTCGTCGACAAGGATGGTGTTTCTGTGGACCCCCAGAAGATTGAAGCTGTTGTGGATTGGCCTAAATCTACAAATGTAACAGAAGTCCGAAGTTTTCTGGGACTTGCAGGTTACTATCGAAGATTTGTGAAAGACTTTTCTAAGCTTGCCTTACTATTGACTCAATTAACTCAGAAAAACATGCCATTTGACTGGAATGACCAAAGAGAGGCAGCTTTCCAAGAATTGAACACCAGGTTAGTGACTGCACTAATCTTAACCTTGCCAAATGGTACTGACGGTTTTCAAGTATACAGTGATGCTTCTTATAAAGGCTTGGGGTGTGTCCTAATACAAAACGGAAAGGTGATTGCCTATGCTTCTAGACAACTCCGACCTCACGAAAAGAATTATCCAACACATGATCTTGAATTGGCGGCCGTGGTATTTGCTTTAAAGATATGGCATCACTATTTATATGGGGTAACTTGTGAAGTTTATACAGACCATAAAAGTTTGAAATATTTCTTCACCCAAAAAGAGCTGAATATGAGACAGAGACGTTGGTTGGAACTAATCAAAGATTATGACTTGCAAATCTTATATCATCCAGGAAAGGCTAATACTGTGGCAGATTCCTTGAGCCGAAAATCCGGTGCAACTGTGTTGTGTTTGTTATCCAGCCAAAAAGAATTGTTGACTGATCTAGAACAAGATGGACTGTACTCTGCTATTGCTGCTCAACCTGCTATTCTTGATGAGATCAAACAAAAACAATGTGAAGATGAATATTTGAAAAGGATTATGAAGGAATTTGATTCGAAACCGAGGCCAGGATTTGTCATTGAGAATGATGTGTTGAAATTCCAGAACCGCCTTTGTGTGCCCGATTGCTATGATTTGAGGAAACGTGTTATGATCGAAGCTCACAGTAGTAAATTTGCTATGCATCCAGGAAACACAAAGATGTACCATAATTTGAAACAGAATTTTTTGTAGCCTGGAATGAAAAGGAGTATTGTAGACTTTATGGCTAGATGCCTGCATTGCCAACAGGTTAAGGCTGAACATCAACGACCTGCCGGCTTGCTGCAACCACTCCCAATACCGGAATGGAAGTGGGAGCACATCACCATGGACTTCATTGTGGGATTGCCTCGTTCTTCTCGAGGTATGGACTCTATTTGGGTTATAGTTGACCGTTTAACTAAGTCTGCACATTTTCTACCTGTTAAAACTATCTATAACGCTGACAAATTGGCCAACATCTATATGACTAAAATTGTAAGATTGCATGGAGTGCCAGTGTTTATTGTGTCTAACAGGGACTCGAAGTTCGTATCAAGATTTTGGCAGAGTTTGCAACGAGCTTTGGGAACAGAATTGAGACTGAGCAGTACCTATCACCCGCAGACAGATGGCCAAACAGAACGAACAAACCAAACTCTAGAGGATATGCTCAAAATGTGTGTGTTAGACTTCCAAGGAAATTGGGAGACCTACTTGCCATTGGCCGAATTTGTATACAACAACAGCTACCACTCCAACATTGAAATGGCGCCTTATGAGGCCTTATATGAAAGAAAATGTCGTTCTCCTGTGTGTTGGGCTGAAGTAGGTGACAGACCTTTATTGGGACCGGAACTTGTGCAAGAAACAACCGAGAAAGTAAAACTGATACAGCAACGCTTGAAAACTGCATAGAGTAGGCAGAAAAACTATGCCGATGTTTGAAGAAGAGAAAGAGAATACAAAGTGGGGGACCATGTGTTCATTAAAGTGACCCTAATGAAGGGTCAAACTCGATTTGGTGTTGAGGGAAAATTGGCGCCAAGGTATGTTGGACCTTATGAAGTTCTTGAAAAGATCAATCCAGTGTCGTATTGGATAGCCTTACCTCTTGTCATGGAACATATGCACAACGTCTTTCATGTATCGATGCTTTGGGAGTATTTGAGAGATCCATTCCATGTCATTGAACCGACACATGTACTTCTGAAAGATGATTACACCTACAAAGAAAGGCCTATCCAGATTGTGAACCGTAGAATCAAAAGGTTGAGAAACAAAATAATACCCTTGGTGAAAGTTGATTGGCAAAACCACGGGGAAACCTATGCAACTTGGGAAACCGAGGAAGACATGAAAAAGAGATATCCGGAATTGTTTCCGTTGAACCCCGTGTTGATTCCGAATGAAGGTAATTTGAGTTTGGGGACCAAACTCTTTTAAGTGGGGGAGACTGTAATAACCCTGACCCTGATTAACGTAATTGGTACTTAATTATGCCTAATAGTAATTAGGAGGAAATCTGGAATCAATTTGCATATGTATTGCATGATTTATGTGCTTCTATCTGTTCAATGTCGAAATATCTGTTCATGTTTTAAACTTTAATCTGCGAATTGAAAGCCTTATCGGCGCCCGATTCTGAAATTGATTAGTGTTTTGGACTCGTTAGAATATATGTGATTTTATGGTGGGTTTAAGTAGAATTCAGTTTAGGGCGATTAAACTCGATTAAAATAATGCCATTTATTTAATTTGAGCCAAACATCACTTATAGGCTATTTTTGCTTTATTCTTGTTTTACTCCACTAACTCACCCTTTTTGCATTTCATTTACACATTTGAGCCTCAACAAGAGAGCAAACGTGAGAGAGAGGATGAATTGAGGAAATTGGGTCTTAGCTCAAGAATTAACTTGGAAACTTAGGAGAAATTGAAAGATAACAACAATTTGTGGTGTCACACTTTGAATTCAAGGTTTGAGGTGGGAGATTATCCTTTTAATTGTAAGTTTGAAATCACTTCTTGCATGGTTCATGATAAATTGGTGACTAGAGCTAGAAATTGGTTCATAAATGGTGGCTTGGGTAGAGATTCATGAATGCATGTTTACAATCTTGCCATTTGAGTTTGTTTTCATCAAAACTTCAGATGCATGTTCATATTTTTGCTAAGGTCCATGAATACATCAAAATTCTGAGTTTAATTTGGCTTTGGATCATGTTTTAGAGCTTTGAAATTCATTTGAGTTCATGCATGTTTGTTTAAACTTTGTTCTTGGTGATTTATCGAATTTGTGTTCAAATTGACTCACCTTTGAGCTTTAATTTTTCAAATTGAGTTTTGGAACTTGATATACTATAAGTTTTGATTGTTTTTCCAGAATTTGGGCTCAAGAGGTTGAGTTTTGGGTTGGAAATGCTTGGTTCGAACTTGGAAGGCAAATCTAGAAATTCCAGAATTTGGCTTCCTTGCTCGAGCTAAGGATTCCTCGATCGAGCGACCATTGTTTGTTCAGGGATCCGCTCGAACGAACAGATGGTGGCTCGAGCGTAAATTTCAAACTCTTAGATTTCTGGTACACGTAGACGCACGCTCGAGTGAAGAGACCTATGCTCGAGCGAGGAGCTGTGTCTCACGCTCAAGCGAGCATCGAGCGAGCATTGAGCGTAAAAAGTCAGCAACCAATACTTTTGCATTTTTACAGACCGCTCGAGCGAAGGATCTCTCGCTCGAGCGAACCCTTTGTTTTGGCAAGCTCGCTCGAGCGAAGGAAGACTCGCTCGAGCGAGACCCCTGTTTTCAACAAGTTTTGCAAAATATTTTCTAAGGCATATTTGCATCCTCATTCTATCGTAGGCATTCTTAGGCCAAGTTTTAGGCTCTATAAGAGGGGATTCAAGGTTAGAAATACATTAGGAACCAACGACGTAAGTTTTGTATTGTATAAGTGGAGCGTGTGTTTCAATATGTGTTTGTTATGTGTTATGTAGGTCACGTGCCGCACTCTGTTTGACCTTTTGGCTTCTGTTTGTCTGTTTCAACGCTCACTGTGAGTAATAACATAGTAAAGATATGTTCAACTGTACTCATTTTCTATGTGGCAAAATGAGAACTATTTTCGGTAATGATATGTTCCGTACAATGAATGATTGTTCAACTTAGTATCATGTGGTATCTACGTACTTACGGTATCGGAGGTTCCTTTGTGGAACTGGTTATTCGTAACCTCACGCGTATGCGTTCTGTCTGTGCTATGTTACCCGTACCGGAGGCCCGCCATGGGGGCTTTGTTGTTTTCTTTTGTGACCCGGATCCAGAGGTTCCTTTGTGGAACTAGGTTATTCATAACCTCACGCTTATGCGTTTTGTCTGTTACGCTTCGGCGTTTTGTTCTATTATGCTAATGGATGTATCACGTAAATGTAACAATGACTTATGATTTCTGTCTATATATGATCTGAACAAGTATGATTTTGATACAATATGAATTGATTTCTGAAATCTGTACGAACTCATTCATTGAAACCCCTTTACTCTGTTTATTATTCACTGGGCTTTCGTTCACAGTTTACTATATATATGTAGGTGAGGCGGCACAGGACCCAGGCCAGAGTTGATGGCCTCCTGTTTCGTTTTGGTCAACCATCTGTTGCGCCTCCCGAGGAGGTTCCACTCGAGGCCTAATGCCATGGCTGTTTTTGCACTTCATGCTAGTCTGTTGTAACTGTTTTGTAACATCAGATCTTGGGATTACATCTTTTAAATGTTCGGTGTATCTGACTAGCATGCGTATGTATATAAATAAGTTTTGAATTTTCTGTCCCATGTACGTCATCACAGCTCATTGGACCTTGTTTATTTTATATATATTTGCTTCCTCAACCCCTTATTAGTTGTTAATATGTTCAGAGGCCTTTGGTAATCCACGGATTACTGGCCGGTTACGGTGCCAAACCTATAGGGGCGGGTTTGGGTCGTGACATCCATCCATCAAAAACCAAAACCAGTTAGGAACCTAATCCTTCTCCATTAAAGTTCCTCTTTTCAACACTCAAATCAAATAAGAGATCAATAGTTGAATGATTGTTTAATCACATGTGTGTATATATATATAGATGTATTTGACACTATTGATAATGCGATTATCATGTAATAATTCGAAAAAATAAAATAAAAATGACATATCATCGAATACAATTATAAAAAATTTATGTATTTTTTTAAAATTTTGTTACGATATCATTTTATTAATAGTTTATTGTATATGAAGGTGGAGAAGTTTAAATGTTAATTAACTTAATTTTTTTTAAATTATGAAATTAAAATTTTTTGAGTGACCCCATCTACAAAATTTTTGGAGTCGCAATTTTTGGGCCACTGTGAGTGATAAAAATTAACTTTTGAAATTTTTAAAAGTAAGTCATTTTTAGAAAAATAATGCGAAAATATTTTTCTTAAAAAATATTTTACTTGTTTTTTGTTCAATCAAATAACAAAAAATGAGCAAAATATTTTTGACAAAAATATTTCGTGTCAAATATTTCTTTTTTTTTAGCCCATACCTCCAATTTCTAAAACTTAATTTTGGGGGGAATAATTCATTTTGTTACCTCAAATTATCACATTTGTGTCACTTTATTCCATTAACTAATAGAATTCTCCTTAATTTATGCCCTTAAACTGATGACATTAGTTTGTTTCTCTAAATAGTTAACGACTTTAATAATTTTGATAAAATATCACACTTGTCGAGATTAATTGAGGATATTGATTCACATTGTCTGTAACACTCCCAAATTATTAACATTTGGAAAATCCAAATTAATCCTTCAACATGATTTAATTTCTGATTAATCACTTATGTTATGTATATAAATAAGATATAATGCCTCCTCATTTAACATCGTCATCAAATCTCTAATCTTGTATTCATTGTACTAAAGAGAATCATCAAAAGTATCCCACATGAAACTATACATTCAACATTTCCTATAATATGAATATATGACATGTGGTACTAAGAGTTAAACACAAAATAATACCCCATGGGCTACAAGTTTTAAGGTTTATGCTCGGTTACACAAAATGGTTATCAAAACCATACATGTAAAACCCTTGATTTGTCAAAAATAAGTCAACAAAAGATAAAAAGAGTCTTGTGCTCTCAAAACAACTCCCCACGCCACTACTTCAGTGGGATCACAACATCTTTTCCTGCAACAAATCTACTAAGGGTGAGCATTAAGCCCAGTAAATTTTTTTTAACAAAGTATATACATTTTATACAATCTCACGAGATGAATGCATATACCATGCCATACTCAAAAATACTTTTCTTTCTCATTTAAAAACCTCATGCACAATGCTCGTTCAAAACCATAATCAATTCAATGATTTCAATATATAATCCAAGGAGTGGTAAATACGATTCAAGTTAATTTATAAACTGGTGTCTGCAAGTAAACATATCAACCACTACCCTATGACACTTTACTGACTCTTAACCAGAAGGAATTTGGTACCTATTGCACGGGTTTTTAGACTTTCACCATGGATCTCAAGTCAACTTACATTTCAACTCTACACCATCTATCCGAACCTACCAAACGTATTTACTACCAAACAGTTCAAAATGATATTTTGCTTCACATAAACAATTTCTTTTCAAAAAGAAATCTCAAAGATGCCAATTTGAAAAGCATTGCCAATGGAATGAAATGACAATGCAATATTCATATAATAACACATTGAAAATTTCCAATTTCCTCAACAAATCTCAATCTCAACAACACAATCTTCAATAGTGAATCCAATTCTACACCTCTTCTCAATATATATGAATGTAATATATATTCCAAGAGATAATCAATTATGTATCATCACATGCTTTTCCTTCTCATTCAATTAAAGACATTATCAACATGATAAACCCCCATTATTTCCCATCTCATTTTTTCAAAACAAGCAAAGCAATAAGCTATTCACAATTCTAAAAAAATAATCTCTCATTCTTCCATGGAATTTCAAAAATAAGCATAAATATGGCAATTTCACTATCATTATTCCAAAATGAGGTTTTGCCAAGCATAATCTCACAATGCCTCAAAATTTTCCCCAATTTTCCAATTTTTAGGTTTTTCACAAAATTAGATTTTTATCAACAACAAATAGAGTTCTTGTAATGCCCCGAAATAATAGGCAATAAACCACCCATCATATACATTAAATAACTACACCAGTATAAGTAATTATCTTTCATTGATTCCAATTGAGTTTACAAAAGAGTGACATATGCAGATATACATTCACAAGCCTATCCATGAATCTATAGCATATCTCACAATAGGAGTTATGATATCAAAATAAAATAGATAACAACTGCCCTAAAGGCTTACAACTTTCCAAGACGATGCTTGGTTACAACAAAAGTGGACTTAAATCTAATACAGTTAAAGCCCTTGGCTTGTACAAAAATAAATGCAACAAATACACAAAATGAAGCTCTTACTCCAAGTCCTCCAAAGCTATTGCCTTGGCGGAGGCATATCATCAACACCTAAAAATGTTTTTCCCACATAGGATGAGCCAAAACCCAGTAGAAATAATCTAACAAAGTATATGAATCTTAACAAAGTTATAAGGTGGATGTATATGCAATGCACGTGTCGAAAACATTTTATATCTTTTTCAAAACCACGCAATGCCAGGTTATAACACAATTCATGAATCATTTCCTTTACAATAGAAAAATAGGGTAGTGAATCACACTCTGGGAATCTTAAAACAATTACAACCTTTCACGAAAATTTTGTCCGCAAGAAACTTAAACCGACACGGATGTAAACGTAGGCTATACAAGTACTACTATTGCCATTTCACGAAAATTTCGTCCACGGGATTGACACCCATGTATATGTGTGATTTTTAGGACTTTCACCATAGACACTCTGTTTGAAAATGGCTTTTGTATTGCCTTATTTTTTGCTAACTTTGAGCATTAATTAAGGTGAGGCCCAAGCGTTATTTTTAACGTTTCTAATTGGGTTCATGTTTAATGCCGCGTAGTGAATAAATTCATACATTTGGTTGCTCAAAACCATTTCCGGATGAATGAGAATTTAACGCGCGTTTTCGGGTTCATGGAATTAGTTTTGGTGGGTTTCTTACATATTTGTGAAACGTGCTTGTCCCACATTGGAAAGGCTTGAGGTTTTGAATGGATTTATATACCTTAGCTTGGGATACTTTGGATAGGTCCCAAGGGGTACCCAAGTTCGTGGAAGGGTGAGGTTATGGGTGAAGTGGGCTAGACCCATTGGACCTAAAATTAAAACCACACGCATGTGCCGCTGCCGCCGTCCGTCTGGAATGTCGGGCTTGGGTACGGGTGTGAGGTTGGGTTGGGCTTGTCTAGCCCAATACTTATCTTTTTAGGCTAAAAACTTTTGTATTTTATTTTTTATTTTTAATTTTGGTTTCAAAATTCAAAATAAATTGGTCCAGAATTTTTTCTTCACCCAAACAGGTCCCTAACAAGTTTAACCCACCCAAACAATTCAAAGGGTTCAACACAGGTTCAGATATGTTGAATTCAAAATTGAATCTGTTCCAAACAGATTCAAATCTGTTGGTGCCTGTTCAATCTGTCCGAACAGGTTTTCTACCTGTTCGAACAGCTACCAATCTGTCTATATAAAGTCTACTCCAGCAATTCATTTTGTATCCAAAAATTTTCAGACTTCTTCCCTTTCTTCTTCTGTACGTCCTCTGTTGCTCCTGCATCTGTTTCTGCATTTATTTTTAGGAAAAGAAAGAGAAAGAGTTACAACATTGTTTGGTTCACCAAACTTGATTTTATAGTGCTGTAAAATCAAGTGTTAGTCGTCGCATCCTAAGAAGTAAACGTTGGTTATATCTCAAAGCACCGGAGCGAGGGCGAAATCTAATTTATGGAGATTGTGTCCAATACAAGCCTCGACATTATTTTCTATAAGCATTTAATTCGGAAAATAATTATATAAATTATTTTCTGAATTATTTTATTTTATTGTTTATTTAATTTATACATTTAATTTACACACATACACCTTTGTGAGTTCTAACAATCTTAAACTAGATTTATTATTTTTATTTATTTTTGCGATAGACAAACAAATATTTTGTTTCGGAAAATTAAATAGTAGTAATATACTGTTTAATGATTTCTTTGATAACATAGTAGTAATATACTATTTATCATTGAAATTTTATTCCAAAATATTATTCTGTTTATTTTGTGTGTAAATTCATTTTTTGTGATTGGTGTATTATTTTTATTTTGTCAGAATTATGACAACAAAAATAAACAATACTGAGACTGTTATTACTCAAACCCCCACACCTGTTGTGCCAGTGATGACCCCGGCAGTACCAGTAAATCATGGGGAGAAGCCAGAAAAATTCAATGGTAATGATTTTAAAAGATGGCAATAAAAGATGATGTTTTATCTTACCACATTGAATTTGGCTCGCTTCACTCATGAAAAGGCATCGGCACTGAACGAGGAAGAAACTGACCGGCAAGTGGTTGCCGTAGTCGATGCATGGAAACATGGTGATTTTCTGTGTCAGAATTATATCCTTAATGGGTTAGACAATATACTGTACAATGTGTACAACGTGAAAAGCACAGCTAAAGAACTGTGGGAATCTCTGGATCATAAGTATAAGATAGAGGACGCCGGTACAAAGAAATTTGCTGTCGGCCGTTTTCTAGATTTTAAAATAATGAATTCCAAAATGGTTATTAGCCAAGTTAAAGATCTCCAATTAATTCTCCATGACATACATACGGAAGTGATGGTTCTCAGTGAATCTTTCCAAGTAGCAGCAATCATTGAAAAATTGCCACCATTTTGGAAAGAATTCAAGAATTATCTGAAGCATCAAGAAGATGAAATTGGAGGAACTGATAGTGTAGCTCCGAATTAAGGAGGACAACCAAAATTCTGACAAGAAGTCAGGAAACCATGTCATGCAGGCTAAAGCAAATGTTGTGGAACATGAACATGGGTCAAAGTTCAACAACAAGAAGCAAAAACATGATGGTAATAGTCCCAAACACGGATCCACTAGTAAGATCAATAAAGGGATCAACAACGGATTCAACAAAAGGTTCAAAGACAAGTGTTTTATGTGCGGCAAAGATGTGCATCATGCTAAGGATTGTCACGTTCGCAAGGACAGAGGGAGTTCAAGAAAAAAGCCAACACAAGCCAACATAACCGAGGATTTTTATCTTTCTGATGGAGTGACAGACTTCAATCTTGCTGTAGTAGTCTCTGAAGCAAATTTGGTGGGCAATCCCAGGGAATGGTGGGTGGATATTGGAGCAACCCGCTATATTTGTGCAGATAAGAAGATGTTCACAACCTACAAAGTGGTGGAAAGTGGGGAATAACTTTTTATAGGAAACTTATCCATTTCAACTGTAGAAGGACAATGAAGGATTGTGCTGAAAATGACCTCAGGGAAAGAACTCACTCTTAACAATGTACTCCATGTGCGAGATTCGCAATTTCTAGGTCATTGTTGATCAAGAATGGGTTTAAATTAGTCTTTGAATCTGATAAAGTTGTACTCTCCAAGAGTGGAATGTATGTAGGGCGAGGTTACATGAGTAATGGGCTTTTTAAGCTCAATGTAAATACTGTTGTACCTAATTTGGCTTTTAATAATAAGAACACATATTCTGTTCATATTGCTGAGTCTTCTTTCTTGTGGCATGGTTGATTAGGATGTGTTAATTTTAATTCTTTGAGTAGACTTGTTGCTTTAGAATGTTTACCGAACTTAGAATTTGATCCTAATCGTAAATGTGAGATTTGTGTTGAGGCAAAACTCATTAAGGCATCATTTAATAAAGTTGAAAGACGTACTAAACCTCCAAGTTTAATTCATACAGATATCTATGATTTAAAATTTGTTCAAACTAGAGGACGTAAGAAGTACTTTATTACTTTTATTGATGATTGCACTCGATATTGCTATGTTTACTTATTGACAAGTAAAGACGAAACCGTAGAAGCTTTTAGGCAATATAAACTTGAGGTTGAAAATCAACTTGGCAAAACTATAAAGATAGTGAGGAGTGACAAAGGTGGTGAGTATGATGTACAATTTGAAGAATTTTGTTCTGAACATGGTATCATTCACCAAACCACTGCACCCTATTCTCCTCAGTCAAATGGTGTTGTTGAAAGAAAGAATCGAACTCTTAAAAAGATGATGAATGCCATGTTGATTAGTTTAGGGTTACTTCAGAACTTGTGGGGGGAGGCGATTTTGTCTGTTAACTTTATCCTTAACAAGGTACCTTACAAGAAATTCAATCAAACACCTTATGAATTATGGAAAGTTCGATGACCTACCTATAATTACCTCAAAGTGTGGAAGTGTTTGGCCAAGGTGGCAGTCCCTAGTCCCAAAACGACTAAGATAAGACCAAAGACTGTTGATTGTGTGTTCATTGGTTATGCCAATAATAATAGTGCATATAGATTTTTAGTTCATAGATCTGAAAATCCAGATATGCATGTAAACACTATTATTGAGTCAAGAAATACGTCGTTTTTTGAACATATATTTCCTAGTAAGGAAACTGAAGAGAAAAATTCAAATAAAAGAACTTTTGATACTGCTATGGGTAGCAGTGAAGACCACAATGATAATGAATCCGATAAATCTAGACGTAGCAAGAGAGCTAGGATCTCTAAATCATTTGGTCCAGATTTTCTGACATACTTATTAGAAAATGAGCCTCAAAACTTCAAGGAAACAATGTCAAGTCCTGAAACTCCGTTGTGGAAAGAGGCTGTGAATAGTGAAATTGAATCAATACTGCAAAATCATACTTGGAAACTGGTGGATCTTCTACCAGGATGTAAACCTCTTGGATATAAGTGGATATTTAAGAGAAAAATGAAAGCAGATGATTCAATAGATAAATACAAGGCTAAGCTTGTTGTTAAGGGATACAGGCAGACGGAAGGCCTTAATTATTTTGACACCTATTCACTAGTGACAAGAATAACATCCATTCGCATGTTGATTGCGATTGCAACTTTGTATAATCTAGAAATACATCAAATGGATGTTAAATCAGCTTGGCGAGTTAGATGAGGAAATCTATATGGAACAACCGGAAAGGTTTCAAGTTCCCAGCCAAGAGAAAAAGGTTTGTAAACTTGTCAAATCCTTTTATGGATTAAAACAAGCTCCGAAACAATGGCATGAAAAATTTGATCAAGCTATGCTTTCAGATGATTTAAAAATAAACGAATGTGACAAATGCGTCTATGTTAAAAGCACAGACAAAGGCTATGTCATAGTTTGTCTTTATGTGGATGACATGCTCATTATTGGAAGCAATAATGACATGATTAAATCCACAAAGAGAATGTTGAACAAAAAATTTGACATGAAAGATCTGAGAGTAGCAGATATAATTCTAGAAATAAGAATTACTAGAACATCTGAAGGATATGCTTTATCTCAGTCTTACTATGTTGAGAAGATTCTGGAGAAATTTGGAAAGCACGACAACCGTCCTGCTAAAACACCTGTTGACATTAGTCTTCATTTGTCAAAAAATACAGGTGTAGGCATATCACAATTAGAGTATTCTCAAATAATCGGATGCTTGATGTACCTAATGAATTGCACTAGGCCAGATTTAGCCTATGCTGTAAGCAGATTGAGTAGGTACACAAGTAATCCAGGGTCTAATCATTGGAAAGTGATAATTAGGATACTTAGGTATCTAAGACATACCCAGAATTATGGCTTACATTATACCAAATATCCAGCAGTACTCGAGGGGTACATCGATGCAAATTGGATATCGGATACTAAAGAGTCAAAATCCACTAATGCATATGTTTTTACCCTGGGAGGTGCTGCAGTCTCTTGGAAATCCTCCAAGCAGACATGCATAGCAAGGTCGACAATGGAATCTGATTTTATCGCATTAGATAAAACAGGAGAAGAAGTAGAATGGCTTCGTAATTTCTTAGAAGACATTCCAATGTAGCCTAAACCTGTGCCAGCTATATGTATTCATTGTGATAGTGAAGCAACAATAGGACGGGCACAAAATCATATGTATAATGGTAAGTCTCGACACATTCGTCAAAGACATAATACTGTTAGGCATTTGCTCTCACATGGAATAATTTCCATAGAATATGTAAAGTCAAAGGAGAATATTACGGATCCATTGACTAAAGGGCTAGCCAGAGAGCAAGTGTACTATTTATCGAAGGGAATGAGATTAAAGCCTATTACTTAAAAGTCACCATAATGGCAACCCAATCTAGTTGATTGGAGATCCCAAGATCTAGGTTCAAAGGGACAACTGAATTATGGATGACTTCACATATCACTAAGGAGGTTTACTCCTACCCATTTCTATGATAAAAAAAGTGATACCTGCAGCGTTAGTAGGATAAGCTTTGTTTTTAATGATTCTTGTATCTTGGACATCTAAGTGGGGTATAGCAGGATACTCTTAATAAGAAATCACCTATATGAGTGTGAACTAGACCGGTTCTGTGAGAATTGAGAAGGCTAAATTCTCTAGAGCACTTATGAATTACCAGGCGTTGTTCAGGGCCAAAATGAACACAACCATAAGAACCAAACTATGTCTGTAGATACACTATGTGTAGTCTATTGTCTTAGCTTACACAAACAGCTGAACAGTTCAAGGCATCGCGTCTACTAGTTAGCCAGTAAGTCCGATAGGCTTTCACTAGAAGAGATTCAAAGCCAAAAGCTACCTATCTCGATGTGGTGTATCTTCTTAGTGTACTTTTTCTTTGTTTGCATCTTGTTGCATGTCCGTTATTGTGAATTCCATTCATGTGGGGGATTGTTAGAAAATGACTTTTGTATTACCTTATTTTTTGCTAACTTTGAACATTAATTAAGGTGAGACCCAAGCGTTATTTTTAACGTTTGTAATTGGGTTCATGTTTAATGTCGCATAGTAAATAAATTCATGCATTTGGTTGCTCAAAACCATTTCCGAATGAATAAGAATTCAATGTGCATTTTCGGGTTCGTGGAACTAGTTTTGGTGGGTTTCCTACACATTTGTGAAACGTGCTTGTCTCACATTGGAAAGGCTTGAGGTTTTGAATGAGTTTATATACCTTAGCTTGGGATACTTGGGATGGGCCTCAAGGGGTACCCAAGTTTGTGGAAGAGTGAGGTTATGGATGAAGTGGGCTAGACCTGTTGGACCTAAAATTAAAACCATACGCGCGCACCACCGCCGCCGTCCGGCCGACAGGTCGGTCGGTCGGGCTGGGCTTGGGCTTGGATGTGTGGTGTGAGGTTGGGTTGGGCTTATCTTGCCCAATACTTATCTTTTTGGGCAAAAACTTTTGTATTTTATTTTTTATTTTTAATTTTGGTTTCAAAATTCAAAATAAATTAGTCCAAAATTTTTTCTTCACCTAAACAGGTCCTTTACAGGTTTAACCCACCCGAACAGTTCAAAACGTTTAACATAGGTTCAAATCTGTTGAATTCAAAATTGAATCTGTTCCAAACAGATTCAAATCTGTTAGTGCCTATTCAATCTGTTTGAACAGGTTTTCTACATGTTCGAACAACCACCAATCTGTCTATATAAAGTCTGCTCCAGAAATTCATTTTGTATCCGAAAATTTTCAGACTTCTTACATTTTTTCTTCTGTACATCTTCTGTTGCTCCTTGTTACGACCCAAACCCGCCTCTACGGGTTTAGCATCAGAATCGCGATAATCCGAGATTACAAGAAGGCTAATGATAAAAGCGATGTCTGATCTGAGGCTTAAGCGGAAGCGATGCGATAATTAAACAATGTCCAATGAGTGGCGATGCATGCATAAAAAGTCTTTTCATGCATTCATATATTGAGCAGTGCAATCTATACAAACATTTACTGATCATTCAAGGGGACCTAATCCCTTGATAACTTGATCTGATGGTTAACAGCCTAAGCGGTGATACAAAGCAGTCTTGAGACAGACGGGGAAATAAAAAACACCCCTTAAGCCATAGCTTGGCAGGTCGGGAACCTCGCAGTGAGGCACATTGGTTAGCTTGACAAAACTGGAGTTAACCCTGACGCCTCTAGCTTTGATCCGGTGCCTGCACACCTACATATATATATATATGAGTAGTGAGCTAAAACCCAGTGAATAACATAAATGCGTACAGGGGCTTAGAATGAATGTCCTTACGGTAATGAAAACAGTTCATTAAATCAGTGTATCGATCGTTGATCTGATGTGATCATATGTGGTACATCCATTAGCATAACGATGATGATGGGTCTTAGAAGACCAAGCGGTAATGATGGCCATCGATCGATGTGATAGTGGTCCCACGAGGAAACCGACAGAGATCTCTATGATAACGATGTGATAGAAGGATGCCACGATGCAGTTTAGAATATAGGACATACATTCATTCAGTAATCAATATCTGCATTCGATAGCAGTTGATTCCAAGATTCGATGAAGATAATCATTTTGAACATATCTTTACACAATTGTTACTCACGAGTTACGGGCTCTGATGAACTAGAGCGTCTCCTCGGAATGCCAACCCTATACAGTTAACAGATTGAACACACTCTAAGTTTCACAGTTGGGAAAGATAATTATTAACTCCATATTATGCCTCGGTGTGTTCTACATCTATATCCTCATTAAGATGTCTAAAATTAGGCCTAAGAATGCCTAGGATGGAATGAGAATGCAAAGATGTACACAGAAAACATTTTCAGAATTTTCAGTGAAACGAGGTTCCGCCGGCGTAGGTTTCCCTTTCGGCGGACATCAAACAAAGGACCTGCCGGCGTCAACTTCTCCGCTCGAACGTGTCACCCACTATTCTGCTCGAGCTTACATTCCTCCGCTCGGCGGTGATGGCGATGCAAAATCTTGGATGCTCGATTTCTCCGCTCGAGCGTGCATCATTCCGCTCGAGCGGACTGTAAAACAGGTCAAAGTACTGGGAGCTTGATTTCCCTGCTCGAGCGTTACTTCTTCCGCTCGAGCGGGATGCAAAAATCTGGAAAAATCCAGGTTTGCGTTCTAAGTTCAAAATTCCAGTTTCCCACACCAAATTCGACCCTCATGGGCCCATTTTCTGGAAAACTCTTGCAAATACATAGAATAACATGTTTCAAAGGTCAATTTGAGAAATCAAGGCCCAAGGGTGTTTCAATTAAACTCATTTTCAAACCCATTTTTCATGACAACAATTCAAATGAACATGCATGAGTTCTAACCCAAACTAAAGTTTCAATGCTTGCTCAAATGAACTCATTCTTACAAAGTCAAGATGAAATCATGGTCTATTCTCAAAACATGGACATGCATGTGAGGAAATCATGAATTACAACCTCAAAACTCAACAATAACAACATGCATGCAACACTTAAGCTCTAATACAACATTACAAGCAATAACTTGGCTCTAGATTTCAACTTAGCTCTAAGCCATGCAAGAATCAACATAAATGCACAATCAAGGAGATAGATTTCTACCTTAAGTCTTGTATTCAAGGTTTAGGAGCTCAATTGGCAACTACACTTCAATTTCCTTCAAGTTTCCAAACAATGCACAAGGTTGAAGCCAAAATCTCCCTCAATTCTCTTCCTCTCTCTCTATAGTCGGTTGTAGGCAACAAATGGCTGATGAAATGTACTTTGGTGATCAAGTGTAAGGCTCAAAAGTATGTGTGAGATAGTGGGCCACTATGTGGCAAAATTGTCATTAATGCAACTCATGTGATTGGCTTATTTTATTCTAATTTAACCATCCTAAATCACATTTCAGACAAGTACACCCTAAAATCACAAAAATTCTCATGATTATAACTCACTAATCAATTTCTAGTTCGGCCGCCGATAAGGCCTTCAATTTACAGTTCAAATATATAAACATGAACAGATAATCACACACTCAACAGATAGAAAATATATTTAGACAGATACAGTCAGTTAATCAGGTTCAGATCTCAGTCAGACAATTCAGTATTCTAATAATTCCATTATCAATCAGATTTAGTCCCAGTTTAGTAGTAATCAGTAGTTAATCAGTCATTAATCGGTAAACAGTGTGAGGGTTGTTACACTCTTGCATCTGTTTCTGCATTTATTTTTAGGAAAAGAAAGAGAAAGAGTTACAGCATTATTTGGTTTCACTAGACTTGATTTTATAGTGTTATAAAATCAAATGTTAGTCGTTACATCCTGGGAAGTAGACGCCGGTTATATTTCAAAGCACCGAAGCAAGGGCGAAATCTAATTTAAGGAGATTGTGTCCAACACAAGCCTCGACATTATTTTCTGTAAACATTTAATTCGGAAAATACGTAAAATATTTTCCGAATTATTTTATTTTATTGTTTATTTAATTTATACATTTAATTTACACACATACACCTTTGTGGTTCTAACACACTTAGGCCAACTTATATCAATGAGTCAACACAGACTTCCCAAATTCACCTATTTTTCTAAAAATGTTAAACATTTCTATTGTGTAAGTGTGAAATAATGTTCAATACAAATGAGTGAAAAAATAGTTTCAAATCTCCTAATACTCTTTGGTGATTTTCAATACTCTTTCAATAACTTTTTTGTCACCTTTTGGCGAGACATAAAAATATTTTAAAAATATAAATCTGAGTTTTTTATGGCTAGGAAGAGGGTTCAAGAACTTCTCCCCTGATTTCAAGCATAGATTTTTTGAATTTTTAATACCCACAATTGTCTCCTATTCTTTCAATCCTCATCACGTACTATTGTTGGTGCTTTTCGTCTTCGAATGAAACAGTGGTAAAGACAATAGCAAGGCTGACCTTTTTTTAAGATGTAAATCTTATTTGTAAATCATATTTATGAGTAGATTAGTAATTTTTCCAAATCACTGTTGGTGTTTTGACGAATTTTACTATTTGTTATTTGTTATAGTTTTAGTAAATTTTTTTATTTGGTCTTTTGTTTTGTTTTTTTTTAATTTTTATTGTTCTCTATGATGTTAATTCTTATTTTAATATAATTATTTTATAATTTTTCTATATAAAAAAAAATGCTGAATCATACTATTTTAATTAATAAAAATCACTATATAATTTTTCGACTGACATTGTTGAAGCACGTGACCGAGAGAGAACGATTGTAATCCCGAAGCAAACAGCTGGCACGTGCACTGCCCAAGTGTTCGTTTAGCAATGGACCTATTGAATTGAATCGATAATCATCAATCAAAAAATTTTAAAAAAATAAAAAATAAATATCCTATTGGGATTGCCAGCAAAGCAAAACAAATAGCTGTAATATAATTTAAAAATACAAAATAAAACTGTAAAAATTATCACAAAATTATATTGTCATTAATTTCTGTTTTAAAAAGAATTATTAAAAAATTCGATAAATAAAAATTTATAAATCAATAAAGTGCAAATGAAAATTGTGCTTTGAAGATATTATTTTCACTTACATTGCTTATATTGTATTAGTTTATAATTAATTTTCATATTGTTTTTATAGGAAAGTCGGGAAAACCCGACTTACCCACTCAAAATTTTCTGGGTGAGTGATTGTATTGGAGAAATTAATTTGTATAGTGAGTTTCATATAAGTTGTGGTAAAAATTAATTTAGATAATTTTTAGATTAATAAGAGTGAATTTATAATATAAATTTATTTTTATTTGTCTCATATTCCCCATAAAACTATGCAAAAGTCAAATATCTAGTGTATTTGCTCAAACTAAATGAGTCATCTATATATCTATATATTAAGCAAAAGGGTCTTTTAAAATCCAAGGCTTGTGGAAGCTCTAACATGTCAATCTTAATTTTTTAATATTTTTAAAAAAACAAAATTAGGCTTGTGGAAGCTCTAACATGTCAATCTTAATTTATTAATTTTTTAATATTTTTTTTTAAAAAAATTGACTTGGTGATTAGTGATTTGTTTAAAGATTGTAATAATTACACTATTGATTATAATAAACACTTAATTTATAATAATTACACTTATTAAATAAATAACGCAATAAATGAAATTTTAATTTCCTTACTTTTTGCATTCCCAAGAGACCCATGTAATTATTGTGTAAATGCCTCTTAAATAAATAAATAAACACTTATTAAATTCTTTTAAACTCCTCGGTCAAACCCCATATATTTAATTTATATATTATGTAATTATTGTGTAAATGCCTCTTAAATAAATAAATAAACACTTATTAAATTCTTTCAAACTCCTCGGTCAAACCCCATGTATTTAATTTATATATTAAAAAAAATGAAAAGAAATATAAATATCTATAATTATCCCGTGCATTATTGATTTTTTAATATTTTTAAAAAAAAAATTGACTTGGTGATTGGTGATTGGTTCAAAGATTGTAATAATTACACTATTGATTACAATAAACACTTAATTGATAATAATTACACTTATTAAATGAATAACGCAATAAATGAAATTCTAATTTCCTTACTTTTTGCATCCCCAAGAGACCCATGTAATTATTGTGTAAATGCCTCTTAAATAAATAAATAAACATTTATTAAATTCTTTCAAACTCCTCGGTCAAACCCCATGTATTTAATTTATATATTAAAAAATCCTAATTTCCTGATTTTTTAATATTTTTTTTTAAAAAAATTGACTTGGTGATTGGTGATTGGTTCAAAGATTGTAATAATTACATTATTGATTACAATAAACACTTAATTTATAATAATTACACTTATTAAATGAATAACGCAATAAATAAAATCATAATTTCCTTACCTTTTGTATCCCCAAGAGACCCATGTAATTATTGTGTAAATGCCTCTTAAATAAATAAATAAACACTTATTAAATTCTTTCAAACTCCTCGGTCAAACCCCATGTATTTAATTTATATATTAAAAAAATAAAAACAAATATAAATATCTATAATTATCTCGTGCAGCATACGAATAATAGGCTAGTTGTTTAAAAATAGGAAAATGATAATTCCATGCAATAAAGTCACAAACTGGCCACTTAGGGATGTGTGGGGGTGGGTTTGGGCAGTAAGAGAAATAATCTCAATCAAATCACTCTTGATATATTGACGAGTTTGGTTATGGTATGCAACTTACACTTTACACTTTTATTCTTTACACTTACACCTTATACTTACACTACACCTTTGTGTAAGGTGACACATATTTGCAACTTACTTACACCTTACACTTACATTTACACCTTACACTTACACTTACACCTTACACTTACATCTTTTTGTAAGTGGTTGCACACTAAAAAACTCCTATATTGACACTTTCTTAACTCACTCTCAACTTACACATCCTCAAAACAAGCGACTTAGGTTGAGTATTTTCACGATTCGAACTAGCAAGTTGGATAGATTGATAGATTGTAAATTATAACATATAGTACGAACACATTCTTATCAAAATGAAGAAAATGTTCGATAAAATTTTCATGTTTAAGAAGTAGCAGTAAGTAGGGCATGAACAATAAGGGAGTTAAAAGGGCGTGGAGAAGTAGAAAGAGAGATGAAAGTCAAAAAATGAGAAAATCTATTTAGGATTGAAGTATTTAATTTATAGGAGTACCTACAAATTGAATTAGTTATTTGGATGAGTTGAAAATTTTAAACTATACACAATCCAATTTACATTAATTTAGTGTATAACTTGCTTAATTCAGGTCACCAATACTCTCAAATCATAAGTGGCGGAATAGGTTGGGCGATTTGATTGGGTGAGCAAATTTTTCTGTACATTCTTATCAAATGATTAAGTATTGAATGTCGCGCTCGTTCGGTTGAAGGTTTGATTCTTAACTTTCCCTTTTTCCATTTCTCTTGTTAAAGTTTCAATAACAAGAACTTTGAGGAGAATAAGATTTTGAATTCTCATGACTCCAATATTTGAAAGAGATTGAAATATGAAACCAATTCATAATTATCTATTTGAACATAATCACATCTCCTAAGTAGGAATCTATTTTTTTCACTTCTTTATGACAATATCACATTTTTGAAATGTGAGCTATTTAAAAATTAAAAAATAAATGTTTAAAATTTACTATTTTTTCATTGAAAATTTGTAACAAAACCAAATGTTTGAATTACATTCACACCATAATAAAATTATCCATAATCCCGTTACTAATAATGAAATGTATAATCCCTTTCAAAAAAATAAATAAATAAATAAATTCATCCAAACATAACTTGTATAGGATATATATATATATGTGGATAAATTACACATACCACCCCTAAGATTTCTGACAATTACAGGAACCTTACCTGAGATTTTAATAATTACAATAGCCTTTCATATTTTTGTTGACGTTACTAAGATTTTCCAAAAAATAGACTTCTTTTACATAAGTAACTGAACCTGCTAATGTCACTCATTATAAAACATGAAATGCCAATATTGCCCATTGCCCTTGCCTTCAAGTCATACCTCCCCTGGGATTTCAAACAATTACATGAATCTTACTTGAGATTTCAATAATTACAGTAACCTTTCATATTTTTGTTGACGTTACTAAGATTTCCCAAAAAATAGACTTACATTACACTAAGTATCGCCGAACCATTTAATGTCACTCATTATAAAACATGAAATGCCAATATTGCCCATTGCCCTTGCCTTCAAGTCATCTATGTATATTCAAATTTTTATTAAAATTCTAATTTTTTTCTTTAATTTCCCGACTCAAATTATTTTCACTACAAGTTTTATACTTTTATAACTAAAAACTTAAAAATTCTTTTTTTAGATGAATGCAAAAATATAAT
This sequence comes from Camellia lanceoleosa, assembly GCA_025200525.1. Taxonomy (NCBI): domain Eukaryota; kingdom Viridiplantae; phylum Streptophyta; class Magnoliopsida; order Ericales; family Theaceae; genus Camellia; species Camellia lanceoleosa. Next base: position 121,324,426 of record CM045763.1, on the reverse strand, counting down.
AATAATAAAATAAAAATAAAAATTCAACCATTAATGAAGGTAATAAATTAATTGTAAGATTTAATTTAATAAAAATAGTTTATATAAGATAAATAAAGATGGATAAATAGATTTTAGGTATTATACATAATAAATTAATTGAGTTTTTTATTATTCTCAAATAATTTTTTCAATTAAGTAAAGAATAATTGTTTATTATTTTTAAATGATTTCTTGATCCTTCATTCCCTGTCAATTAATTTTAATTTATTGTAATGGGATTAGATTTTTTTATGTTTTATAGTTATTTTAATTTTTTTTTAATAATGTGAAAATTATTGTCCTGTGTGTTTTTTTTTTTAAAAATTTGCATCAATTAGAAGTTTAAGAACTTGAAGATAAAAATTAAAATTTGAGAATAATATATGATTGTGAAAAGATAATTTTTTTTACATATGAATAAATAAGTAGTGTAAATTGTCAGGAAAAAAATAAATCCATTTGTTTCAACCAAAAAAAAAAAAGAAAGAAAAAGGAAATTCAAATAATAAATTAATGCATTAATTAAAATAGTAAATTTTACGTTGTTTATATAGTGTGTAATAAGTCTTATATTAAATTATGATTTATTACACTTTATACCCCTAAACTATTGTCAAATTATCTATTTAGTCCCTAAACTATTGAATGAATCTATTAAGTCTTTAAAATATTTAATTCAAACCTATTTAGTCTTTGAAAGAATTATAAAATCAAAATATAAACTCATAAATATTATAAATTAATAGAACACCCTATCTAGTTAAAATTTTATTTTAGAAAAAATCTTAAATTTTTATTCTATATTTAAAAAGTGGGCATCAATTTCTGTGGTGAATTTCCTCTACAATGGTAAGGATAATTATCTATAGTATTCTTAATTATCTTCTACCATGGGTACGTGCTTACCTTTATCTGATAATATATGTTAGATTTCATATATAATTTATAATTAATTATCTTTAAGCTTTTCACTAAGTTTTTTTTATAACTTAATTCATGTATTATTTTATTCTATTATTATCTGTAGCGAAGTGTTATTATTTAAATTATCAAATTTTACTTCTTCTATATATCTAATACTCATATAATTTTATTGACAAGATGCAAAAACCAGACTCTAATACTAATTTAAACACACAATGAAATAAAACACTTTTTACAGAAATTTTTTTTAATAGTTTTCTATATTAAAATCCTAATTAGCTAAGGTCATTTACTAATTTATAATATTTATTTGCATATATATTTTTCGTAATCTTTTCATGGGACTAAATTTGTTTGAATTAAATATTTTAGGGATTTAATAGATTCAATTAATAATATAGGGACTAAAGAGATTTTGATTGGTATACTTTAGGGATTAAGTAGACTTAATCAATAGTTCAGGGACTGAGTTGACAATTTGGTGATAGTTTAGGGATAGAAAGTGTAATAACCCCATTAAATTATTAGGGTGTTATCTAACATTAATTTTAGTTAGATTTTTTTTTTATAAATATTTTATCATTGAAAATTAAATTTTTTTCCATTAAATATTTTGATAATATCTTAACAATTTAGGGATAAATAATTTTCTTACATATGAATAAATAAGTAGGATGAATTGTTGGGAAACACAAATAATCCATTTGTTTCAACTTAAAAAGAAAAAGAAAAAAGAAATTTAAATGATAAATGCATTTTCAAATGATAAATTTTACGTTGTCTATATAGTATGAAATAAGTCTTATAAGTCTAATTAGAGTCTTATATTAAATTATTAGGTTGTTATGCTAAAATATACATGGGTCTTTAATAACATATATGCAAAATCTCAAGTGAGGTGAGTGAAAATTTCCATTTGAATATCTTCTTGGTTGATTTGGTAGTTTTGACTTTTTACATGTAAATAAAAGGGTAATATGGTCTTTTTCCATACCTAATTAACGTTGTTTATGCGAAATTAACAGATTGGGAGAATCTTGGTAATGTCAACAAAAGTAATGAATGTTACTATTATTATTAAAATCTCAAGAGAGGTTCCCGCAATTATCAGAAACCTTAAGAGAGATAAGTGTAATTTATCCAGTATATATAATGTTCTTGCACATACAAAAAAAAAAATATTAATATCACACAATTCTCTTATAATAATAAATATAGAAAAATGTTAAAAGCAGTCGTTAGTGTGGAAAAATGTATATAAAGTGTAAAGAAATTATACTATATGTAAAGTGTGCATTAAAATTATAAATATTTTGATATTGTATAATTCTTATTGACAACCATTGGCTATCATTAACTGGACTTATAAATGTAAGGGTAAATTAAACTCACCTCTCTTGGGTTTAGAAAAAAATATAATTCCCATACTTTTAATATAATTATATTTGTCTCAAGATTTTAATTTATATAACATTTAAATATTTTTTTATCGATAATTTGTTAGTTGTATAAATAAAGAATGAAATTATCATCTCTTTTATATTAAAATACATAGTTGATTTTGTTTATTTAAATATTTGCCTACCATTTGTATTAATTTTTAGAGAGACTTATTTATAAGTTCTTTTTCAGATACTTATATTAGGCTAAGTCCTGTATAATTTTTTATAGAGTTTCAAGTCTTATTTAGATAGGAATGTATTCCACAAAATCCTACATAAACGTAACGTGACGTGATACTTACATAAACGTAACGTAACGTGACACCTATATAAATGTAACGTAACATAACGCAAACTTAATGAGTTTTTATTTTTTTAAATTGAATATGAAAATGTTATTGATTTATGTTAGTGTCACGTTACGTTTCATATAAATATGATCTATGGCAACATTCAATTTCCTGTATAGGAAATTGAATGTTGCTATAATCCATAAGTGTCACGTTACATTTATGTAGGTGTCACGTTACGTTACATTTATGTAGATATGATCTATGGCAACATTCAATTAGAAAATTGAATGTTACCATAGATCATAGGTGTCACGTTACATTTATGTAGGTGTCACGTTACGTTACGTTTATATAGATATGATCTATGGTAATATTCAATTTTCTATATATAGTTTTACTATTATTTATGATATTAACAACTAATATTGCGGATAAATGTGTCAACAAACTTCCAACAGGACTTATGGGAACATAAGTTTTTTAGTATGACCATATGTAACATAAGTCTCCTAAATAAGACTTATAAATAATTTTTTCTAATTTTTATCGCTTTAATCTTATTTAAAAAAATGTAATATAATTATATTAAATTTATTAGATTATTTTTATTTTTATTTTCAAATTTTAAGAGATATAAACGTAATCTATCCTGAATATAATATACAAAAATTATTAATATATTTTATATTATTATATATCATGAGACATAAATTTCAGAGCTAACATGGACTCTCTTGTAGCAAAGAGAGAGCGATCCTTTTGTGTTAGAATAATTAAAGTCACACAAGGGAAGAAACCACGTGATGCCGTACAATTATGAGTGCAATGAACGTGCCCTCATAACCATACTCACATGCCTTCACGTTCATTGTTTGACTCTCAATGTGTTATTTCAGACAACTACAAATAAAAAAACACAAAAAAACCATGTCTTTAATTAAATCTACTTTTCAAAAATTTAAATGAACCTCAACCTTTGAATATTTTTTTAAAATTTTTTTATCCACATTGGATGTGAAAAAAAAAAAAAAAAACAAAAATAGACAAAAAAAAAGAAGTTTTGTTTATAATCTTACAGGTAGGTAGGTGTACATGAGGTTCAAGCCTCTTTATCTCTCTATTTACATTATAGGAATATAATGTTGAGCGATTGAGACTTGAATTGAGCGCCTTGAATCCTCGAAACCACGATTGTAATTTTTTTTTTTTTTCTTTTAATGAAGAAGCGGAAGAAGGGAGGAGGAGGAGGAGGAGGAGGCTTAAAAATAGAGGAGGAGGGAGGCGGCGGAGAGGCATGTGATCGGCGGAGGCTGAGGCGATCGAGGCGGCGGCGGCGGGCCGAGGCGGCGAGGCGACGAGCTGAGGTCCCCGATCCTCTTTCCCGATCTTCTCTCTCTCTCTCTCTCTCTCTCTCTCTTCTCTCTCTCTCTCTCTCTCCTCGTTGAAAAGAAAGAAAAAAAAAAAAAAAAAAAAAAACCTAAGCCCAAAAAGCGTCGTTTTTGGGCTTAGGTCAGGCCTCCCAGATTCGAGGTCCAAAACATTTTTCTATAATGTTAAAGTCCTTATTGATTTAGTAACAAGAATGTTTCTCTATTAATATAATTATATATGTACCTCTCAAAAAATCATTGAATTTTACATCAATTAGATTAAATTTTTTATTTATTTGTTATTATTATTTTAACATTAGATGAGAGGAAATTGAATTGTAATCTCTTAATAAGGTTCAGGGAAGACCAAATCCATTGCCTTACCACTTGACTATGCTTTATTTTAATTTTTATTTTACACTAATAAAGAATAATATTGGTATAGTCCAAATATCTATGATGTTAGGGTTTTGACACATATAAATATAGAATTAAATTAGCCCATGGACTAACTCCATTGATTACCTTTATTAGATATTGAGTCTTTTAAGTTATTTTAGAGCATTCCTAAGGTCACATTTAGAGCATGGGTTTTGATTTAGACCACTAAATGAGCAGCATTACTGCCAGCTCTAATGAGCTGGTAAAAAAAAAAAAAAAAAAAAGAAGGTAAAACATCAAATCAGGAGGAGCCCTACTAATTAGATTTTTACAGTTCCTAAATTAGTGATTTTAAACATTTTTCTTATAGCATTTTATCTAGTTTCATCATAAAACAAAAGTTTAACATGATGGGTAATATCATATACATGCTTCGTTTGGAATGTGATTACTTTTTAATATTTTTGACTATTTGACTATTTTAATAAGTTATTTTAATTGTAATGTTTTGGAAGATGGCTTGAATTTTTTATTAGATTGTTGTTGTATTGAAAAATGTATTTTAAATGATGTTGTGATATGGTGACCAAAGTGTCTCTAAAGCCCCCCCCCAAAAAAAAAGAAGGGTAAATTACACTAATATCTCCTGAAGTTTATATTCATTATAGTTTCCTCCTTACTTTTTGAAAATTACATCTTCCCCCATAGGTGTAAAGTTTCATTACAGATTCCTCCCTCAGCAATTTAATTTTTTTTAAATACCAATTTTGCCTTCACTAGATAAATTACATTGACATCCCTCACATTTTAAAAATTACAATCCTCTCCCTAAGGTTTAAAGTAGCATTACTAATTGCCCCCCTCGGTTAGTATTAGTTGGAAAAAAAATTCATTGAAAAAAAAAATTATTTGAAAAAAAAATTTGTTAGTAAAATTTTTAAATTTCTATTTAAAAGCCAACGTAAGCTCATTTTTTGAATTTATGTTTTTTCCTTAAATTTAAAAACTAAGACAACCATTTATAAACCAAAAAAATTATCAAACAAGTTTTTATGACAGTTTTTAAAATTTTTGTAAATATAAATTGAAAACTGAAAATGAAATGGTTACCAAATAAGTTTCAGATGGTAAAAATGTCGTATGATTAACAAATAATTAAATAAGTTACTAATGTAAGAAATTACTTATCAGATACTTAGGCTATATATGATTTGATTTTTAGAAAAAAAAATTAAAAATTAAAAATTAATTTGGTTAAGAAATAAAAAATAAAAAAATAGTTATCATTTTTATATAATTTTTATCTTTTGAGTGGTTAGAAATAATTTTTTACAAATTAAATTGAAACAGCGATACGTATGTATATAACCTATCCAAAAATTAAAATGATAATTATTTTTTACCCTTAAATGATAATTATTTTTATTTTTTATTTCTTAACCAAATTAATTTTTAATTTAAAAAAAAAATTCTAAAAATCAAACCATACAGAGCCTAAGAATTTTTTGATAAGTCATTTCTTACGTTGGTAACTTATTTAATTATTTGTTAATTTTACGACATTTTTACCATCTGAGACTTGTTTGGTAATCATTTCATTTTCAATTTTCAATTTATATTTACAAAAATTTTAAAAACTGTCATAAAAACTTGTTTGATAATTTTTTTTGGTTTATAAATGGTTGTCTCAGTTTGTAAATTTGAAAAAAAAAAAGACGTAAATTCAAAAAATGAGTTTATGTTGGTTTTTAAACAAAAAATTAAAAAATTTACTAAGAAAATCTTTTTTCAATGAATTTTTTTCCAACTAATACTAACCGATGGGGCAATTGATAATACTACTTTAAACCTTAGGAAGGAGATTGTAATTTCTAAATTGTGAGGGGTGTCAATGTAATTTACCCAATGAGGGAAAAAATAGAATTTAAAAAAATAGAATTGCTGAGGGAGGAATCTGTAATGAAACTTTAAACCTTAGAGGAGATGTAATTTTCAAAAAGTGAGAAGGAAATTATAATAAATATAAATCTCAAGGGATGTCGGTGTAATTTATCTACAAAAAAAAAAAAAAAAAAAAAAAAGTGGGTTCACTGACGTGGCTGTGGATATAACTGAGGACACTTCTAACGGCTACACTTAGAAGTTATTATTATATAAATATTTGTTTGTAAGAAATTTAAAATCTACATACTACAAATTAAAAATAAATTTACAAATTTGTAAGTAATTGGTATATTAACTAGTGTACTAATATACCTTATAAAATTATTATTGATCTCACTCATTAAACAAATTATAAATATTCAAAACCTCTAAAACTATTATTAATCATTTGTTACTACACTAATTGATATATTAATTAATGTATATAGCATTATTTATTTGTAAAATAATTTACTTGTAATACTAAAATAAGAATTTTAAAAGATGATAAATTTCTTACAAATTTGACTTTTAATTCTAAAAACTACGAATTAAAATAAATTACAAATTTGGGCAACATTTGAATTTTAATTATAAAATTTAGGAATTAGAAAAAATTGCAAAATTGTAACAAATTTGAATTGTCCTTACACAATTTACAAATTAAAATAAAATTATTAGTCAAATGGCCTAGAACTTTGACTTTTAATTATAGAAATTATGAATTAAAATTAATGACAAATTTGTAAGAAATTTTACCATTAATGTTTAAAATTTACAAATTAAAATTAATGACAAACTTGTAAGAAAGTTTTTAACGTTTAAAAATTATGAATTAAAAAAATTGGCAACTTTGTCAGAAATTTGACTGTTAATATTTGAAAATTACGAATTCAAATAAATTAGAAGTAGCCTACAAAAACCAACTTTTCAGTATAGAAATTACGAACTATAAAAAAAGAGATTAATTACCAAAAAGTCCTATCTACATATTTGGTGATAACTTAAGTCTTGTCAAAAAGTTTTTGAACTATTAAGTCCCATTTACAGGTAAAAAGACGTTTTCTCTTTAATCCCAAAACTGAGAATGTTCTCAATTTTTAAAACTGAGAATGTTTTCAATTTATAATTATCAAAACTAAGAAATTTCTTAATTTTTTTCTAGCATAAACTAAGAATATTATCAAAACTAAAAAATTTATAATTATCAATTTTGAGAAATTTCTCAATTTTTTTCATGATTAAAATTGAGAATATTATAAAATGAGAATGTTCTCAATTTCAAATTAGAATTCAGAAGAACAATGTAGTCAAGTACATAAGGTTATAATTTCAGATCTGGTGAACTTTTTGACTTGGAAGGTTACAATTTGGGATTCGATTTGAGACCCATCCTTAGCAACCACTGCATTAGGCTTCAGATTCCCTGTCTGAAGCAACCTCCTCTTTCCATTGCTGACCCATGATGGGAACCCATCTTCGGATAGCAACCTCTGACACCAATCGAATCACTGCTGCCTTCAACAATGGCATTCTCTACATTTGCCAACCCAAGCTCATCACTTCCTCCTCTGAACACCAATCTCAAACCTCTCACATTCCTCCTCTGCTACAACCTCAAAAGAGCGACATGAAAACTCTGAAGAAGTCGGTGGAGTCACCGCCGTCACAGCCTCAGAAGAGCGATATTCGAGGCAGCAATGAGTCAAAGCAGATGGAAGGAAAGAAGAAGAGCTTTGAATCAAAGCAGATAGATGCGAGAAATGAGATTTCAGAGAGGAAGAAGGCAGTGGCGGAGGAGAAAGGCGCTGATGTGGTGGCCAGAGATAGAAAGAGAAGAAGTGATGAACGTATAAATGGAGATTCTGAAGGACCCCAACTTATCGAAGGAGTTCTGGAGATTAAAAATTAATGGGACTTGAAGAAACAAATAATTTTTTTAGGACTTAATGGATTATAAGTTCACAAAATGGGACTTGCATGTAAATGCCCCAAAAAAAGTTATAATTTTTTCTAAGAAATTTGACTTTACATCAGATTTCAACTTTGCATTAAGTTCAAATTTGAAAAAAATTTGACTTTGAATTATACAAATTACGAATCTAAAAAAATGGCAACTTTGTATCAAATTTGACTTTTAATTTTTAAATTTACAAGTTAAAATAAATTACAAATGCCTAAGAAACTTGACTTAAAAATATAAAAATTATGAATTACAATCATTTCCAAATTTTTAAGAAACCTGACTTTTCATTCTAAAATTTACTAATTTACATGCAATTCATAATTTTGTACAAAATATGACTTTTATTTATAAAAATTACGAATTCAAATAAATAAAAAATTTGAAAGAACCTTAACTTGTACTTCCAAAAATTACGAATTAAAAACAAAAATCAAATTACAAGTACTTTTGACATTACTTATAGAAACAACAAATTAATATAAAAGCATAGAACAATATCGTTTCCTATAATTTAAGTCCATAGCGATTTCTTTCAGTTTTTGCAATGAATTTGAATCCATAATCAAAAGTCATAATATGTGGGTCAAATTATGACATTGTACAACAAATTTTGAATAAAAAACAATGATTTCACAATAGTTGCGTATATAAAACAAATAGTCGTGGATACGATCACGAACTCTTCCCATATCCACATCCATATCCCCAGCCATGAGGCCATCGCCGAGATTTTCTCCTCCATCTTTAGTGATGGGCATGTCATCTAGAACTGGTGATCATCTGACATGTTCGTTGTAAGCGTTAGCAGCTATCTTGTGTCTACGGATGAAATTGTGTAATGCCATTGACACACCAACCAATGGCACCTTCACCGACGCAAAATCATAACCCGACATGTTTTTCATTAAATTGTAAGTATTTATTTTTAAAAATGAACACTTACTAATGTATACGGATTTATTAATGATGGAACATGGGATGGTCCAGGGTCCTTTAAAACTTGTTGCCAGCAAGGTGTTGCTGTTGCTTAGTACAATTCAATTCATACTAGTAACAATTAAAGAAAAGAAAATATGTGGAAATTTTTTTTTTTTTAAGTTATACAAATATGTACCTTGTAACAGAATTCATTGATATCATACCATTTTTTATTTCAACAATAATTTGTTCATGTTGGAGTCTGAAAGTCTCTTATATGCAATTTAGCTGGAAGCTCGAAAGATGCTCATTCAAGTTTATGCAATAATTTCTAGTACAATTGTTACATAAAAAAAATAAATCACAATGGCAAAATAATTGCAATTTTGACATTCAAAAACCACCTATGAAGCCAACGCAGCAGACAATAAAACAAAAAAAATTTAGGCTCCGTTTGGTAAGCCTCTCAAATTATAGTTCTACTCATTGATTTGAGTGTGGTGTTTGTTTTGAACTTTCAAATCATAATTCTACACCCATTTCTCAAAACTCAATTCAAAACATAATCATTACTTTTCAAAACTCATAACCAAACATATAATTCAAATCTTTTTTCAAAACTCAATTCAAATCAATATTAGTTTTGTAGACTCTCTCCACATTAGTTCTGTAAACTCTCCCAATTAACAAACTCTCCCCACATTAGTTCTATAAACATTAGTTTTGTATACAGATTTTTTTATGACTATATTTAATAATTTTTAAAAATATTAACAAATTTATTAGTGTATCTAATATAATTAAAACAATGTCAAAATATTTTGTTAATATTTGTTAATTAAGAACAGATTGTGAAAAAAAAAGGTGGGAAAAAACTTCAGCAACAAATTAATTTAACCACAAATGTATATTAATTTTAATATTTTTTTGAAACTGTTAATTTATATTGTATACTGATAATTAAATTGTAAGAATCATCCATGTTTGAAGAACAGATTTTGAAGAGGAAAAAAAAAAAAGAAAAAAAAACAATTTATAACTGCACAACAGATTTTGAAACCAAAAATATATTTTAAAAAAAAAAAAAAAAAAAAAACATGACAGAAGCATCCATGTTTGAGGGATAACAGCAGATTGTTTGGGTTGTTTTGCTCAAAAAGTGGGAAAAAAGTTGAACAACTAATTAATTTAACAAAAATTGTGTATTAAATTTAATATTTTTGAAAACTGTTAATTTATATTTTGTACTTATAAGAAAATTATTAAATTATAAGAAACATCCATGTTTGAAGAACAAATTTTCAAGAACAGATTTTGAAAAAATATATATATAATAAACAATAGCAGAAGCAGAATCTATTTGAGGGATAACAATAGATTCTCTAGGTTGTTTTGCCCAAATTTTGAGTCTCATAACAACTAAAACAGCAAATTTTGAACCACAAAATTACAAATAAAATAAAATAAGGAAAAAAGTTTATATGTCTAGATTGGCAATTCTAAAATGAAATACCATCAACGGAGTCTAAAATATAGTGCGATCTGAAATAGTGGAATGAAAAACCAACAATAGCGAGTTGAAAAAAGCAAGGAGAAGAACAAAAATCGAGTCAGTTCATTTACCTATCGCAAGTCTTCAACGGTCGGCAACAAAGAGAATCGGCTGCGTGGTCTGCCTAAGAGAGATTTGCCGGAGAGAGATTCGTTGAACTTCTTCAACTGATTTTCAACGGGTGGTGGAGAGATGAAAGAGTTGTTTCTCAAACGTGTTGTTGGAGCATCTCCAACCATTATTGCTATAATGCTATTGTCATTGCTATAATTTGGCAATGAATAGTGTTATTTTGCCAAATTATAGCAATGGTACTCCAATAGTCATTTGCTATTTTGGCAAATCTCAACCAATTTTTCCTTCAAGTCTGTAGGTATTGTTTGGATATAGGTTTTTTTGTAATTTTATTTTTGTTTATTTTTTTGTCTTTTGTGACTTTTTTACCTGTTTGCTAAAAAAATTATATATTTATATTATTTCCAACTAGACAAGTATAAAAAAAATTTAAAAAATGAAAAATTAGAAGAAAAAAAAAATTTGTTTGATTAATTCACCCTACTAAAAAATATATCAGTACATATTTAATAAATTTTTTTAACTACACAAAAAATAAACATGTCCGTAGTCATTATTTTGTGTTCTTCCTTTTTCATCTCAAACTCATGTTTTTTCATCTCAAGTTCTTTCATCTCATGCAGTACTTGAATCCTTTTTTCTTCTCTTTCCTCTTTTTTCTTTTCTTTCTCAACAAGGTGTTGGTTAAATGTGTCCAATTGTATACTCATTTTTTGGACTTCAGTTTCAATGACTTGATTTCTCCGAAATAATTCTTTTGCAGATTTCTTATCCATCGGCCTTTTACCCCTTGCAGAGACACTGCCCTCACCAACAGTTAGATTGTTACCAACACTTGGACTGTTGTCGTCTTCAAGAGAAATGCAGTTTTTCATAGGGGAATCGGGGGCTAAATTAGGGGTAAACATAGTATGCATCCTTAACTTTACCGTATTTGTGGGAGCTACATCTTGCCACCTGATATTGTCTTGCAATATTGGCCAACAATGTTCAAAAGCAAAATGTTTGTTTTCATCTTGATGGTATAACAATTTTGCTTGAAGCATCTGTTTAAAAAAAATTAAAACATTATTTAATTACTTAATTTTTATACAATACCAGAATTCTCAACGAAACATAATAACTGAAGATAAAAACTTACTATATCAACTTGAGACATCCTACTTGGGTGAAGGTTTTTGACGTTCGCTAAACACCCCCGAAATTTGTTAGAACATTTCATGATTATACCCTATTGAGATTGAATAGACACTTGTGTTCTTGATTGATCATTCTGAAGCAAGCAATAATTTTCATAAATTCTCCTCCAAAAGTGAGCATACGATTGCGAATTGCCAACAATTGGGTCTTCCGAATTGTGACACCAAGATTTAGAAATTGCCATATCTTCTTCAATGGTAAATGATTTTCCTCTCTTCGTTTTTTATGAACCTTCCATAGTGATTGGATGAAAATATTAAAAAAAAAATATTTTAAGAGGTTTGCTGTGAAATCAAATTCAAAGAAGAGAGGAAAAAAGAAAAATAAAATCTAAATGTTTGTGTGAAATAAAAGTGTCATGGTGGGTTTCAATTTATAGAAATTAAAAATATTACCGTTTGGGAAATAGCTGTTTGAAATAGCTGTTGGAAAAAAGAATTAATATTTAAAAAAAAAAAAAAAAAAACCAAACAGAGCACAACAGCTCTCTTATACACTGAGGCATCACCATCCACGTATACATCTAGAATGATCCACCCTCATCCTCTCCCTCTCACTCTGTCTTCCTCTCCTCAAACCCCTCTCCCTTCTCTCCTCCATGATCGAAACCTTTCTCATTCTCTCACTCTCTCAGTCTGTCTCCCTCTTCTGAAACCTCTCCCCCTTCTCCTCTATGATCGAAACCCCTCTCTGACTCTCTCACTCGATCTCCTTCTCAGTTTCTCACTCTGTCTCCTTCTCACTCTCTCAGTCTGTCTTCCCCTTATCTCTGTTTTCACTCTTCCTCTCATTCTCTCTGTCTTCCCTCCCCCTCCTCAAGCCAGTCCTTTCTGGTTGTTGATGTGGATCGGGAGACAAAGTGAGAGATGGATTCACTCTTCCATTCTCACTTATTCTGGTTGTTGATGTGGATCGGTGATCGTGATTTTTGAAACTCAAAGCTGAGAATGGATTCAAACTGGATCTGCAAACAACTCAAATCTGTTTTTTTTTTTTCAAAATTTCTTAATTATTTTTTTTTGATCAATTTTTGTTCATCCATCAATTTTTGATATCTGTCTTCATACCATCTGATTTTGTTTGATATCTGTCTTCAATTTTTGATATATGTCTTCATATCAGATCTGCAAATAACTCAAACCAGATCTGATTTTGTTTGGTTTATTGTGAATGCATACCATCTGATTTGGATTGACTGAGATTTGATGATAAATGAATTCAAAAAAAAAAAATTTGAGAAACTGAATTTAGGTTTGTCTCAATTTCATTTTGAAATTTGTTTGATTTTGAAAATTGGGTTTGATTTTGAAAAATGAGTTCCTTACTGTTTAAATTCTGTTATTTTCAACTGAATTTGGTGCCAAATTGCTATTCATTTTTGCTAATCTGGCAAGCTTGGGAGCTGCTCTTTCACTTTCCATATTTGAGAACACATATGGCATCTGCTATCTTTGACAAGTGAAATAGTAGACCATTGGAGACCTGTTTTTGCCATTCCTATTATTTTTTAGCTTTTGCAAGTGAAATAGCAACTCCATTAGAGATGTTCTTAGAGAGTTATGACTTGGTGAAATATTCAAAGGGTAAAATGGCCATTTTACCTTCTGTTGCTTACCAACTGTACACTACTATTTCAGCCCCAGCAATAGTGAGGCTTTCTGGCTTTTTTCTCCAAGAGAGCTAAAATAGCCTCTACCAGTTGTTCCCAAACACCACCACATTATGTCTCATCCTCAACTAGCTAATTATAATTAGAGAGCTGAAAAACAATTTTAAGAGTGATAGTATTGTTGGAGAATATACTAAGCAAAATGGTTAGGCAAATGTACTCTTTTTTTATGTACTTTTGTTAGAACAACTCCGACACTAATAGGCATTCACTTAACAAAAACACGTTAAAAAATAGAACACATTGTTTTTTGGTCTACAACTGCATCGTCAGGTGTATACTCCAACAGCACCCTCAACTCTTAAAATTGGTTTGTCTAGTCTCTAAGCAAAATAGTAAGGCAAATGTACTCTTTCTTCTTTTCTTTTTTCTTTTATTTATTTATTTATTTATTTATATATATATTTTTTATGTATTTTTGTTAGAGCAACTCCAACACTAATAGGCAAAAGAGAAAAATTAGACTTTTATTTAGTAAAAATGGCAATCTAATTTATTTTGCTTCATAAACCACCTAAGAAGCAAGCGCATAATTGAGTAAGGACAAAATAATTTTTTTTTCTTAGACAATATTGTCAGAGTAACATGTTACTGCAAATCAAAATAGCATGTTACTGTAAGATAGAGTAATATGTTACTGTCAAACAGAATAACATGTTACTGTTTACATCAATTTTGCTGGTAATAATTTTTTTTATTATTATAAAGAATTTCATAGTTAACATGAATTTTATTTGATAGATCTTGATGAAAGGATTTTAAAAATACTAATTTTATTAAAAAATCGACATCTAAATCAAAAGTTATATTATTTTAAAGTTTAATAGTTTGGTAATAGTGATACATATTAGACTTTTCAAAAAAAAATTTTTGTACTTATCGTTAATTTTATTATGAGGAGATTTGGCCAAATCCTGCCCCCCCCCCCCCCAAAAAAAAATTAAATAAAATAAAATAAAATAAATAAATAAATAAAACACATTGTCTAAGTGTATATTCCAACAATACTCTCTATACTTAAAATTGGTTTGTCTAGTCTCTGAGGCTATAACTAGCCAACTAAGTAATAGGCAAAATGAGTTTTCTTAGGTGTGTAACCCACAAAAGGTGTAAGTGGGTTGCACACCATGTGCCACTCACACAAAAGGTGTAAGTGTAAGGTGTAGGTGTAAGTGTAAGGTGTAAGTGTAAGTGGAAGGTATAAATGAAATGTATAAGTTGCATGTGTAAGTGAACACAAAAAGGTGTAAGGTGTAAGTTGCACACTATAGCATTACCCTAGGCAAAATGACTACATGTTGCGTATCCTATTTGAGGTCAATTATATAATGAGGCTAGAGAAATCACTTAAAATGCTATAACACTGTGTTTGGTTGGGAGATTTGAGGAGGAATTTGGAAAGGAAAAAAGAAAAGTTAAGTGAAACGTAAATGTAAATAAAATATACCTACATTTCACCTAGTTTCACACGCCTTTTCCTTTTTCCTTTCCAAATCCCTCCCCAAATCCCTCAACCAAGCACAGCATAAATGTCTCTTTTGTTGAAGATACTCTTTGAACTTTGTTATATACAAAGTTTTGTTTTATAAATAAGAAGTTGTGAATCCCACATTGATTATGTACAAAGTTAACATTCAACCAACATAGTAAATTGTGCAAATCATATAGGGCCAGCTTCTACCAAGTTAAAAATTAATAATCAGAAATCAAAAAATAAAAATACCTCTCTGCTGTTTCTTAATGTTAATAATCAATAATCAATTTTTTTAATTTATTTAAATTATTTCTACCTTACAAATTATAAATAAAATAATTAACCATTTCATTTAGAAAGTAAATGCATCGTTCCTTTGACAACAAACCTGGCAATTCAACATAATAGCATAATCATTCTCAACAAAATAGAAGAGCAAGAGGAAGCCTCAAGGCAAAGGCGTTTTTTTATTTTTTTATTTTTAATTTTCTATTAAAAAGTAAAAAGAAAAAAGTAATAGGTATCAATTATCAACTATCGATTATCTTCATAAACAGAGTGTTAATCCTATGTCCACATTTAATACAGAAATGCGTTCTCTCTTTAACAGTTTCCTAGCAATTCAAGACTTATCTTGGAACATACAGAAGACCAAGTATGCCACTGCAGAGTGTTAATCCTATGTCCACTATGCCACTGCTTTTTCTTGCACATCCCAAAACAATGTGTATATGGGTGGTGTATTTCATTCACTGCAACAATTTTGACAGCTACTATTTAAAAAACCAAGTAATTTTTAAGGGGCAATGTCAAAGTTGCTTTGGATATAAAACTTCTCAATGGCAAATGAAGATTTGAAAATGAATGATTCTTGAATGGAACTGTGGAGACTGAGTGTAGGATTTAGTTTCTACAATTTGTGGAGTTCATTATTGAAAGATGAGTTTGTGGATGTCATATTGACTATTGATGGATGTGGTAAGCTAGCTTATGTAGTAAGTTCGATTATTAATAAGGATAATGAGGTTAGGTTTGGGATGATGTAATTCATAGAAGCAAAGTAAATTAGTTAGCTCGAGTGGAGAATACATATTGCATATCAGGCGATCAACAAATATCAAAAAAAAAAATTGAAAGAAAAATTTGATAAGACAACTATAAAGCCAGTAATGTTTTACAGTATAGAATGTTGAGTAACTAAGAAATAACATGTGCATAAAATGAGTGTAATTGATATGAGAATGGTTACATAGATGTGTAGTAAGATTAGCAAAGATAAATTAGAAGTGAATATATTTGTAAAATGGTAAAAGTAGCATCCATTGAAGATAAGTTAATAGAGAACATATAAAAATAGTTTGGTCATATACAACGAAAATATGTAGATGCAACAATAAAGAAACCTGATATAATCACCATAAATGTTGATGTTGGGAGGGAAAAAACCTAAGCTTACATGAAATAGTAAAAAAAATGAATTTATTTAATTTAATTAAGTGTACAGTCCTTGATACAGTAGAATGACAAAATAATTTATATAGCCTCCCCTACACAAGACTTATTAGTTTAGTTTGGTTTAGTTGTTAGGCAGAGCAGGGTGAGAGCCACCCCTCTAGTCTAGGTGTATTAACTAGTATAAACTTGCACTCACGTAATAAGTTTTGATTCTTCTGAACAATTTCTAATATGATACAATACAAATTTGTAGTCTTAAAATTTAGCACTTTTTCTAAAGCGATGCATTATATATTTAACAATTTCTAATGTCATACAAGCATGGCTTTCCTCTAGTTTCAGATCGGATTAGAGGGTGTTGTTGGGCCCATGAGGGACTACCACGGATTCCGTTTTAATAATTCGAACCGTTCAATATATAGAACTCGTTGAGTACTATATTCTTATAATAAATCACATTGATTGGACATCGATAATTACGTGATCAAATCCGTTTTGTATATAAAAAAAAAATAGACGGTGAAAAAATAAACAGTTGGTAAAAAATTAATCCAATGAGATAGGTATCGATATCCATCAACGTGATTTTTTATAGACATATAATACTTGACGAGTTCTACACATTAAACGCTTCGCATTAAAATCTCAAGGACCCAACAGCACCCTCCAGTCTGATCTGGGACTGGAGGGAACCCACTGCCTTGTACTGGCTCCAGTAGCACTGTAGCTGGCTCCACTTTGAAATACATAAAGAAGTTAAATATTGCTCCACTTTGAAATCATGCTGAACTTAGATTCACAGTGACACAATGTACTGGCTCCAGTAGCACTGCAGCTGTCATTCACTATTTCGTGACATTTAAAAAAACCACATCACAACATTACCACATAAACCACCGGGGCTTATTCTTGCCGCAGAACATCTTAATTGCGGCAACCAGAACCTCCTTATTCTTGAAGTTAATCTATGGTTGCAAGAGAGTAAAGAGAAATCCATTGCATGATTCTCCAAATTACCATGAGGATGATACACGGAACAAATGAAACATTTTGCTTAATCAACCGCTACTTTAATTCCCAATGCTCAAACATGACCCTATGTAGGAGTACCAGGGACTTGTGGATTGACGACCAGTGTTGAGGGTACCATTAGAGTTGCTTGGCTCACCCTCAAAGGTGGCCTAGCTCTAACCTTCTTTAATATGAGAAACCTCTACAACAAGACCAAGTTGACCAAGGCATATCACACATAGGAAAATGAGTGGGAGCTCTAATTAGAACTACCACTAATGATGTGGCAGTGGATCTCACCCGCTCTCACAGTATGTATTGAAAAAATGCTATTAGTGCTCCAACTAATTAGGTGGCAGTGGATCCCGCCAGTAATGATGTAATGTTTTGGTCTTGGAGTTGTATTTTTTTTTATTTTTTTTACTTTTTTAATGCATTAGTGCTATTAGTAGTGGTGTTTTTAGTGGGATGAATCATTGTTTGTATGTATTGTGTCTATTTTTTTTTTTTTTTTTTTTTGGCCACCTCATTAGTGGTGGGTTTAGAGCCACTAAATTAGTGGTTTCTAACACCACTGATCACAACTATTCCCTAACACTTTCTGAGACAATGCCCAATGACTAGTTGGTCCCCATGGCCCAACTCTCCCATAAAAGGAGGCCTCCCTTCCATATGCAAGAAGCTCGTACACCCTCAACGAGAGCTCCTCCGCACATGGAGAGCCACCTCACCCCCATCTTAGAGCCACTTTAGAGGCATCCCCATCTTGAATTGGATGTGCCTAGGTAACATTAACAGAAAGGCGCTTGAATTGTGTGTGCCTACATGGACTAAAATGATGGTGCGTCGGGATTTGAATGTGCAAATGTGGCATGAATGGTAATATAGTGAAAATGAGTGTACCTATGTGGCATGAATGATGATGTGGTAGAAGTGGATGTGCCAAAATGGCTGAACAACGCTGTAGTTGAATTTGGGTGTCCACGTAGCATGAAATGACGAATGATATTTGAAGTTGGGTGTGTTTACATGGCATGAACAACTATGTTGAATTTGGTGTGTTTACATGGCATGAACAACTATGTTGAATTTGAATGTGCCGACGTGGCATTGACAATGATATTTGAAGTTAGGTGTCACTACAACATATAAGACTTTTCGCCATCAATTATTTTGGTCCCTAAAACTATTATTTTGGTCTCTAAATGGTTTTTGTGACCAAATTAAATTCGTCACCAAAAAAGTCGCTAAAATTGCATCCAGAAAAGTCAAAGTCGACTTTTGGCAACTAATTTTTGAAAGTGTCACTGAACATGACAATTAGCGACAAAATTTATTTGGTCACAACACGAAATGTCCCAATTTGATCGCAAAAAACAAAATAGTGACATTTTTAATAACAATTATATTTAGTCACTAAAGACATTAATTTATCTACCACACATTTTCGTCACTAAAAGTCAAAGTTGGAAAATATTTTGTAACCATTTAATTTCATAGCTAAAAAGGCACAAAAATTAGATTTGCCATCCAATTATATAAAATATATATATATTTGACATCCACAAATCAAAGGCAATCTATTCCTAATCTACAATCAGTATATAGAAAGTAAAATTTTACACAAATTAAAACTCAATGTTTCCAAATTCACTTTAATATAGTTCATTATATGAGTTAAAACTCAAAATAAGTCTAATTCCGTAACTTGATTAGAAGCTATCACTTCAAAATAATCTGGGGTCTAAAGGCCAATACATAGGTGGGAGATGATGGAACATGCCCTCTGTTTAGTCCTCTTCCACTTCTCAACCAGGGCCTTCTTTATCCCGACACAACTAGCCCCCATCACTTGGCATCATCCACTACACAAAACAATCACATATCAATATATATTTGCACTACAAATATGGTACAATCTAACATCTGCTGAAACCCAAAAAATTTTTCTTTGTCAAAAAAAGAAGAAGAAGAAGAAGAGGAAAGAAAGGAAATAACATAGCAGACGTCATTATCAGGATTAGATGAACTTGAACCTACAAATTATGTAAGATTTTAAAAGTAGAGAAAAGAACTCAATTACTTGATTGAACGTCAAATCACATAAAAATCACATCCTCAGCCTTAGAAGATTTTCCATATAATTCTTCTCTAAGCAAGCTGAGCTTTCAATTTTTTATCTTGTAAACCTTGCAAATGTATATGATTTTCAGGGCAATGGAAGAAGAAAGAAATACAAGTGCCTAGTGTGGGGACATAATTTTTGAATGACAACACGTGACTGAGGTGTTACCGAAGTGCCAGCCGAGGTGCCACGTGTCCTAGTCATGACGCCGAGATCATCTCGGCTAGGCCGAGGTTATCTGCGAAGAAACCGGAATCCGAGATAAGCGGATAAGGAACAAGAGTCCTAGAATAGGAGAAGACTTCAGTTTGGGTAAAGATGAGACTCTTAGAGAGTTTATCCTAATCCTACTGGGAGTCCAAGATTAATAGTAATCCTAAGTCCATTAGAGCTAGGCTCCTATTGGGACTAGGATTGTGTTGCTATAAAAGAGAGGCATCCTCATGGGTCTAAAGTATGTCTTTTATGCTCTGTCTAGTGAGTTAAGCGCTATTGATTATCTTTGAGAGATATTTTACTGACTTGATTGTCGGAGTGCCCTCGGGTGGACGAGCCACCGCCAGAATCTCTTCTTTCTGTTGCAAGTTGTTCAGGCTTAACCTATTTTGCCGGTGTTCTTCAGTTGAGTACTAAGTTGGCAGTGTGGTCGGAAATTGACACATACAATTTGGCGTCGTCTGTGGGAAAGAAAGGAGAATAGATAGCCAACAACGGACAGAAAGAGAAGGTTGGGGACGACACCCCTACCGAGAGTGGAAAACATATTGACCTTGATGTCGAAGAAACAATTGCAACGAAGAGACTCGTGATAGGAATCACGGAGAGAACGTTGGCCAGGAGGGCGGCGTACCAAAGAAATCGGACCGGAACGGGTATTATAACGAGGATGACCTCCAGAACAACGTCATGCAACCACTGTTCTCGCTACAAGATACGCCGATTCTGACCAAGAAAGGTGCCGAAGAGCGAGCGGTTCTTGCAGTCCCTCAGCATGGCGGGACCAAGGGACATTTTCACCGGCCTTCGCGGGAGGTTGGGCATGGAGAATCCCAGAAGACACGTTCTCGGCCTAGATAATTAGGTCCGAGAAGAGAAGAGCTCAGCCTAAACTGAGCAGATCCCAGATTCTAGAAGACAAGATCTCGGCCTAGATAATTAGGTCCGAGAAGAGAAGAGCTCAGCCTAAGTGAGCAGATCTCAGATTCCAACAAACAAGAGACCAAGGTCATGTTTAACACTTGTTGAAACTTGAGAAAAGTTTACAAGTTGAAGTTAAATCGAGATTATGTTTAACACTTGTTGAAACTTGAGAAAAGTTTACAAGTTGAAGTTAAACCGAGATGATGTTTAACACTTGTTAAAACTTGAGAAAAAATTTACAAGTTGAAGTTAAACCGATATTATGTTTAACACTTGTTGAAACTTGAGAAAAAGTTTACAAGTTGAAGTTAAACCGAGATGATGTTTAACACACTTGTTGAAACTTGAGAAAAGTTTACAAGTTGAAGTTAAACCGAGATTATGTTTAACACTTGTTGAAACTTGAGAAAAGTTTACAAGTTGAAATTAAACCGAGATAATATTTAACACTTGTTGAAACTTGAAAAAAGTTTACAAGTTGAAATTAACCGGGGTCATGATTAAAGGAATAAATAATGAAGCGAGCTTAGCCAACGTGCTAAAATGGAAGAAATGATATAGGTTCCATCACCTCAGGATGCCGAGGTAATAGAACCTTAGGGGCAGTTGTGGGGACATAATTTTTGAATGACAACACGTGACTGAGGTGTTACCGAAGTGCCAGCCAAGGTGCCACGTGTCCTAGTCATGACGCCGAGATCATCTCGGCTAGGCCGAGGTTATCTGCGAAGAAACCGGAATCCGAGATAAGCGGATAAGGAACAAGAGTCCTAGAATAGGAGAAGACTTCAGTTTGGGTAAAGATGAGACTCTTAGAGAGTTTATTCTAATCCTACTGGGAATCCAATATTAGTAGTAATCCTAAATCCATTAGAGCTAGGCTCCTATTGGGACTAGGATTGTGTTGGCTATAAAAGATAGGCACCCTCATGGGTCTAAGGTATGCCTTTTATGCTCTGTCTAGTGAGTTAAACACTATTGATTATCTTTAAGAGATATTTTACTGACTTGATCGTCGGAGTGCCCTCGGGTGGACGAGCCACCGCCGGAATTTCTTCTTTCTATTGCAGGTTGTTCGGGCTTAACCTATTCTGCCGGTGTTCTCCAGTTAAGTACTAAGTTAACAGTGTGGTCGGAAATTGACACACACACCTAGGAATCTCAAACACAAGTGTCATACCTCAAAATTATCACCTTCACCTCTAAGGTACTTTTTTACTCTCATATTTATCCCATCAGAAATCTCCTACAAGCCAAAATTATCGAAAGTCACTTCACTTTAGCTTGAAAGGAAAAACTTAAGTCAACTGAAATTATCAAAGCTCACTTCACTCTATACAAGAATAAGAATTAAAAAGGTTTTTTTGAAAACAAAACCTGATGCATGATACCAGAACCTAGAGGAACAACAAGCATGTTGTGAAAAGCGTTCGACCCCAATTTTAGAAAAGCAAATATCTTCTTGTTCCTTTGGAATTCAAGCTCCATATTTGCCTGAACTGCATTTTCTGATCTAGTGACATCAGCTTGAACTGAATGATCAATGACAAGATATAAAAATGGAAGCTTATTCCACTTCATTTTTGGCCCCTATCTTTTTTTATAAAATGGAATTCATGTTAATATCCAACCCATAGCTGAAACAAAAAGCACATACAAAACAACAAGATCTTTATAACATAAGATAATAGGTTCTTGCATAGCTGAAACAAAATTCCCTTTCTTACTTGAAAACCACATCCATGAATATATATAAAAAAAAAATCCAAAACCTGATCATTTTTTCACCAATTCTAATACCATGTGCATTCATTGAAAATTTCTAAATCCTACATTAATCCCTATTACAAAGTGAACAAAGATATTATCCTTAAATTCTAATATCGTGTTACTTTCTATTCTAGATTGATATTAAATAACGTAATGAACACAACTCCCGAAAATGGGGATAATTAAGGAACCTATAAAATTTGATTGCATCAATACATAATTAGTAAAAGTAGGACACAAACGTACATTACATATTAATGAGTTAAATCCCATCACGTCTGGAATAGATTAGGATAAATCATCAACTAAGCATTGAATTTTCTCTTTCCAAAGAAGAATGGTATCATAATTCAATTCATTTGAAGTATCCTGATTTAATATGTCATATGGACAAATATGAAGCCTGCAAGAATTACCAAATCAGGCAAAAACAATTAAGTTTAATGATTCAATACAATCTGAAATCACAAACTTAATAAAAAACAATTAAGTTTAACTCCTAAATTTAAAACAATCACAAGCATCATAAGACATAATGTATATATATTGAAACTAAATGATACTTGGACACATGTGCCCACATGGCATGGACAATGATGTAGTAGAATTGCAAGTGCCTACAATGATATTTGGGGCAAGGTGTGCTTATGTGGCATAAATGATGGTTACATTAGGGTTTCAATGTGCCTTTGACATTGAAAGCGATTGCAATTATGAATCAAAGTGATTACCATTTTAACTTCTAATGAATTATTACAAGAGTGTTGTTATTAGTAACTACCTTTATTCTTTGACCCCCCCCCCCCCCCCCCCTCTCCCAACTTCATTGAACCCTCACCCACCTAAATGAGTGTCCTCCATTTTCTTTTTGAACTCCCACCTTAATTCCAACCATATCCCTCATCTTTTAGACCCCCAACTTTTCTTCTGCAAATCTTCCTATCGTCGGAGCCCTCACTGCCAGCAGTCTCACCACTGCCACTTCTATGACCAACCACCCCGCTGCATTCCTTCTCTCTTCCTTCTTCTTCACCCTCCTCTACCTCAGCTCCGACAAACCACCATCGTACCACCGCAATCTAAAAATCATCTTTCTCCACTACTACTTCCATAACCACCTACTTCGCTGCCTCCTCTTCTCTTCTCTTCTTCTTTAGATTGCAACCAACAACCACAAACCTAGATCGCGATCCACCACCGACCACGCTGCCTCCTCCTTCTCTTCTTCTTCTTCCTCCCATCACAACTCAAATCGCGACCCACCGCCGCCATCACTGCCCACCACCAATTTCTAAAAACCGTAGGTCTAGGTTAGGGTTTTGAGAGAGATGGAAGAAGATGAACAACCGACAATAAAGGTTACGGAAAGGTAGACGACTGACATTGGAGTACAACCGAAGGCAGACAACCAACTGAGAGAGATGAAGAAGGCTACCGGAGGTGATGGAATGGCCGGTGGAATTAGGGTTAAGGTTTGGAACATTAGGGTTAGAAGGTTAGGGATAAGAGAAGAAATGAAATTTTATACTTGGACAAAATTAGAATTAAAAAAAATGAAAGAGTGGGAGGGCAACGAAATAAAGTAAGTGTAACTAGCAGTACTCTTATTACAAATAAGACACATCATTTTGTATAGATTTTTTGTATACAATTTCTGTTTGTATAACATTACCCACAAGTGTGCTAGTGATGGCCACTCATGTGGAGGTGGTTGGTGCCTTGTTGCCGCACCTTGTGTGCTGCAATGTACAACTTGAGGAGAGAAGAACGGTTGTGAGAAGATGAAATGTGCTTTAGAGGGAAAAGAGATAAAGGTAATATAAACTTTGGCAAAATTATTAACGGAGTTAAACTTTAGCCGTCACCGGAGATTATATAAAGAGAGTAATGTATTTTCAAACTAAATCAGAGGGTTAAAGTGTAATTTACCACAAATAAAAGCTCAATCAAACACATCTTTCGACCCTCATAAGATCAAGTCTGCATGTTGGCTCCAACTTAAAAAAACAAAAGAAAAATGAGCATTCTCACACCTAAAACAAGAAACTACATTGTTTCCCAAATTTTACATAGCATTCCACAAAAATATTGCTGCATCTGCCACAACTAACAGCACATGCAACACAAAATTAAGCAGTGGTTGTTCCAGTAACCGAACGAAACTAAAACAAAATTCTTTAATAACCCACACAAGGTGAACACCTTCAACACGTACGAATGAAATTCACAATATTCCAACTCCTACCACTCATTGAATAACCATAGTTCACCCAAGAACGAGAACGTCACAAAAATCTAATCCTCGCCATTTTGACTTTCATCTTTGACAAGCTTGATCATGTCATCAATTCGGAGAATTGTTATAGCTGCTTCAGTTGCAAACTGGTGGCAAACAAAGAATTAAGGTATTAAAAAAAACTTTGATCAAGCTTCTTGGAATCAAAATTACATCCAAATGCAATTAAAATGAACAAATAAATAAATCAACAAATAACTTTTACCTGAATTATCTTCACTTTGCTCATCGCGGGCTCAATTACTCCAGCTTCTAGATTGTTACGAACAATTCCCTTTGAAAGATCTAGTCCCATGCTGTAACAATTTAAAAGAAGCCAAACCGAATAAATACAAAAAACATAAACAAAGAAAAAGCAAGAGAACTTTGTCGCAAGCAAATTCAGGAATGATGTGCATAGTTGTTTCCTTGGAGATTTTTTTTGTTTTTTTTTGGGTAGTTAAAAGAGACACCTCCTATCAAAATGAATAAATTTAGCAGGGAACAACACATCACGCAGCAAAGATAGCATCGACCCAATCAAGATGACTAGAGTTAAGGCTGCAAAATTACCCAAACTACTTGAGCTCAACTCTTGTTCTGCTCATTAAAAGCTCATTTAAGATTAACAAGCTCGATAAGCATATATGCCCTGTGAAAGACCAAGTCACTTGAGCTCAACTTTTGTTTGGCTCGTTAAAAGCTTGTTTGAGATTTTGGCTTATTATGCAAACAAGCCAAGCTTAAACATGTTCTGAAACTCATTAAGATTTCAAGCCAAACTTGAACAACCTACTACTCGGTTTGACTTGGCTCGTTTGCATCCCTAGCTAGAGGCATTACATGCCTAGTAGCTACTTCGACCATGACACCAGGAAACAGTGGCTAATGAAATTACACTTGATCATAGTTATCAGATCCAGGGTGGACATAAACCAGGCAAGTAGCACAAATCACAGGTTCAAGCAATATGCATGTATGGAACAACTCTTGATACCTTTTACGTGGTTAACGGCCGGAATAGCTGTGCCGCATGTTAAGAAGTGGCACAGACACTGAGTTTCACATCTCCACATGCCCGAATCAACCAATCAACAGGATCCATGCATTGCCCGGACATGGACATATTTATTGTGGGTTTCCCCTTAATTAATCCCATGTCTTAAATAATACAAATCAAGAACTACAACAGCCGAGTAGGACAAACTATTTGACAAGCACTAACTAGACGAGCACAATGATTGTAGGCAAGATGTTCCAGTCCATGAATATAACAGCAACCAAACAACCTGCTTCAACACACCTTAGGCAGTTTGGGGTGTCAACAGTCAACTACAGGGACGTGGCAATCTGCCCATGGACAATTGTAACCGTCAATAACTAATTGTAGCCTATATATGGGTAGTGTCATGGATTCTAAAATTATCAAGTGTTATAATAGATTCCCTTGGCATCTTTGTAATTACCAGGTGTAGTATATAAGGTCGAAATTCACCCCGTAAAAACTTTGACAACCTCACTAAGAGTGCACAAGGGGCGAAATTGGATGAAACTAAGTGTCAATCTTAGTGCCATCACAAAATTCAATGCAAAAATTGACCCCGTCCCACCTATCATAGTGTACTAGACAACATTGACATCCTACATCTGGTAATACCATACTACATGCTATTCCAACCAGAGTATGTGTTATGGCATAAGAACATTCAGTTTTGGGATGCATCTATAGATTCAACTATTGGTGAGATTGCTTAACCCTAGCCATGCCACAAACCGCAGACAAGCGCTGTGACAGCAAAATAGAAAAAAAAATTTGGAACCAATCACATCATTTGAGGTTTTAAAAACAACCGTAATCATTTTAGTCAATCCAATTAAATTGGCTTCATATTACACATCCAGAGCTTCTCCCGAAAAAAGCAAATAGAGGAAGTAGGCATGTACTCTATTACAGCAAAGCACCAGAATACCTTGACAGATGCTTCTTATCTGCCTTGGTTTGAGCAGTATGGTGGTAAGCACGCAGTTTAGCAACTAACTCAGTAGCATCCTTCGCAGCATTGACAGCAAGAACCTGCACCAGATAGACTGTCACTGCTACTGACTACATAAAAACTCACAAATCGAGGTGCAAACCAATAAAAACAACTCATCACATCTTTTGGACCTTTGGTATAATTAATAAAGATTCAGCAAATTCTGCAATTGCTAGCTGCTCCCGAGATCCTAATGTTGTGGCAAGGTACTCCAAATAGACAGATAGGGCAGCCTCGACTGCACCTCCACCCGCTACCACCTGTTTTGCAACAATTCATGACTATAGCATAGACAGAAAGGCAGAATAACAATTATTGTTATGACAATAAACCTTATTGGAAACTGTATTTTCATCGTGTACACCTGTTAGAAAAGGAAGGCAGGTGCAATGACATCTTGCAAAGAATTAAGGACCATGAAGATCGGATATACCCATTCAATATAAAATCATCAGATCTGATTATAAAGCCCACTGCAGGTGCAATGTGCGACAACCCCAGGATTTTGGGGCTGTTCAAGCACTCCAAGAAAATGAAACAAGTCCAATTTAAATAGCATTTGAAATGAATTATTTTGTTTCTCATCTAATCTAAGTGAGCAAGTATGTTTTAACTATACAATATCTAAAAGAATAATAATTTAAAGGTATTAATTAAAAACCCCTTTCCATATGAGAGTATTAATCAATAATATAAAAAAAAAAATTTAAAAGTAAGATGGTATAGCATGTTCAGAAAGAATTGGAGGGCAACTTTTTCTTGGATTACTGACATCTCAAATTCCCCTCAACTAGAAATGCAAGGTCATTCTGAAGCATAGTTGTCAAATCGGGATTCATATCTGAATCGAAATGGTCTCGTACTGAATCACGAATCGAATCAAATCATGAATCGTAAATATTCGGTCACTTTTTCTAAATTACTTCAAAACATATATTTACACATTTAGATGTTAAATATATCTTATGAATATGAAATATTTAGACTTAAATCAATGAAAATGTTATTTTGAATGATAATCACGTAGTATAATAGGTAAGAAGTTAACGAAAGTTCCTATGCAAGATCACTATTTTAGCTTCTTTTTTTTTATTTTTTTTATAGATATTTCTTATTAACCATTCTTAATAAAGATAATAACCAAATAGACAAACTATCAATTTCCCAAGTACCAATAATTAACAACAATACAATACTAATATTTGAACAATAAACATATATACTTTTCTAAGTAACAATGAGCATATAATAAGAAAGAATTATTTTGAATATTTGATTTTAAAGCCTAAAATATTTTAAAATGTATAACTGACTTCACACATGTAATATTTAATTATATAAAATAGTAATAGATAATTCTAGTGTAACTTTAATCTTAAACATCTTTAGAAGATATATTATGCTTTTTTAAAGGGGGAAAAAAATGAGAAGAAAGCTTAAAAATATGTTGGGTCTAACTGAATCCGATTGGATCCTATTAAAAACTTCATGATCACTAAAATAACAACAAATCGCGTATATATATTGGTTATTTTGGTATTAAACACTATTAGAAGCTGTATTATGTCATTTTCACTAAAAAAAGATGGAGAAAAAAAGAGTCGAAAATATGTCGGACACAATAATTTCAAAAATTGTATGAATCGTAAAAAGTGAATCAAATCGTTAATCGATTGTGAATCGTGCGATTCACTAGAGATTCACTTCCAAAATAGATTCACCCGTAGATTCATATCGATTTTGCAAAAATTGCGAATCAAATCGTGAATCGAATAACGAATCGTAAGATTCTGATAACAGAGTTCTGATGTATGGACTAATACGCAAATTTTGAGTGAAAACAAATTTTGAATCTTAATACATGCATCTTAAAGATGTATTATTCAGTAGCTAAGGTTTACCATATTGGATTCTAGAGTCCTCTTAACAATGCACAAAGCATCATGCAAAGCTCTCTCCATCTCATCAAGCATATAGTCATTTGCACCCCTCAGTATTAATGAAACCTGGAGAAAATATAGGCCAACGAAAATCAGACAATAACGTAATAAACCATATTTGACCATGTAATGAATTGTAAACTACAGTATAATTATATGCCTTTATATTGATCATATCAATTTCCTTCAATATTTTTCCACTAATGTCATGGTCTGACAGATACAAGCAGTCCACAATGATTTAAAGTATTCTGGCTCCACAGAGGAACAGTTGGAATTGGAAGATTTCAACATTATCAACGGAATAAATCACATACCGCACTCGAGTTTTTTGTGCCTTTTATCATGATCACATCATCATCAGAAATGCGCTCCTCAACTACTTCATCTGCATGTCCAAGAAATGATAAATCAAATGTTTCCTCTCCTTCCATATCAGCAAATGTTGAAACCTACATGCCAGCACAGGGTAAGAACAAAACAATTAGGATAGTTTGTTCAAGAAATCTGAAAATAAAGAATGCATCGAATATAACCAAAATTCAATGGGTAACAATTATAAGTCAGCCAAATTTGAAATGAATGAGGAAGCTAATAGAAGGAAGATGCATGGAGAGTTGTTACTTTAGAATCTCTAGATTGAAACATTTATGATCTACAATTGATGGAGCAAGCAAGCACACAGTTAACTTTAAGACCAAAAGTAATGGGGCAAGGTTGCTAAAATTGGGATCCTGAAAGGATCTGTGAGAGGTTCTCATGGATCGGATTGTAGGGTCAGATCGAGGATCGTAAGATTCTACTTTTTATTAAAAAAAGATAAAATACAAATTAGGATGATACATATTAAAAATAATGTGAAAAATCACAACCCGGTGATCCTACTATGATCCTACTCTTAACACTGGTCCTACAAACAATTTGGATCGTTTTAGCGATTTAAGATCATACGATCCTACAATCCAGATAGCAATTTTGATAACCATGCTAAGGGGTATGCATTTCTCACATGGCAACCTCAAAACAGTAGTAGTAAAAGCTACATACTAATTGCTATTGCTAAGGAGCTCCTCACATGTATATGCAGTGCAGTCTATACAATTTGGAGTCCAGAAAACAAGTAACCTCTACTATTGCCCTTGGTATATCTCTCAACAAAAGCTTCCATGTAGAATAGAGATGGACTAGCAAATTGGGAGTGCACATATCTAGATGTTTTTGTCTTCCAATGCAACAAAATCTAGCATGACCAGTTCCACTTTCATCTTTATTCCCATCCCCAATACTCATCTCCTCCATCCCACTAGTAAATTTAGACCCAATTTAGCCAACACCTAACATTTATTAAAAAGAGAAAAGTTCAAAGCCCCATGACACCTCACAAGACAAAAACAAATGATCCTCTCCAAAAAAAGACCATTTTACCACTTTTTTTCCAAACCACCATATCCTCTTCTTCCCTAATCATCTTCACCAACAAATCTTCTGAAGAGAAGTGGGGACACTTTACATCCCTAATTATTTAAAACTCCAAATGGAAGCCTCATTCATACTTGCCAACAAAATTTTTAATCCATGTCACATAATCCATCACAATGTCAAATAGATGAGAGTATCCCTTCATCAATAATAGCTCCCTCACAACACATCTTTCCAAAATTTCACACACCACTCCCTATTTTGAATCTCAACCCCTTTTATGAAAGTCCTTCCACTCTTAATGCTTTTCATATTTTTTTTCCACCTGCATACATATACATATATAATATTCTTCTGATAACTAAAGCTATTTGGGTGTTGTTATCATTATTGAAAGTACACACAAAAGATGTCTTGGGCATATATAATTCACCACAACACTAGTAGTTAAGATTTGACACATCATCCAAATGTATTTTAAAATACTAGCAAGGGGGCAATTGAGGGAAGATAACATGCAAGAGAGAGAAATTATCCAAATTAATCGCATACTATTAGTTGTGAGTCCTATACTGTTGGCATGTAAAATCATTCCACTATGTCTAACTTCTGCGGCCTATATTCTAAATCCAAGCAACTAGAATAATCAGTCTAGTAGGCATAACTAAAACATGCTTGATAATAGAAAGTTCCCCCTTGATAAAAGGACAAGTCATACCCCTTCATCAAGAAAGATAAACGGGGCGATAAGGAGTGAGATATCTCTCCTGACCCACAATTACTATCACCCCAATAGCCAGACAATTTGGATGATATAAGGAAAATGCAAGCCAGTTTTAGGACTTGGGAGCTTCATTTTGCAACATTTTAATAGCATCAATACATATGTACAAAAACATAAAATCATCATAAGCCAATATGATTTTAAAAAAAACGTACATAGTAATAGTGTGAGGATATTGGAAATCATCAAAAAACCAGAGATGCATCACATGGATAAGGCATGCTGTCATCAAAATCTTCTCAGATACAATTGGTTGAAAGCAAGAGATACATGTCTAGATATGGTCAATAGGTGGCTTTAAATTAATATTGACAGTCACAACTTTATTGCTATAGTTGGATCATCCTGAGCCAATTGCTTGCTTTCTACAGGAGAGCAAGTGGACCACTTAAACCAGTTTTGAGCTCACTGTTTCAGAATATGTGACATGCCTTAGGACATGCCAAAATATTTCAAGAAGGCAGCAGCAGAAAAATCATCATTTCAACTCTTCAGCTGAATCAAGAGAGGATTACAAGCAATAGGAAAACAAACCTCTTTGTAATCCTGTGGTCGATTTAAAAATTGGATGGGGAGAATATAGCAATTTAAAATGAATACTATCATTAGTTATGGAAAAGATTTCAGAAGAAACTTAAGAAAGCTATAACCAGTGATATCATTTGGATGCCAAATTATGAAACATACCATAGTTGCACCCGTCGCCTTGGCAACATGACGAAGATCCTCTTTCCGAACACGCCTCACAGCAATTGCACCAGACTCCACAAAGTACTGAAACAGCATTTAAGGATACAAAATTAGAAAAGAAATCAATTATCGATATCATAGAATTAGATGTAATTTGATCTGTTCTAATAAACCTCCAGCACTGCAAAAAACAATTTACATGAGAAAACAATAATATCTGCACATAACTAAATTGGACATGACACAACATGGGTGTGGGTATGGGGTTTATCAGACATCCTTTCATGACACAAAGGAAGAGAAGAAGACAATCCCAATTCACAAGTAGTTCCCAACAATCCTGTTTTTGTATGTTCATCTATAGCATGGAATATTTAAGGAAAAAAATAGATGAATCCCATGGGAAACGGATTATAAATTCCATGGAAAACCAATTATGATCTCTCAGAACAACTTATTTTACCTATTGTACATGGGTTATTTGGATACTTTACATAACGTATAATTTCCCTTGATTTATGGGGTTTCGAGTAAAAATGGATTTTACACCAATGCCCAAACAACCAACACAAGTACAACATAGACATGAACACACAACCAAAACACTTACATACAACCAAGACATGCATCCAAAACAAGGTTTGGTGGTGGCCTTACAGAGGAAGCCAAACCGACAAATATAAAACTAGAATTTGGCCATTACAAAACTAAAATTATTTAAGGATACACATTAAAACTTGCCTTAAGGGCCATGTCGTCAATTCCCTTTGTAGTCAAAACAACATTGGCTCCAGCCTTCAGAAGCTTCTCAATCCGTTCTTTTGTCATATCAGCTTCTCTGTAAAAATAGGAAGTCCATGAAATGCTGCTCAAACAAGATAGCCAAATACAAATTTAAAAAAAAAAAAATTAAAGCACATTATATGCTAAATTTTCGTGGAGAAATCAGTACAGGCTATACTATAACTCTCCCACATTTTTAATAGTTGTTGTTTCTTTCTTTCTTTCTTTATTTTCGATGGTACACCCAAAATAATGGCAATTGCACATATCAACATATGTGGAGTGTAATATTGAAAGGTGAGATGCATGCCCTCATGACAACCACCAGCATATCAATATCATT
Organism: Camellia lanceoleosa; assembly: GCA_025200525.1. Taxonomy (NCBI): domain Eukaryota; kingdom Viridiplantae; phylum Streptophyta; class Magnoliopsida; order Ericales; family Theaceae; genus Camellia; species Camellia lanceoleosa. The sequence goes on along the minus strand of CM045763.1, from coordinate 121,291,447 downwards.
TGCTGGCATAATAACCTTAAAACAATGTTAAGCCTATAGACTGGTCACCTCTGACGAATCTTTTCAAGCTCCCGTGGATCAGTGACTAAAACTTGGATACCCATTTGCATTTTTGTCTTCTGGAGATTGAAGTCAAGACAAGCAATCCTTGCAGGGGCAACTCTTAGTGGCATTCCCTGGGCAGCACGGCCAGTATTCAAAGCATAGCCATTCAACAGGGAGCTATCTTTCGCACTTTTTCCATGAGCTTTGAGAATATTGATTCCCTAACAAGCAACAAGATCATTACAACTTTAACTACCAGACCTTAACTTAAAAAGATTTATCTTTAATTCAAGATAAAGGTCAAATGCCTCTTACAGTAGTACATAACAGATTAAAACCTAATAACAAAATGCAGGCGCGTTCAACATCAACAATCTTCACTGATAAACAAACCTCATGCAACAACTAACCTTGATTGGATACTTGATTTCGCCCCTTGCATTGGTCATCTTAACTGCTTGTACTGCTTCCACAACCTATAAAACAAATATATTTATTATTTCTCCAAATAAAGGAAACCAATAACCCTTGACTTTAAGAAAATAAGTTCAAAAATGCACAAGGAAACCACTAATCTAGTAAAAAAAAATATCTTTCAATAATATAAACTTCAAACAATATAGAATTAGAGTGCACTTCTCAAGGGTACAAAAGTTCACAATCATTACATCAGTTAGTTTTTCAAGATTTTTAGCAGAATATCAATATCATAGTTCAAAAGCAGCAATCTGAGAGAAAGCCTACAATAAATCCATATATTTTGATTTATCATTAAAGAAATAAAAAATAAATAAATAAAAAACTTGATAGAAGATAGAGAAGCTGATGGATATTTGATGTTGACATTAAACTGTCTTATTTTTTCCAAGTTTTAAAAGAAAGATGTATTACAGATCCACAGATGGTTTTAAATAATAAAACCAAAAAAAAAGGGTGCAAACAATTTGTTTAACGATTGGATATGTTATTCAGATGAATTAAAGTTCATTTGTAAATTAAACCATTGAAGCCAAAAGAAATTGAACATTGTCACCAAAAAAAAAAAAACAAAGCATACCAGATTTGCAAAGAAGTCACTGTCATCAGCTATCAACTTTGAGGACATGCTTGTCTTGGCGCAATTTACAAGAGAATCTTTTCCAAGCTTTTCCACCTGGAAGAGACAAAAAAAGACTGGTTGAGAACAACATAGATTGGACGTGTCGCAGCTTTCCACTACATTTCGGCACCCATGAGAACATGTGGCATAAAAGCCCAAATCATGTCTTGATTGTTTCAAACATAAGGATCTTCGGAGTTGAGGGGGGAAAAGTCAGTTCAATGACTTTTGGTTCCATATAATTTACAAGCCTTCCAAACCATTCAGGAATAAGTCTAGTAGATAGATAGGCAGTGCTATCTGAGCAATGAGTTCTCTTAATGTTAATCTCCAATATAAAGAGTGACACAGGATTCAAAGATAATTTTTTTGCAATGTTATATGGGATAGAAATCATGGGGGATCGACAGTAAAGGATGAGATAGAAGAATGGAAATGAAAAGTTCCAGTATGATCTTTCCATTCTCTTCTATTAGGTAGTACAGGACATTCTTTTCGGTAGTTCATTTTCGACTTATAGGTGAACTTGATTTTCTTGAGAACTTTAGGCCTTGATATTGTATACGTTTATTGTCCAGACCAGAGGCACAACACCCCTTTTGGCACCTATGATGCATTTAATATACCTATTACAAAGGAAAAACAATATAAAGTTGATCTATAAGATAAGGCCACAAAAAATTGCTTCCCTCTCTACATATGTTGTGGAGACCAAAATAACAAGAAGCGTTCACATTCACAAGGCTAAAGTGCTCCACATGCGTTTAGTAAGCTACTTGAAAACATTGACTTGCTGACAAATTACAACACACAATTGCATTGGGTTATTACCTTCATAGCCAATTTTTCATCAACATATTTGCATGCCTCCCTCATCGCAAGCTGCCAAAATAATAAACATTTTTAGCTTCTCATAGATTAAGACAATATAAGCTGAAATTTCAGGGACCCAACTAGGCATAACCTAGTTGGCCACCATGACTCTCCTAAGGGCTTAGTCCCAAGGGAGGGGTTCAACTCTCCCTAAGGGGGGGTTGAATTAGGAGGCAAGCACTTAGTGTTTTGCAAGGGTGTGGAGGCTAACTCTCATAGGTGCTAATCTAACAAACTAACAACTGATTTTCACCGATTAAAAATTTTTTTTAAAAATCTGAAATTTCAGGGCTCATTTGGAAACGTTTTTGTTTTATGTTTTCTAATTTTGTGAACAAAAATTTAAAAACTGAAAACAAAATACGTGTGGGAAATATTTTCATTTCGAAAAAAATGCAACAGTTTTCAAATTTTGAGGAATAAAAAAAATTGTTTTCAGTTGTATTCAAAACAAGTTTTCATACCCCTCCCCCACTTCTCCGGCCACTTCCTCCAACCTCTAGCCACCTCCTCCAGCAATTTACAAAACATATTTTCTTGTTTTTGCTTTTATATGTTTTGAAAACATGTGTGCACCAAAACATGCTTCTTGTTATTATTATTATTATTATTTTAATTTTTGCCCCAATAAAATGTAAAACAAGACATGTTTCTCTGAAACTAGCAACGTTAGCTAATTCTGAGTTTGTTTAACGAAATTCTAACCAAAAGCTATAAAAGAAACTCATATTTGCCAATCTAAGTACTTACAATGAATATAGCCAACAAAAATATGATAACTGAATACTCACTCTATAACCGCTGATTATAGAAGTTGGGTGAATCTTATTTCTCACCAAATCATTTGCTCTCTGCAGTAATCAATTTATTAAAAAAAATCAAAAATCAAAAAACAGAATAAAAAGCCTTTTCCAGAATACAAATCAAATTTAGAACACCTGATGGGATCACAAAAGTTGTATCTACAATGCATACAAGATCAATGTTCTAGCATGGTTTTACCTTAAGCAGCTCCGCAGCTATAATAACCACAGAAGTTGTCCCATCTCCAACTTCTCGGTCCTGAAGCTCAGCCAACTCAACAAGTACCTATAAATGTGGGGGAGAATTTAAAATATGAGAACAGTAAATAACTTTTACTTTTATTTCAAATCAAAACATTAACAAGGAACCGAACGGATGCTTTATTCTTCCACCTTTGCAGCAGGATGCTCAACATCTAACATCTTGAGTATTGTAGCACCATCATTAGTAATTGTTACATCACCAATATCATCAACTAGCATCTGAAACATAAAATCCACAGATGAAGTGTCAAGGCATATGAAACCCTCTCAAATATTTTCTATATTCCAAAATGTATGCCATCAATGGCTTATAGCTATGTCTAAGAACTTTACTAATGGAACATTTTTGTCATAAATTATCTCAATCAGAAAATTAAACAAATCTAGAAGTTAGATGGGCACTTGTACATGTAATTATAATAGGAGTTGGTTCTAATAGGCAACAACCATATCCAATATTTATTTTTATATTTTTTGTTAGTCAAGCTTCATATATTTCATTTCATCAATCTGACCAGAAAAATAAAAACCTAAAAAATGTTACATTAATAACCAATTAATGGTCATATGATGCCTAAAATTTCCATATTAACGCAAGGGTATATACTCTTTACCAAAAGAGCAAGTTACCCCACCTGCTATTGAGATGGATAATAAATCAAATTTGTGATAAGATGCATTACTAGGCAATTAAATTATCCCATTGCCATTATGGAGTAATCATAATCAATTGCACAAAAGATCTACTTTTCCACTAAACTGATCCAGGAAATAAAAAAAATTTAAGACTTTCAAAGACCCATTACCAATACTGGTAAAGCTTGAAATATTAAAATTGCTGATCTAATAGTAAAAGTTGAACTGAACTTAAAATTTTAAGGGGGAGAGAGAGAGAGAGAGAGAGACTAACTCCATAAACTGTTAGAATCTGCAAATCCAAATTAAAAAGAAAGAACATTCAAACATGCAGCACATAGACAAAAGTACAGGGAGTGAAATGCTTCTTGGATGTGCACATGCCCTGAAATACAAAGCGAGAGAAAGATGGAATGCAGATGGGAAAAGTGATGCTGTGAGAGAATGAGGAGAAGGGACTATAATACAAGGAGAAAAAAAAAATTGAAACTCGTTAATCTTCAGCCAAAAAGTTGACCTGTAGCAAGACAACAACTGTCAGTAAATTAATTTTTCATTTATTGTCAAGATTCCCACAAGACTTTGAATTTCAGGCCATTCCTAATACCAAATCTTCAAACTATAGTTCCAACTTTAACGTTGTATTTGGTTGGGGAATTGGGGAAGGGAAAGAGAAAATGTAGGTGAAATATGAATAAAATATACCTACATTTCACCTAATTTCACGCAACTTTTCTCCTCTTTTTTTCCAAGTCACTTCCCAAATCTTTCAACCAAATTCTTTCACTGATTGTTATTTCAAATTCGGTCTTATTATCTTCAGTCAGTGACACAAAACTGGTTTAAATTTCACTCATTCTACTCTCAAAATCAACAAACAATCCACCCATGAGTTGCACAAATTAGATCGTTTACTGTAGTGAAATTCCTATGCATACAAAACCATTCTAGAAAAACCATTGCAAACCCACCACACACACATAAGCACGCATATTATCACATACACATTTCAAAGTGCAACGTTGCTCGGCAACCTTAAATTAATAAAAAAAAATTAAATTTAAACCTCTACCCACCAAACAACAAAAACTAAAACAAACAAAATTACACATTAAAACAAATACCAGTGAAGAATAGAAGAAAATGATAATACCTTGTCAAGCCCAACAGGACCAAGTGAAGACTTGACAATGTTTGCGACTGCTTGACAAGCCATCACTGCCCATAACCAAAAATGCCCAAATAACATTCAGTAGTAAAACACAAACCTGTATGTATAATACAGAGATATAATATGAAGAGAGAGAGAGAGTACCGTTTTGGGTGCGAACGTCCTGACCGGACTGGCGATCCCCCATAATATCAAGGGTTTGTCCAGACATGGCCATTTCTCGCTAATACAGTGAAGAAGGAAATGGGGAGAACGAAGCTGGATGTGAAAATTTGGGGAAGTGTATGAGAAGAAGAAAATGAAACCCTAGATCGGTTCTGAGAGAGAACGATGGTGAAGAATCTGGAGATATTGGGGTGGTGAGAGTGGCTAAAATAGACGAATCGCAAGAACAGTGCTTGCAAGCGGAAGAAAGAGTAGTGTACTGCTCTATATTTGTAGGGTTTATGGAAGCAGGTATGCTTCCACTGCCCCGCACGGGCCACCATGTCGTCTGTTTTTGTAAAATTTTAATTAATTTTAGATTTTTTATTATAAAAAAGGGTAAATTACCCCTTAATCCGCTGTGATTTGTCCCAAAAATACGGAGGTTTCTGTAGTTTCATTTGTAACTTAAATTTCTAAATTAAATATTAAATTATAATTTTTGACAGATCTGTTTATTTAACCAGAGCGTGAGATTCACGAGCATAAAAAATGTAAGCAGCACTCACTCTTGTCAAAAACATTACACTTTTGGACCAAAACACCATTTCTCTCTCCCCTCATTATATAAATATGCAACAAACACATTGAGGCCTCTGAAATTGCCCAGATTATCTCAAGATTTCTTCTTCACCGCACAACAAAACTAGCCTGCAATTCCCAACCACTATCCACCTTCCATCTCCTTTTCATTTTCCTTTCTTTATCACTCGCTTCATCCAACAAACCAAGGCGATACCCACTGCACTGCCGCACCACTCCCATTCAGCAGCACTACAGCTAAGATATATACGCACATCTTCAAAAGCAAATCTCTAAATAAATTTGTCAAATGGATTAGACCCAGCTAGAATTAAAGGAAATTATTTTTTTGAATTGTTCAATAAAAGTTGCAAATTATAATGCAAAGAATAGTTGGAACTTGAAATAGTTTACCTCACAACTTCATATTTTTTTGGTTTGAGGTGTTGTATGTAAGTGGCTGCTTAAACTAGGACAGCCATGGCTACTTTCATAAAAAGGAAAAAAAAAAAAAAAAGTGAGGAAGAGGGTTAAAAAAAAACCCAGTGGTGAGTGCTGAAAAAAAAAATTTTATAGGATTTATACCAACAAAACCCACTTTATCTTTTCCAAGGTGGTGTTGAAAAGTGGTGGTGACATGTGCATCCAGCTATATATAGAACCAATTTGTGAGTATTGAGTTTTGGTATTGTTCCAATGCATCATTGGTTCGACCATATGGTGTTTAGACTATGGCTAGAGTATTATTCTATTCATGGTTGCTTTATCCAGCTTGGGTCTTCAAGATGGGAAGTTTAGATCATGTTGTGAAGTTGGTGCCACCAGTGTTGGAGGATGTCGGTGTTGTCGGTTTGCTTCTTGCTGTTGGTGTTTGTCACGACCCAAACCCGCCCCTATAGGTTTGGCACCGTAACCGGCCAGTAATCCAAGGATTACCTACGGCCTCTAAACAGATTAACAAAATATTAGGGGCTAGCGAAAGCAAATAATAATATATAACGTCCATTGAGCTGTGCAGACTTATATGAGACAGAAAAATTTTAAACTTTTTATTTACATATATACACATGACTTGAAGAACCAAGCAAGAAAACCTAACTGAACTTAAACTTTACATCACATAACGACAACACTTAGCATATCTGGAACCTCCACGGGAGGCACATAGGTTGGCTGACAGAACAGATTCTAGACAGATGCCTCTAAGCCTGGTCACGTGCCTGATCACCTACATACATAAATAATAGAGTGAGCTAAAGCCCAGTGAATAATAACAGAGTAAAGGGTTTAATGAATGATGTCCATCACAGAGTTAGAAATCAGAGTTTATATCAGATACATAATCTTATCAGAAATAGAGTCTTATGCATATTCAGATTTCCAATCAGAAATAGATTCAGATACATGCTCATATTCATAATCAAACTCAGATTTTGCATAAGATCATATATGGTACACCCATTAGCTATCAGATCAGGTAGGTCCTAAGACCACAACAGGCAGGTCTGAAGACCACAACAAGCAAGTCCGAAGACCACAACAGGCAGATCCTAAGACCACAACAAAGTTGGTACCAACGACCACAAAGGTCCGTATCTTGCACGCAAGTAGCCATGGTATTGTTACCCCTAGGCAAGGGCCATAGGCCACGGTATTGTTACCCCCGGGCAAGGGCCATCCGGACTAAGGGTGCCACAAATACTTTTCAGAAAACTGGACATGCATTCATTCATTTCCAACATATCATAGCTTTTCAAGAGTCAATCAGTTCGTATCATAGTATACTGAAAATACATAACATTGAACATAACTTTACAAAGTTATTACTCACAGAGGGCTGCAGAGGCAAATCAGACAGACTAGATATATCAGATAAATCGGACAGACAATGGCGCGTGACCTACACAAGCATATAACGTATACACATTGAAATACAATATTACTCCCTTGATTAAACTTGTCCTTTCTAGTCTTTAGTCTTTGTAGTCCGAAGTTCTACTACGTTTATTCTTTCTCATTTAAATAAACCGGATTCTTATTTCACATATTCTTTCATTACCAAGTCCTTCTTTTCCAAATAGATTGATCCTTTACTTGGCTTATTAAACAATTACCACTAGACCAATGATTCATTCTTTAGCTAACTAATCTATGTTGATTAGTAGCTTATTATTCTTTATTAAGTCATAAATTCCTTAGAACATTATTCACATGCATGAAATTGACATCAAAATTACTAGTTTTATATTCTTATAAATTTTCAACTAGTTTCCATAATCTTGGACTTGGCTTAATTTATAACCCCAATTTAATTCATAACCATAGATGTCCCAAAATATGTTTAATTTAAATAAAATCTCAAATTACAAGTATGGGTTAAAATCTAATTATTAAATCAACACTGTATCTAGCATTAGGATTAATTCTAATTTTCCATAAACTTGATGTTTATAAAACATTTCATTTTTCTCTTCAAAATATGAGATTGAATTAATCCAAATCTTTCAAAATCCATGATGTAAGCAATACAAATAAGTCCAATTTTATTTTTAATAACAAAATCAACTTAATTCAATTTTTAACCAAATATTTAATTCATAATCATGGGTGTTCTAAAATGTATCCAAATTGAATAAAATTCTTAAATCACATCACGTGTATGGATTAAATAAAAACGCAATTTCATCTTAATTCCATGAATTTAACCTCAAATCTCAAGTATTAGAGGATGATTTTACAAAATCAAGCCAAAGATAATTAATTTCTAACTTAACTCTCATAAACTTGATTTTAACTCCACTTCATCATTTTCTTATCAATTTCATCCCAAACCCATAAAATTGGTTTTCTAACTCTTTTCTATCTCCCTAAATTATGAAATTGAAATTATAAAACTCCTAGAAAAATATTTGCATGTGTGAAATCATAATCAAAATCAAACCATCTACATCAAAATCCCCTTTTATTCCAAAATTAAGCTCAAATGTTCATGAATTAATTCTTTAATTTCTCTAAATTACATGCATGCAACCATAAGATTCAAATTCATATAAAAATAATTAATTTCTAAATTAATTTCCATAATCACTAACCTAACCCATTTGCATGAACCAAATCTTTAATAAACCTTGTTGCATGTAATTTATAGAACCCAATTTATGAATGATTCTCAAAATCAACCTCAAACATAACAAATTAAAAAAACCATAATTCATATTTTCAATCTAATTTGATTAAACATGCAAGACCCAATTTCTATGAATTTATATAATTAATTCTCAACTAAAATCTTGAAAATTCACAATGCATGTAAGAATAAACTAAAAATATGTGAAGGATGAAAAATATCAAACCCAAATAATTAATTTCTAATTTATTCCATAACCATGAATCTAATTTAATTTCATCATATATTTACTAATTTCCTTCATCTTCTTGCTATTAATTCCACATGCAAACCCAATTTCTTACAAATCCATGGAATTAGTTCCATAACTTTCTTAATCTTAAGTGTAATACATGAACTCTACAAAAATCAAGGTTGAAATTCTTACCCTTAATCTTCAATTTGGTAGATTCTTGGTGATCCTCCCTTTTCCTATCTTGAATCTCCTTCAAATCCCATAAGAACAAAGAGGCAAGCTCTCTCTCCCTCTTTTTCTCTCTAAGGCACTCTCTCCCTCTCTTTAACTCTATGCCTTTGAATTCAATGACCCAGATGAACACTACTTTCCTCTCATTTCTTTGTATTTTCTTCATGAGTTTCATTAAATTATACACTTACACATACACACCTCACTTCTTTGTCACCACATAGCACACGTGCACTCTTTGGTTTGATTCCAGCACATCACTCTCACATGCACACACACAAACAGATTTCTCAATACACCCACATGAATTTCTCTGCACACACACCCACATATATTCTTAACTCTAAATCATTTTATAATTTAATTTATGGTTAGGATTAATTTAATTAAATAACACCTAATCTTAATAAATTTCAATTAGCACATCATTAAATTAATTATGACTAATCATAGACCTCTCATAATTTAATTGATCTAATTGACTTCCATTAGGGTCCAATTAATTATATTTAAATTTATCGGTACGAGTAAGATTATTAATCAGACTCCCAAAATGCTCCAAATAATAAATCGAACTTATTTCCAACCTCAATTTTGGTTTCTTAAATCATTTAGGTCTTCAATTTCTGATAAGACTCCAAGTTTCCATCAATTAAATTGTATATTCAAATTGGGCACACCATAACTAAATTTAATTCACAATAATCACAATTCTCAATCCTCATAATTTAATCAACTCCAATTAGGACTTAATTAATCGAATCTCAATTTCACTAAACTGAATCGAATATTTAATTAAACTTCCAAATGGGTCCGTAATTAAAATTAAATTGATTAACTTCTTAATTTCACTTCCTTAAGCCATTTGGACCCTTAATTTCTAATTCCGAAATAAACCTTCAATAAAATCATATACGAGTCAGATTCCACAATTCTCATAAATCCCAAATAAATTATAATACTCAGCAATTAAATCTCAAATCCTCTTAATTAATCAAGTACTAATCATTATACGTGATGGGGTTGTTACAGTGTTGGTGGTCTCAATGCACATGGTAGTGGTTGTGTTTGAGCTTAGTCTAGTCTGGTTTCTTGGCTGGTTAAGTTTACTGTGATATCCTTGTTTTGTAATATGTTAATTGGTTCTTAATATGAGCATGATTATGTGTTTAATATGATTTTGTGTGCCATTATGTGAAAATATGTGGTTTTGAATTTCTATCTGTTCGCCGTAGGAATATCTGTTTGATTATCTGTTTTGGAAATTAAATTGAAGGCCCTATCGGCCACCAAAACCAAAATTGATTACGCCATAGTGATTAGCGTAATTTTTAGAGCTTACGGTGAAATTTAATTGAAAAATTGATTCGGATCAAATTAATTTGATTTAATTAATGAATTAGTGCCCAATTGTTATTATTATTATAATGAAATTAGTGGAGTTTGTTGTAAAGAGGCATTATACCTCAATTCTTCTCCTTAGTTGCATCTTGGTTGATCTTGGACTCAAAAATTAGAGAGAGAGCCGGCTATAGAGAGAGAAAGAGAGAGAGAGATTGTGCAATTTGGTCTTGAAGGCTTGGAAGTTTGAAGTCTAACTTAAGAATTAACCATCGATTGGGAAGATTAAGCCTCTAGGTAAGTGGATTCATGGTTATTAAGTTGTAATTTTGTGAATTCGAATTGGAACAATGATCAAGAATATGAATTTGATTATGCATGATGTAATTGAGTTGGTTTTGGTGAATTGAGGGCCAATATGTGCATGCATGTATGAAATTGTTTTGAATTTGCATGTTTGAGCTTAAAATACATGATTCATGTGGAGTTTTGGTTAGAGCTCATATTATGATCACCATTTGTATCATCTAAGTTGAGAATGAGAGTAATACACCACATGCATGTGCAAATGAGAAGAATAGGAGCTTTGAATACATGAATGAGTTATGATGAAAATGAGTTTGGTGTAATTTGAGCCATGTATGTGATTAAATTGTGAAATTGAGCTCCATTATGCTGTAATTTAGTGTTTGTACCATGTTAGTATATGAATATGTAAAGTTTGAGCTGAAATGATGTGTTTGGAGCCTTTGAATGCGAAGTTGAAACTCAAGAACATGTTCTGGATTTTCCAGAATTTCGATGTCCGCTCGAGTGGGGAAACCGCCGCTCGAGCGTGAAATTGGTGCTCCCAGTATATTTTTGCAAGCATGATGTCCGCTTGAGCGGGGAAGTTCACGCTCGAGCGGTGAGCTATGTAGAATGGACTTCCGCTTGAGCGTCCAAGTTCCACGCTCGAATGTAAAAATGACATAACCAGTACTTTTGCAGACCTCATGGGTCCGCTTGAGTGGGGAAGTCCACGCTCGAGCGGGGACCCTGTTTTTTGAAATTTTGAAATGACATTCTGTGTTTCATTTTCTATTCTCTTTCACTTCTAAGTATTCTTAGGCATGCATTGAGCATTGTAATTGAGTTAAAGAGATAAGAATGAAGCCTAAAGAGGAAAATGTGGATTTAGAACAGATTGAATTATTTGTGACCCTTTTGTGTTCGTGAAATATATAGGGTCGAGCTCCAAGGCGAATCCACAAGCCAATTACTGTGAGTAATATCGATATTTGGAAACTTGTCATTTGTCCAATTGCTTATTTTCTTATAAGCCTTATGCCTTATGATTTGCTAGTTTGAATTGTGGACAAATGTCTGATAAGAATGAATGGATAGGCCAAAGGCCGTTTTGACATGATTGGATGGGCTAAAGGCCGTTTTGACATGAATGGATAGGCTAAAGGCCGTTTTGACATGAACGAGTGGGCCAGAGACTGTTTTGACAGGAATGAAAGATAAATGGGCCAAAGGCCAGTATGTTTGAAACCATAGTCGCTTGACTTAAATTGCGTATATAAATGTTAAATGAAAATGTGAATTGGGCCTAAGGCCGTTCGGAGTATGTTGTTCTACATATCGTTTGTATCTTCTTATTTGATATTATTCACTGGGCTATCGCTCACGTTCATTCATGTGTTTGTAGGTGAGCCAAGAGAGGTCTAGACCCAGCCCTAGTGAAGTCTGTGTGGAACAACCGAGTTTTGGAGAGTCAGCCCTAGTGTCTCACGCACGAGACTCATCTTCGCCTGTCTGCCATGCTATGTTATTTTTGTTATATTGGCGAGGACTTTGCATATGTCTGTTTATAGTTTTCATGGGTTGACTTAGTTTTTGGATGATCCTGTTTGTACAGAATTTATGCTACTATATTTCTGTTGTGAGTTATTAATGTATATATATGTTTGGTTGTTTGGATGTGCCATGTAAACACAACTCTATGGATAAAGTTTTGAACTGCTTCCGTTTGACCCCCATTAACTCTGTTAAAATACATTTGTTTTGGTTTGAGGCCATAGGTAATCTCATGATTACTGGCCGGTTATGTCCTTAACCCACGGGGGCGGGTTCGGGTCATGACACTTACGGTGTGTAGCTCATGTTACGAAGAGTCTCTCTCTCTAGATTTTCTTTAGAGAGAGAAAGTTCCAATTATGGTGGTGAGAGTGGTGGGTTTATAGCTCGTCGGTTTGTTCTAGTACCTGGTTGCTGCTTTACTTTGTTGGTTTCTTTCATGCACCTGTGTGTGTCTTTTTCTCTGGCGCTGGACTAGTTTTGGTCTCCGGTAACGGTGCTCTCCATGTCCAGGTTGTCTGTTTTGTGTTGATGTCGGAGGTGGTAAGTCACTGGTACTGGTTGCAAAGGTTCCCTCTGTGATATTTTTGCTATGGTTTGTTTTTATCCAGCGTTAGTTTCGCCAGTGTGATTGTGTGGTGTGTTGCTACCTTAGTCTACTCCGGTAGTCCCATGTGAGTAGGTGCAATAGCGCTACAATGCGAGTTCATCTCAGTAAGGAATTGTTGCAACTTTGGGAGCTTAAACCACTCCGGCAATTTCTTTCCTACTCCGGTGTCCAATTTTAGATTGACTGATGTTTGTTGCTCTCTAGCTACAACTATTTTAGAAGCTTCGGTTTGCTGTGTTTGACCAGCCATCACCGACGATGAGGTTGTGAGATGGGGATGAGGGTGGTAGTGAAGCTGTAAGCATGGTATCCGGCGTTGGGCAAGAGAGGAAGATGGTCCACACGCATGGTGCGCGTTGCAAATGTTGTATTCAAGCTAGCACGTCTGCTGATATAGCTTGACGTGGTATAGCTGGATGCACATGTTGGCTTGGTGTTGAAAGGTGGTGGTGACATGGAGCTCACGGTGAGAGAGAAGATGGAGAGAGAGAGAAGATGGAAATAGCGATACCAAGTAATACAAATAAAATGACTTAGTGGAAAATATCTAAAGGCATTTATGACTTTTTATTACTTCTATTACGTCCGTCCAAAATTACAGTTTAGTATTAAGTTTAGGGGTTTAAGTGTTACAAATGAAACTAAAGGGAGGCTCCGTATTTTTGGGGCAAACTACAGGGGGTTAAAGTGTAATTTACCCTACAAAAAAACTTGGGTAAATTACACTGACACCCCTTGATAGTTTCCCTCACCTTTTGGAAATTACATGTCCCCCTTGAGGTTTAAAATTTCACTACAGATTCCCCCTCAGCAATTTAATTTTTTTAAATACCAATTTTGTCCTTATTGGGTAAATTACATTGACACTCCTCACATTTTAGAAATTACAATCTCCTTCATAAGGTTTAAAGTAGCATTACTAATTGCCTCATCGGTTAGTATTAGTTGAAAAAAAATTTATTTGAAAAAAAAAATTGTTAGTAAAATTTTTAAATTTTTATTTAAAAACCAACATAAACTCATTTTTTGAATTTAAGTTTTTTTCTCAAATTTACAAACTGAGACAACCATTTATAAACTAAAAAAATTATCAAATAAGTTTTTATGACATTTTTTTTAATTTTTCAAAATATAAATTGAAAACTGAAAACGAAATGGTTACCAAATAGGCTTCAAATGGTAAAAATGTAGTAAAATTGATAAATAATTAAATAAGTTACCAACGTAAGAAATGACTTATCAAAAGATACTTAGACTACTTATGGTTTGATTTTTAGAATTTTTTTTAAAAAACATTAAAAATTAATTTGGTTATGAAATAAAAAATAAAAAATAATTATCATTTAAGGATAAAAAATAATTATCATTTTAACTTTTGAGCACGTTATATGACTGTTTCAATTTGATTTGTAAAAAATTATTTCTAACCACTCGAAAGATAAAAATTATATAAAAATGATAACTATTTTTTATTTTTTATTTCTTAACCAGATTAATTTTTATTTTTTTAAAAAAAATTTTAAAAATCAAACCATACATAGCCTAAGAATCTTTTGATAAGTCATTTCTTACATTAATAACTTATTTAATTATTTTTTAATTTTACGACATTTTTACCATCTGAAGTTTGTTTAGTAACCATTTCATTTTCAGTTTTCAATTTATGTTTACAAAAATTTAAAAACTGTCATAAAAACTTATTTGATAATTTTTTTTAGTTTATAAATAGTTGTCTCAGTTTGTAAATTTGAGGAAAATAACGTAAATTCAAAAAATGAGTTTATGTTGGTTTTTAAACAGAAATTTAAAAATTTTACTAAAAATTTTTTTTTCAATTTATTTTTTTTTTCAATTTATTTTTTTTTCAATGAATTTTTTTTCCAACTAATATTAACCGAGGAGACAATTGGTAATGTTACTTTAAACCTTGAGGAGGGAATTGTAATTTCTAAAATGTGAGGGGTATCAATGTAATTTACCTAATGAGGACAAAATTGGTATTTAATAAAATTAAATTACTGAGGGGGGAATCTATAATGAAATTTTAAACCTCAAGGGGAAATGTAATTTCCAAAAGGTAAGGGGAAAACTGTAATAAACATAAACATGAGGGGGTGTCAGTGTAATTTATCCAAAAAACTTTTATCTTATTTTACTAACTATTACAATTAGTTATTTTAATAAAATTATTTAAGACTAGTTACATTTAAATAGGTTTTTTAAACAGTTTTTATGCATAAATATGTAAAATAAAGAATAATGTTGGAATGATAGATAAAAAAAGAATTAGACAAAATAAAAAAATTTATATTTTTTATATTTTAACTAATATAAAATGAAGAGTATAATTAGAAATACAATTAAGACAGGGGAGTCAAACAAATTAGGAAAAGCAAAAATTATTCATCTCCGGCTTTTTCATTTTACACAACAAAAACAACGTATTATACTTTATATTTTAAAAAATTATTACACTTTGTGGAAGGGCAGAAATTAAGGTCTTGTTTGTCATCTCTTAAAAAAGTCAAAAAGTTATTATCCTATTTAAGTCACATCACCTCTCTATTACATCATTTCAAACCCAACCTAACCCATACTCAACCCATATTTTATAAAAAGTAAAAAAGTGCACTTATTTAGAACATGTCAAACAACCCCTAAGTGTTAACTTAGCACTTAAGGTCACCTCGACTAGATGAATAACAATGATTAAAAGAGTATGGGCCAAAGCTTAAGGAAAGTGGGCCAATAAGAAAGCTGAATAAGTCCGACTTGCTGGATCTAAGTGGACCGCCTGCGGTGGAAGTATCTGAGGGAACCTTTTGAGGTAGCATATATCGTGACTCAATATTTGAAGTAACCCATTTCAGCTCTACACTCCTGCGGGAAAACCATTGTGGTGCCACCTTTAAGACAAGGTACTTGAAGTGTATATTACTTAGGGAAAAGTAGTCGAGGTAACTACAACCTTAAGAACTATCTTCTGAGGCAAGACTTTCCGAGGTGATAGTAGACTTTGAGGGATTCCTTCTCTCTGTGCAAACATAGATTAATACATGGAGCTGATAGTAGACCCAAAGCATTAGTAGCTTGGTACTGATAGTAAGCCCCAAAACTTACTGGTTAGAGCTAATAGCAGGTGTAGACACCCCATTTTTGACCGACCTTAAGACTCAGACGTCACCGATTGAGTGCTCAGTGATATTGCATATTGTGCTCGTGCGCAAGTTTCAGAGTCTCGGCTGCGAGCCTTGCCTGCGGACTTCCGGACTCTTTCGTGTCTTGCCTCGGTTTGCGAACCAGGCTCCGTTTTCTCTATTTTCTCTTCCCGAAGGGAGGGAGAGGTCTCGTAGATCATCTCTCAGTGGCCGTAAGCTACGTTCCGTGATCGTAGGCCATTTTTTTCGTTTAGAGCCCGGTTTCCAATTTTTTTTTTCGGAGCCGACGGTCGTGTGCCTCGGTTCGGGACTGCTTAACCACCTCCGTTTGCTCCGATTTTTGGTATACACCTCCATCCTCCATTACAACACTTTGAGGCTGTTTTCCAAAGGCTAGGAGCTCCTCTTCTTGGTCCAAAAGCTGCTGGTTCATTGGTCTTCAAGGGTAAGCTTCTTTCCCCTCCTTTTTGTTCCTATCTTGCTTTATATCTAAGCCTTACTTGTAAGCATTTTTGGACTCCGACCCAAACTATAAATAGTCATATTTTGAGCTCCTTTTTATGTTTGATTAAGGATCTTTTGTTGTTTGAGGTCTCCTACTATCACTTGCCTCTTTAACTCTCTTTTAGGCCTATTTTTGCATGGTATTTTAGGCTTACTTGTGAGCTGTTTCAGACTTAGTCGTAAACTCTAAAATGTCTTATTTTGAGCCCCTCTTTAACTTTGTTGAAGGGATCTCTTCGGTTTGAGGCCGACAGCTAACACTTGCCTCTTTATCTCTTTTTTAGGCCTATTTTGGGGGGAAATTTGAATTTCAATTTCCCCCCTTTTCCTCCACTCTTTTGCCTATAAAACCAGCAGCTCTAGCTGCATTTTAGGGGGTTAAAAAAGTTTTGTTTGGAAGTCTTGCATTAAAGCTCCCTCTCTCTCTCTTCCAAGCATCAAAACCTCTCAAGTCCTACACCATTTTACACTACAACTCATAGCATCACACCTCCAACATCCATTCCAGCAACTTGAGGCTGTCTTCCAGAGGTCAAGAGCTCCCAAACCTGGTCCAAAAGTTGTTGAAGCTTGGTTTTATAAGGGTGAGTTCCATTTTCCCTCTTTTGAGCCTATTTTTGCATACTTTCTTAGCTCTTTGTGCTTACATTTTCGGGCTCCAACCCTAACTGAAAATAGTCATGTTTTGAGGTCTTTTTCATGTTTGATTAAGGGTTCTTCTCTGTTTGAGACTTCATACTACCACTTGCCTCTTTAGCTCTCATTTATGTCTCTTTCTTGTATAGTATTTTAGACCTATTTTTAAACTGTTTTGAGCTTGGTCATAAACTAAAAAGAGGCTTTTTTTGAGCCCTTCTTCAACAT
Organism: Camellia lanceoleosa; assembly: GCA_025200525.1. Lineage (NCBI taxonomy): Eukaryota > Viridiplantae > Streptophyta > Magnoliopsida > Ericales > Theaceae > Camellia > Camellia lanceoleosa. Next base: position 121,273,918 of record CM045763.1, on the reverse strand, counting down.
TGTTAAAAGTCTCTTCACTGTTTGAGGCTTCCATCTGTCACTTGCCTCTTTATCTCTCTTTTGGCTCTATTTTTGCATGCTTTTTTAACTCATTGTGCTTGTATTTTTGGGCTCTGGTCCAAACTGTAAATAGTCATATTTTGACCCACTCTTCATGTTTAATTAGGGTCTTTCACTGTTTGAGGCTTCCTTTTTGCTCTTTGTGTTAAAGCTCTCTTTTATGCCTTATTTTGTATAGTATTTTAAGCTTGCTTGTACACTGTTTTGGGCTTGGTCATAAATTGTAAAATATCATGTTTTGGGCCTCTCTTCAACATTGTTGAAGGGCCCTCCTCTTTTTGAGGCCAGCAGCCATCACTTGCTTCTTTGTCCCTCTTTTGGCCTTTTTCTTGCATAATGTTTTAGGCCTGCTTGTGTTTATTTCGTGGCTTGATGTAAATTGTAAAGTGCTTCATTTTGAGCCCCTCTTCAACTTTTTTGAAGGGCTCTTTGTCATTTAGGGCCAGAAGCTGTTACTTGCTTCTTTATCTCTCTTTCGAGGCCATTTTTGCATGTTAGCTTAGCTCTAGTTGTGTTCACCTTTTGGCCTTTCTTAAAACTGGAAATATTTTTTTTTTGGGACTGTATTGATTCTGTCTTCATACTTCATGTTCAAATAATGCATGCTTTGTATAGCTATAAGTCATTCTATGCGCCTAGTTTCGAGTATCGAGTCTCATTTCATGCATCGGGTGCCATGTTTCCATGTTTCGGGGCTGTTTTGTATCATATTTTGGTACTGAAATTTGCATGCTTGTATGTCATATTCCATGCCTTGCCATGCTTTGGTAGAGTGGCATTCGTGCCCTAGGTTCGATCTTTGGTTTGCGTGTACGCGTGCACGCATTTCGAGTGTCTCATTTTCATCTAATGGCCTCTGATGTGAGTGCGGCTGAGGTCCACTCATATTAGTGTAAGCCCATTATGCATTGTGTATGCCATTTCATTCCATAGCATTGTGTATGCTAGGCTGTATGTTAATGCATTGTGTATGCCATGTTACCTCATGCATCGTGTATGTCATTTCATAACATTGTGCATGTTAGGTTGTACCTTAGTTGTATTCATGCATGTCATGCATATTGCATTATGTTTGGGATAGGACTTAGCCCGAGCATTGGAAACGAGGGGCGTTTCGTACTCCGAATAACGGAACGTGTCTCAATTCCCCAGTCACCGACACTCCGGATTATCCATGATGGAGTTAGGTTTTGTTGAGTTTTCATCTACATTCATTCCATATTGAGTTGTGCAATTCGACTCCTCGGCCATCATGCATCGATATGCGTGATTGGTGGCACGAGGATCAAGGTATACATACATGTGTGAAAATACTTTGCCATGCCCCTCAGTTGCTCTCTGTTGCAGCAAATCAAGAATCAGCAGCCTTCCGAAGCTTGGTACGCATTCCAAGAATAATTGCGAACAGAGGCTAATTGGGGCATCGCCATGGATTTCTGCGCAAAGGCAACTCGAGCATGCTTCATTCATCATCCGGAGAAGAGTCGAGACAGTCCCTGGCTTGCATGCCAATTTAATGCTTTCCTAGTTAAATTTGTTAATTAATTAGGATTTTGTACATATTTGGACTGTATTATTTATTCGGACTATACTATTCATTTGGGACTGTATATTATTTTATTCGGACCCTCTGCGCAAGGGCAATGTTGTAATAAGTGTGCGTGAGTGTGATGTATGTCTTCCAACCCCACGTCTTTCTTCCCTTTTATTTACCAGCTTATGATGGTTAGATTAGGGCATGTTTAAATTAGCATACAGTATGATATCATGTTTGCATTCATTCATCTGTTTTGCATACACCGGGTTCGGTGCATTATACTAACTGCATTTGTATTTCAATTCCGAGTTGAATACTTGATAACTGTTGCATCTCATATGCCATGTTTAGAATAGCCGAGCCCGCTCTAGTTGCATTTTTGCATGTGTTGCATTAGGCATTTCTGTATAGTTAGGATCATGCATGGATTTCTAATTAGCTTCTGTTTTGGCTTGGAGTACTCGGTGAGTTTTTATGCTTTAGCATCTTTGCATGCGTGTGAGTGACTGCCATGATAGCATGCTTACCATGAGGCTATGTGCTTATGTGATATAACTGCTTAAATGCCTGTGGGTGAAGGTTGGGTTATTTGGATTGGAACAAATCATTAACTGTGTGTTTTAAAGCCCACTAGATAGTGGCAAAACCATTTTTTTTTTAAGCCCACTAGATAGTGGCAAAAACATGTTTTCTAAGCCCACCCAAGGATGGCAAATCCACGTCTTAGCCTACCTGCGGGTAGCACCATCAAACCATTTTCAAACAAACAAACATGAAATGTTTTGTTCCAATTCAGGCGACTCGGTCTATACTTGTATGCTGTGCGCATCACATAGTAAATCTAGGCTAGTAACTAGAATAAGAACGCACAATGTTTTCAAAATTAGATATCATGGTTAGTAGAGGTCGGTCTTTGACCGGGCGAGCTGGGGTGCTCACGAAGTGACCTTCCCCAATCGTACCCAAGTTCCCGAGTCGAGGCAACTTTGGTGATGACGGACATGTGGCCTTAGGCAACGAGTCAGGGTTTCCTAAATTTTCCAAAATAAAATATTTAGGTGGCGACTCTGTATCTGGCAAAGCAGTCCATGTTTGGCACTTCTTTCAAAAATTTGTTTTCTCAAAACGATTTGCCGGATTTGGACTCTTTGGTTCAGATTAAGAACCGTGACACAAATCGAGTCCGAGCTGTAGCGAGGTCCCCCCCGCGGGCTTGTTACAGCAGGTCCTAGAGGTACCAGTATACCGTGGTGACCCTACGAAAATACATGCAAGTCAAATTGAAAGTAAAGGACTCCCTTTCCATTACCTAGGCTAAGGACCTACCTCGCTCACACTGACAGGACCAATGAATTCCCCTGGGCTTGTTACAAGGCACAACATGATTGAAACAAGGTCTTGTTGCGACTTTCATCCTAGAAAGTTGGAGAATTTGTGGTTAGGTGACTAAGAGTTGAGGAGTTGCTGAAGTGGACACAAGTATGACTGATAGCATGCTATAACTCTTGAGAATATGTGCCTTAGGAAATCGAACTGAGAAAGGGGAGTGTCGCGAAAAGTACCATCGAAAAAGGTGTCGAAACGGCACCTTCCGAGTTCCGTACCAGAAACGGCACATTTTGAGGTTCATACAAAAAAACAGCACCTTTTGAGGGACACGTACCTACCAAAGCTTGGTGGTTCGGGACAAAATATTTCATGTGATCCTTAGGAACACATGCCGTCACTTTATTCGATTACTTAGTATTTTCAAAATAAACTCATTTCCTAAGGTTTGAAGAGAGAACTTTTGGAGATTTGGAGAGGCGCTATCCATTTTTACAGCCACATTCTTCTCTTGAATTGCTTGTTTTACTCTCACCCGGTTACTTACTCTCTAGTCCTCAAATTATTGATTGATTAGCATAGCTTCACCTTTCTAAGTAATACTATTATTACTATTCATTTTGGTCTCCCTGCACACTTTAACCATGTATAAAATTACTAAAAAACCATTTTGAAACCCTAACCCTTATTTCTTACCTCCAACTTTTCACCAGTAAGGCAATAGAGAGATGATGGTTGTAGCAGTGAATGGCTGCATAATGATGATCAGAGAAAGAAGAAAAAAAAAAGAGAAAGAAGAGAGTTGTGGTGGTCGAACATGACAGAAAGGGTGGAGGCTGGGGTTTGGGTTTGGAAAGATAAGGATAGTTTTGGTATTATAGTAAGTGTAATAAGAATATATGAAAATTTTAAATTTACATAAAATGTGTAAAAAAGAAAATGGGTGTAAGACGTCCATTTTATGGTGTAAGTAGGATTATCCTTGTATTAATTAAATATATTTAAAATAACTTATAAATACATCTCTTGATATATGTTTAAAATATAAATTGTCTCCTGTGATTTTTTAAATTACAAATATTCCATTATCAGGATTTTTTATTTAATAGAAAAAAATAAAAATTTTGAACTACTTTCTTATACAACAATAAAATTATATTAATTGTTAATTAAAATATATTTATAAAATTATTTAAAATTGTTAATTGACTTGATAATTTATTAATAAAGCGAGTCATTTGTTATGTGATTAGAAACTTGAAGGGACATATAATTTTTAGAACCACATGGCGTAATCTATATTTTAAGTAAACCTTAGGAGGTGTATTTGTAATTTACTCATATATTTATAATATATATAATTTAATTTTTTTATAATAAAATTAAAATACTAAAATATTACACTTAATATTCATTTTCACTCAATTATTTCCCATCTTATATTTTTTAATTTTTATTAATTGTAAATCATTATTCATAAAATACCATGTTATTTATAATTTTTATTTATATTCATATTTTTTAAATTGCAAAATTAATTTGTTTTCCGTCTTGATCATGCCACCTATAAACACCCCAATTTTTGACTGGTCCTAAGATTTGGGCGTTCCATGAAGAGCTCTGGATGATGAAAGCAAAAATCAGATCAAGCATAAGTTGTAGATGAAGAAAGACAAATATTCCTACACCCGTTTTGGCCAACGAGTTTTCCAGACCTTGAAACCTAGTTTTAAAAACAAATTTTTGAGGTGAGTTGTATCTTCTCACTCATTTCGGCTACTTCTAACATTGTGTTTTCCAAAAGTGTTGATCTATTTTTTCAGAAAAAGTGAGCTTAGAAAGCAAGAATGAGTGAGAAGATGGAAAAACTTATGACCTTATGAAAAAGGTGTGGTCGGACATTACTTGGTCGGTTGAACAATATTTTGAGAAACATGACGGACAACTTTGGTCCGGATAAGCACATCCGGACAACTTTTGTCCAGATAAGCACGTCCGATTCCTTTTTGCTCTGCTAGACAACTTTTTGATAAAATGCGATGAACCACTTTGGGTTGGCTGTACAACTTTTGTCTGACCAAATTCGATTGACATAAGCTAAACAAATTTCTCATAAGGTGTCCCTTAGTATCTTGGAATATGCCATCCGAATCCTTGGGGACCAAATGGCATATTCTAAGCACCCAAGCTTATAAAAACCCCTATTCTTGGAGAGATTAAGATTGGTTGGCTAGTATAGAGAGGATTAGTAAATTTTATAAAAGGAACTATGAGCTATATACACACTCACTATACATATACGCTTAGACTCTATCTTTTGACTTGAAGATTTGGAGTTAGAAATTTTCATCAGCTTAAGGAAGCTTGGATTGGAGTTTGTGATCAGCTTGGGCCCTCTCTGCTAGCTTTAGAGGTAATCTTTACTTTTATTTTTTGGGAATCTCCTTCAGATTGTGAGATTGTTGTGAGGTTGTTGGTGATAGTTTAGTTGGATTCTCTTTTTCTTTACACCTTTATGTAGTGATTTAGGGTATGTATAGTGACTTTGGCCAAGTCCAACTTGTTTTTCTTGCTTTATTATGGGTCAGAAGCCCAGGCACGACTTCCTCTATTAGAATGGTCCGATTCTCTCCTCTCATTATCTATTTTTATGGATTTGGGTAGTTTATACCCTTATTCATGTGTTTGAGAGGTAGAATCTCTTATTTTACTGTTTCCTTGATTTTTGTTACTATAAAAGCCTAGGTAGGGTTTCATCCATGAAAAGATTTGATTGCCCTCAAAGTGCGACTGATCGCTCTCAATATGCAATCAATCCCAATTTGATTGCTTTATTCTGCTGAATTTTCTTTAAAAAGGGCTCAATGAAGCAATCACTAAGTGATAGATCGCTAGATCTTGAAAAATGCATTATACAAAATACAAGTATGGCGATCGATCGCTTCCAAGTGCTATCAATCGCTTTGTCTAGAAAATTTAGTTCTCAATCTTAACTCAATGCAACCATAACTATGTCCCAATTCTCAATCACAAGTGTGAAATTTGGTACAACACACCTTTTTATTGGTTTGGAACCACTTCTCTATGTGTTCAAAATCACTTTTCTCGAAACTCTTCTTTTTTTCCCCCTTTCTCTCTCTCTCTCTCTCTCTCTCTCTCACCTTACATTTCCATATCTACTTTCTCTCTCATCTTTTTCTTCTTCATCTTTAGCTTCTGAATTGATCGAACAAAAGCAAATCGAGCATGGTGGAGATGGTTTGCTTCATGGAATCCAGTTGGTCCTTGAATTGCCTCCTCAAGTTTGAGGAGGCTATAGCTTTTTGAAAGAAAAAAGCCTAAGTTCAATTGGTCCTTGAATTGCCTTTAATAGCTGCGATTGATATATGTATATATATATGTTCATATATATATGAACACACAAAAATTTCATAATTAGATTTTCTAGCACTACAACAATTTATACTTTTAGTGACCAAATTTGGCGACTAAAAGGTTTTTAGTCACTAAAAGTTAGTTGGCGTTGGTTTAGGATATAGCTACTAAAATTTTTTAGTCAAGAAATATTACTTATTGGTGACTAAATTTAATTTTAGTCAGCAAAAATTTCACTTTTAGCAACTAAAAAGTATATTAGTCACTGTTAGTCTAGATCTAATTTTTTTTAGTCGTCGTATATTATTTTTTGCTGACAAAAAAAATGTTAGTCGCCAAACAACAAGCATATTTTTATGGTTACTCTTTGGCGACCAAAAAATTTTGTCGGCAAATATTAAGCTTTTGTGACAAAAAATAAAATTAGTCGGCTTTATTACTTTTTTCCAACCAAAATAAAAATTAGTCGCCAAATTAAACTTTTGGCGACTAATATTTTAGTTGCCTTTGATTTAGATTTGGCTAAAAAATAATTTATTCGGCATATATATTTATCTACCAACAAACACTGAAATTAGTTGCTATGGTTGAAATATTTTAGAGCGCAAAAATTAAATTTATTGCTGTCTGCCCCTTTCTCTGTTAGACAAAACAACTTCAAACCTCTTACACACAGACTGTCCTTCACCAAACCTCACAAGAAATCACCTCACCGTAGCCCATCGTAGAGAGGACATCGCCACCACCACAGCCGCAGATCACAGGTTTTTTTTTTTTTTTCTCTCTCTCTCTCGCTGGCTCTCTTGCTATTGGTCTGTCTGTGTGTGTCTCTCTCTCGCTCACAGTCTCTCTCTCTATCTATCTCTGTGTGTGTCTCTCTCTCCCTCTCTCTCTTTCTCTATTTTTCGATTTTTTGATTGTTGCTTTAGGGTTTTATATGTTTGATTTAGTTGAATTTTGTGTTGATTTCTGAAATGGGTTTGGTTGTTGTAGATTGATTTCTAAACTTCTATGGGTTTGATGTCCTAAACATAGGTTTGAGATACATTTCCCTCTCTTTTTCCCTTCTCTTTCATTAGTTTATTGAACAAATCCAGCCACACATAGCTTTAGTCCAACCTGCCACACCTAAACCACTGCCACCACCAAACCTCTGCTGCTTTCACATAGAAATTTCTTTAGGTGTATGACTAAAAAGTAACTATCAAAGATATATATTTCTTCAAAGGCCATAAAGGGGTTGTGACTAGTATCATATAGAAAAGTTCAGTTCTATGATTTTCACATAATCTTTTTGGTAACCAATTTGACTTAATATATCCCTATTTCATTATTTGTGATCCAGTGTGATACTTCTACTTCCAGATTTTAACTGTATTTAATTTACAATGAAAAGTTTACAATTTGTAAGAGTGCATTTTCATGTCCAATAATTTGTTTGAAAGATTATTTCATATTAATATCATTTTGTTCCTTCCTTTAGCCATTTATTTTGTTTTGTGTTAACATCCCTCTTTCTCTTCTTCAGTACGCTTTGTCTATTTTGCAAACTAAGGCAGAAATAGAGATCAGCAAAGCGCAGAAACTTATCATGGAAAAAGATACAGAATTACATGTTGCAAAAGAAAGCCTTTTTGGATTGGAGGAGGTGCCATCTGTACTCTTCTACTTGTAACTTTTCATGTTTTTATTAACTGTTTTGTATTTACAAACACTTGTCATTTGTTATATTGTTTTAGATGGTGTATGTCAATCTTTAATTATGTTTCTCTGTTTTCAGTATTACATTTTGGCATATCCATGTAGCAGTTCTTTAATTTGTTTTTGGGTCCTTCAGTGTGTTGTAACTATGGTGATTATGTCGAAAAAATCAACAGGTGAGACACAACAGGTGGGAAATTTTGACATTAAGTTCTTGCAATCTACGAGAGCATTTGCATAAATTGGTACATTTATTTGAAAATTAAAATAAATTTTTAGGTTGATATATTTAATTTTATTGGCTATATACATGGTGGATATCTTTTTCCTTTCCTACACTGTTATTACGTGGGTGATGTTGCATTATTCAATTTGATAAAGCCTTAATTCCAAGTCCTTGGGGCTATATAATCATCCTCTACCATTCAGCTCTGATTAGAGCCATGTTTCTTTGATACATTGTAGGTAATTATTTTCCTTTCTTCTTTACCATTGTTCGTTCTCTTGTGTAATAGGTATACCATTGTTTGTTCTCGAATTTAAATATTTAATTCTTCATTGTGGTATTTTTCTTTAAGTTTATCAGACATGCACCAGTAGTTTGATAACTTGATGAAGTCAATGATATCAGAATTTAGTTATAATTTTTTCAGCTTTTGCTTTTTATCAGTGTCTTTTTAATTTGCTTATTTTTTACTGTTTCAAAGTTGTGGTATTTTTTACTGTTTCAAAGTTGACTGTCTTGTATTGTTTTATTGTATATTGAATTTCCTTGTTGATGTCAATATGAATTACACTTTTCTTCTCCAAACATATTTATTTTAGTCTATGACTTTGCAGGATCCCTTGGATCCATGAGTTCACATGGTACATCGTACAATGAGATCCAATCTGTATCATCAGATGTTGTCACTTGGTAAAAATTTGCTTTTTAGTTTTTTACATTGATGTGGTGTGTTATTAATGCTGCTTATGATATATATGGTTTTTTAATCTAACATATTGATGTATACAAAGAGAAACAGGAGAATTCACATATGACGAATGGTAACAACAGCAGGAAGCATGATTTTCATAGTGACATTCAAGATAAGGATATAGTTGAATCTCTAGAAAATGAGGTTCAATATTGGACAGACTTTTCAAATGTTCAGTATCATCCCTAGAGTCTATGAATTAAATGGTTTTCGTATGATTCTCTATTTTGTATGGAATTATTATTTTATGTCGGAATATACTTAGTTTGTATGGAATTTGACATTAAAAGTTATTCTATTTTGGATGGTTAGAAGTGAAATGGATGCAAATTGTGAGATGATTGATAATATATATTGTTTTGTTTATATGCATGGTATAGGTTGCACAGAATACATACAGGTTATGGACAAATTAAAAAAAAAAAAATCATTTTTTTGGCCACTAAACAATTGGTAGCCAAAAAGGAAGTAAATATTTTTAGCAACTAAATAGTTAGTAGCTAAAAAAAAAAATGAAAAAAAAATTGGTGACTAAAACTTTAGTAGCCAAAAAAAAAATTTAGACTTTAGGCGACTAAATTTTTAATAGCTAAAAAAAATTACACTTTAGGCGACTAAACCATTTAGTAGCTAAAAAAAATTACACTTTAGGCGACTAAACCATTTAGTAGCTAAAAAAAATTAGATGAACAAAAAAAACTTTTTGGCTACTAAATAAATTAGTCGTCCTAAATGATTTTAGTTTTGGCGACTGAATGTTTTAGTCACTGAAAATGCGATATTAATTTTTTTTGGAAAGCTTTTGCCAACTCAAAAATTAGTCGACAATTGAGGACTTTCAGCAACTAAAACTGTTCTAGTTGCCAAATACCTCGATAACTAGTCAACGATTAATCTGGCGAAAAAAAATTTAGTCACTAAAAAGTTTCGGCGACTAAAAAAATGACTTTTGGTGACTAAAAATTTAGTCGCCAAAAGTGCCATTTCTTGTAATGTAGGGTTTCAGCCACCAGAGTACACAAAAAAAGGAGTTTGTTCCAATTTATTCGCTGAATCTATCACCCCCATCGACAGAAAACTAAGGTTATAGCGATTCTGGTCTAAGACCCGACCCATTTGATATTTTGGATTCAGGTTTTCATTGTTTTGTATTGTTGTTTATGCCTTGTTCCTCTTTTCCCTCCTTAAAGTTTAGCTTTTTGGTTGTGTTGGTTGTGTTTGGAACATGTTGATGCCTTATTTTTAAAAAAACCTTGTTGCCTAGAATTTTGCTCCTATGCTCAAGCATCACTTCTTGCACTTGAGCAGTCTCATTCTTTGTATCTTGCGCTAGAGCATCACTTCTTGCACTCGAGCAATTTTTGTGAACTCTCAGTACTTTTGCAGGTTTGCAAAAGTATTGGGAAGTGGTATTCTATGCTCGAGCGAAGATTCTTGCACTCGAGCGGTCTTGGCTAAAGCGGCCCTTGTTGCACTCGAGTGTTGGTCTTTTGTTTGTAAAAGTATTGGGAGTTTGTATTTCATGGTCGAGCGTCAACTTCTTATGCTTGAGCGGACGCATCTTTTGTGTCTTATGCTCAAGTGTCACTTCTTGCGTTCGAGCGAACTGCGTGTATATTGGTCCGTAAAAGTCACTTTTTACATCACTTTTTCATTTCACTTTCTCTCTAAACTTTCTAAAAACCCTAGATATACACACTCTCTCTTTAAAACTCATTTTCAACTCTCAAATACACTATCATCTATTGATCTCACCCTACTCCCTTTGTTAAAAAGGTAGAGTTCACCCAGAGTTTCGTTTTCATCCGAATAAAGTTGGGTTTCGGCTTCATCTGAGTTTTATCCGTATTTATCTCGTATTCCAACTTTAAGGTAGGGATTCTCTACACTCTTTTATGATTTTTAACTTAGCCATTTGTTTTTATAAAACAATCTTGTGTTTTTGGAGGGTTTTAAATAAACCTACGGTGTTGGTTTAAGATTAAAAAGAGAAGCTTTCATATGGATGTATTGAAATTGATTGTGGGAGTGGAAATGAAGTTGAGTTATGATAAAATTATTGATTTTGATACTTGGAATAGATTTTGGAAGAAAAAAGGGTTTTGCTTTAAATGTCTCAAACGTTTATTTTGTATAAATAAATGAAATTTATGTTGGAAATGTGAAATTGGATGAATATTGTTATGGATGGTGGAGTTAGATATGTATTATCACTTACATCTTGAAATTTGGAAAATTTATCTGTATTGGAGATTTTATATCTGTTTAGAATATCTGATTTGGGCTATCGATGGAGGATAGCTATGATTGTTGTAGAAATTGCATGAGAATTAGGTGAATTGAAACTAATTTCTCATCTATTTGCATGGAGTGTTATCACATCTTGATACATGGTATATGTATAACGTTTTTGAGAAAAATGGTGAATTTGAGAAGGAGATGTATTCCACTAAATTAAGTTGGCTTGTGTGTCTAGGGTAAAAGTCCCGAAAACCGCACATATACATGGATGCCGATTCTCGCGAACGAAATATATGTAAAATGGCAATAGTAGTGCTTGTACAAGCTACATTTACATAGGTGTCAGTTATGGTTTTCCGCGGATGAAATATTCGTGAAAGGTTGTACTTTGAGATTTCTAGAGTTATAATTCATGGCCCTGTTTTCTAATGTAAAGGAAATGAATGATGAATTGTGATATAAACCGAACTTTGCATGGTTTTGGAAAGAGAAATGAGATGTTTTGGTCATGAGCATTACATATGCATTTCACTCTTATATCTTTGATAAGATTCATATATTATGTTGAATTATTTCTATTAGGCTTTGGCTCACCCTATATGGGAAAAACCATTTTCAAGTGTTGGTGAGATGCCTCTGCCAAGGCAGTAGCTTGGGAGGATTGGAGCAAGAGCTTCATTTTGTTTACTTGTTGTAATTATTTTGTACAAGCCTAAGGTTTTATCTGTATTGGATTTAAATCAATTTTGATGTAACCAAGTACAATCTTAGAAAGTTGTAGCCTTCAGGGCATTTCAATTATTTGTTTAACTTCTATTTCATATCCTTATTGTTGACACATGCTATAGATTCAGGGTTAAGACTTATGAATGTATATTCGCATGTGTCACCCTTTTGTATAATTGAGTCTTATATAATGGAAGAATATTATACTTTGATTTATATTGTTAACTACTTATCATCGTGAATGGTTTATTGTATTTATTTTGGGGTGTTACAACTTGGTATCAAAGTGTACTGAGTTTGAATACTTTGGGTACATGAGAAGTGGTTATTACTACAATGGGTTTGTCTTGCTTGATAGAGACATTTGTATGTATGGTACGCTATGTGATAATATGCTTATGTGATTATGTGGGTATGGAATTTAACTTCTAAGATACTAATTAGGTCTACGGGTTTCTAGAAGTCCTATTAGAAGAGCACTTGATCACTATTGTTTTTAATTAGAACTCTAGTAATGCCGCGGAATGGTCATTATCTAGGAAGGAAATTCGTATGTGTTTATGTGATTATGTGGAGTGAATTATTGTTGTCTATCGCATTAGGATGCCAGTGAGTTCGCTTCGGTACATTTGTAAATGTGCTAATCTCTTTTGTTACCTTCATAGAATGTTAGGACGTGGACATAGTGGTAGTAGGCATGGGAGGCCTAGAAGGCATGAGGTGCCTTTATCGGATGAGATCCCGGCACAAGAGGAAGGGGTTGGTCAGGTCAATGTGGTCGAACCAGTTGGTCAGCAGGCCATGGGCGCCTTAGCTTACAAGATGGTCAGAGCATTACAGGAATCCATGGTCATTTTCAGAGCTGAGAATCAAGTCCAGGCCCATGTTGCTGAGACGTGGTCATCTTTTCTGAAGCGAGAGTTTTTCCGATCGAATCCGGATGAATTTGTGGATGACCTTAAAGAGCCTTTAAAAGTGGATGAATAGCTCAAACAAATGGTGAAGACATTTGAGATGCTCGGCATCGAAGACGGTGATTTGAGAGTGACCTTGGCATCCTTCTAACTGAAGGGAGATGTTGGTCAATGGTGGAAGTATGCTCGTGGGCGCATTGGAGCAACTTAGAAGGCTTTCATTAATGCCTTCCAGGACAAGTTCTTACCTTCCACTATTAGGGAGAAGTTGAGAGAGCAATTCTTGCAGCTCAAGCAGTTAAACACACCAGTGGCTGAGTGTGAGGCCGCATTTACTAGTTTATCTAGGTTTGTACTAGAGTTAGTAGTGACAGAGGAGCGCCGTTGTGTGGAGTTTGAGAAAAAGTTAAGGACCGGGCTTCTTTTCAAGGTAGTCGATTCAATGATTAGAGATTACGGGCAACTTGTACAATCAGCGGCTCATCTTGAGACCGTGATGCAAATGGAGAAGGAACTGATAAAGGGCTCTAGGAGAAGTTAGGATGTTTAAGGAGACAATAAAAGGCGGAGGGGTTCTAACCCACAGCAATCTTAGGAAACACAGTCAAGGTCCATTTTTCTAGTATCGAGTTTGGGTTCTGGGAGAGGTAGTCAGGGAGATTTCACTTACTTTAAATGTAACTAGTTAGACCACAAGTCTCCAGTTTGCCCACAAAGGGGATAAGGGTAGCGGTCTGCATCATCTTCAGCTCGTTCTTAGAGCTAAGGTCAAGAGAGAGGGCAACTGCTCACTTGTTATCAGTGTGGGCAAGCAGGGTATTTGAAGAGGTTTTACCCTCAGTTGGGTGATACACCTAGTGCATCTAGTTCAAGGCAGACATAGAGCCACTAGCCTGCACAGTCAGCATAGGCCTCGAAGGCCAATCAGGGAGCCTCTTTAGCTCAGTCAGTACATCAGACGTATGCTCCGAAGAGTGAGTAGGTGAAGCAAAGACCTTCAGGGTATGTGTATGCTATTACTACACCAGACTCAGTGCCAGCACCTTCAGTTGTGAAAGGTACTTTCTTGTTCTGCAATTCTATTGTTAATGTGTTGATTGATATAGGTGCATCCCATTCATTTATCTCGTCTACATTTGCATTGGCTTTGGGGTTAGAATTAGCTCGGTTAGCATCTTTACTCAGTGTAGAGTCACCTATTGGTGGTGAGATTATTTTGGAACAAGGATGTCGGGGTTGTGACATAGAGGTTGCCAGTCGCCAACTTCCTTTTGCATTTGTACTGATTGACATGTCAAGTTTTGATGCCATTTTTGGTATCAATTGGTTGTTATCGTATCGAGCTGTCACAAATTGTTACTGTTAGAGAGTTACTGTATGTACATTGAGCGGTAATTGTTTTTATTTCATGGGGACAAAACCGATAGAGTCTTATCACTGGTGTATGATTCACGTGGGCGGAGTGAGCTTAGTTGTCTTCTTGCCAACTTTTTGGGTAGTGAGTGTGATGAAGTCCAAGTTGAATTGCCGAGGGTAGTTTGTGAATACCCAAACGTTTTTCTCGAGGATCTTGATAGTTTACTACCTCACCGAGAGATCGAGTTCTCTATTGATTTAGTACCTGGCATGACACCAATTTATATGGCACCATATAGATTTGCATCCGCTAAGTTGAGTGAGTTGAAGATTTAACTTCAAGAATTATTAGATAAGGGTTTTATCCGCCCTAGTACTTCGCCTTAGGGAGCACCGGCTCTCCTTGCCAAAAAGAAGGATGGCACTTTGCGATTATGTGTTGATTACCGGAAGTTGAATCGGGTGACTGTTAAGAACAAATACCCAATGTCTCGTATAGATGATTTATTTGATCAGTTGAAGGGGTCTTGTTGCTTTTCTAAGATAAACCTGGGATCGGGTTATCATCAGTTGAGAGTAAAGGAGGAGGATATCTAGAAAATGGCATTCCATATACGTATGGCCATTATGAGTTCTTAGTGATGCCTTTTGGGCTAACCAACCCAACTGCCATGTTTATGGATTTGATGAACTGGATCTTCCATGAGTTCCTAGTGTGATAACCAACCCGTACTATGCTTAATTATGTATGTGATTATGTGTTTGATATGAATTTGCAAGTTTAAGTATATGAATTATGTGAATTTGGAATAATATCTGTTGAATGTAAGAAAATCTGTTGCAATTATAACTTTGAACTGAAATTGAAAGCCTTAGAGGTGCGATAAGCCAAAACCGACTTCATATTTGTGTTTAGCATGATTTTTGGAGACTACGGTAAAATTTTGAAAAATTACGATTTGTAAAGATTAAATTAAGATTTATGAGCATAAGTCTTATATATGTATCTAGCTATTGAGTTCTTCATTTCTTGTTGAGAGCTTTGAGTGAGATAGAGAGAGAGGAAGAGGACAAACTAGGATTTTGTATGGGATTCAAGGAGCAAACCCTAAATTTGAACTAAGGTATGTTAATCTACTTGAAATCTTTGTGTATATCTCATATTTTGCTTGAAATCAAGAGGAAATTGAGAATTTTGAGTTAGGGTTTTGAGTTGTGTAAGGATTTGAAATAAAATCAAGAAAACCCTTCATTTTTTCTTGATTTGAGTTTATTCTTGTGATTACTCCATGAAATAAACTCTAGATGGTTCATACAACCAAGATTTGCTGGAAGATTTGCTATGTTATATGTATATTGAGCTTATGCATGTAATTTATGAATATATGAAATAGATGAGACCATGAATCTAATTGTGAGGCAAGATTGATATGTATAATGTAGAATTATACCTAAATCATGCTAGTATATCATGTTTTTGAGTGAGTTTTGCTTTGATTTGGACTTAGAAATAAGTTTGGGAAGTTTGCATCTTTGAACCATTTTCGGACTGTCTAAATTTGCCTAGACCACACTAGTGGCCACGGGTTTGACACGAGTGGAACATGAAGAAAAACAGAGATTTTCATTTTGCTCTCTGGGTGCTTAAGCGGACAGTGTTTTTGCTCGAGCGGATTTGGGCCGCACGAGCGATGAAGACTTCCGCACATGTGGAACCCCTGTTTCAGTCCAACTTCAAAAAGGCATATTTTCTTCATTCGGACTCCATTTTAAGTCATTCTTGAGCCTAAATTCAAGCTCTTGAGGTCTAGTTTCTAATGGTGGTAGTCTCACATCCAAATTCAAAGTACACAAATAGATATACTCAAATTAGTGAAGGCTATTTATTGTCTTCTAATCGTTTCATGCCATTTCCTACCCTAACTTAGTTTCCTTTCACTTCTCGATATTTCCTTAAACCTTAAATATGTAAACATGATATTTTCAATAAAAAACATATGAAATTGTTATAGGAAACATTAATTTAAGTCATGAATAGTTAGGGCCATTTAAAGCACATCTTTGACACATGTTTTGTACATGATTCACATGTAGAGAAGTTTAGCATTAAACACTTGAGAGGAATTAAAGAATGGGGAATGATTGAACGGTTATGTAACGAATAAATCAATTAAGTGAATTGAAGGTAATGTGTTTAGAAATGTTATGCTTGGTTATGTTTCTGCAGGCTGAATCGTTAAGGAGTATCATCCGACCAAGCACTGTGAGTAATTTCTTTGTAACGGTATTTTTATATGAAATACTTTGGAATTGTGAAACTTATGCTTTGTATAAATTATGTGCCTTGACGAGTGTTTTAGAAATGATAAAATATGCTCGAAATCTTCGGAGTAATTATGCTATGGCAAGTTTCTGAAAGAATGCTTTGATAAGAATGAATGAGTTTCCTTTTGAGCAATGATTATGATAAATTAGGAAAATGTACTTGACCCTCAATAACTGTTATTTGTCTATGATCCGTCTTAGACGTTTTGTATAAGCTAATAATTTGCTATAAATGTTCTGTATGATGTCAATCTTTGACGATTATCCTGTATGGTAATTCAGCAAGTTAATTAAGGCCTTCGGGTACTTCGCTACGACTTGGAGTTATGAAAGGTTTGATAAGCAATATTTGATACTATGTGATTGGAACCAAGCTCTAATATGATTTGGAATCAGACTTAAATGTATCATTTGATCGAAATAAAGGGACTTCATTAATATTATATAACATGTGCAATGTGGACCTAAGGTCATTCTGTTTCTGCTTGTTATATGGTTAGGCTCGAGGCTGTTTGTTATATGATTGGGCCTGAGGCTACTTGTTATATGATTGGGCCCGAGGCTGTTTGAATATATGATTAGGCCCGAGGCCGCTTGTTATACCATTAGGCCCGAGGTCGTTTGTTATATGATTTGGCCTAAGGCCGTTTAGTTTATATGATTATGGATGTTATAAGAACCTTATGATCATCTATTTATACTGCTTTACTGTATTATTACTCATTGAGCTTCGTTCACTCAACATTATGTATGCACATATAGGTGATCCGCAACATGAAGCCCACCCTTAGAGTCAGCTTCAAGAGCTTTTGTGAACCTGTTGAGTCATGCCTTCGAGATGAAGTCATGTCTTTGACTCCCTTTTTACTTCGACTCTATTTTTGTTTCTTTTGCTATTTTGGTCTTGGGTTACGTAATCGGCATGTATAAAATTCCTTTGATACTTGTATTTTACATGGGCATGTAAATGATGTGATTGTGTTATATCTTGCGCATATTGGCATAACTCAATGGAATTCTTCATTTATTGTATGCTTCCGTTTATGGCCCTATTACTATAATTACTTTGTATGTTTGTTCGAGGCCGAAGGTAATCAAGTGATTACTGGCCGGTTAGGGGCGGGTTCGAGTTATGACACCTAGATCATTTTGTGATTGTCTTTATAGACAACATCTTGATCTACTCACCCTTCCAGGAGGAACATGGAACACCGGCAAGTTGTACTCGAGTTGCTTAGAGCCCATAAGCTATATGCTAAGTTTGGGAAATGTGAATTTTGGTTAAAAGAAGTTAAGTTCTTAGGCCATATGATATCTGGGAAAGGAGTGAGTGACTGTAGATTTATCCAAGATAGAAGTCGTGCAAGATTGAGAACAACCTAAGAATGCTTTTGAGATTCGTTGTTTCTTGGGGTTGGCTGGGTATTACTATCAGTTTGTAAAAGATTTCTCTAGATTGGCTTCACCATCGACTAGACTGATGAGAAAATGAATTAAGTTTGTGTGGAGTGAGACTTGTGAGAAGTCATCTCAAGAGCTTAAGGTTAGACTTACCACTACTCTAGTATTAATTATTTTGGAGAGGGGTTTGGGCTATTCGGTGTATTGCGATGCCTCTCAGGAGGTTTGGGTTGTGTGTTGATGTAAGGGGGAAAGGTAGAAAACTCATGATAGAAACTACCATACTTATGACTTAGAGTTAGCAGCAGTTATCTTTGCCTTGAAGATTTGGAGGCATTATTTATATAGTGAGAGGTTTGAAGTGTTTTCTAATCACAAGAGTTTGAAATATTTGTTTACACAGAAAGACTTGAATCTGAGGCAGAAGAGGTGGATGGAGTTTATAGAAGATTACGACTTTGAGTTGCATTATCACCTGGAGAAGGCTAATGTTGTGGCTGATGCCTTAAGTAGGAAATCCATTAGCAGTGTAGCTTGTATTGCCATGCGGGAATGAGAGATGTTGGGTGCTATTGGTGAGTTTGACTTGCATCTTGGCGAGTTCGTTGAGTCTGTAGCCTTGTTTTCGATGGTTGCACAACCTACACTTATGAGCCGAGTAATAGAAGCATAGAGAGGTGACCTTGAGGTAGAATCCCTTCGGGGAAGATCTCTAGTGGGAAGGTAGAGAAAGGCTTGAACGTATATTCTAACTCGAGTGTTAGATACTTTGATCGCCTTTTTGTGCCAGAGTTTTGTCCAGAGAAAGTACTCCAAGAGTTTCACCATTCACGCCTTGCAGTGCACCCGGGAGACACAAAGATGTATCGCAACCTTAGTCGTCAGTTTTAGTGGAGGGATATGAAGAGAGATGTAGCCTTATTCGTTTCAAGGTATCTTACTTGTTAACAAGTGAAGGCCAAGCATCAGAGGCCAGTGGGTTTATTGCAACCCTTGCCTATAACTCAGTGGAAATGGGAACATGTCACTATAGATTTTGTTGTGAGTCTTTCAAGGACTCAACGGGATAATGACGCCATTTGGGTGGTAGTTGATCGATTGACTAAGTCAGCGCACTTTGTACCTAAGCACATGAGTGACTCGGTAGATTATCTAGCCGACCTTGATGTTAGGGACATAGTGAGACTTTATGGGGTCCTTGTGATTATTGTTTCGGATAGAGATCCGCATTTTACGGCTCGTTTATGGTAGAGCCTACAAAATGCCTTGGGCACAAGATTGATTTTTAGCACCGCGTACAATCCTCAGACTGACGGGCAGTTAGAATGGACCATTCAAATTCTAGACGATATGCTTCAGGGTTATTTTCTTAATTTTAAGGGGTCGTGGGAGAGACACTTGCCCTTAGTGGAGTTTGCCTATAATAATAGTTTCTAGTTGAGTATTGGCATGGCACCATTTGAGGCCTTGTATGGCCGACCGTGTAGATCTCCTGTGTGTTAGGCCGAGGTGGGTGATGCACCTTTGATAGGTCCTGAGGTGGTTCGGGAAACGACTGATAAAATCTCTCTTATTCGTAAGAGGTTAGCTACTGCCCAGAGTCGCTAGAAAAGTTATGTCGACCATAGAAGAAGACCTTTATCTTTTAAGGTAGAAGATCATGTCCTCTTGAAGATATCACCTAAGTAGGGTTTGATGAGGTTTGGGAAAAGTGAGAAGCTGTCCCCTAGATTTATTGGGCCTTTTGAGATCTTTGAGTGGATTAGAGAGGTAGCTTATCGTTTGACCTTGCCGCTACAGGTGTCCAAGGTTCATAATGTGTTTCATATTTGTATGCTTCAAAAGCATGAGCCGGATCCATCACACGTGTTGGATTGGACCGACTTAGAGGTAGATAAGGATGCTTCCTATGAGGAGAGACCGGTGAAAGTCTTAGAAACTCGAGACCAAATCTTGTGAGGCATGACAATTCCCTTTGTTAAAGTATTGTGGTGACATCACAGAGTTGAGGAAACAACTTGGAAACATGAGTTGGAAGTCCGTGAGAAGTATCTGGACCTATTTGTTAATGTTTGAGTATATATTGAAACTTTTGTTATGTTGACTTAATATAAACATTGTATATGTTTTGGAAATGCGAATTGTATATTCAATATTGAGAACTTGTTTATCAGGTTGATGAGCATAAATGATCGGTGGATGGGTCATGGTATTGGAATTGATTGATTATCATTGTTGTAATTGGTTTAAACATGGTTTTAAAGTTAAATTTATAATTTCGGGGACGAAATTCCTAAAAGGGGGAGGTTATAGCGATTCTGGTTTAAGACCTGGCCCATTTGATATTCTAGATTCGGGTTTTATTGTTTTGTATTGTTGTTTATGTCTTGTTCCTGTCCCTCCTTAAGTTTGGCTTTTGGTTGTGTTGGTTACTTTTGGAATCGGTTGGTACCTTGTTTTTCAAAAATCTTGTTGCCCACAATTTTGCTCTTATGCTCGAGCGTCACTTCTTGCGCTCGAGTGATCTTATCCTTTGTGTCTTAAGCGTCACTTCTTGTGCTCAAGCAGTTTTTATGAACTTTTAGTACTT
The DNA here is from genome assembly GCA_025200525.1 of Camellia lanceoleosa. Taxonomy (NCBI): domain Eukaryota; kingdom Viridiplantae; phylum Streptophyta; class Magnoliopsida; order Ericales; family Theaceae; genus Camellia; species Camellia lanceoleosa. Next base: position 121,253,389 of record CM045763.1, on the reverse strand, counting down.
TTGCCGGTTTGCAAAAAATCGAATGGTATTTTATGCTCGAGTGGAGATTCTTACGCTCGAGCGTTGGTCTTCTATCTGTAAAAGTACTGGGAGTTTGTATTTCACACTCGAGCGTCAACTTCTTGCGTTCAATTTGATGCATGTCTTGTGTCTTATGCTCGAGCGTCACTTCTTACGCTCGAGCGGACTGCTCGTATATCAATCCGTAAAAGTCACTTTTTATATCACTTTTTCATTTCACTCTCTCTCTGAACTTTCTAAAAACCCTAGATCTACACACTCTCTCTCTCTCTCTTTAAAACTCATCTTCAACTCTCAAATACACTATCATCCATTGATCTCTATACCCTACTCCCTTTGTTAAAAAGGTAAAACTCACCTAGAGTTTCATATTCATCCGAATAGAGTTGGGTTTCAGCTTCATCCGAGTTTTATCCGTGTTTATCTCGTCTTTTAACTTTGAGGTAGGGATCCTCTATACTCTTTTATGATTTTTAACTTAGTTTTTGTTTTTATAAAACAATCTTGCGATTTTGGAGGGTTTTGAACAAACCTAGGGTTTTGATTTAAGATCAAAAAGAGAGGTTTTCATATGGATGTATTGAAATTGGTTGTGGGAGTGGAAATGAGGTTGAGTTATGATAAAATTATTAATTTTGATACTTGAAATGGATTTTGGAAGAAAAAAAAGGATTTTGCTCTAAATGTCTCAAACATTTATTTTGTATAAATAAATGGAATTGAAGTTAGAAATGTGAAATTGGATGGATATTGATATGGATGGTGGAGTTGGATATGTATTATCACTTACATCTTGAAATTTGAAAAATTTATCTGTTTGGAGATTTTATATCTGTTTAGAAATATCTGTTTTCGGTTATCGGTGGAGGATAACTATGATTGTTGTAGAAATTATATGAGGATTAGGTGAATTGAAACTAATTTCTCATCCATTTGCATTGAGCACTATCACATCTTGATACATTGTACATGTATAACTTTTTTGAGAAAAATGGGTGAATCTGCGAAGGGGATGTATTCTATTGAATTAAGTTAGCCTGTTGTAGACACCCCGTTTTTGACCGACCTTAAGACTCAGACGTCACCGATTGAGCGCTCGGTGATGATGCATATTGTGCTCATTCTAAGGTTTTAGAGTCTCGGCTGCGAGCCTTGCCTCCAGACTTCGGGGCTCTTTTGTGTTTTGTCTCGGTTTGCAAACCAAGTCCTATTTTCTCTGTTTTCCTTTCCCGAAGGGAGGGAGAGGTCTCGCAGACCATCTCTCAGTAGCCGTAGGCTACGTTTCGTGGTCGTAGGCCATTTTTCCCGTTTAGAGACCAGTTACCGGTTTTCGGAGTCGTCGGCCGTGTGCTTCGGTTCAGGACCGCTTAACTACCTCCGTTTGCTCCAGTTTTTGGCACACACCTTGTTTCCTCTCTATAGAGGGACACTGTGGCCCGGGAGACCACCTTCGTGGTCGTACGCTACCTCTGGTGCTTAATAGCCTGTTTTCGGGGCCCCGGGCTGGGCGTTTTGGCCCCCGAACCCTCGTTTTGCATCGGTTAGGGTTCATTTTTGGTATGGACCCTATTTTCATTGCTAGAAAGGTGGTACTATAGTGGGAGACCAACAATTCTTTTGAAAACCATTTTCTTTCTCCTCCAGCCGGTTTTCTTGACAAAAAGTTGGTTTTTCTCACTTTTGGGCCATAATTTCTGGTTTTTCATACCACCATTGTGTTGTACTCATCTAGGAGGCCACCAATATGGGTAGGCCGACCAGTATTTCTTCTTGACCCTTTTGAACCTTGCTAGAAAACTAGTTTTCCTCTCTCTTGGGTGACATTTTTTGGTTTTCCACCATACAGTTGTGTTGCATTCACCTGGGAGGCCACCTTTCTGGGTAGGCCGACCAGCTTTGTTGCTTAAACCTTTTGACCCCTGGTTGGCCGACCAGGGGAGTGGCCGGCGGACCACCTAAGCTGGTCGGCCAGCTTTCTGCTTTTTGCTCTTTTTGAGTGCAACACAGCTGTGCCAGCTGTGAAGCACTTGACCCTTCTTCCGGGATTTTGACCCTCTTTTTGGTCTTTTTAAGGTGGTTTGGACCCTTTTGCTTAGCTTCTTAGAGAAGCTTGACTCTTTTGTCAAGCTTCTTGAGGAAGCTTGACCCTTCTGGTTAAGCTTCTTTGAGAAGCTTTGACCATCACTTAAGGCTTCTCCAAGAAGTCATGGCTCTTCTCCTCTATAAAACTAACACTCCCCCTCCATTTGTAAGGGTTATAAAAACCAGCCAAGGCATATACACTCCACCCTCCATATCTCTCTCATCCAAGCTCAAATACCCCATTGTTCTTGGCCATTACACTACACCTCATAGCCTACCACCTCCACCATCCATTCAATCATCTTGGAGTTATTTTTCAGAGGTTGAAGACTCATCTTCTTAGTCCAGAACTTGCTGCATTGCTGTGATACAAGGGTAAGTCCTCATTTTCCCCATTTTTGCATTATTTTGCTTCATAACTTAGCCCTATTTGCAATCATTTCTGGGTTTTGTTATAAACTGAAAAAGTGTCTTATTTTGAGCTCCTCTTGAACTTTGATTAAGGACACTTTTCTGTTTGAGGTCATATACCTCCTTGTATGCTCTATCCCTCTTTGTAGGCTTATTTTGCTTCATATCTTAGCCCTACTTGTGAGTATTTTCGAGATTTGTCATAAACTGAAAAGAGTCTTATTTTGAGCCCCTCTTGATGTTTGATTAAGGGAATTTTTCTGTTTGAGGTCATTTACTTTCTTGTATGCTTGTTTGCCTCTTGTTTTGAGCCTTGCATCTAGGCTTTTGTTGCATGCTTTGTTTGGTCTTCTAGCCACTGAAATCTAGTGGATTTTCAGTGGCTAACACACTACTTTGAGAGCCAAAATCAGAGGAAAGGTGACCCCCTCTCTCCTTGTCTTGTTTGTTGGCCTTTTTGGCCTTCCAAAGGGGCTCCATTTTGCATGCTTCGAAATCATATTTTAGGCCCTATTTCGTGAGTTTTAAGGTCTTCCTTGACTCTTTCCGGAGCCCATTTTGCCATATTTTGTGTCCCTCATGCATGTGTGAAGCAATCCTCCTTAAGGCCTTTCAAGGGGACCTTTCATTGCATGCTTCATTGATCTATTTCAGGGTATTTTTGGTGAGTTTTAGGGCCGTCATAACTGATTTCCAAAGTTGGTTTTGCCATTTTACATGTCTATCTTGTTTGTGTTGAGTAATCCACCTCATGGCCCTCCAAAGGAGCCCATCATTTTTGCATGCATTGGATACATTTTAGTGGTTATTTGGGCATATTTTAGCATACCATGTTCCTATTTGTGGCTAGTTTGGTGACCTCTCTTGTGCTTCATATACATGCCATGTAAACCATGCTTACTAGCCTATGTCGCATGTTGTTTTAGCCCTTCATGTGAGCACTTTTTAGCCATGCTTGAAATTGATTTGGTGTATGTTTAGGACTGCCTTGGCTCTGTTTTCATGCCTCAAATAATGCTTCAAATAATGCTTCAAATAATGCTTGCTTTGCATACTTGTGGTTCAATGCATTTGCCTAGTTTTGAGTTTCGGGGCCTATTTCATGCATTGGGTGACATGTTTCCATGATTCGGGACCATTGAGCATCTTATTTCAGAGCTGAAAATTGCATGTTTGTATGCCATCTTTCATCCCTTGCCATGCTTTGGTAGAATGACATTTGATACCTTAAGATCGGTCCCTTGCATCGTGCATGTTTTCATGTGTTTCGGTTGTCTCATTTCCATCACATGGCCACTAATGTGGGTGTGGCTGAGGTCCACTCATTTTGGTGTAAGTCCATTGTGCATTGTGTATGCCATTTTAGTCCATAGGATTGCGTATGCTAGGTTGCATGTTAGAGCATTGTGTGTGCCATGTTACATCACGTGCATTGTGTATGCCATTTTTGTCTATAGCATTTCGTATGCTAGGTTGCATGTTAGTCGCATTGTGTATGCCATCTCATTTGCATTATGTTTGGGGTAGGAGTTAGCCCAAACACGGGAAACGAGGGACGTTTCGTACTCAAAGTGACGAAACGTGTCTCAATTCCTGGTCGCCGACACTTTGGATTACCCATGATGGAGTCTAGGCCTTATTGTGTTGTCATGTGCATTCATTTCACATCGAGTTGTGCAATTCGACTCCTCAGCCATCATGCATCGAGATGCGTGATTGGTGACACGAGGATCGAGGTGTGCATACATATGTGAAAATACCTTGCCATGCCTCTTTCTTGCTCTCTAATTGCAGCAAATCAGAAATCAACAGCTTTCTAAAGCCTTGCACAACATTCCGAGATTAATTGCAAACAGAGGCAAATCGGGGCATCATGAGGAATTTTTCGACGAGGCGACCCGAGCATGCATGCATCTTTCATCATGCGGAACAAAGCTGAGGCGGTCCATAGGCTTGCATGCTAATTTATTTGCTTTCCTAGTTAATTTGTTAATTAATTAGGGTTTTGTAATATTTAATTATTTATTCGGATTGTAATTATTTATTCGGACTGTATTATTTATTCGGATCCTCCGAGTGAGGGCATAATTGTAATAAGTGTGCGTGTGTGTGATGTATGTCTTCCAACCCCATGTCTTTCTTCCTTTTATTTACCAGCTTATGATGGTTAGTTTAGGGCATGTTTCAATTAGCATACTTATACTCGCATGTTTGCATCCATTCATCTGTTTTGCATGCACTGCTCAAGATCATACTAATTGTATTGTATTTCAATTTCAAGTTGAATACGTGTTAGCTGTAGCATTATCATATGCCATCTTTAGAATAGCCGAGCCTATTATAGTTGCATTCTTGCCTGTGTTGCATTAGGCATTTCAGCATAATTAGGATTCATGCATGTTTTCTAATCAGCTTCTTTTTTTGGCTTGGAGTACCAGGTAAACTTTTATGCTTTAGCATCCTTGCATGTGTGTGAGTGACTGCCATGATAGCATGCTTACTATGAGGCTAACTGCTTATGTGATATACCTGCCTGAATGCCTGTGGGTGAAGGTTGGATTATCAGAATTGGAATAATGCATTGACTGTAAGTTTTAAGCCCACTTGAGAATAGCAAATCATCTTGTTTTCTAAGCCCACCTGAGAGTAGCAAATTCGCATTTTAGCCTACTCGCGAGTAGCAAACCGTTTTCAAAACAAACATGAGATGTTTCATTCCAATTTAGGCGATCCAGTCTACACTTGTATGTTGTGCGCATCACGTAGTAAATCTAGGCTAATAACCAGAATAAGAGCACATAATGTTTTCAAAACTCGATATCATGATTGGTAAAGGCCGATCTCTGATCGGGCGAGTGGCGGTGCTCACGAAGTGACCTTCCCCAATCGTACCCAAGTTCCTGAGCCGAGGCAACTTTGGTGATGACGGACACGTGGCCTTAGGCAACGAGTCAGGGTTTCCTAAATTCCCCCAAAATAAATATTTAGGTGGCAACTCTGTATCTGGCAAAGCAGTCCATGTTTGGCACTTCTTTCAAAAAAATCTGTTTTCAAAAACGATTTGCCGGATTTGGACTCTTTGATAATTCATCGGTCTTGCATTGCACTCTGCGAGATTAGCTACAGGACCGTGACATTGAGTCCTGAACTGTAGTGAGCCCCAATGAACAAAACAGGATTTCCTCCCGATGTTCGGACGCGTCTACGCCGATTTCCATTGGGGAGTTAGAGAACTTGACTCGAACTCATGATATTTGGTTTTGACTACACTTATGTGTTTCTTTGCATTGCATTTGCATTGGTGCGCCTAGGACACCGTGGTTTGCCGATGCTATTCTGAACGATTTCGGAGGCTCGCCGAAGCGTGCCATAATTTGACGAATTGCCAGGGGCTCTATAACGGGAACACGAACCCCAATTTTACCGGGGCACCCTTTTGACCATTCGACCTAGTGCATATTCGAAATCCATAGTGACCATTCCAAACTATGACAGGTTGCTTACCCGATTATAGGTTGTTTGAAACCGCTGCATGCGTGGTGAAACCCTAGTTCTTGACAAAATAGGACAGGGAAACCCTACCCCAACATAGGGGTGTTTTAGCTCTCACTTGCTTGCTATGTGCTTTTACAGTGCGTCTCTACAGGAATGCATGTATCAGTTTGCAAGTTTGGACATTAGGCCTGAGGGCATCAGTATTTTAGGGAAATCAGTTTTACCTGAGGGTATCAGTTTACAGGTAGAATCTTGGGCGAATTCAAGAGAAAACCTATTATTGTTGCTCATCTATTTTGGTGAAATTATTTGAGATGTCGATGTTTTCTTTTACAAGGGTAGTCTTGGAACCGTAGCTTCAGAAGGCTCCAATATCTCCCGAGGTTCATCGGACTTGTACTAATAGACTTTGTCAGGTCAGAGATTTAGTTCAAGGGCAATTAATGTTCCTTTGCCAGAGGCAGGGTAGAAGGGCCGGTCAGGCACAGATCACCAGTGTGGCAGTTACCAAATCAGTGGCCCTTATCCACCCCACCAGTGAACAGTTAGGCTGAGGTTTCAGTCTCTACTGCAGGGGTAGATATACCAGTCATTCAGCCGGATCAGCAGAACATGGCAGGAATGGAGGAAATGATGCGTTAACTCCAAGAAAGCATGAAAGCTATGCAGCGGGACGCTGCCCGCCAAGCGAAATTTTCCAAACAACAGGCCGAGATCATGGCCTAGCAGGCAGAGATAATCACCTAGCTGCAGCAGCAAAATGGAGCCTCCGCTTCACATCAGGCTCCTCCTCCACCCAAAGTTCTAACACTCGGGGAGACAGCTAATGCCCAGGAAGATACGGACACTCCAGTAGGACCGGCTCTGCCCCCGATCCTACCCCAGCTATCTAAAGTGCCGATCAACCCGCCAGATTCACCTTTTGAGTTCGAGATAAACCCTACAGCGCTGAAGGTCAGCAAGTTGGAGAAGATGTTCAAAAAATCTCAGGAAGTGAAGTCCATCCCAGATATTGAGGATGGGTACACCGACGCAGCTGTGACGCTGCCGGACCGTTTCAAGATGCCACAAATTGACCGCTTTGACAGATCTGGGGATCCGATGGTGCATCTTTGGTTGTTCTCAGATATACTAAGGCCGATGGGCCTCACCAGACTACAGAAGCTTTCGTTATTTGGCCGGACCTTGTCAGGGGTGGCAGCCATCTGGTACGCAAAATTGGAAGATGATATCAAGAGGAATTGAGATGAGATGGCCGAGGCCTTCGTTGCACAATACTCGTATAACACGCAAATCGAGATTACGACCCGTGATCTTGAGACGACGAGGTAGGAGCCTAAGGAGAGCTTCTCAGAATTCGTGGTCTGCTGGAGGGCCAAGGCCTCAATGATGACCACTAGGCCCACTGACAAAGATCATATTCGGATGATTGTGCGCAATTTTCAGCCTAAGCTTATGTAGAAAATGATTGTTCTCCCCTTCCCCACCTTTTCAGATTTACATGAGATGGGGGTGCAAATTGAGGACGCTATGAGGCAAGGCCTCATTGACTAGGAGAATGAGCAGCCCAAGAGGGCATTTTTCCGCAGTTCGAATGCGACCACCAGTGGTGATGCAGCTGTAAGATCTTCTGAAGTGGGCATGGTCACCACCACTACATCAAAAATAGCTACCCCATTCACCGGTGGGTCCGGAAGTAGCTCATAAAAAACCAAATATCCACCTCGAGTTAAGAGGGTTTTTACCCTACTTTATATGCCTTTGTCAAAGGCTCTAGAGGCCTTACTCTGGAAGGGATATCTGAAACCGTTGGAACAATGGCCTCTACCCGATCCTCTCCCTCCAAAGCATGACCAGACTAAGTATTGTGCCTACCATCAACAAACCGGTCATGACACTGATAGTTGCTTTCACGCTTACGATGATGTCTGATTTGTTTGACAACAGGGTCATCGCCACACCAGTCTTGCAAAGTCTATCGGCACTTGATCAGTGAACTTACGGGGGATAATGTAACTATGTGATCGGGGGATGAACCACTTGCGGATGGCACTGTTTTGAGCATTTGTGAATGCTGGTTTTCGTGACTTGGGTATTAAGTCAGTCTTTTTGTATAGAGTCAATCTTTTCTTATTGAGTCAGTTAGGTCTATCTTGTTGTACCGAGTCAGTCCTGTTTTGTTGAAGTCGGGTGATTTTGGGGGTGTTACCTCGGATATCACTATTTTGTTTTGTGTCTGTTTTTTTGCTTTCTTTTGAGTCTGTTTCTGCCGGGAAGCCAATTACACCAGGAGATCTAATCGAAATAGCTGTGGCTGTCATGTTTTTGTGCATATTGCTATTTTGAGCCTGTTGTGCCAGCAAGTTTAGAATGAAACGACAGTGTATTTTACCTGCTCTTTTGTGCCTTGAATCCATTACATCGACCTAAGTTTTTCAAAAACTCTTTTTGAACACTGCAGTGAAAACAAAGAGGAAGGAATTCCTCGGGATTTGCAAAAATTTGATCAATTGAGAGAAAAAGAGGCTTGTTGAGCCCTTAACGATTGAGATCATGCTTGTTAATATGAGTACTGAGAAGGATCCTGGCTTGATCCAGATTGGTTCTACACTGTCTTCAGCGTGAGCGATTTGTCGCTTTCTTAAAAAATTTCAAAAAATGTTTTGCATGGTCCTGCGAAAACCTGTGTGGAATCGCTCTTAAGATTGTGCAGCCTAGGATCGCTCTCAGTCTCGAGACTCGACCCTTTTCTTTCGAACCTTGAACTTAGATTCAGAATGTTCAACGGTCAACCACTATGTAAGGCCTGTGTGGTCGGATCAGAAGCACCCCTCGAACTAGGGGCAAAAATGTCAGATGTGCTCGAAGAGTCAGAGATAAAGATTGGCAAGAATGCCAAATTCCAGAAGGGAAGAAAGAAGAAGGTATCGCTGAAGGACAACCGAGTTCCAATCCACAACACGAGGGGCAAATTTAGCCCCCATTGGATGGATTTCTGCATCATCAGCGAACAGTAGCCATTCTCTTGGATTCAGATGACTTCAGGATCTCAAAACCATTTGACATGGACAAAGCTACACTTTTACTCTTGAGAGGCTCGTTGGGTCGAAAACCCAGAAGGGCGACCCAGGCAAAAGTTAGAGTAAGAAAAAGAAGAAAAAGAACAAAAAAAAAGAAAAATGCAAAGAAAAAAAAAAGAAAAAGAAAAATGAAGAAAGTGAAAGGAAAAGATGAAAAAGAGAAAAGAAGAAAGAAATGAAAAGAATTGAAAAGAAAAGAAAAACATAGCTCGCAAGGTTGAAAACCCGGAAGGGCGGCCTTGGCAAAAGTTAGAGCACAAAAGAAGAGGTTAATACCCGAGTGTACCTTAACCCCCATGTTTGGCATACGTAGGCAACTTCATTCTGAAGTCCAACCATAAACACTTCAAATTCGATTGTGTCCATGTAATGGTTTTGGTCATCTTTGTCTTCTCTGTATCCGAGAGTTCGGTTGTGATCGTCACTCTGAAGACTGATTGCAATGCGCTGTGGTGCCATTCAAACAAAGGGGTAACTTTCTGTCGCCATACAATGTGCTGTGGTGCTATTCAGACAAGGGGCAACTTTCTGTTGCCATGCAGTGCCGTTCCGACAAGGGGCAATTCTCCTTCGAATCTGAGGTTGTGCATCTCAAGAGTAAATCCTGCGTTGGTCGAGCAGTGGCCGTTTGCAAAAACAGTTTTGAGAATTTTTACTAAGGTTGAGTAATTCTCTCGAAAATTATTCCACTTTTCCAAAACTGGACCATTTTTTTGGACCCAAAAAAGGAAAATTTTCAGTGCTCATAACCTAACTTACATGATTTTAAATCAGAAAATCGAACAAACATGTTAATCTAACTCTCATGTTGGTTAAAATTGTTTTAAGCATAAGCCAAAAACAAAAAATGGTCAAAATAATGAACTAGGGGCACAGTTGAGTCGGGCTTCCTGTCTTTCTCCCGTTGTCAATGCATTTGCCAAAAAGGGCACCATACTTGTCGGAAAGGGCACCCTATTCGCCAAGAAGGGCACAGCGGAAGCTAACAGAAAATGACTGAAAGCTCTCACATCCTCCGAGCAACGAGGTATCAAGCCAAGTGCGAAGCACGAACTGGAATGGGGCAGGATATTCCATTCCCTTATCTGGACAGATCTAATCACGTCCAAACTCCCCAGTAGAGCATCGTTAACCAATGTCAATTGCAGATCTGCTGCACATCCAACTGCATCAAAACCCCTCTGTTGGGGAAGTTCACTGTTGTGAGCAGAAGAAAGAGAATCTAGCAGAATGCTAGGGGCAAGAGCTCGCAACTTCTTGTTTATCCATCAACTACCCAAGGGAGGTATAAAAAATGAGAGATTGAAGAATAGAGAGATGTGCGCTGAGGGAAAAAGTAAGGAAAATGGCTTTTTCAGAAAAACAGAGCTTGAGGGCCAAGTGATGTGAGAATCACAAATCAGAAAGGGTGGGAAATAATACCCAGAGAAACAGGCTCCCTGTGCACGTCTGAGTGTCGTGTATTTTTGTTTTATTTCGATTCTTGTTTTGAGTCGTTTCGAGTGTTACTCGATGTGTTTAGGTTGTTTACCTTTTGTTTTCTGTTATTGAGTCATAGTGCGCTGTGTTCAGTCGTAGGCTCAATACCCCGGTCAAGAACTCATCTCTTAATTTCAAAAATAAAATCGTTTTGTGCTCCGAGTGCCGTGCCGTTCTCCACATCTGTGCAAAACAAGATTCGTTCTTTCGTAAAACCGCAGGGTTCAACCCAGGTCATGTGGGAACAGTAAAACCAGGACCTATCTGAAGCTATATAGGTTCCAGACTGCAAAGCAAAAGAAAAGAGGGAAAATGTCGAGTATTTGAGTTTGTTTCAATTTCAGTAAGTTCCGAGATTGCATTCCGTGTGTACCTCTTCAGGTCTTGCCAATGCTCCGAAGTATGAGTGTGCTTCTACCTCAAGGTCAAGGTCAAGTCTGCTTTAAGCCAGAATGGCAATCAAAAGTGCTCTCCCTGAGTACCATTCCCTGCCAGAGGCATCTCGGCTGTGTTCGCAATGAGTTCCTAGGAGACCAACTGCAACGGTGGAAACTAGAGTTCGAATGGCTGTTGCCTAGAACGCAAAGGTTCGGGATTTTTGAGACTAAAGTCTAGTTTAAATACCCAGAGGTGTGTCCTCGGCTTGAAATCTATATGGAAGCCCCATAAGTTGAGATAGCATGTATGCACCTCAATTCTAGATACTGAACCAACCTAGTCTGTCACCCTGTTGGAGAATAGGGAAAGTTGTGAATATGATTAGGAAAAAAGGCAGCATCCAAAGTGTTCTACGTGAAGAACCCTTGTCAGCATTTTAGAGCCTTTGTACTGCGAGTTGAAGGTAAGTGTTCGAAGAGCACAAGAAGAGATCCCTGTCAGAGTAGAGCGGTTCATCGCCACTCACCCCATGAGGTGCTTTCTAAAGCGCCGCTATGCTTGTTTATTGCGTTCCTTAAACATCATGCATTATATTGCATTATACCTCTCAAGTTTCTTTCTCATTCATGCACGATATTGTATGTACGATTCATTCAAAGAAGTTCCGTTTGAAATCATTTATTTAGTGTATCAATCACACTTCATTCGCTTAGTGTATCAATCACACTTCATTCGCTTAGTGTATCAATCACACTCTCTTCACTTAGTGTATCAATCACACTTCTTTCATTTTCTGTATCTATCACACACATTCTTATTTTCTGTATCTATCACACACATCCTCATTTTGTGTATCTATCATACACACATTCACTTCATTTACTTTAGTGTGTCCATCACACTTCATTATCTTTTGTGTATCCATCACACCTGTTCACATAGTGCATCTATCATACTTTGTGCTCACCTTTTGTGTATCCATCACACCTGTTCACTCAGTGCATCTATCACACTTTGTATTCGCTTTTAGTGTATCAATCACACTCTGTTCACTTAGTACATCTATCACACTTTATGTTCGCTTTTAGTGTATCCATCACACTTGTTCACTCAGTGTATCTATCACACTTTGTGTTCACCTGTTGTGTATCTATCACACCTGTTCACTTAGTGCATCTATCACACTTTGTGTTCACCTATTGTGTATCCATCACACCTGTTCACTTAGGGCATCTATCACACTTTGTGTTCAGCTATTGTGTATCCATCACACCTGTTCACTTAGTGCATCTATCACACTTTGTGTTAACCTATTGTGTATCCATCACACCTGTTCACTTAGTACATCTATCACACTTTGTGTTCACCTTTTGTGTATCCATCACACCTGTTCACTTACTGCATCTATCACACTTTGTGTTCACATATTGTGTATCCATCACACCTGTTCACTTAGTGCATCTATCACACTTTGTGTTCATCTATTGTGTATCCATCACACCTGTTCACTTAGTGCATCTATCATACTTTGTGTTCACCTTTTGTGTATCCATCACACCTGTTCACTTAGTGCATCTATCACACTTTGTATTCACCTATTGTGTATCTATCATACCTGCTCACTTAGTGCATCTATCACACTTTGTGTTCACCTATTGTGTATCCATCACACCTGTTCACTTAGTGCATCTATCACACTTTGTGTTCACCTATTGTGTATCCATCACACATGTTCACTTAGTGCATCTATCACACTTTGTGTTCACCTTTTGTGTATCAATCACACTCTGTTCACTTAGTGCATCTATTACACTCTGTGTTCACTTTTTGTGTATCCATCATACTTTGCTTCACATAGTGCATCTATCACACTTTGTGTTCACTTTTAGTGTTTATCACACTTTGCTTCATATAGTGTATCCATCACACTCGCTTCGCTTTGTGTATCTATTACACTATGTTCACTTTGTGTATCTATCACACCATGCTCACTTTGTGTATCTATCACGCGTTCATTTTGTGTATCCATCACACACGTTCACTTACTGTATCTATCACGTATTTGCTTAGTGTATCCATCACACTTTGCTTCACTTAGTGTACCAATCACACTTTATTCATATAGTGTATCCATCACACTCTCTTCACTTTTGTGTATCTATCGCACATGCTCGCTAAGATTGCATCTTCTTACATCATAACTGCATGAAATGTAGTTTGATTTGCCTTCTTGCTTAAAACTGTCGCATTTATTGTGAATATTTGCTTCGTTACAGCTTTATTTACATGATCCTTACTGCATGAAATGTAGTTTCGCCTTGCATTCTCGCTTAGAATTGTTGCATCTATTGTGAATATTTGCTTCATTATAGCTTGCTGTTTTGCATGCTCATGAATTATATTCGGATTTGTGCATATCGTTTTGCATTTTGCCCATGCCTGCGGGCACATCTTTGTTTATCTCGCCTGTTTGTCTAAGTCTTCGGCCTTGTAAAAAATGGGTCGTCTTTGGGCTTTGACATTTGCTCCCGTCAATTACGACTTCTGAGTTCTGTCAAAGAGGGGCAACTGTAGACACCCCATTTTTGACCGACCTTAAGACTCAGACGTCACCGATTGAGCGCTTGGTGATGATGCATATTGTGCTCATTCTGAGGTTTCAGAGTCTCGGCTACGAGCCTTGTCTCCAGACTTCGGGGCTCTTTTGTGCTTTGCCTCAATTTGCGAACCAAGTCCTATTTTCTCCGTTTTCTTTTCCCGACGGGAGGGAGAGGTCTTGCAGACCATCTCTCAGTGGCTGTAGGCTGCGTTTCGTGGTCGTAGGCCATTTTTCCTGTTTGGAGACCAGTTACCGATTTTCGGAGCCGTTGGCCGTGTGCCTCGGTTCGGACCGCTTAACTACCTTTGTTTGCTCCGGTTTTTGGCACACACCTTGTTTCCTCTCTATAGAGGGACACTATGGCCCGGGAGACCACCTTCGTGGTCGTACGCCACCTTTGGTGCTTAACAACCTGTTTTCGGGGCCTCGGGCCGGGCGTTTTGGCCGTCGAACCCTCGTTTTGCATCGGTTAGGGTTCATTTTCGGTATGGACCCTATTTTTATTGCTAGAAAGGTGGTACTATAGTGGGAGACCAGCAATTCTTTTGAAAACCATTTTCTCTCTCCTCCAGCGATTTTCCTGACAGAAAGCTGGTTTTTCTCACTTTTGGGCCATAATTTTTGGTTTTTCATACCACCATTGTGTTGTACTCATCTAGGAGGCCACCAATATGGGTTGGCCGACCAGTATTTCTTCTTGACCCTTTTGAACCTTGCTAGAAAGCTGGTTTTTCTCTCTCCTTGATCACATTTTCTGGTTTTCCACCATACAGTTGTGTTGCATTCACCTGGGAGGCCACCTTTCTGGGTAGGCCGACCAGCTTTCTTGCTTGAACCTTTTGACCCCTGGTCGGCCGACTACCTAAGGGGGAGTGGCCGGCCGACTACCTAAGCTGGTCAGCTAGCTTTCTGCTTTTTGCTCTTTCTGAGTGCAACACAGCTGTGCTAGCTGTGAAGCACTTGACCCTTCCTCTGGGATTTTGACCATCTTTTTGGTCTTTTTAAGGTGGTTTTGACCCTTTTGCTTAGCTTCTTAGAGAAGCTTGACTCTTTTGTCAAGCTTCTTGAGGAAGCTTGACCCTTTTGATTAAGCTTCTTTGAGAAGCTTTGACCCTCTCTTAAGGCTTCTCCAAGAAGTCTTGGCTCTTCTCCTCTATAAAACCAACACTCCCCCTCTATTTTCAAGGGTTAGAAAAACTAGCCAAGGCATATACACTCCACCCTCCATATCTCTCTCATCCAAGCTCAAATACCCCATTGTTCTTGGCCATTACACCACACCTCATAGCCTACAACCTCCACCTTCCATTCAATCATCTTGGAGCTGTTTTTTAGAGGTTGAAAACTCATCTTCTTGGTCCAGAACTTGCTGCATTGCTGTGCTACAAGGGTAAGTCCTCATTTCCCCCATTTTTGCATTATTTTGCTTCATAACTTAGCCATATTTGCAAGCATTTTTGGGTTTTGTTATAAACTGAAAAGTGTTTTATTTTGAGCTCCTCTTGAACTTTGATTAAGGACACTTTTTTGTTTGAGGTCATATACCTCCTTGTATGCTCTATCCCTCTTTGTAGGCTTATTTTGCTTCATATCTTAGCCCTACTTGTGATCATTTTCGAGATTTATCATAAACTGAAAAGAGTATTATTTTGAGCCTCTCTTGATGTTTGATTAAGGGAATTTTTCTGTTTGAGGTCATTTACTTCCTTGTATGCTTGTTTGCCTCTTGTTTTGAGCTTTGCATCTAGGCCTTTGTTGCATGCTTTGTTTGGCCTTCTAGCCACTGAAATCCAGTGGATTTTTAGTGGCTAACACACTATTTTGAGAGCCAAAATCAGAGGGGGGTGACCCCCTCTCTCCTTGTCATGTTTGTTGGCGTTTTTGGCCTTCCAAAAGGGCTCCATTTTGCATGCTTTGAAGTCACATTTCAGGCCCTATTTCGTGAGTTTTAAGGTCTGCCTTGACTCTTTTTGGAGCCCATTTTGCCATATTTTGTGTCCCTCATGCATGTGTGGAGCAATCCTCCTTAAGGCCTTTCAAGGGGACCTTTCATTGCATGCTTCATTGATCCATTCCAGGGTATTTTGGGTGAGTTTTAGGGCCGTCATAACTGATTTCCAGAGTTGGTTTTGCCATTTTACATGTCTATCTTGTATGTGTTGAGTAATCCACCTTATGGCCCTCCAAAGGAGCCCATCATTTTTGCATGCATTGGATACATTTCAGTGGTTATTTGGGCATATTTTAGCATACCATGTTCCTATTTGTGGCTGGTTTGATGACCTCTCTTGTGCTTCTTATACATGCCATGTAAACCATGCTTACTAGCCTATGTCGCATGTTGTTTTAACCCTTCATGTTAGCACTTTTTGGCCATGCTTGAAATTGATTTGGTGTATGTTTAGGACTGCCTTGGCTCTGTTTTCATGCCTCAAATAATGCTTCAAATAATGCTTGCTTTGCATACTTGTGGTTCAATGCATTTACCTAGTTTTGAGTTTCGGGGCCTATTTCATGCATTGGGTGACATGTTTCCATGATTCGGGACCATTGAGCATCTTATTTCAGAGCTGAAAATTGCATGTTTGTATGCCATCTTTCATCCCTTGCCATGCTTTGGTAGAGTGACATTTGATACCTTAGGATTGGTCCCTTGCATCGTGCATGTTTGCATGTGTTTCGGTTGTCTTATTTCCATCACATAGTCACTGATGTGGGTGTGGCTGAGGTCCACTCATTTTGGTGTTAGTCCATCGTGCACTGCGTATGCCATTTTAGTCCATAGCATTGCATATGCTAGGTTGCATGTTAGAGCATTGTGTGTGCCATGTTACATCACGTGCATTGTATATGCGATTTTTGTCCATAGCATTGCGTATGCTAGGTTGCATGTTAGTCGCATTGTGTATGCCATCTCATTTGCATTATGTTTGGGGTAGGAGTTAGTTCAAACACGGGAAACGAGGGACGTTTCGTACTCAAAATGACGAAACGTGTCTCAATTCCCGGTCGCCGACACTTCGGATTACCCATGATGGAGTCTAGGCCTTGTTGTGTTGTCATGTGCATTCATTTCACATCGAGTTGTGCAATTCGACTCCTCAGCCATCATGTATCGAGATGCGTGATTGGTGACACGAGGATCGAGGCGTGCATACATATGTGAAAATACTTTGCCATGCCTCTTTCTTGCTCTTTAATTGTAGCAAATCAGAAATCAACAACTTTCTAAAGCCTTGCTCAACATTCCGGGATTAATTGCAAACAGAGGCAAATCGGGGCATCGCGAGGAATTTTTCAACGATGCGACCCGAGCATGTATGCATCTTTCATCATTCGGAACAGAGCTGAGGTGGTCCATAGGCTTGCATGCTAATTTATTTGCTTTCCTAGTTAATTTGTTAATTAATTAGGGTTTTGTAATATTTAATTATTTATTCGGACTGTATTATTTATTTGGATCCTCCGAGTGAGGGCATAATTGTAATAAGTGTGCGTGTGTGTGATGTATGTCTTCTAACCCCACGTCTTTCTTCCTTTTATTTACCAGCTTATGATGGTTAGTTTAGGGCATGTTTCAATTAGCATACTTATGCTCGCATGTTTGCATCCATTCATCTGTTTTGCATGCACCGGGCTCGGCGCATCATACTAATTGTATTGTATTTCAATTTCAAGTTGAATACGTGTTAGCTGTAGCATTATCATATGCCATCTTTAGAATAGCCGAGCCTATTATAGTTGCATTCTTGCCTGTGTTGCATTAGGCATTTCAGCATAATTAGGATTCATGCATGTTTTCTAATCAGCTTCTTTCTTTGGCTTGGAGTACCAGGTAAACTTTTATGCTTTAGCATCCTTGCATGTGTGTGAGTGACTGCCATGATAGCATGCTTACTATGAGGCTAACTGCTTATGTGATATACCTGCCTGAATGCCTGTGGGTGAAGGTTGGATTATCTGAATTGGAATAATGCATTGACTGTAAGTTTTAAGCCCACTTGAGAGTAGCAAATCATCTTGTTTTCTAAGCCCACCTGAGGGTAGCAAATTCGCATTTTAGCCTACTCGCGAGTAGCAAACCGTTTTCAAAACAAACATGAGATGTTTCATTCTAATTTAGGCGATCCAGTCTACACTTGTATATTGTGCGCATCACGTAGTAAATCTAGGCTAATAACCAGAATAAGAGCACATAATGTTTTCAAAACTCGATATCATGGTTAGTAGAGGCTGATCTCTGATCGGGTGAGCGGGGTGCTCACGAAGTGACCTTCCCCAATCGTACCCAAGTTCCTGAGTCGAGGCAACTTTGGTGATGATGGACACGTGGCCTTAGGCAACGAGTCAGGGTTTCCTAAATTCCCCCAAAATAAATATTTAGGTGGCGACTCTGTATCTGGCAAAGCAGTCCATGTTTGGCACTTCTTTCAAAAAAATCAGTTTTCAAAAATGATTTGCCGGATTTGGATTCTTTGATGATTCATCGCTCTTGCATTGCACTCTGCGAGATTAGATACAAGACTGTGACATTGAGTCCTGAACTGTAGTAAGCCCCAATGAACAAAACAGGATTTCCCTCTCGAGACGTTCGGGGATGTCTACACTTGTGTGTCCAGGGTGAAAGTCCTGAAAATCGCGCATATACATGGGTGTCGATTCCTGCAGACGAAATAACTGTAAAATGGCAATAAAAGTGTTTGTACAGGCTACGTTTACATGGGTGCCGGTTACGATTCCGAGAAAGGATGTACTTTGAGATTCCCAGAGCTATGATTCATTGCCCTGTTTTCTAATGTAAAGGAAATGAATGATAAATTGTGATGTAAACTGGACTTTGCATGGTTTTGGAAAGAGAAATGAGATGTTTTGGTCATGAGCATTGCATATGCATTTCATCCTTATATCTTTGTTAAGATTCATATATTGTGTTGGATTATTTCTACTAGGCTTTAGCTTACCCTATGTGGGAAAAACCATTTTCTAGTGTTGGTGAGATGCCTCCACCAAGGCAGTAGCTTGGGAGGATTGGAGCAAGAGTTTATTTTGTTTACTTGTTGTAATTATTTTGTATAAGCCTAGGGCTTTATCTGTATTGGATTTAAATCAATTTTAATGTAAGCAACTACAATCTTGGAAAGTTGTAGCCTTCAGGGCATTTCAATTATCTATTTAACTTCTATTCCATATCCTTGTTGTTGACACATGCTATAGATTCAGGGTTAGGACTCATGAATGTATATTGGCATGTGTCACCCTTTTATATAACTAAGTCTTATGTAATGAAAGAATATTATATTCTAATTTATATTGTTAACTACTTATCATCGTGAATGGTTTATTGTATTTATTTTGGGGTATTACATGAAAATTATGCAAATTGAAGGATTATTGATCAACATACCCTATCGTTCTCATCACATTTTCTCTAATTTCAACATGATCGAGAGTTGACTCGGCTTTGGCTAGCATGTGGCGCGCCGTTGTTGTTGGTGAAACGAAGGTCGAATCAGAGCTAACAAAAGCTCTTTTCACTAGATCGTCTTCAACGGTTCCAATTCGAACGAGTGAGTTCATCATCACAGACCTCCGAGCATTCAATCGGTTCAAAGGAAGAAAGCCTTAGTGAACTCTCACATTTTTCTATTAGAGATGGTTATTCCAAGTTTTTTTTTATGTATGTCTTTCAATTTTTTGATATATAATTGCTTAGTTGATTTACTACTTTTATTAGCAAATTGTTGGCCATGTTTGGTTTGTCTCTCAAAACATGTTTTTGGAGAAAATATTCCAAAAACATGTTTGGTTGAATTTTTTTTAAAAAAATGTCAAAATCACCTTCTTTGTACAACGCATCAATTAATCACTTTTTCTTTCTTATCTCTTCTTCTTAATCACTTTTTTTTCGTACACCCATCTATTTAACTATAAAAAAATATCAAATCATCCTAAACTCCAAAACTATTTTCAAAATATATAACCAAACAAAATTTTCAATTTTTTAAACTCTCTTTAAAATATTATTTTTGAAATAATATCTCAAAACACAAATCAAATAAGGCTATTGTGTTTTTCGTCTATTTGGTTCCTTATAAAAGTAAGGAAAATGGAAGTGGCAAAAAAATTGTAAAGTTTGAACATTTTGGTGTTTGGGTGCTGAGTAAACAGTAGGTTATTCATAAGTTGATTACAATCAAATGAAAATGGAAGTGTTAAAAAAGCTGGGAATTTTAAAAATTTTGGTGTTTGGGTTATGAGTAAACAGTATATTTCATTCATAAATTGATCATAATCAAATTATTATGTGTTTTTGTGTGTTTGATTGCTGAGAAAAGTAAGGAAACGAGAAGTTATGAAAATTTGGGAAATTTAAGCATTTGAATAAATCACTCTCTCTCTCTCTCTTATATATATATATATATATATGTCTATATATCACAATTTAAATAGATAAAAATAAAAAATTAAACAGATAGAAAAAATTTAGGCTTGTGAAATTCAACAGATAGAGGAAATAGGTTTTGTAAATTTCAACAGATAGGGAAAATTATATATAGGAAAATAAGCTTGTGAATTTAAATAGATAATTTATTTGGTAAATTTTAACAGATAGGAAAAAAATAGGCTTGGTAAATTTCAGCAGATAGGGGAAATTAGCTTGGTGAATTTCAACAGATAGATTAAAAAAAATATAAATAATTTTGATTGATAGATACAAATTTGAATAGATAGGTTTAAAAAATTGAACAGATGAAAAAGATTTCAACAGATAGGTTAAAAGGTAAAATATGTCTTCCAAAATAATGAAATGTACTTCTCACCACAATATTTTATAAAGAGTGTACTTCTTACAGAAAAGGAAAAAAAAGAAAAGAAGATATTCATGGGATCTAATGCCTTACACCCTCTTTAAAATAGACTTTTCACTAATTTTCTCTATTTAATTTTAGTTTTGAAAATATTTAGTGTAACTTTTACCAAGTTTTAAGTTGATAATTAGAAGTAAGGCTAAAAATACCAAACTCTTTAACTTATGAGTAATAAATCTTGTTTTAACTTATTTAAGTAACTTCCACTATACAAATACTATAACATCGACTCTCAAAATAAAATTAAAAAAAAAAAAAAAAAATCTATAAAGCATTACAAGCGATACTAAAAACATCACTGTATGTTTAGAGTTTTCAAAAATAGTTTTTTTAAATTTTGAGTTTGTATTTTTTTAATATATTTTTTTACATTCTAATCAAATAGTTTTTCTTTTATATTTACTTTTTATATCTACTTAATTTAGATCACACTTAAAAAATATATAATTTTTTTTGACATTCTAATCATATATATATATATATATACTTTTTGTATTTACTTAAATCTAGATACATATTAATCAAATATTTTTTTTTAACTTTTTACATCTACTTAATTAGATACACTTAAAAAATATATTTTTTTTAACATTTTAATCAAATACTATATATTTTTTAACTTTTTATATCTACTTAATCTATATACACTTAAAAACTATAAAATTTATGTTAAAAAAATGGATTTACATACCCTTTGGGTATGTTTGATATAGCACAGGATTGGGATTGCTATCCCATATTTGACTGCAAATTTTATTAATCGAATTACATATACAGTGAATATTCAATCCGATGAAATTAACAATTTTTTTTTTTCTATTGAGAGGGATTAGGAATCATAATTTTAAATATGAAAGAAAAACATTAAATAAATAAATAATAATTAATTATCTCACTAATTTCATTGAACAATGAATCCTACACTAATCCATATTTTATTATTAATTTTGTTAATCAAACAAAGTCTTTATTTTATTTGTTTGGTGGGGATTATGGAAGCAACTTATAGTTTATTTTAATATGAAAGTTTGTGCCAAACTGTTTGATACAGTGTCTGCTTATAAGTTATTAGGCAAAAATAGCTTAAATAAACTGAAAAAATTGATTTTCCAAAAACTAAGTAATGAAGGTAATGAATACTTTCAGTTTTTGCTATCTAATTATCAACTTTTAATTTAAAATAATATCCATTAAACACCCTATTACATGAGGAAAATGAAATTTACCCAAAAAAAAAAAAAAAAGAGAGAAAAATTGGTCTAATATCCCTACCTAACTTTTAGTATGAGGAGAGATCCATAATAATATTTTTTGATGTCTAAGGTCCCTCAATGTTATTTTAGGTTATAAAATACTTATTTTACCCTTTTTTTATAATATACGTGGTTTTGGATTCGGAAACTGAAGATTATATTGCTATTTTATAGGAGATTACATTGGGATGAACTTGACGATAGAGATTTTCTTGGAGAACTTGATGATGCAGATTTTCGTGGAAATTTTCTAGGGATTTTGTAGTTGTTGATCATGTAAGAGTTGAAGTCGAGTTGATTGGTTTCTATTTGATTTCCAGTGGAGTTGAATCAGGTAAGTTTTTGATTTTTGATTTGATTTGTATGTAAGGATTTTGATTTCATATTAGTTTTTCGACTGTATTTTGAATTAGATTTTTGTTTTCAATTTTGATCAATGTGAAAAGGAGGCCAGCTTAGTGGAGTTGATTTTGATTTTTGGAGTTGATTTTTCATTCTTTGTTATATGCTTATCAATGATTAGTTTTGTTCTTTGTTTTTGGAGACCAGCTTTGTTTTTTTGCACTTTTCCAAGTTTTGTGCTCCGTTTTTTTTTTTTTTTTTTTTTGTGTTTTTCATTTTTTCTGCACTTTTCATTTTTTTTGCACTTTTCTTTGTATCTCAAAGAAAATTGTAAGTTTGTTATTATAATCCAAAGAAAATCACAGAGAAAATTATAATTTCAAAATAGATATCCTCTGTGATTTTTGTCTATGCTTGTGTTTAATAGTTAGCATTTTTATCTTTTGATGTTAATGTGTTTTTGTTTTTGTTATCTTGAAAATACATATAAGTTTGTAAATTTCTCTGGACTTTTATTTGAGTCTAGAGAAAATTATAATCTTGTTATTATAGTCTAGAGAAAATTACAATTATTACAAATTTCTCTGGACTTTTATGTTGTGCTTTTTAACTGTTTTTATATTGAACAAGTTATTTTTCATGTTTTTTTTTCTTTTAGTTTAGATGGACAGTGTAGTGTTGTTGTTGTGCAAATATGGGAATGATACTATTGTCATTAATGTTTAATGCGAATTGAATTTTGAGGAATTAGTTGGCATTTTGTGTAAAACATGGGAGAATTTGAAACCTGAGACGATCTGTATTTCATATTCTATTGTGGGCCATCCAAATTGTATGGTTAGAAATAATTTTGATTTTTTGAATATGTTGAGGGTTGTTTGTGCACGTGGTGTTGATATAGTTGATGTTTCAGTTGTTAGGTGTAGTTCTGACAAGAGGATGAAGTGGGGTCTAATTAGGTAGATGTTGTGCATGGTGAATGTGGTAGGCTCGTAGATATTGAAAGAATTCACTATCCAAGTTTTGTTCTCACCAAAAAACGTATTATTGTTAGCTGGTTGGCGAAATAATATTAGAAGTGTTGGACAAAAGTTTGAGGGTGATGTGGTTGAGTTCCATACTGTTTTGTGCAAGTATGCTATTGAGGTTGGTTTTGAGTTTACGTATGTTAAAAATGACAAGCTGAGGGTTATAGTAGAATGTGCATATAAGGAATCAAGGGGATGTATGTGGCGTGTACATGCTTTAGTTGAAAAAACAAATGGATTCTTTTATATGAGAACTTTGAACAATGAACATACATGTGGTGTGGCGGTTCGTACTAGTAAACATTGTAGGATGACTTCTAGCTTAGTTTCTAGGCTGATACTTGAAGAGGTAAGTGCAAAGCCTTTAACTCGTCCAGTGGATGTTGTCAAAGAAATGAAAGACAAGCATGAGATCTCAATAAGTTACAACTGTGGTTAGTTGGGGGTTAAAAAGCAAAAGGTAGTATATACAGGGATTCTTGCTTGTCATTCGATCAATTATGGTGGTATTTTGATGAGGTATGGAAGAAAAATTCAGGTAGTTGTTTTGAATTAGATTTTGAAGATAACAAGCGTTTCAAAAGAGTGTTTGTGGCTTTTCATGCATGCATTGCTGGTTTCAATTATTGTCGGCCATTGTTGTTTCTTGATGGAACTTTTTTGAAAGGATGATACAAAGGAGTTATGCTTGTTGTGATAGGGAAATATGGAAATGAAGGTAATTGTAAATATATCTAATTTTCTCTAACTATGTGAATTTTCTATTTTTGTAGTTATGTTTTATGATTTTTCTTTGAGACTGTGAATGTTCTGTGGATGTGGCCAATGTATGAATTTTCTCTGGGTTTAGCCACTGTGTGAATTTTCTCTGGATTTGGCCATTGTGTGAATTTTCTCTAGATGTTACCGCTGTGTAAATTTTCTCTAGACTTGACCACTGTGTGAATTTTCTCTAGATTTTGGCACTATGTGAAATTTCTATGATTGTTTATTATGCGAATTTTCTCTGCATGTGTATATCTAATAGGCTTGTTCCTATTTGTTTTGTAGGGTTTTTTCCTCTAGTTTTTGCCATTGTTGATGGTGAGAATAAAGACAATTGGTGTTGATTCCTTGAACATTTATGTAAATTATTGGGATTAGAGAGGGTGGTAAGTTTCATATCAAATTGACATTGTGGTATTGTGGAAGGAATTGCTAGGTTTTTCCTTAATTGTTATCATGCATTTTGTCTTGAACATCTAAAGAGAAATTTGAGGG
The DNA here is from genome assembly GCA_025200525.1 of Camellia lanceoleosa. NCBI lineage: Eukaryota > Viridiplantae > Streptophyta > Magnoliopsida > Ericales > Theaceae > Camellia > Camellia lanceoleosa. The sequence goes on along the minus strand of CM045763.1, from coordinate 121,229,092 downwards.
ATAGGTTATCATGTGAAAACACAAATTTGGTTAGGGAGACAATCGTGTCCAAGTTTTCAGAATGTGCATATGCGCTAACAAAAGCATCATTCCATTTCAAGTTAAATGAATTAAAAAAATGAGGGATGAGACATTGTGAGTGTTTTCTTGACAAGTCTATTATATGAAAATTAGAGATGCATATTTCGAAAGGAAACGTTATGGCGAAATATATTCAAATGTTGCTGAGCCATTCAATTCATGGATATGAGAAACTCGACACTTGCCAATAACAAATTTGGTAGACATGATACAATTGCAAATCATGAATATGAGGCCTGATAGTGGGCTGTTTTCTAGTAAATTAAATAAAGTTCTTTGTCCTCGTATAGATAGTGTATTGGATAAGGCTTTCATGGATGGGAGGATGTGGAATGTGAGTTTATTATCTAATAATGTGTTTGAAGTGCATTGTTTTCATTCGATTATGGTTGATCTTAGGTTGAGAACTTGTTCATGTCAGAAATGGGAAATAAATGGGTATCCATGTCAATATGCTGTTACTGGAATTTTTAGGAGTGGAAAGAATTTGAATTCATTTGTTGAACCATTTTTTCATGTTGATATGTATCGTTAAGCATACTCGTTTTCGATTGGCCCAATTCCAATTGTTCAAAAACCTATGTGTAGCATTGATGATGCTATGATTTTACCTCTATTGAGTAAGAGACCAGTTGGGAGGCCGAAGAAAAACAGAATTACTTTTACTGGAGAGTTTAAAAGGGTGATGAAGTGTAGTTGATGTGGGAGTATTGGTCACCATAATAAGAGGGCATGCAAGGAACATTTATTAAACAGTTGAGGATAATACATTTTATTAATTGAATAATACATTTGAGGATGTTAAAGAAATTTATGTTGCATTTTTAAATGTTGGTTAACAAAGAGAAATTTGTATAGGTATGAATCTTATTACAAAAATAATGTGTCTGTTGTGTTTAATAATTTTCTCTGAACTTTTGTTTCTAATTTCTGAATCAATGCACTTGTGTTTTTGAAACATACTTTGGACAGTGTGTTTATAATACCAGTCAAATTAATCCAGAGAAATTTTTCAATAACAGAGAAAATTACTTTGTGTATTGTGCTTTTTGAAATGTACTTTTGGGCAATGTGTTTATAATACCAATCAAATTTATCCAGAAAAATTTTCCAATAGCAGAAAAAATTACTTTGTATATTGTGTTTTTTGAAACATACTTGGGCAATTTATTTATAAAAGCAGTCAAATTTATTCAAAGAAATTTGCCAATAATAGAGAAAATTACTTTGTGTATTGTGCTTTTTTAAACATACTTTGGGCAATGTGTTTATAATACCAGTCAAATTTATCCAGAGAAATTTGCCTATAGCAGAGAAAATTACCTTGTGTATTGTGTTTTTTGAAACATACTTTAGGCAGTGTATTTATAATATTAGTCAAATTCATCTAGAGAAATTTGTCAATAGTAGAGAAAATTACTCTGTGCATTGTGTTTTTGAAGTCAAATTCATCTAGAGAAATTTGCCAATAGTAGAGAAAATTACTCTGTGCATTGTGTTTTTTGAATGTGATGGTGAGAATTACTTTGTGCATTATTTTGTACTAACACAATGCATTACAAATTACATGATCATAGAGGCACCCTATTTGCATCATACGAGATAAATTTCTCTATGAAATTCTGGTAATTTCAAATCAAAGAAATTTCTTCAGATATATACTTTTCTCATTGTGTTGACAATCATCACTTAGCACGCATTATAAAAAAAATATATTTAACCATTGATAGTTATGAAATTTTGAAGTTTACATTAGTCAAAAAAAGATATATACATATTTGTCAAACATCATCATTCCTTGATTATATGAAAAAAAATATTTAAGGGTTATTCCTAATTACATTGGTCAGTTATTGGTTAGTCTTCCTTTCACTAGTGTGCTTTCACTATTATACTTTTGGTACTTCTTCTGGTAGTATTTCAATTGGTTCTGTCTATGATTGGCCAACTGCGGTCACAAATCTCTCTATAATTTCTGCCATCATTAACTGTGCGTCTTTTGTTGACAATATTGAGCTGATAGGTTCATGGTTGATATATTGTTCATTATGTAGTATACAAAGAGGCCACAATCCACACTGCATACAAATTATATGTATAGTTAGTTTTGAGAAACATTCAAACTAAATTATCTTATTTATAGGTGTTGTATGAAACTTACGAATCACTGGCATGTTGTGGAGCATTCTCGACATATTCAAAGTCATAATTTGTGCTTTGTGAGTCTATCAATTTGAATAAGGGTTGTGATTGTGCCCCTCTTTCAACGAGTACTTTCAAAAACTTCTTCACATAATCTTGCTACAAAAAAGATAATTTTTAAATAACGGAAAAATTTACACACTAGGACACAAAGACAAAAATTAATGGGAGTCTATGAAAATTTTCCCAGCAAAAATTTTAAATAACAATAACTCAACAACATTATCATGACATAAACATCATCATCGATCAGAGAAATTTCAAATAATAACAACTTAACAACATTATCATCACATAAACATCATCATGGATCAAAGAAATTTTAAATAACAACAACTCAACAACAATATCATCACATAAACATCATCATGGATTAGAGAAATTTGCACTCGTTACCAATTGTTTTGCATCTTTGAGATATTTTTCATGTGCATCATCCCTCATTGTTCTTAGCGAGTTGTAGTACTTCTATAAATTGTCTTTTTTGTCTAAGACAAGCAAGGTCCAATGATTTCCATTAGTTGACTTCTCATTGTCACCTTTATTTATTAGGAACTGGAGGAACCTCTAGTTCTTCCATGTGAGTTCAAGACTCTTGTCAAATAATAAGATTCAGAAAGTTTGATTTTTTGTCATCTTGATAAAGTTCTGCGGTCAGAGAAAATAAAACAATAGTCGGAGAAAGTTGAAATAACAAGAATTTCAAAAATATACACACAGAGAAGTTTGAAGTGGTAGATAAATTTTAAGGCATGTACACAACTAGCCAGAGAAAATTAAACAAGTCACACAACTGGCTTCAAGAAGTAGCTCAACAAGAGAAAGTAATAAGTAAAATTCCAAAGAAAATCAAATAAAAGAGTAGTAATATACCAAACTTATGCATGTAAAAAAAAATGAAGTTGCTTGTTGTCATTTTCTCCTTTGGTCAGCAAAGAGTATCATTTTATAACATTCAAGTACTTGAAAATATCGATTATAATTGTAGCATTGGTTTATAAAGGCTTATGGAACATGAGAGAAATTTAATGAAAGAATTACATTATTGGCAATTTCTTTTGCCTTTATTAGGTTTTGATATCTTCAAAAGTAATGAGATTCAACTCACTTGTCGGATGAAAGCCCTACAAGATGACAAAGAAATGATTTAATAGTTGTTAATGCAATATAAGTTAGTAAATTATTGTTTGTTATCTTCTATTTTATTTGTTGTACTTACTCTAGCCTAGACACATTCGATATGTGTTGCAATGTAAAGACCCTAACTTTTGGTAATTACACTTGAAACCCTGAGCCTTATATTAATAGCATTTTAGCCAATAGTTTCGTAAAAGTCTACGAAATGGTCCAATAAAGAATAATTTTCTCGTATATTATTATAATTAAATCCTAGAACACCACTTTATAATTGGAAATACCCTAACAATTGGTTTTTATTTATTTTACCTCAATTTCTAAATTAATTCATACATTTTATCCTTTTTCTTTCATTTATTATTTATTTGAACATGAATATTTACATAGGTATTTATAAATATAATTTTGGGGAAAATTGGGTGTAGAACCATCTAGAAGACTTGAGAAAAAAATCTAGATATTTACTAGTCTTATATTATCCTTAGTCATTAAGATAGAGGGTAAAATTGTCTTTGCAACCCAAACTCCTTGCTTATAAATTGAGACCTTTTCTCCAATTCCTTACATTTTCAGCAGCCAAGGAGAGGGTGAGATGAGGAGATTGTGACTAGAGGGAAGCGGAGAAGACGAGAGGGGGGGGGAGGGAAAAAGAAAGGACGAAAAGTTGCTTTCTTGTGTTAAGGTAAGAATCACATCTTTCTCTTGTCTTCTCAAATTCTTTCACCCATCTCATCCTATTGTCAAGTATGCTCTCTTGTGTTATATAATAATGGTAAAGAGGGTTTTTGGTGTATATGCAAGTGCATATATGAATTGGTGACTTTGTCTTGCAGTTTTGTTCAAAATATGCATTGCTGCAACTTCTCTATTTTAAAAGAAATATCAAATTTATTTATTTATCAAATCTGAATTGGTGTGTTTAGAGCTTATGATATTTTATTAGCCCCTCACTGTGTGTTTCGGGGGCATGGATGCTTTGTTTAAAAAAAATCTAGTCTTGAGTCTTTGAAAATAGTCCACTTCTTGCAATTTTATAAAATTTTAGAAAAATAATCTCATGTTGGTTCTTTTTTCGAAATTTAGAATTCCAAGTCCTCTTTCCAATAGAATTTATTTGGATGAAAATCATTGGGTAGATTGAGAGGAAAACTAGCTTTCCCAAAAGGTGACAAACCTAGACAGGTTTTCGAACATAGCTTGTAGATGAATTTCTGGATGTGCTGTGCAAATTTTGAAAATTAGAACTAAAAATAGACATGTTTTTTTATTGTTTATGTGCAATTTCAGCCCCTAATATGACCTGGAAGTATTTTTACCAAAACATTCTTTTTAACTCTGTAGTTCTCAAAAGTGCTGAAAATTGTGCCTTATTGGATTATTTGTTTCTAAGTATTTCAAAGCATGCCTAATGTTGTTTGCGTGCCTTACAATACTTATGTATGATTATCATGAGCTATATTTCCTCTCTTATGTTTGCCTTATGCTCGTTTATATTACCGAATGTGACTAACTCGCTTATTAAAATATATAATAAATGTGAAATAAAAAGGGGTTGGTAATGGGTGACGTTCACCTAGTGTTTCGAAATGATTTATATAATATACATATGAATGAGATGAATTATGATGGAATTAATACCAAATGAGTTAAGTCTTGAGCAAACAGTCTAAGTGAACCCCTAGGATGGCACGGATGTATTCAGGGTATAAGTGAACCCTTTAGTATGGTATGTACAGGGTGAAAGCGAGCCCTAGTGTAGACACCCCATTTTTGACCGTCCTCAAGACTTGGACGTCACCGTTGGAGCACTCGGTGATTATCCATGTTTGTGTTCGTTTGGAGTTCCCGGAGTTCTCGGCTACGCGTGCCTGCCTCAGGACCTCCGAACTCGACCGTTTGTGTTTGGTTTTGCACCAAACACTTGTGTTTTGCCTTGGAAAGGCAGGGAATGCCTTTTGAGGTATCCCCACACACCACCGGCTGGGACTGGAGGGCATCGGCTGGTTTCTTTGTCCATCGGCACTTTATTGTGCCGACCGGCAATATTTTGTGCCGACCGGCACTAAATTTTGGCATTTGGTACTCTTCTTGGCGAGCAGCATCGCGATTACTTTATGAGATATTTTCTCACAATTTGTAAAAGTGGTTTCTCCCCTCCATACACGTGTATGGAGGGATGAGGCTTTGGTTTGCTTAGCTTGTAAGCATTCTTTGCCTATAAGAGGAGTTTCTCCTCTTGACTAAGGGTTAGAAAATTTTTGAGACAAAAACGAGCTCATATACATATATTTCGCCATATATCTATATCTCTCTCTCTCTCTTGTGTGTGTGTTCTTGGGTCCAAATAGTGTGTTTTACCTCACTTTTGCACCATTACACACACTATTGCCTAGCTCGAGATTGGGAGACTTGGAGGTTTGTTTTGAGTGATTTTGGACTGGTTTTGATCACTTAAGGAGAATTTGGACAACTTTGTTCTTCATTGGATCTTCAAGGGTGAGCTTTTCACTTTAGTTTCCCCATTTTTGCAACCTCTTTTTACCCTCTTTGCTTTGAGTTTTTGAGTTTGTGTTTAACATAAAAAAATCTTGTTTTTATTTGTTCTTGAACCTTCATTAAGGACATTTTGTGGTTTGAGCAAAGGCTCACCCTTCTAGGCCTTGTTTGGCCATTTTGGTGTCCTTTTGGTGAAGCCTTGTTTACTTGCTGTTCTTGGACTTCTCACCATTGAAAACCAGTGGGTTTTCAGTGGTGAGGGAGGTGTTTTCAAGTCTCATGTAGGGGAGGGACACCCCCCTCCCCTTTATCCTTTACCTACCCTTGTTTTGGGCTCAAAAGATAGCATGTGTGCATGGTTTTGTTTGGCTTCATTTCAGAGTCTTTTTGAGTGTTTTGGAGCATGTTCAAACTCTATTTTTGGTCGGATTTGTCATCCCTAATATGTCTATCATACTTGCTTTGAAATGCTCTCTTATGCTTAAAAGTATGCCATGTTTTGAGGCCATGATTTTTGCATGTTTTAGCTTAGTTTCATAAAGATGCTAGCATTATTTTGCCATGTTAGAGGGCTGTGAGCCAACGATTTTGCCATGTTTGGTGTGCTTGAAGTGGTTGTCTTCCATATTGGCTTGTAAGCCTTGCTTGTATTACCCCTTAGCTTTTTTAGTCCTCCTTGATCTCATGATTTGGCATCATTTTAGGTCACATTTCAGTCCCTAATCCATGTTCTCATGTTTGCATTCACTTCCTCTTTCATGTCTTAGAGGTGTGCCTTTTTATGCTTAGGAGTAGGCATTGTGCAATGCTTGTTTGTTTGGTGCATCTTGGGCTGCCATGTGAGGGATTTGGGTGTCGTTTAGCATGCTAATACTCTGTTTTGGTGGCCTAGTTCATGCCATGAGTGGCCTTGGTAATGGTGGAAAGATACTCCCTTTAGTGTCTTAGGTTTAGGCTCATTATCTTGTATATTTGCATAGCATTTTGGTCATTCTTTTGGTCCATTTTGCTCTTTGTTTGAGGAGGTTTGAGGATCGCCCATTGTGGTCTAGTCCTCCATTGCATGCTTACCTTATGCTTATTACATGTTTGGTTCATTAAGTGTTGTAATATGATGGTCACATTGCTTAGGTTGTCTATACTTACATGGTATTTGTATCTCATTACATTGGCATCTTGCATCATGCACTTGTCATGGTAGGTCATATTGCATTTAATATGTCTCGCATCTTAGCCCTCATGTCGCATCATTTGGTGTATGTTTGCATGAGTTCCATTTCATTACTTGGTTTGGGGTGTCAAGTCAAGTGTGGGAAGTGAGGGGTGTTTGCACTACAAGTGGCAAAACACACCTCCATTCCCAAGTCACCAAGGCTTTTGACTTAAGCATGATAAAGTCTTGGCTTCATGTGTTTGTTTGCATGCATTTTTACATTGAAAATGCAACCTTGGTTCTTAGGTTGTCATGCACCAAAGTGCACAATTGATAGCCTTAGAACCAAGAGCCATGCTTCTTTGAGTCTCCTTCATGATAGGGAACATTGGCCATGCATAAATATGTCCAAAAAAACCAATACCATGCCTTCATTGCTTCTTTGTCAGCTGTCTCTCGAGAATTTAGTGCCGACCCCCTATTATAGTGACCGGCACTTTAGGCACTTTATTTTGGTCGATAAACACTATCATCAGCCGGTGGCCAATGGGAGGAGCCGGTGATCAATTCTTCCAGCCGGTGGGATATTTCAGATCATCTGGGAGGCATCATGAAACTTTGGGAATTTTTGGAGAGGCAGGGCAGTGAAAACAGAACCAGCAGTGGCACGGTATGGGTTTCCTGGGTATGTCGGGTCGAGCATCCATCATTCGTATATCCCAAGGCAGGGCTGAGGCCCCATTGCATTTATTTATTTGTTTAATTTAATTTTAGTAATCAGAATTTGTAATAATTTATTTGTTTATTCATTTATTTATTCGGCCTGTATTATTATTTTGGTCCCTCCGAGCGAGGGCAAAAATGTAATAAGTGTGCGTGAGTGGGTGTATGTCTTCCAACCCCCATTTCTTTCTAACCCTTTTATTTACCTGCTTATGGTAGATTAGGGCACGTCTACATTAGCATATCTTATGCAATGCATGCGTGCATTCACGCATTTTGTTTACATGCACAGCCGGTCCATCATACAAACTGCATCGCAATTTTCAATTCCAAAATTGAATACGTGCTATTCGCGCACTTCACATGCCATGTTTAGGGTTAGCCGAGCCCACTCTAGATTGCATTTCTGCCTGTGCCGCATTAGCCATTTAACATGAACTAGGTCATGCATGTTTGCTAACCAGCTTTCTTGTTTTGGCACGAGTACAATGTAAGTTTTACGCTTTAGCATATCGCATGCGTGTGAATGTTTACCATGATAGTAGGCTTACCATGCGCTAGTTGCTTACATGATAAAGCTGTTTGAATGCTCGTGGGTGGAGGTTGGATTGCACGAGTTGGAATAACTCGTTGAAATCCGCATTTTAGCCTACTTGCAGTAGCAAAAGAAAACAACACGTTTTGAGACAAAAGCGGATATGCAATGTTTATTCCCAAATTAGGCAATCTGGTCTATACTTTTGTCTTTGCGCATCACATAGTAATTCTAGGCTAATAATTGGAATAAGAACGCAAAGTTTTCAAAAACGGATATCACGGTTAGAGGCGGTCTTGAGAGGCGAAAGTGCTCATAGTGACCTTCCCGATCGTACCCAAGCTCGAGCCAAGACCACTTTGGTGATAGCGGACATGTGGCCTTAAGACCGAGTCGGTTTCCTAAATTTCCCAATAAAAAATATTTAGGTGGCGACTCTGTAATCTGGCAAAGCAGTCCATGTTTGGCACTACTTTTCAAAATCTGTTTTTCTTCAAAATGATTTGCCGGATTTGGACTCTTTGGTTCAGATTTAGAACCGTGACACAAATCGAGTCCGAACTGTAGAGTGAAGCCCACGGGCGCGTCTACACCTAGGCACGATTTGGTATGTTATGTGTAGGGTGTAAGCGAGCTCTAGGCACGATTTGGGAGTAAACTAACCCACTTGTTTGGTTGTCCCTTTTGAGGTCCACCGGTATCCCTACCTGGTATATAACCGGTGTGGGCATAGGTGGTAAGGTCTGCAAAGCAGCAAAATAGAGAGTTTTGAATAGTCCGGTGTCCAATTCTTGAGGTTAGGAGGAAGGATCTCTTTGGGGGATTCTAGATGTCTAGTCTTACTACTAATTTAGAGAACCTTATTGTAGTATTGTATTATGTGTTATCCGATTTGTTTTGTATATGGTTGATTGATTAATAGAGGATATGAGGGTGTGTGCATTTTTGTTGGGCATTCCAAGCTTATGGCGTGTCATGCCAGGTGATGAAGCAGTTTACAATGGTGAAGGTTATTTTGAAGGCAAATAAGATGAAGTGTTGGAGCCGTGGTTCATTTTAAGACTTAGACTAGTTGGTTTTTTTTATTTTTTATTTTGACTTTTGGTTTGGCAATGTTTTGTAATCCTGTAATGGAACACAAACGAATTATCTGAGATATTAACTCTGGTTATATATGTATATTAAAATGTTTTGGTTATCTATCTTGCTTGTATTGTATTATTGCACTTATTTGACGGTCTCGGATTTTGGGGCGTCATATACAAGATATCTTTGACATGTTCTTTTACCAATTTTGCAACCGGTAAACTTGATGGCAAAATCCAAGATTTTCTGAAGTTTGTTGGTTGAGGCAAGACATAGTCATCGGCATCAAGTACTTCTTCGTCTTTGGTGGTTTGCTCTATTGTCTTTGCATTTTGCTTTGAACCTTTAATGATCTTCACAACTTTGGGATATTCAAAGTCTAGATCTTGATTTCCTTTCCTTTTTTTTGCCTTTAAATTTTTTTGTTATTGATGTAGGATCTTTTTTCACTGTAGATAGTGAAAATATTAGTAAAAGTTAAATTTCTCTGAAGTAACAAATCATATTTTAATATGTAAATTTATTTGATTCAATATTTTTCAGTTACCGTAGACTTTTGTCTTTGGTTTTGGTTGTTGTTTGTCTACCATTTTTTCTTGTTGGATTATTGGTTGTTGTTTCACTTCCATTCCGACTATACACAGAGAAAATCAAATAAGCCCGAAAAATTAATGTAGTCAAAGAAGTTATAAAATCTAGAGAAAATTACGCACATATGGAAACAAATAGATAGAGAAAATCAAATAAGCAGTAGAAATCAAACTGACCAAACTAATATGGTCAGAGAAATTTAAATTCCAGAGAAAATTACCATTGACATAGAAAATTTTAGTAAATAGTCTCTGAGTTATGTTGACACAAAAACATAACTTTTTGTGGTTTAAGATTTTTGCTGACCTTGGGAGTGAACTTGTTTGGTGTTCAGTAAGGTTCTGTTGCTAGTTGGACAAATAGTTCTTGAATTTGCTCATGCAATCTAGCATTTTCAGTTTCAAGCTTTGAAATTGAATGCCTCAACTGTTGCATTGTTTTTCCATCATTTTCTTTTTCAACCTCCAACATCCTTTGTTTCAGTTGGTTTGTACTCTCTCTTTCTTGAAGCTCTGAATTCTTTGATGTCAAGGTTCTTATGGCAATGTTCTTTTCTTTAAGTAATTGATTCCAATTTTTTTCTTCTTCTATTTTGGACTTAGAAAATGCTTTTAGTCTTTCATGTAGATTAGTAATTTGAGCATTCTTTGATTCCTCAGATTCTTGAGACTATTGCATTGTTGAGCCACAAATGCTATCATGATGTTGGTTCATCCGCTCATTATTATCTTCTTCATTCCTTTCCTCATTGTTCTGTTCTTCATTCTTTTCCTCATTGTTTTGTTCTTCCTTTTCAGATTCAACGCCTTCATCTTTTTCTTCCTTGTCTTCTTCTTCTTTCCTTTCATATTCTTCTTTGTGTTCTACTTCTTCGTTTTCTTTTCTAGCTTCCTCTTTTGCACTAATTCCTTGATCTTCTTCTCCATTGCTTGCTTCTTGTTCTTCTTTGTTACCTTCTTCTTCTTCATTCCCCCTTTATTCTTCAAATGAATATTCTAATGTCTGCTTGAATTTGGCCAATGCCTTTTTTGCTTAATTCTTTTTGTTTTTACCAAGACAAAACTCTCCTGATGGGTTTTTCACTAGCTCCTAAGTATCTACTTGTAACAAGAAGGTCTTTTATTAGAGAAATATTAAAATTTCGTTGAGAGAAAAATTCAAACAAGATCAACCAAATGCTAGATAAAATTAATCTAAATCAAACTAATGGGAAATAAATTTCAAAGAAAATTTTACGGGTCAGAGAAAATTGCACACAATGAGACATAATTTTATGAGTCAGAGAAAATTATGAAACAAGTAACATAATTTCATGGGTCAGGGAAAATTCAGATATTAGAGAAAATCAATTAAGGCATATAAATTAATGTTATTATAATTGTGGTTAGAGAAATTTGGATTCTAGAATAAATTCATTACAAGGACAAAAATAAACTAATGTTGATCAAACAAGCAATATAAATTGAAATTTCAGAGAAAATTGATCTCAATTAATCAAGGCACAAAAGTTATTGCATCGTAGAGAAAATCACAAATAAATTTTGATTCCATATAAATTGATGACAAGAAGAGAAACAAACAAGTGGTTAGAAAAATTTTGGAATTTCACTGAGACTTGAGTGGCAATAGAAATATAACCTGTAGAGGTGCAAGAGATTCGATTGGTGTCTTCTGCAACTGTTTGGTCAAGCTTTACAGGTTCCACTTGGTACATTTTGGGAATTCGATTGTGTTACTGTCTTCCCAACCGATAATAGTTGCATGTATACATAGCTAATACTGTGATGGAAATTAAAGTATTTAAATTTTAATGACACACCCCATAACTTTCTCTAGAGTTTTGTGCAAGCTGTTATAAAATCGATCAATGTTGTTTTATTGCTTCTAGCCAATCATACTTTTTCATTGATTCAAGCAGTTCCACGTACTTGATAAAAACCTACCTTATTGAATTTCCACTTGTTGCAAAAAATAGGGTGAGACACAAATACAAGGTAACAATGATCATTACGTCTTTGAAGTCATTTGGTTGCTTCCCTTTCATTGCTTTGGCCAATGCCTTCTTTAGAACAGGACCAGTGAGCCTCGTTTCCTTTGGAAATCTTTACCTCATGAATGGCGTGTTTGGCTTCTTTGAGTATCTTAATGACATGGCGCCTTTACCACCTTTTAAGTTAAAAATCAAGGTCATGTCATTGGTTGTAAGGGTCAAGTTCTTCTTACCAATTGTGAATGCTTTAGTTTTTTCATTGTATCGTTGGATGATTGCAACTACATCATCATCTGATTTCCTACACTTTCTTGGATCCATCCTTCATGTTGTTAGAGCTTGGATCAAATACCAGAATGGGGTCTTTTGAAGCTCCACAACTTTGTTTGAATTGAATTAAAGTGTTTGAAAAAAAAGGACACAATAGATGAGAGGTTTGATCGATATTCAATGCTTTTGGAGTTTCATTGGTCTTTTTCCCTTTGAGCTTGAGTCTTTTGAAGTTTGTGTATTCCTCTTGATGCTCATTGCTTCTTCAACTTGGACTTCTTTTTTTTGGTGTGGAGTTTGAGGTGTTTTGCTGCTACTGCGTTTTGATCTAAGATCATAACTGGCAAACTCAAAGACTTTCTGTTTCTTTTTTGGTATTTCTGGTGTTTTGTTGTTTTTGCGTTTTGCCATTTCTAGACAATAAAAACATAAAGATGTCAACATTAAATCCGAGAGAAAATTACACATGGCAGAGAAAATTAAACATGCTATAGAAAATTAAACATGTTAGAGAAAATTACACATAAAGGAGAAAAGTAAGGTAGCCAGAGAAAATTATAAATGCCATAGAAAATTAGACACAGACAATAGAGTGCTAAGTGTTTTCCTGTGAAATACATCTAGCCACAGAAAATTCCCATTCCCAGGAAAAATAAATAAAGCAACATAAACATACCAGAGAAATTTCCAATAATTGCTAAAATTACATATAGAAGTAAAATATAGCAAGAGCAAATTCAAAAAAGAAACATAAATCCAGCAAGCCATAGAAAATTAAAATGCCAGAGAAAATTAAACATGGCAGAGAAAATTAAGCCATGGCAAAGGAGAAACAACTAGCTTATGTTTTTAACATCTTGTTGTATTTTGGGTAACATAGATATTTGTTGGAATGGACTGCACAATGGGCCTATAGGATTTATTAAGTGGTTTTTAACAAAATAAATCAAACATGGCAAAGAAAATTAAACATGCCACTGAAAATTAGACACACACAAGAGACAAAAATAATGTGGCTAGAGAAAATTAGACACACACGAGAGTATTAAGTGTTTTTCTGTGGAATATATATAGCCAGAGAAAATTTCTATTCCCAGAGAAATTTTCTATAACTGAGAAAATTAAACAAACGAATACACAATTAGCAAAAGAAAATAAACAAAACAACATAAACATGCCACAAAACATTACATAATAGAGAAATTTAAAGGAAAACAAGAATTGAACAAAATAAACATGACAGGGAAATTTTCAAAAAAGAAACATAAATCTAGCAAGTTACAGAATATTAAAATGCCAGTGAAATTTACATACACAAGCACACAACAAGTTTCAATAAAATTAAACCCTAATTAATGGAAGACTAATATAAAATGCAATTAACTGTGTTTCTAGAGAAAAACTTACCAAAGTGAGGATGAAATCCTAATTACGAACTGATGCACTGTAATGAAGATGAACAGAGACGAATATGAACTGTCACGACCCAAACCCACCCTTATAGGTTTAGCGTCGTAACCGGCCAGTAATCCTAAGATTACCTACGGCTTTTGAACAGATTAAACAAAATAATAAGGGGCTAGTGGAAGCAAATACATAAATATAATCGTCCAATGAGCTGTGTAGACTTATATGAAATAGAATATTTAAAACTTTATATACATATCCAAAAATCAATCTCACGTTATTCCCACACACTTAACCATAGCATCTTAAGTATAGCAAAAAAAAAAAAAAACAAACAAACAAACAAAGTCTTATATACAAAAACAACTAGAGCTTATACTACGGGACACATCAGGAACCTCCACGTGAGGCACAATGGTTGGCTGACAACAGAACACAGATCCAGACAAAAGTCTTCAGGCCTGATATCTAGAACGCTCACATATATATATATATATATATAGATATAGTGAGCTAAAGCCCCATCGAATAACATTAAGGTAAAGAGGTTTAGTGAACGAATTCCGAACATATCATATTCATAAAATAGATCATAACATAATCAATTCTCATATTCGAACATAATAATGGTACATCCAATAGAACATATCACATTGTCATCCGACAAAAGTAATCGATTCCGAATACTGATTAAACACATCACCACTTTGACAAGTGACAAGTACAGATGCACAAGTTCAATGTACATATGAACACAAAACAATCTCCCCAGATACAATAGTTAAGGCAATGATTTCATGATACAGTAGACACAAAAGAGTGTGTTGAGTTTGAATCAATTAACGTCCCAAGCAAAGGTATGCATATATACAAGTCCAAACATTTTCCATAGCAAAGGTAATTTGTCAAATCCATAGAGTATTAAAAATGTTCAACAATTAGAGTTCTATCCCATCAGTTCTAACAACATTTCACACATCAGTAAAAATTCGGGTTTGAAACATAGGCTCATAATTCTAATAATTCAGTTAGTTTAGTCAACATACTAACAATTCATTTCATGCCAAATGTTATACAAATTCCCAAATCGATTTACACATATACATTTGTACATAATTAAAATAGTAACTGCGTTAGTTGTCTCAGTGTTCTGGTCATTTTCTGGAACCAGGGTGTAAACCCTTCCTTGCCTAAGATTGCTTCACTCAGGAATAGAAATTGTTTTAGTTCTTTGTACCGAAATGAAATCAGTCATACTAGCATTCGGCCTGTTGTTGTTTGGATGGGCTTGTGGGCAAGATTTAGCCAAGTATCCTTTCTGTCCATATCTAAAACAAGCTCCTGATAGGCGGCGACAAATGTCCCAATGTTGTTTCTCACATTCTTTACAGATAGGTATATCATTGTTCACATTGCTTCCGAGACTTACATTGTCAAAAGTTCTTGCCTTAGAATTTTCATTTACGGAAGTCATCGAATTACTGGTCAGTTTAACTTTTTGTTTCTTTTATTTCTTACTCTCTCATTCAGTTGATGATGAAGACTTTGATATTTTCAAGGCTGCTATATTTGCCTTAGACATTAAGGTCCTATCAATAACGCCCATATACTTTGACAATTTTAAAATGCCAACTTAGTCAAACACATCTAGGTTGAGCCCACTTTCAAATTTTCTAGCTTTTTTGTAGTCAGTATCTATCATATGTGGTGCATATTGGGCTAGTTCAGTAAATTTTGCCTTGTATTCGGCCACAGTCATATCACCTTGTTTTAGTTGTTCGAATTCGGATACCTTTTTATCTCAGATACATAGAGGAAAATATTTTTCATAGAAAAGTTCTTTAAATCTATCTCATGTCATGTTGTCATTATCATTTCGTACTAACATTTATCATCTTCTAGCTTCTTCTTTAGGTGTGAATGTTGCCAACAAAACTTTATGTGCCTCAGTACACAGAAATATTTCCAATATTTTCTCAGTCTCTAAAACCCAAGCCTTGGCTTTTAACGGTTCAATATCTCCTACAAATTCTGGTGGCTTCATTTTATTGTATTTTTGTGTCAGAGTTATCATGTCATTATTAACTGTTTCAAGTTATACCGGGGAAGGTGAAAGAGGTACATGTATTTGCCTTTGTTGTTGTTGTCTCACAGATTCGATTAAGGCTTCAATCATTCTTTCTAGCCTGTTAATTCTAGCATCAAAAGATTCAGATTCGTCCACGTTGCTTGTTCTCTTCATTTGTCTATATGTAAGCAGAGACAATAGTAAACATAGGCAAACAGTTCTTACAGATTACATAACTTGCATATTCATATGTTCATGTTCATATAAATTCCATATTCAATACACGTTTTTCATTCAATATTCTCTGTTCATATTCATATCAGTTTCATATTCAATACCGAAATCAAATTGGTCGTTCTTACACATAACTTCTTTGTTCATGCTCATAGTTTTCTTATATATTTCGGATATGTTCATAAGTTCCACACGCACTCACACATGTCAATATAATGCCGCTATTTCTTTTCTAGGACATCCTATAGCTCATATGGACTCATGTGTGCGGTATAACTCGTGCTCTGATACCACTCTATTACGACCCAAACCCGCCTCTATAGGTTTAGCTTCGTAATCGACCAGTAATCCAAAGATTTCCTACGATCTCTAAACAGATTAAACAAAATAATAAGGGGCTAGCGGAAGCAAATACATAAATATAATCGTCCAATGAGCTGTGCAGACTTATATGAAACAACATATTTAAAGCTTTATATACATATCAAAAAATCATTCTTACGTTATACCCACACACTTAACTATAGCATCTTACGTACAGCTAACAAAAACAAACAAAGTCTTATATACAAAAACAACCAGAGCTTATACCATGCGACACTTCAGCAACCTCCACGTGAGGCATAATGGTTGGTTGACAATAGAACACAGATCCGGACAAAAGTCTTTAGGCCTGATATCTAGAACGCTTACCTATACATATATATACATATAGTGAGCTAAAGCCCCAGCGAATAACATTAAGGTAAAGAGGTTAGTGAACGAATTCCGAACATATCATATTCATAAAATAGATCATAACATAATCAATTCTCATATCTGAACATAATAATGGTGCATCCAATAGAACATATCACATCGTCACCCGACTAAAGTAATCGGTTCCGAATACCGATTAAACACATCACCACTTTGACAAGTGGCTAGCGAGATCTCGTAATCACATATATGTCATGGACCCGTATTAACATACTGTCCCTTATGACTTGAGACTATCTATGAATGCCATAATAGATTTTAAACATAGGACATTCGTTCACGTAAACAAATTTCATTTCAGAAATCATAACTTATCATATAACATTTGAAACATAATTCATATGAACATATCTTTACAATAACGTCACTCACAGTGGGCTTCTGGAAACGGTCGATCAATCTTCGAACGTTGACCTACAAATGAAAAAGTGCATAACACAAACATATCTTATCATTACACATACATACGGCCAACATGGCTTTGCTTACTTTTACAGTGAATTCTTATATTTCATATCACATTGCTCGAAACACACTCTTTGTAATCTCTTAACATAGTATATTCCTTTCTTAGTGCGTTTCTAATTCATATCCTCATTATTTTGGCTTAATTAAGACTTAGGAATGCCTAGGATGCAATGAGGATTCCAAAATATGAGTTGAAACATTTGGTCAAATTTCTGAAAATAGGGTCTTCGCTCGAGCGTAACTTTGGTCACTCGAGCGGTCTGCAAAAGTCTATAAAACTTTTGGGAGCTCTCATTTTACGCTCGAGCACAATTTCCTATGTTCGTACTGAGGATCAAAAATATGGGTGGTCGCTTGAGCGCAGATTGTGGTGCTTGAGCGAAGTGCTCATGTCTGCAAAACTTCTAGAAGCGTGCATTCTTCGCTCGAGCGGTAGATCCGTCGCTCGAGCGGTCTGCGAATTTTCTTGGTTTTCAAAACAGAGTTTTGAGCTTCCAAATGCAAATTTAAAGGCAAAACTCATGCATAGCTTGTTCTTTAAGCTTAGAAACTTTTCCATAAACATGAATACATGACCTCTTAAAAACTATTTATTCAAATTTTCTTTAAATTTACCAAAATTGAATTCAAAAGCTCGTGCATGCAAGATTTCGAAATATTTTTCTCCAAACTCATGAATTTATCAAATTTGAGCTCAAAAGCTCTATGCATGTAAGAAACTCTATTCAAAACATGAATTTAAGCTCCAAAACATGATGAATTACACATGCATGTACCAAATAACTTACAATATCAACTTAGATGCTCAAAACCAAACTCAACATGGCAAAACTCTTCATATTAATGCATGCATGTGAAGCTATAACATTTTCTTGACTTCCTTTAACAAAATACATGCAAATGATCATATATAACCCATGAACTCAACTCTAAAACACATAATCTTCAAGAATTGAAGGCCAAAAGCTTACCTAGAGTCTTGAACTTGCTAAATTCTTGTAAATCTTAGAGCCTCTCTTCTTAATCTTCAAAAATGAAGCTTTAATCCTTCAATTTTCTAGCTTTCTCTCTCTAAAATGGGAGTTTTCTTTCTCTCTAGAAGCTCTCTCAGATTTTGCACTCAAGAATGATAACCAATGAGCTCAAATGAGCTTTAAGGCTTTATATAAATAGTTAAGAGGTATTAATACATTAATGACAACATTGGACTAGTAACATATAACTTAATTTATCAAACTGAATCAATTTTTAATTAAACTTACCAAGGTATTCCAAATATTCCAAATAACATATTGATGTAATCAATTTTAGTTTAGAATCTTAGATAAGACTTTTAATTTTCAAATCAAAGCGAGAACTAAGCAGATATTTCTACGAGAATCGGTAGAAAGCCAAATAGCATACAAAATACACAATTAGCACATAATTCCATTCTAAATACTTAGTTAGCATTTTAATTATAGATTTGTAGTTAATTACGGATCGGGGTTATTCATGAACAATGAAAATGAGTCAGAAATTTGTGTGGAAGGAATTGAACCCCTAATGTCCCTGTTCTCTCGTTCTTAGATATCAGTTGTGGAACTCATTGTCAAAGAAATTTGTGTGGAAAGAATCGAAAAGATTTTTCGTGGAAGATGATCAAAGCCTAATGTCGACTGTGAAGGTTATTTTGAAACCCTAGTGTCGTTGTTCTATCGCTCATGGATATCATTTGTGGAACTTGTTGTTAGAGAAATTTGATTGGACGGAATGCATATTAGTTTTATCCGTCAATTGATTGTTAAGGGTATTTTGGTCAAATAAACGAATAAAAAGTGTAAGTGTTTTGATTTAGGGACCTGGGGTATCATTTATTTTTTCAGTATCGTTTGTCATGTAAATAGTTATTATTAAGGACCTTTAAAAAAAAAAATCCAAAAAAAGCAATGCAAAACTCGTGCACCGCAGGTGCCTTTACCCCACTTATCTTCAGTCCCGCCATTTGATTGATTTGATCAGAGCACCTCCATCTTCTTCGCCAAACAAACTGTATAAACCCCCATGGCCACAACTCTCTTCCTTCCCGCCATTTCCAACTTCCTCACCCCCTTCAATCCCCCAAACCCTAACCCTAACCCTACCCTTCTCAAATCCCGAACCCTTACTCTCACTCGCTCGTCCCTCACTGATCAATCTCTCTCCGCCAAACAAAACCTCCTCGACCTCATCTCGGACCAGGACCGAGGCCTCAAGACCCAGACCGACCCTTCAAAGCTTTCCGAGATTATCAAAGCCATCGATTCCATGGCCGTGCTGGGCACTGATCAAGTCACCACCGGTCCCTCGCTGTCCGCCACGTGGAGGCTGCTGTGGACTACGGAGAAAGAACAGCTCTTCATCATCAAGAACGCCTTTCTTTTCGGAACTCGAGCCGGAGATGTTTTACAGGTTATTGATGTGGAGAAGGGTGTTCTGAACAATGTAATTACTTTTCCTCCTCATGGGGTTTTCTTTGTGAGGTCTACTATCGAAATTGCTTCGCCTCAGAGAGTCAATTTTAGGTATTTTTTTCCCCATAATTTTTATGTGTCGCTATTGCGATCATGTGCAATTGCATTACTCTGTTTGTGGTTCAAATACAGTTTTTGATTTTTGTTCTCTCTGTGTGTGTGTGTGTGTGTGGCTTCTTTTTATTTTTTATTTTTTATTTTTTTTATAAAATATTATTTAATGAGCCTTTTTAAATATTTCAATCCACTTGTATACTTAAAAGCTAGGACAGGGCATTTGCCCAGTGGTCCATGAGAAGGTTAGAGGTTTTGCGTTTGAGCGGCTGCCACCCTTAATTTAACTTACTAACTCCCTAACATCTTATGGCACGCAACGAAATAAATTTAAAAGATACCCAAAACCGAGTACATTTTTTTTGTTTGTATTTATTGAATTTTTAAAAAATTTGTTCACAAATATGTATTTTTTTTTAAAGTACATCTAGATGCATCTGAGAAGTAAAAAAAATGACTAAAATATGAAAAAAAGTATACTAAAAGATAACAAAATAGGAATAACAAAAAAAATTTAAAAATTCAAAAACTATATTTGAAAATTCAAAACCAAACAGAGATATTATCTGAGTAACTTAATAATTTCGGAGTAATTCAGGCATTGTTTGCAATTCTTTGAATATACTTAGTTTTAGTTCACTTGATGAAATAGATCAGAGCATTAGTGGGAATCCTTTAGTATTTTGGTTATTTTTTCAAGTAACTATCTTTAGAATTTTGAAACTTGGGTGGTGTATTAATATTGATTGTAATGTGGGTTTTGCAAGTTTTTGTTAACTTGATGATATAGATCAGAGCGTTAGTGGGAATCCTATAGTAGTTTAGTTTATTTTTTTCCTGGGTGACTATCTTTAGAATTTGGAAACTTGGGTGGTGTATTAATATTGATTGTAATGTGGGTTTTGCAAGGTTTACAAGTGCTGTTCTACGTGGGGAGAGTTGGGAGCTTCCGTTACCACCATTTGGGCAGGGGTGGTGAGTGTTTCATTCGTTGTTTTTGATTGTCAAATTTTATTTTTTGATCGGCAATTCTTTCTTTTTGATACCAAAGTGTCGAACGATGATTGTTGTTATAGTTTTGATTATTCATTGGTTTTATTTTGCATTTTTCCTTATTGAATTGTTTTGTTTGTGGATGTGAGGACTTTTTGTCAATTGCCATGCACTATTATGCTTTTTCTTAATAAATTCCTCTTTTGTAGAAGAGGGGATGGGGAAACACTGGTCCCTTTATATATTTGGTTAATTCTGAACTGAAGAGTCATTTACAATATTGCTAATTTCATTATTTAAGAGAAACAGAAAAACCGTTTATGAGATTAGTTGGCTGACTAACTAATCCTTATCACTGTCTCACTAACTTAACTAATGCCTTTTTGGCTTTCCACTGCACATGTTATGTCTCAGACTTACATTGCATAATCTTTCCATAATAGTCATTCACTAGTTTGTAGTGCACAAATAACCTCACTGGGCCTTCTTTGATGCTCCAATTAAAGGAATTGCTCCCATGTGTGTATTACAACAAGGAGGATCATCACATCTATTATTATTATTTTACTATTGTTGCCTATGAACATTTCTAAGGTGTCTTGTCCTTGCTGACCATCTGTCAAACATTGATACCACTTGATATATTCGACACATGTTGGATATGCATCCAAACATGCCACATTAATATTTATTTATTTTTTAAGAACCTAACACACTTTGTACACTTGGGGAAAACATGTAAGCATAAAACACATAGCAAGTTTGAAGAACATAAGTTGGGATCCAATAATAAAATTTAAAAACAATGTGGATTTATACCAATTAATTTCTTCTTTGTACTTCTTAATTTTAGGAATTGTAAAGTCTAAAACTTCAAATTTTTTTATGAATGAACTTTCTAAAGCATATATTAGAATTTTTTATTCACTCATCTTTTCCAATATTTAGAATGTGAAAAATGGTTTCTTACTATTTGATTATAATAAAATATAAATATTTGTGATGTAAAAATTAAAAATAGTTATTATTTTCATATATAAAAATTCATATTTATTTGTTGCCAAGTTCCTACTGTGTTGTGTTCTTATAGATATATTGAAAATTTTCATGTCAATGTGTTTGTATTATGTTGTATCAATGTCACATGTCTATATTTGTGCTTCTTATGTTATTGCCATGGATTTAACAGTTTTGTATGATCATGTACACCTAATAAGTAATATGTTGTAATTGTGACAATTCCCACATGACTTATAGGCTGGTTTTTAGAGTTTTAATCGTGTCCTTATTCTAATTATATTTATTCAAATTTATTGGAACACCCTTGACATGGATTTATTCCTTTTTGATTTTAGTGACTTCCAGTTGTCAATGATCGTATGTTGTTGTTCTTGCTTGTTTAACTTTGTAACATTTTGCATATCTATTGGTTCTCCATTTCGGGTTACTTTATGTTGTTACTATTATTTTTCCCCTATGTGATTAGAACCAAGGACATTTTATTTGTATAGGTTTGAGTCTGTATACCTTGATGACGAGATTCGAGTTGTGAAAGACATTCGGGGAGACTATTTAGTTGTGGATCGAGCTCCTTATAGTTGGAAAGAATGAAGGCAAGACTTGTACAATATTGCATTGATTTTTTTTGGTAAGTCATTATACCCATAATTGGAACTTATGCTTTGTTTGCTAGGAGGAAAGATGTGTGGAAGGAGAGTGCGGGGTTGAAAAAAGGGAGGGGGGGGGGGGGATGGAGAAAGTTTTTGTCATTTTTTAAGGAAGGAAAGTGGGTAGAAAATAGAAAAGAGGACTTGCCTTTTTTTTTTTGGATAAATAAAAGAGGACTCGCCTTTAAGTGAATGGGAAGGTGGAAAGATAAGAACTTTGTCTTTTCCTGTTTTTTCTTTTCAGTATAAAAATTATTTTAAGGGAACATATCAAGTAAGGTCTACTTTTAGGGGTACTTATGTCTAGGTGCATCCAAAATTTCCTATAATAATTAATGGTGTTTTTCATCAAACACTATTAAAAAGTCACTAATTGTTAATTTTCAGTGACAGTTTGAAAATTGTCACAAAAAATATCACTAATTATAAGTTTTAATGATAGTTTAAAAAAATCGTCACAAAAATTGTCACTAATTTTTAACTTTTGGTGACAGTTTGAAAAACTTGTCATAGAAAAACGTCATTAATTGTAAGTTTTAGCGACAATTTATAAAAACCGTGGCAAAAAAAGGTCATTAATTGTCAATTTTTAGTGACATGTGCAAAAAACCGTCACAAAAAATTATTTTTAGTGATGATTTTACTAGGACTTATTTTTAATAGGATTTTATGAGAATTAAGTCCAACTATTAGGACCTATTGGTAGTTTACCCTTACTTTTACCGTGAAATTCCCATCAAATTTTATTGTAGGCTAATTCATGTGTTAATAGGACTCAATGGAAATTTCATGAGAAAAGTAGGACTCATTGGGGTTTTCCTTCATTTTAATGCATAAGGTACTAGGCCTGTAAATGGATTGAATTTTGATCCAAACTCTATCTAATTAGACGGAATCATTGGAGGGTACTTATCTAACAACCCAATTAAAACCCATATTCAATGAGTTTGATGATAAATGTTTCTAAGATAAAAGGGGCCAGTCCAATTTGATTTTGATTTGATCTAAAAATTTATATATATCCATTATTTTTGTTGCTGTTGCCCCAAGAATGATGTCATTGTCAGCAATGATAGGTTGGTTTCCGTTACAGGAGTTCCCATGACTCAGTGGCTATGGTTTGTACTTCAGGCTTCCACTCTCCCTCTCTATTATACATGCACCATTCACTCAGGTATCTGCAGCATACAGTCTCGTTAGCCTTCCTTTCATTGTGTACCTCTTGTTGTCTGCATTTATCAATTCTCTTCTCTTTTTCTGTCCGTCTATGTCTCTCTTCTGCTCACTTCATCTCTTCCCCTTTCTGTATGTTTTTAGTGGACCAAACCAATTGTTCAATAATTAGTAACTCCACATTCGGATTAAAAGATGTTTAATCCTTCAGATTGTTAGATCAGAGCGGATTGACAATTTTGGTCAAGAAATTATGATTACTGCTGGTTTGGACGACTTCAATTCATTTACAAGCCTTCACCTTATCTTCGATTCTTCGTTCCTCATGCCAAACAGGAAACTGTTGTGAATTCACTTTGTTGCAAGAGCTATATTTCTCAAAAAATTTATGCTATACTTCCTTACAATCTATATATACTCCCTTGATATTTCCTCATTGATACTGAAACTTTACTATGCTATCCCTTCTGTTGACTTGTACTTTCTGTTTTGAACATAGGTAATTTTGAGAGCAGCTACCACTAAATGCTTATGTATATGCTTACTTGTCTAAACATTACACGGGATTAGACCGTTTATGACTGACAATTCATTCTTTTGATGGCGTTGGTCAGTCTCTTGTTTCACTTTTCCACCTTATTGAGTCAATATTGTATGAATGAGTGATGCAGGGAAGGCTAGATACCTTTGTATCTAAGGCTGAAATACAAAGAAAACGTGTATTAAGCATATAAAAGAAATAACATAGTTAGGGTATATGTATTACAACGGTTTTTTATCCTATGGTTAGGTGATCCGAATAAGTTCTAAACTATATATTTATTATGAAAAGATGATAAACGAGAAGCAAGACTTTATAGTAAGTGGCATTATGAATTTCCATCAGCTATAAACATCATCTGTTCTAAGCAGTGTCTATATCAAATAACATGATAAAAGACAGGCACAAATAATGTGAGAGATTATTCGATGAAGATTTCTTTGAGATCCTCACTAGAGCCGACAAAATAGCTTTACACTCCTTCATTTAGGATGCTAACTTACTGATGCTAGATTACCCCAAGGATCTACTCTACGTGGTTTCTTCCTCATACCTTCAAGCATTTGCATGCATTGGTGGCTCTAGGAATTTTTGTCATTGTAGACATTTAAAGACTTAAATTTTGCAAATTATAAAAAAATCATAACAATCAATATCCATCATCTATTTCAAATAAATCTATTTATTTAAAATTCTCAAATCATAAATAAAAGAGAATTTAATATATTGATTCTATTGTGACAAAAAGAAAAATGTAGATGCATAGATTTTTACAATTGCTCTAGACAAGTTTTTCATATTATAATTTTTTTGAGGTTTTATTTAATGGGTTGGATAAAACTGTTTTTTAATTTTTTGGAGTGGGTTTCACTGTACCAAAGGGTGTTAACAATTTTGGTGAACGTGACAAATGGTGACAATTGCTCTAGCCATTCAAGGTGTTCATTTTCTTGCTAGAGATGACAAGTGGCAATTAAAACCACCCATATATATATATATATTAATTTCAGGATATTCAATCAAGTGACCCCCCTCAACTCTATGCAGTGCCTGCCTGGACAAGCAAGACCAGGATTTGGGTATGGGATGTTTGTTGCATGTGGCTGTCACATGTATCTAAAAGGGGAGGAAAATATGAAGGGCTAGCGAGAGAGAGAACTAACTTTTCATGAGATACACCTTCACCAAAGTCCAAACATGTGCTAAAATAGTTCAATTGATGGTCAATTTGTTGCTAAATAAAAGAGGAATGATTACTGTTTGCCCTCTATAGTATCACTTTGGCAATTGAAAGGTGTCACTGGAAGGCAATTTAGATCTCCTAAAACTTTTAAACTTTGCACATAAGGCCTCTAGTTTCCCTTTGTTATATTTTTGTTTTTTGTAACAGTAATTACAAAACATACCTAGAAATATAATTTTTGACATTTTTCTATTTAGTGTTTTTTGTACCCTAGCCCTTCCACTTTATTTCCTCTGTGTGTGTGTGTGTAATTTTTGTCTTATGGATCATCTTATGGAGTTCTTTGGAGGATAGGTGTTTATGGAAGAGGTTGGTGGATTGTAAATTCAGCTCGGAGGTAGCGAGTTGGATTTCTGAGGAGGTTAGGAATTCCTGTGGGGGGGGCGCTTATGGAAGGGAAATAGGAAAGGATGGTCAGATTTCTATGGGCTTGTGCATTTTCGTAATAACATTCTGGTAGATGTGTGATATAGGGATATTCCTTTGTCAAAGGCCTTTCCTGAATTGTATAGCATTGAAAGGAACAAAACTGGTTTTGTGTCAGATTATATGATTCCATTCAAAAGCATTTTGAATGGTCAGATTTCTTTGAGTCAGATTAGGATTGTTTGGTAGAACTTTTTTTTTGGCTGAAAGTTGATAATAAAAAAACGAAAGTTAAAACATCTCACCATCCAACTTCTTGATAATCAACTTGTTTAAGCTATTTTTGACTTGTAAGCTTGTTTTGCCCAAATTCTATTTCCCTAAGATGGGCGTGTCAAAATGAAAAAAATTCAGAAACTTAGCCAAAAATAACCATGCATAGTGTTGAATTCTTTTGCCTCAATAAGAGGACTTCAAATTTGTCAAAATTGTAAAGAAAATAAATAGAAACAGTAAGAGAAAGGGATAAGGACCTTGAAATGAGATTGAAATTAGATAATTTACCTTACATACATTATAGCCTTCGAATCTTTGAAGGTAGTCCTTCAAATTCCTAATTTTAGAAACTACTTTGAATCTGAATTACACCCATTCCTAAGATAGGAAATTTTTTTCCAAGAAGATCAATCAAATCGTGTTGTTTTTATTCTGTATTATGTTCTTCTTTGAGTAATAACCACTTGCAACCACTTTGCATAACTGCAACCACTTCGAATAATCTCTTCAAATAAATGTTTGCACTTGCTCAATGTGGTCCCATGTTCTAAAAGCACTCTTTTAAATCAGGCACGTGTGTCAGCCACTTGGCCTTCACTTGAACAACTCTTGGCAATCGTCTATTGGTTAGTTTTCATAATTCATTTTGCTGCACAACTGCTTGAAGGAGCATAGCTTCAAACAAGAAATGGCCTGTTATGGAAATACTACTTCAATTACTTCCTTTAAAGAGACATAAAGTTCTATTTTAGTAAGCAACTCCAACACTCATTTGTCCCCCATAAATTTATTTAAGGGTTGATTTATTATATCGCCAACAAAGCAATAAGCAGAAGCCATAAGTAGCCTCAGTAAGCTTCACCAAACATGCCCATTATCTGATTCTACCAACAAAAGCACTTTGAGCATCAGAGATGATACCATTCAAAACCCTTCTCAATCTCTAGGCTAATGTCTTTGCTAGCAATTTGTAGATGTACCCTTCTAAACTAATAGGCCGATAGTCCCTCAACTCCATTGCCTCACCTTTCTTCGAAATCAAAGCTACAAATGAAGCATTTAGACTCCTGTCGAAAATCCCAAGCTCTTGGAAGTTCCAAAACAAAGTCATTACATTGTCCTTTACCCCTCCCACCCTACATGGAGGAAGGTCATAGACATACCATTTCGGCCTAGGGCCCTGTCCCCATTGCACTCCTTCAATGCACCATCTCCTCCAAAAAGGATTGTTCAAACCAGAGCTTGTCTTCCATTGAGATAGAAGAGAAGCTCAATACATCCATCATAGGCCTTCTATTAGAGGACTTATTATAGAGATCCTAATAAGAGCTGACCACACCCTTGCAAATGTCCTCCTTTGATCTCTACCCCTCAATCGGCAAACTTCCAATAGAATTTTGTCTTTGATGTGCATTGGAAAATTTTTATATTCTAATAGAAGGGATGCTGTGGGATCTTACAACTCAGCATGCTCTATGTGAATTGATTATTTATCCAAACGTTTGTCATTTCTTTTTTTCATGGTAATGCTTTTTTCTTGTTGAAATTTCTTTTTTTTTTTCATGGTAATTAATTCTTTTTTTTTGTTGAAATTGAGTTTACTCCATTATTTCTGATTGTCTGGCTTGAATTAATTCTCTAATCCAGCTCTCCCCTCTCCCATTAGAGACCTTTTCCCTATAAACATTAATTAATTGTTCTTTTTACATTGGCATCACAATTTATTTCTTTCTTGCTTGGGATAAGCTAAATATCTTGTTTGGTTACTTGTTTTAAAACAATGGTTAACATGGTTTAAAAGTTCTTCAATATATTGGTATGTCTACTTTTCCCACTGAATTATGATAATTGTGAAGTGGAAAACATCTATAGGTTCAAATCTGTATACCTGGATGATGATATTCGAGTTGCAAAAGATATCCGTGGAGATTATTTAGTTGTTGATCACGCTCCTTATGAATGGACAGAATGAGGTACTTTTAATTTGTATCAAGTTTACCCCTCTTTCATGTTTCCTCCTCATTATCTTTGTTCATTTCTGTCATTAATGTTGGTAAATTTGTTGAAGTGCATAGTTTTCTCAGTTGGAGTTCCTTGAACTCAAGACTTTGCCCTTTAAAGTTGATTTCCTTTCCATGGAACTCAGTTGTCATTCAGATGGCCCTTTTAACTCCTTATAATTAATCATGGAACTTCATGGTTGGAAAGGGTTACTCTGTCGTGTAGATATTTTGTCTCTTCTCTGTATAGTTCACCAGAATATTGATTTTAAGCTCTCGTCATTTGTATATTGTCAACTTTTACTTAATATTTACTTTCACAGGTATATGGTTTTCGGTAACTAAGAGTGCATGTGTTCTTGGAAATAGTAGCACAAGGTAGTGATTCTGGGGTTTGTGTTGTTTATTTGTTCGTTCCTTCTTCTTCTTTGTTATGGTCATAATTATATTAATTATTTAGGATGTTATTTTATTTATTAGTTAGAGTCATCTAGTAATTAGGATTAGTAGATAGGGTTATGCCTATTGTAGAAGTAGTAGGTCTCTTAGGTATTATCATTATTTTTTTTTATTTAAATAAGTTGTCAATCAATTAAAAAGTTTGCTGGATATTTTTCTGAATTAACTTCAGTAGATAGGGTTATACCTATTGTGGAAGTAGTAGGTTTCCTAGTTATTATCTTTAGTTTTTGTATTTAAATAAGTTGTCAATCAATTAAAAACTTCGTTGGATATTTTTTCGAATTAACTTATGTGAAGTTATGGAGGTGTGGTTCTCCTTGAATTGAACCTATTGGAGGTCCAACCCCTCGAAGTGGGACTTTTCTCCCCTTTATTCTATTTTTATTTTGTTTCTATAAAAAAGTTTCACATCATTCTTCTTCTTTGTTGGTTCATTTGTTTATTTCTTCTTCTTCTTGTTTTTTGCTACTGCTGCTGAATATTTAACTCCTTTGCATGCTATTTTTGTGGAGATAAGCCGGCTTAGGTGCCTCATTAATCTTGTGTTATGCTTGTATATTGTGTGTGTTGTTTTACGCCTTGCCTTAAGCAGTACTCGGCTAGAGAACACCGTGAGAATAGATTGCTTGAACGACACTGTGAGAAAGATGAGACTCCGGCGGTGGTTCTTTCACCCGGGAGGACTTCGACGATCAAGTCAATACTCAGTTATCTCTCAAAGATAATAATTAGTGCTTAACTCACTAGCCAGAATACAAAAAGTGTACCTTAGACCCACGAGGGTGCCTTACTTTTATAGCCAGCACTGACCTGATCCTTGTAGAAGCCTAGCTTCAAAGGACTCTGGCTCAATACTTATCCTGGACTCTCCAATAGATAAAGATAAACTCCCTAAGAGTTTTACCCTTATCTAGACTGAGGTCCTTCCCTATTTTAGGACTCTTGTCCCTTATTAGTTCATCTCGGATTTCGGTATCTCCGCAGATAACCTCGGCCTAGCCGAGATAATCTCGGCGTCATGAACAAGACACGTGGCACCTCGGCTGACACTTTGGCGCCACTTTGGCCACGTGTTGTCATTCAAAAAATATGTCCCCACAATTGCCCCCTAGGTTCTATTATCTCGGCATTCTGAGATGATGGAACCTATATTATTTGACCATATAGCACATCGGCTAAGCTTGCTCTACCCTTTTTACCGAGGTTATCATACATCGGCTTCCATATGACAAAAACTTCTGTGTGTTTGCATCAATGCTTTAGAACCAAGAACCAAGCTTTTCAAGCTCTCTAATCGAGATCGTCTCCCTAGGCGAGGTCTTTGCTTCATTAAACCAAGAACTTAAAGAGTTTTTACACGCGTATGAGCTGTCACGCACAGTAATTCAACCGTTTTTGCCACGCGTCTCTTCTTTATTAAACCGTGCCTAACACGCACCATTAAGTTGTATCGTTCTTGCGTGTGCCGTCTGATAAGCACGTCGTCCTAGGCACACTAATTGCGATTTGCCGTCTTTTCGTGTTTTGACAAAAACACTTCCCTCTCTCTTCGCCGTTTCACTTTTGCATCTTCGTTTTCTCCAAACTCTCTCTCTCTCTCCACCAAATCCTCCATTTTCATTCTCGAAGCTTTCTGCAACTACTCCATTTACTTCCTTCGGTGAAGCATTTTGCTTCTCTTCTCCGTCTACTGCCACCATCTGACTCCGGCGAACTCCATACCGGCCTCACATTCTTTGGTAAGCCACTGCTTCTTCCTGTTTCGTTTTTTGATTCACTTCAAACTCTGTTACATTTGTACACGGCCATTGCAAATCTGTTCATGCTCTTAAATAGTTATTTGTGTGTTTAATTCCCCCATTCGTCATCTGTTTCATGATTCTGGTTTTGTACAATCTGTTGCTTTGTGTACGCACACACATACACACTTGTTGTCCATACACTTGACGTTCTTGATAGCCTGTCACTGTTCTTGTTTTGTGCACATTTATATTTTATGCAATGTTCTTGAACCCCTTCTGGTTTTCTTGAGTCTGAATCTCTTTTCTTCTCTGTTTTCTTATTGTCTTTTCCAGATTCTTGTTTTCAATTCTTGTTTCCATAGTCTTAGGTTTGGGACTTGATCTAGAACTTAAAACTTTAGGAAAAATTGAAACAAATTCCCCGTAGATATTCAAAAAACTCTTGCCCCAACATACGTTTAGGTTTTGCCGAGGTCGTTTAAACCTTAACAAACTACTTCCTTATGAAATCCAACACCCTCCCCACTTAACCGACGTCATGGATATGTTCAGGTGGAGGGTAAACACCCCAACTAAGTTAGAAGACTTTAGGCAGGAGTTTGCCATCCCTGCCGACGTTCATCTTAGATTGGCAGGGGAGGAAGACTCTATCATGCCCAAAGACGACTCCATGTCCTTCCCAGTGGTAGCCTTCATAGAGTGTGGACTTAGGTTCCCTATTGACATCCTTTGCTGAGAAGTCCTTCACTACTACAAAATGAACCCAATGCAGCTTGCCATCAACTCTTACGGAGTTATTAATGGTATAATTGCCTTAGCCAAGAAAGAGAATGCTAGGGTTACCCTTGCCGACATCTAATATTGTTACACCATGTGCGGCTTGAAGTCAGAAAAGGGCTATATCTATTATCTTAAGCCGAGATCCATGAAATATAAACTTGTCGCCGACCTCTCAGACTCCAACAAGGGTGCTGGAGACGATTACTTCATCGTCTCGGGCAATTGGGAGTTCCCACCAGATGATGACCTTCACTTCTATCCCCTAAGCTGAACAGTTTTCAGAGAGGGAGATGACAATTGCCAAGTGTCACCTTTACTTGCTTTCAAGTCTTTCTTACTTTGATATTTTTGTATGCTCTAACCTTTGTTTGTTTTTATCTTGCAGTGCTTCCTTGACCACCCAAGGACTTCCGCAAATCCTTCTATCCCAGCAAGGGTTTCAAGAAGTTGTTGGGTTTGCCAGTTGACCAGCAGAAAGCACCTCTGCTGCTCAACTACGTCCCAACCAACAAGTCTGTACTTTCCGACGTCCTAAGAAAAAGCAAGTCTCTTCCTTCAGCAACAACTCCTCAAGCTGAATCATCAAGGCCTAACTAAGGATCAATATCTGGTCCTGTGGAGCAACCATCAACCTCTGTTCCACAACTAATCCCATCTTCTCAACGCTAACGCCGATGTCGAGCTCGATTGTTCGCACTGACAGGCAAGACTCGAAGCCAAAGACGCTGAAGTGCTGAGGCGTCCTCATACAATCTAGCCGAGGTTCCAACTACACTTCCAGTAATCCATTTCGGCACTAAGGTCACCGTTGCCATAGCCGCCGATGAGATAGGTCGTAAAAAGGCTGTAGCAGACGACCTCCTAGCCGACATCCCTAACATCGTCACCGTACAATCTTTACCATCGCAATCTCAACCAAAACCAAAGCCAAAAAGACTGAAGAAAGCCCAAGCAAAGGCAACAGTAACTCAGATCGATTCTGAGGATATCTTATCGATCTCAAAGATGGCTGAGGCGAAAAAAAGTGCCTCTGCCGTCGAAAAGAGGCCCGCGGAGGTTGTTCCCTTTGAATCCACCCGGTCAAAGAAGCCGAAGTTAGAGTTTGTTAGAACCTTTGGGTCCATGAAATCAGATGCCCCCTAGTTCCTTCCAATCACCATTAAGGAAAAGCCAGTCAGAGTCGGCGACAGCGTGACTGATATTGAAGTCGGCGTTGCCTTCTCTACTGTCTTGCTTCTTCCAAAAGACCTCGAATGCAACGCCGAGGTCAGCGAATATGAAAACTTCGCTCTGATGTTGCAGCACTCCGTACAAGTAAGCCCCTAACATTTGGTACTTTTCATTCTCTGTTTTTACTTAGAGTTTTATTAACTTTTGTTCTGTCCATTTCTTCTAGGCGATCCAGTCGCCCTTTCATGGCGATCTTTTCGACATTAAGGAGTTGGTCAACAAGACCAAGGAGGCTGCTAGCTTGTTGAAGATTGTTAATAAGGTCGAGGCCAAGATGAAGACTTTGATAGATTAGGCTAATGCAGCCAGGAAAGCTCAAGACGAGGC
Source organism: Camellia lanceoleosa (assembly GCA_025200525.1). Lineage (NCBI taxonomy): Eukaryota > Viridiplantae > Streptophyta > Magnoliopsida > Ericales > Theaceae > Camellia > Camellia lanceoleosa. The sequence goes on along the minus strand of CM045763.1, from coordinate 121,196,546 downwards.
CGAGGAGAGGGCAGGCACTGCTGAGGCTGTTGCTAAGGTCCTTGAAGCTGAGAAGAAAGAGACTAAAACAAAGACTGCCGAAGCCCAAGCAGAGCTCATCGCTGCCTTGGCCACAAAGGACGTCGAGATCAAAGCGGCGGACGAGAAAGCATACGCCGAGGGGGTAGCCGACGTCTGTGAGGACTACAAAAAACAAGTGAAAAAGGCATGTAACAAGGGTTACATCCTTGGCTGGATGGCTACCTTCAAGGAGTTGGCTGTCCCCAAGGACTCAACTCTCCGAAATCACAACCCCCTCGTCTTGCCATTCCTTCCTCCAAGCCAATCCGAGGACGAGGCCGAGTCAGGGAAGATGTTGAGGCCGACAAGTCTGAGAAGGTCGGAGCTGCTGGGGCCAAGTCCCCAACTCAATGAGCGGTTTTAGACTTGACACAGGATGAGGAGGGTGAGGCCTCAAAAGAGGATGCCACCTGTGGAAAGACGACATCCGAGGCGTCTATCGCCGAGAAGAGCCTCGACCAAACTCTTGAAGAGATCGATGTCGAGCTTGCGGCTGAGAAGGCTTTGAGAAGAGTTCCCAGGATGTCTTCGAGAACCAAACCCTTCGACTAATGGCCAGAATAGTCCTGCTATTAACTCTTTCTTTATACTTAGTAATTTTCTGAACAATGTTTTTAGTTTTCATATTTGGCCGACGTGCCACGTTTGTAATAAGAACAAGTAGTCTTTTTGTTGGTCGAAGTGCCTTTTTTCCTCTTTTAATGCAAGTACAACTTCTTCTTTGACTAAGTGTTTGAATACTTGTCTTCCCTTTACTATCTTGTATAATTCCATACTTAGAATTTTTTTGCATGTCTTCGAAGTATACCTTAACTGTGCAATCTCCTCAGGGTGGAATACCTCGGTTATACCCACTAACGGTTTATCTCGGCCTTGGCTTATTTACAACTTGCCACTTCACTCTTGCTTATCAAGACCTCTGTCTTCCATTATCTTAAAGCTGGGCAATCTGGTCATCTCGGCAAGTACGTAGATAACCTTGGCTTAACTTCAACTTGTAAATTTCAACGAGTGTTAAACCAATTTTCTTTCAACATAACCTCGGCTTAACTTCAACTTGTAAATTCTTCTTAAAATTTCAACAAGTGTTAAACCAACTTTAGCTTGTAAATTCCAACTTGCAAGCATTATTCTCTAACTCTCTGCCCCCCTAATGTGAACTTAAGTTTTACTTATGTTCACATTAAGTATGTACCTATAATCTTGTCGCCGAAATCAGATTCAAACAGAGACTGGCCGAGGTTATCAACCTTGGTCTCTGTTAATCTAATTGATATGTATTTCAAGTTTTCATTCTGTTGACATAGCAAATCTAGGGTAATTCAACTTAGTTCAACTCTATTATGTGCAAGTATCATTCAACTTTGAATATAATAAGTCTAAGTTATTCATTATGTTTTAATCAGAAACATCGCCAACTTAGTTCAACTTTATTGTATGCAAGTATAATTCAACTCTGCCATATAATAAGTCTAAGTTATTCGTCATGTTTCAATTAGAAACATCGCTAAGTGACTGGTCAATTGTTTTACACAAGTTTGAAATTAAAAATTGAGCTGAAATTTTATTAATTACTTCATCTAATAACAAAAGATTTTAAAGAAAATATCAAATGAAATCTTAATGATGGAAGAACTTTAGGTTGCAAGTATTCCAGGGTCTTGGCAATTCTTTGCCTTTACTGTTTTCAAGCCAATATGCTCCATTGTCCAGGACTGAGATGATTCTATAAGATCCCTCCTAATTTGGGCTACGCTTGCCCTATTTGGGATCTTTCTTGTCGCTGACGACCTTTCTCAAGACGAGGTTCCCAACCTGAAACTCTCGTGGGTTGATCTTTTTGTTGTAAGCCTTGGCAAGCTGCTGCTGGTATGCCCCTAGCTGAATTGCTGCCTTCTTCCTTCTTTCTTCCAGTAGGTTCAAATCTCGGGCTAAAAATGTATCATTAGTCCAATTCTCCACTCCCTGGGTTCTGATCCCTGGGATGCTGACCTCTAATGGGATTACTGCCTCTGTGCCATAAGCCATGGCAAATGGGGATTCCCCAGTTGATCTTCTTGGCGTAGTCCGATATGCCCAAAGTACACTAGGCAACTCATCCACCCACTTACCCTTTGCTACTTCCAGCCTCTTCTTAATCCCATCCAGGATAACCTTATTGGATGCTTCTGCTTGACTATTACTCTAAGGGAAGCTTGGGGTAGAGTAATAATTCTTGATCTTGTGCACAGAAGCTCTTGATTAGCTTACTGTCAAATTGCGTACCATTGTCTGCTATTATTGCCTTGGGATCCCAAACCTGGTGATGATGTTCTTCTATATGAAGTTTTTTACATCAACGTCCCGAATCTTTGCGAGGGGTTTAGGTTCAACCCACTTGGTAAAATAATCTGTTGCCACTATCAGGAACTTCCTTTGTCCAGTCGCTTGAGGTAGTTGTCCAATAAGGTCCATGCCCCATTGGGCAAATGGCCAAGGGCTAGACACTGGGTTCAAATCTGCTGCTGGTCGGTGTATCAAAGGTGCAAACCTCTGGCACTTTTCACACTTTCTGACATAAGCTTCAGCATCTTTCTGCATATAGGGCCACCAGTATCCCTGAGTAATGGCCCTATGAGCAAGTGACCTGCTCTCAGTGTGGCTTCCACATACTCCTTCATGTATTTCATACAAGATGTCTTCAACTTGTGAATGATGCATACACCTCAAGGGACGAAAAGATCTTACGTAGAGATGCCCTGGTCGGTGAATCTTCTTGACTTCAGTCTCATCTTGTGTGCTTTTTTATGATCATCTGGCAGTTTCCCCTCTTTAAGGAATACTATTATTGCATTCATCCAGCTTGGTTCCATCTCTACACATATTGTTTCATGCTTTGTGTTCAGGGGTTCTACACTTGGACCTGATAAGTAGTCAACCATTATTGTCCTTGCCTCTTTTGGTTTCATTGCACTAGCCAAGTTGGCCAAGGCATCAGTATGACTGTTGTCATCTCGACTAACTTGCTGTAGTCGGCAATTTTGGAACAATGCTATCAGTCTGCCCTCCTCCTTGACATAGGCCACCATCCTCTTATCTCGGGCAGCGTGTTCGCCTGTTGCCTGGTTAACGATAAGTTAGGAGTCATAGAAGACCATTACCTCGTCGGCTTCCATTGCTGCTGCTGCCAACTTTAATCCTGTTATCAGTGCTTCATACTCTGTTTCGTTGTTTGAGGCCTTAAACCCCAAATGAATGGATTATTCCAACATCTGTCCATCCGGCGATACTAGCACTACTCATACTCTCGCTCCTTGTCAGTTTGAACTTCCATCAACAAACAGTCGGAAGGAGTCGCCGACGTAAATATTGCAGGGCCTGAGTTTCTCTTCTTTCCTCTGTTTGGTTATTCCCAACTGGGTTTCTCCTTATTCTCCTGGACATTGTATACCTCGGCTTAACGGAGCCCGATGTATGATGGCGCCTGGTGTGAACTCGGCCACGAAGTCGGCCAAAACTTGGCCTTTGATTGCTGTTCTGGGTTTGAATTCCAGGTCATACTAATCCAACACCACTGCCCATCTGGCTATCCTACCTGTCAGATCTCCTTGCTACAACAGGGACTTTAAAGGATGCTCAGTTAACACCACAATCTTATGGGCTTGAAAGTAGTGATTTAGCTTCTTGGAGGCCATTACTAAAGCTAGTGTCAACTTCTCCAAGGGCAGGTATCTGGTCTCTGCATCTGCTAAGGTTTTACTTACGTAGTAAACTACCCTCTATTCTCTCTTATTTTCCCTGATTATTACTGCATTTACTGCATGCTCTGAGATCGCCAAGTATAAGAACAGTTTCTCTCCAAGTACTGGATTTGAGAGAACTGGAGTTGTGGTTAAGTATTTCTTTAAGTCGGCCAAGGCGACTTCGCACTCCTCTGTCCATAAGAAGTCTGTGGCTTTCTTTACTAAATTGAAGAAATGTTTGCATTTATCAGAACTTCTACTTATGAATCTGTTTAGGGCTGTAGTCCTTCCAGTCAACATCTGCACTTGCTTTGCCGACGTTGGGCTCTTTAACTCCAATATGGCCTTGATTTGATCCGGGCTTGATTTAATGCCCTTTCTGGTGACCAAGTATCTCATGAATTTTCCTGACCCAACTCCAAATACACACTTCGATGCATTGAGTCGGAGCCGAAATGTCCTTAGGATATTGAAGACTGTCTTTAGGTCGGCCAGATGATCTTCAGGTTTCTTGGTCTTCACGACCATGTCATCAATGTAAACCTCTACTGTTTTGCCTATTAGATGTCTGAACATCTTAGTCACCAATCTCTGGTAAGTTACTCTTGCATTTTTCAACCCAAAATGCATCACTCTATAGTAACACAACCCTTTTGGGGTGATAAATGCGGTCTTCTCCTTATCTGGGGGGTACATGGCTATCTGATGATACTCTCTGTAAGCGTCCAGGAAGCTCATCCTTCCATGCCTTAAAGTGGTATCCACCAATTGGTTAATCTTGGGTAGCGAGAAACTGTCTTTGGGATAGGCCTTGTTCAGGCTGGTGAAGTCCACGCAGACCCTCCACTTCCCATTCTTTTTCTTTACAACAACCGTGTTTGATAACTATGTTGGGTAGTTTACCTCTCGAATTGCTCTGGCCTCCAGAAGTTTATCCACTTCCTCTTCTACTGCCTCCACATGCATCAACGTCGGTCTCCTTGCTCGTTGGATGACAGGTTTGGCCGATCTGTCCACATTCAGTTTATGGCAAGTGACCTCGGGGTCAATGCCAGGTATCTCGTATGGTGTCCAGGCAAACACCTCCAGGTTTGCTCTTAAGAACGCCTCTAATTCCTTTTCCTCCTCCTCAGCTAAGCCTGAGCCGAGAAGGAAGAAGCGCTCTTCATTCCCTTGCTGGACCAAGATCTTCTTCAGGGCTTCCTCACTTTTCTCGACTGGTTCTTTGCCGACGTCCTCAAGGACCTTAATGTCCTAATCTTCAATGTCTACTGTTTTTGCTTCTCGTATGTTGTAGGTGGATTTCATTGCTGCCATGGAACAATTCTTTGCCTGCACCTGGTCCCTTCTGACCTCCTTAATTCCATGCTCTGTTGGGAACCGTAACAGCTGGTGCAATGTTGAGGGAACAACCTCCATTGTATGTAGCCGTGGCCTTCCCAGAATAGTAATGTAAGGGGAGTGTCAATTATTGTGAATTCAATTTTTACCTTCTTGGTGCTAGCCTACACCTCCAAACTTACTGCCCCCAAGGGCCACGTTGGTGTTCCATTGAACCTGACCATTGGACCATTGGATTGTTCCAGATCATCTCGGTGAAGGCCAAGCTCCTTGTAACACCTGACATACATGATGTCACAAGAGCTGCCCTGGTCGATCAAAATTCGCTTTACCTGGCATTCTCCAATCTGGAGGGATATTACCAAGACATCGTTGTGTGGATGCTGCACCATCTCTAGGTCGTCCTTAGTAAAGGACACCACTGGTCCCTGGCACTCGTCTACCCTAGGTCTCTTCTGTCGGATTTGATACACATGTTGCAAGTGTTTTACCTTCTGAGTTTCCCTACGTATCTCGTTTTCATTGACCTTTGAGTGAATTACATTGATCACTCGAGGTCTGCCTGCTTGCGGTTGTAGTGCTGGTGGAGGCGGTGCTGCTGGTGCCTGAGGCAGTCTCACTTGCTCTTTCCTTGTCCTAGTTTCATCTACCAGGTCCCTTAGATGACCTTGTCTTACCCGGTCTTCCAGATGTGCCTTTAGGGTTCTGCATCCTTGAGTTAGATGTCCATCCTTGTTGTGGTAGGCACAGTGTTTCCCCAGACTTCTTCCCATAAATTCACCAGGAAGCTTCTCTGGTGTTCTATAATAGGGCTAATTTCGGATTCTTTCCAAGACTTTATTTATCAGAATTCGGAATACGGTTGTGACTGCCTGTGCAACCCTTAGTCCTGTCTCTTGCTTGTTGTATCCAGTGTTACCTCGGCTCGCTTCGGCGAGCCGCTTCTCTTCTCTTGTTTCGACGCCTTTGTCCCCGGCTTGTCTTCCTCAGCTCTCGCATACTTCTCTATCCTGGCTATAAGTTCCTGCATACTTTTTGGTAATGACTTTGCCAGTGATTTTCGAAGCAGACAATCATCTTTTAGGCCATTCTTAAAAGACACTATCACCACCTCTTGGTTGCATCCTGGTATCTAGTTGCATACCTCATAATACCTTTTGGCATAAGTCCTGAGGCTTTCGTCCTCGCTTATCCTCAAAGCCATCAGAGAGTCCACTCTTAACGGCTGTAGTTTGTTTGTCACAAACCTGGCCACGAACATCTCGGCCAAGCCTTCCCAGCTTTTCACCGTTCCTTTCGGTAACTTGTGAAACCAATCTAATGCGATTTTTCCAAAGGATGAGGGAAACACTTTGCAAAGGAACGGCTCGTTCCCGATGTATAGTGCCATTGAGTTCAGGTACAAGCCGACGTGAAAATTAGGGTCAGACTTACCGTCGTATATCTGGAACCTCGGCATGTGGAACCTTTTCGGGGCCTCAAATTTGTCTAACTCCACCGAGAACGACGTTCTCGGCTTGACCGGTGATGTTACCTCGGCATCTTGTCGCTTCCTCTGGAGGTAATCCCTCAGATCCTTCTTAGTCCATCCAGGAGCTCGGCTATCAAAGGATTTCAGCCTTTTTGGTGCGCTACTCCCAGTATCGTTATGAGTCCTCTTGGATCTTTCTCCATTAGTTGCTTTGAAACACAGTTCCTTCCCTTGAACATGCCGATGTTCTTTGGGGTCAGCTTCTTTGGTACGATGCGTTCTCCGAGAATCTCCCTTCATTGATTCTCCTTGCCCGACCTCCCTTGAAGGCCGGTGAGAGTGTTCCTTGGTCTTAGTGTGTTGGGGGACTGTAGGGACTATTTTCTGCCCTTCATTCTGGGCATTGTTCTTGGCCGCTGGAATCAGCGTGTCTTGTAATACAAACGGTGGTTGCATGATGTTGTTTTGCATCATGAAATTGACGACTAATTGCAGGTTTGTCAATTTGTTCGCCATTCTCTTCATCTCGCCATCTCTCCTCAGGCATCTATCTTTCCATACCTGAAGGTCGTTCTCGTTATAATACCCGCCTCGGTCTGACTTCTTTGGTATGTCACCCTCCTTACCGACGCCTTTCTCTCTGGGATTCTGATCCCGAGTTTCTTTGTTGCAGTTATCCTCCTCTACATTAGGGTCAATGTGCTTACCAGTCCCAGTAGGGATGTCGTCCCCAACATTTTCTTTCTGTCCGTTGTTGGCCATCTATTCTCCTTTCTTTTCCACAGACGACGCCAAATTATGTGTGCTGTTTTTTGCCCACACTGCCAAATAGGTACTCAGTTGGAGAACACCGGCAGAGTAGATTGTGCTCGAATGACCTGTAACAGAAAGATGAGACTGTGGCGGTGGTTCTTTCACCCGGGAGGACTTTGACGATCAAGTCAATACTCAATTATCTCTCAAAGATAATAATTAGTGTTTAACTCATTAGCCAGAATACAAAAAGCGTACCTTAGACCCACGAGGGTGCCTTACTTTTATAGCCAGCACTGACCTGATCCCTGTAGAAGCCTAGCTTCAGTGGACTCTGACTCAATGCTTATCCTGAACTCTCCAATAGATAAAGATAAACTCCCTAAGAGTTTTACCCTTATCCAGACTGAGGTCCTCCTCCATTCTAGGACTCTTGTCCTTTATCTGTTCATCTCGGATTCCGATATCTTCGCAGATAACCTTGGCTTAGCCAAGATTATCTCGGCGTCATGACCAAGACACGTGGCACCTCGGCTTACACTTCGGTGCCACTTTGGCCACGTGTTATTCAAAAAATATGTCCGCACATATATCATTTAAAATTGCCCAGAAATGTCATAACTATAATTCTTTCGCACCTGAAAATTTTAAGAAGATGGTTTTTTGGATTCATCATTTCTTTATCCCATGGCATCTTAGTGTTATATCTCTTGCTGGATGCCTCTCGGCAAGTTAATTGCCTAACTTGTTGGTACCTGATGATTTTGATCTATGTCTAACTACTAATCTTGGTACCTGAAGATTTTGATAATTTCTTTAAGGTCTTTTTTTCATCTCGCTCTCGGACTCTGTCTGAATACTATTCTTTCAATCTGTATGTGTGTTAATGTATAGAGTTGTGCCTTTTCTCGTTCTGGAAGGAATTGTTTAGTTGCACATAAATCTCAGAAACATAAAATAACCAAATTAAGCATTGGCTTAGGGTTGATCATCATGATTTGGGAAGGTTCGTGTTATGAAGTTCCAGTGGTGAAGTCTGGTATATGTTTCCTCTTCCTAGGTTCAATGTCATTCTTTGCTAGCTAATTGCTTGCTAAGCAATCCCTGAGAAAAGGGTTGAACACCACAACTTGTTCCTTTTTTGGAAGAGGAACAAAACTGTCAGGCTAGATGTTGGAGGACCATCTAAGCTGTGACTTCCTCTTCCTGCTCAACCTTCCTCATTTGACTCTTTATTTACTGAAAGCATTAGATCTAGTTATTTACCAGTTTGCTGTGTTTCTTCTAGAGATGGACTAAGTTCCTTTTCTTCTCCTTATTCTTATGTTGTGTTTGGATTTTGGATTTGTGGATAGAAAAGGAAGGGAAATGATTTCACTTAAGAAGAATAAATGCACAAGAATTGTAAATTACACACACTAAGAATACGAAATTGACGGGATTCAACTTTAAACTAGAAGGTCATTGCAGTTCTACGATCAGAAAAAGTTACAAGCTACATATATAGCCGTCCTCGCTCAACTACACATACATATAGAAATAGGGGTAACATAGCACAAGTGCAAAAATACCCTTACTTCAAACAGAGATAGTGTCCAATACATACTAGAATTTGCAATACCCCAACAAACACAACCTTATTTCAGATCAAAGAAATGTATATTAAAAAAAATAAAGAAAAATGATTTGGGACCACTACACAGGGATTCTCAATTGTTTTATATTTGCCTTTGTTGACTGATGCAAAGCAAGCCAAAAAAAAGTAAAGGGGGAGGAGGCGACTGGGGTTTTGATGGAGGACTGGATACACATTTAACTCTATCAAACCATCACCATTTAATTTTTTCCAGACCTTGTGATGCAGTCACAGCTATTGCATTATTTCTTTGCATCTGTCAGTGCAAGTTTACAATTTACAAGGAAGCCTAGAGGAGTGTTGAATGTGGTTGTGTTAACTTGCATGTTATTGTGTGCTTTGAGTCCAGTGGAACAAGCTCTTTATATTGTACAGACCCAGCATGCTAAGAATTATGCCTCATCCGCAAGGGATTGGCTACAATTGGAAAGTCAAGGGAGGCTAGACATCTACATTTTCTTTATGAGTTTCAACATGACTAACTATACAGAGTCTTGTTGAAGTATATACTAGTTAATGTGATAAGTCAAAATTAGAAAGTATATTTTTTGTGTGCTTTTATTTGTAAAATGCTTTTAAGAGGGGTTCATTCTGTAAGGCCTTGGTTGGGCCTATCTCGGGTCTACTTTGATAATTCGAACCGTTCATCTGGTAAAACTCATTGAGGAGATCACTTTCCTACAAAAAATTAAATTGATTAATGGATGACCTATTATCAAAATTATGTTTTTATGTTCATTTTTTAAAAAATAAATGAGATATGGTCTTTTGGTTATGAATGATTGATTAACTTGATTTATTGATTTATTTATTATTTTCTTATGAATAATTTGTATGACGGGCTTTAACCACTCATATCAGTGAAGTAGGCAGAGGGTCAGTCCACCAAGCCATGACAGAAGCTTCTTGTGCTTTATGGGCGCAACGGGGATTCCAAGTTATTAAAAAATTTCTTCCATTCAACTATTTCACGTCATATCATACATATATATATATATATATATATTATTAAAAGTAATATTTTTCTTATGTTTAGACGGCATATTATAAGGGTTTATTTTTTTTAAGAGAGTTACGTCAGCTTATATTTTCTTAATTGCGTAGAGCTTTACACAAATTCAAACTTAATTTGAATTATACTAACTTTACCTATTTTATATAGATTTTATTTGATAAATATTTATTTTCTATATATTTTTATGGTAAATTGAGATAATGCACAAAATTTGCGTTTCATGTTTTTTTTTTTTTTTTTTTTTTTTTTATAAATTTTTTCAAGGGTATTAGGATTTTTTTTATTGCTAAATTTTTATTTTTTATTTTTTATTTTTAATCTAATACCAATTTTATTATGGATTTATCATTTAAATTTTGTAGTGATTATATGTACGAAATTATACTTCATTTCTTACATTATTTTATATAATCACAACTCACAGGAAGAAAAAACTACTATCAAGGAACCTCAAAAGTTTAGATTTACTGCTTGAGTTACTTTTTCAATTGTTAAACAGTAAGTTTTTTATGTTTTGACATATATTACAGATAATTAATCATTTTATACATTGAAATGTATCTATCTTTTTTGGTTAGTCGTTGAATTTCTTTTAGGGTAAACTACCAATAGGTCATACTTTGGAGACTTATTACCCAATAGGTCCTACTTTGGAGACTTATTACCCATTAAGTCCTATTTGATATAATTTATTAAGTGATAAAGATAAATTTATCAGTCTTTTTTTTTTTATGAATAATTTTATAGTGATAAATTTATCAGTCTCTTTGTTTTATGAATAAATTTTTAGTGATAAATTTATCACTCTCTTATTTTTATAGTGTTAAATTTATTAGTTAGGACTTGTAGGTAAATAAGTCTAGTTAACAGGACTAATTGGTAAGTACCCCTTTCTTTTATATACTTGATATTTTAATTTAAGGATAAATTACAAATATATCCATGAGGTTTGCGTAAAATATAAATTGTTCTTTGTGGTTTGAAAAATTATAAATACCCCTTATTAGAAATTTTTATTTAATAAAATTAACTAAAAAAATTAAATTCATAATTACTCTCCTATACAATAATAAAATTACTTAAATTTATTAATTGAAACATATTTTTAACATCATTAAAAATTTTTAATTGACTTGATGATTTATTAATAAAAAGAGCGATTTGTTATGAAATTAGAAACCTTAGGGGTAGAATGTAATTTTTAAAACTACAGGGAGCGATTTGTATTTTAATTAAATATCAGGGAGTGTATTTGTAATTTATCCTTAATTTAATTAAGAGTATTTATTTTACAATCTTATAATTTAATATATATATGTCATAAAATCATTATATGATAATTCAATTACAACATATTTATATTTAATTTTTTGAATAAATTTTATATAATTTTTATTTCCACATTTTTATTTTCCTAATGAACACAAAAGAAAATTAAATAGCTGGAATTACTTTTAATTCGATGTTGCTGATTCTTCTTTTAATTTAACTATTATTTTTAATATCAAAATGAATATTTATTTTAATATTTTATAATTTAATACATATCATACAAAATTATTATATGATAATTACACTTTTATAATACGACAGAATTAAAATTATCGAAATACACAAATAAACTAAAATTAATATATATATATATAAGTATTCAAGTAATAATTTTATAAAACGATAGCGCTAATATTATCGAAATAAATAATTAAAATCATACTTTAATTTTGATTTTAAATAAAAATAAAAATAATTCTTTTATAACACACATTGTACTATCAAATATGTTTTGAAAAAAAATAGCACGTGTATTACACGAGTCAATTGCTAGTATATAAATTAAAAGTAGTGTTTTTCCCATTCTTAAGTGACATTATAAGGACTTACTTTTTTCTAAGAGATCTATGTTAGCATGTATTTTCTTAATTATATAGAGTTCTACACAAATTCAAACATAATTTAAATTATGTTAACTTTATCCATTTTATATGGACTTTATTTTACAAATATTTCTGTTTTATATATTTTTCATGATAAATTGAAATAATCTACAAACTCAATACTAATTTTGCGTTTCATATTTTTCTTCTTAACTTGTTGAAGGGTATTAGGATTTTTTAATGCTAAATTGTTTTCTTTATTTTTTTTCTTATTATTTTCCTGTTCATTATTCTATACCCAATATCAATTATATATTAATTTATATTATAGATTTGTTGTTTAAATTTTATATTGATTCTATATATGAAATTATATTTCATTTCTTATATTATTTTATATAATCACAACTCACAGGAGGGAAAGCCTGTAGAACAATGATATTCTCGATGAGCCTCTAAAGTTTGAATTTATTACTTGAGTTACTTTTTCAATTGTTGAACAGTAAGTTCTTTTATGTTTTGGCATTATATTATAGATAATTAATCACTTCATAAACTGAGATGTATCTATCGTTTGAATGCTTTCATTATTTTTTCTTTTTGGGTTCGGATGTTGTTATGTGATTCTTTTTCTGTTAATCGTTGTTGAATTTCTTTTATGTAGTTGATATTTTAATTTAATTAAGATTATTTATTTTACAATCTTATAATTTAATATATGTATATATATCATATAAAATTATTATGATAATCCAACTACAACATATTTATATTTAATTTTTTAAATAAATTTTATATAATTTCTATTTCTACATGTTTTTATTTTTCAAATGAATATATATATATAAAAAAATTTAAATAGTTAGAATTACTTTTAATTTTATATTACTAATTATTCTTCTAATTTAACTATTATTTTAAGGGAGTTTTTTTTAAAGGTTCCTGATATTAAAATTTTATAGCATAAAGGACACCAAATATTTTCATAATGTCTAAGGTCCCTCAATTTGATCAAGAGAAATTTCATCCAGAGAAATTTCGTCCAGAGAAATTCTCTGAACTTCCCAGAGAAATTCCAACCCAGAGAAATTTCAGTCCAGAGAAATTCCAGTCCAGAGAAATTTCAACCTAGAGAAATTCTATTCAGAGAAATTCTGAATTTCTCTGGGTTCAAGACTTTGAACATGCAAATTTCTCTGGATCTATGGAGTAACATAAAAAAAAATCACAATATCAGCAGTCCTCAAAATGACACACCATTTGCCTTCATTTGCACTTTGAATGAACACACATCAACAATGTAGAAGGTGATCAATCTTGTAATTAGATATGACAAAGTGAATGCATAGAAATCCATAACAGAGTACCTTCAAATTTGATTTTTGGTTTGTTTTAACTTATTAACAGTTGTTGGAATAAATTTATGTGATGATTAGTTTTTGGAAGATGTATTCAGGAATTTCACTGGATTTCATAAAATAATGTGTCTTTTTGATCCAGAGAAAATTAGTTAAAATGAATTCAGAGAAATTTAAATTTTCTCTGGTTTATAAATGAATCCAGAGAAATTTGAATTTGAATTTGAACCCAGAAAAAATTGGTCAAAACGAATCTAGAGAAATTCTTTGAAAATTCTAGAATTTCTTTCCAATTTACTAACCATTTTCTTTGTACGTTGACTCAATCAGAAAAAATTGATTAAAAAGCTAACACAATTTTCTTTCGTTTGCTCACCCATACCTCTATTTTCACACCAACCCACCAACTAAATCTCCTTTTGAATAGAAGCATTGGTAACATCAAAAAAAAGATCCTAATGCCCATCTCACTTGATGAAAAACTTAGTATCCTCAAAATACTTCACCCAATGCACATCCCTAGCCAGCGTGAACAAGAAATCACCAACATCCAAATCGTAATTCTCTTTCTATATCAAAATCCACACCTTTTGCTACCCTTCAGCACCACCAAATCATGCCCAAAAGTGTGGTGATGAGCCGACTTTATGCTCCCAACCTTGAACCTTATTATTACCGAGGTTGGTGTCTCTCTCGATATCTTCATCGATCCACCAAGAATTACCTCAATCGGAGTGAACTCTCGGGTCTTAGTCAGGCAACAGATTGCACATGTGTGAGAAAGTTGGAAAAGAAGAGGCTGCACTCGTTGGGGGAAGAGATGGTGGATGAGTGGTTGATGGAGGAGTAGGGAGGATGAGAGGTTTCTTCAAGAACACGGTGTGGCTCGGTGCGCCGGCTAGAGTAGAAGTGGTCTCGGATCTCGTTGAAGTCCTCTTGTGGAGTTCTGAACTTTCTGGCGCCGAGATTGCTCTGAATCACGACGACTGTGAGGACGAGACAGAGGAGAGTGAGCTTTTCCTTTCGGAGAACTCGTTTGATCTTCCATAGCCGATAAGAGCTCACTTTATCTCCTTTCATTTCCAGATCTTGGTCGAAATAGAGAAGGTAGGGAGAGGAATGAGTTTGATTTCAGAGACTTAAATTTCTCTGATATATGGGAAGGACCTTAAACATCATAAAAAAGTATTGTGGATTTTTTCCATTACCAAAAATGGGAGAAGGACCTTAAACTAATTTTCTCTTATTTTAATATCAAAATGAGTATTTATTTTACTATTTTATAATTTAATATATATCATACAAAATTATTATATGATAATTACACTTTTATAATATAATAGAACAAAAATTATTAAAATACATAAATAATTTAACGAAAATTAATATATGTAACTATTCAAGTAGCAATTTTATAGAACGATAGTGCCAATATTATCAAAATAAATAATTAAAATTATACTTTAATTATACTTTTAATTTTAATTTTAAATTAAAATTAAAATTATTCTTTCATAACATACATTGTACCATCAACTCTATTTATTTATTTTTATTTTAAAGCATGATCATTGCATGGGTCAATTATTACTATATATTATTAAAGGTAGTGTTTTTCTCTTACTTAGGTGACAAAATCTAAAGGCTTATTTATTTATTTATTTATTTTTATTAAAAATTCACATAAGAATGTTTTTTTTTCTATTTACATATAAAGTTCTATATAAACTCAATTTCAATTATAATAACCAATTTTATATGGACTCTATTAAGAAATACTTATTTTCCATATATATAATTATAATTTAATTATTATGATATTTAAAAAAAATTATTTCGATATCCCACATCAGGAAAATAAGAAAAAAGTGAGTTGTTTTACTTATATAAAATGAACCTTATACTCCTATTTAATATTATAGTGTTATGCATGTTTCAGTTCAAAATAGTTTAAATTTTAAAATTAAAATAACATTTAAAAGTTTTAATTAATTAATTTTTTGTATAAGTCAATTGGTCTTTTGATCTAGTCGATTAGGCTAAACCGTTTTCGGTTTAACTGATTTACTAGTTTAACTGCGGTCTTAGTAAATTTATCAAAATATTTGGGTGAATAAATTTTATCAAAACATATTAGTTAGATTTGTTCGATTCGAAATAAATTAAAGATTGACCTAACTAAAGATTAAATGATTGATATTGTTTGATTTGAAATAAACTTACTGTCCGAACAATTGTTAATTTTTATTTTAAATAATTTCACATCGAGAAAAGAAGAAAAAAGTAAGTTGTTTCACTTATATAAAGTAAACTTATGCTTCTATTTAATATTGTAGTGTTATTTCAGTTAAAGACAATTTAAATTTTAAAATAAAATAAAATTAAAAAATTTTAATTAATTAATTAATTTTTGTGTAAGTTAGTTGGTCTTTTGACCGATTTTAATGATTTTATAAAAAAATATATATTATTTTATTTCTAAATGTATATTTAAGTTTTATGACAAACTTTAACATAGAAAAAAACTAAAACTAAAAAAATTATAAAACGAAATTTATTTTTATTTTAACATAAATATAATTTTTTTTAATTTATTCTATTTTATTATCTTTAATAATTAAATTATGACATCTATTTCTTATTGTGAACTTAGAGTATACAATTAATGACATAACAACTACAATATATATTCTAATAAAATGGTTAAAATTTAATTATTTCTAAATTATTTTTATATACTTTTAAAATAAATTTTATGTTATTATTTAATTTTAAAATTATTTTTTAATTATTTATGTATTTTATGAATTATATATAGAGTTCTATACAAATCTAAACCTAAACCTAATTTAAATTATACTAACTTTTCCAATTTTATATGGATTCTATTTGACAAATATTTCTTATATATATATATATATATATTTCATGGTAAATTGAGATAATCCAAAAATCCAATGCCAATTTTGCGTTTCATGTTTTTCTTCCTAATTCTTTCAAGAGTATTAGGATTTTTTTTAATGCTAAATTGTCTTCTTCTTCTTCTTTTTTTCTCCCTATACCCAATACCAATTCTATATTATTCTATATTAAGGATTTGTCATTTAAATTTGGGAGATGCACTAATAAATCCCAAATTCCTATCTTTTGATCTATTTAGTCCTAACTTTTATTTTATGAACCAATAAGTCCCATTCCAGTGTTAGTGACCAAATAGTCCATGTTTTATCGCGCGGTGCACCATCTAGTAAGGGTGGTTGTGGGTTTTTGCAATGTAGAATTTACGTCTCTGCCCAAAACCTTACTGTAGAGATTTTTGGTTTCCCTCCTAACTGATCGGTACGGAAGAGATGTATATGGAAATTTTTGGGTTTTCGATGTTAATGGGATAATGTTGGGTGTGTTTGTGCTCCATCTGTAATAGGTAACGTTGAATCCTTGTGGAGTCGTAACCTAAATTAACAATTCATTTTCCTTCCAAACCCTAGAAAAAATTCGAAACCCCTCTTCTGGCATTACATTTACATTGGCAAGTTGGAGCAGCCGTTACGATATTGTGTGTTTATGCGTGACGTGTATAACATGTATTGCCGAGTAAACAACCTTCATTCATCGTTGCCATTGATTTTATTAGTGGAAAATGGCGTCAGGTAAGTTGATCGTTTGTCTATTTGAACCCTTGATTTTCTTTGTGTTGTTCTGTTTGATCTTTGAACGTAGTGTGGAATTTTCGACACACCAACAAGATACCATCAACCATACCTGTCACACCAACGTTTCCGACCCTATTACAACGCCAACATATATGGAAAATACAAAACAACAAATGACATTTGACATGGCAATCATAAAACTAACTGTGTGTGTATGATGTTAATGGCGCACAACACACCCATACACCACACCGCACTGACAGCTAACACCCCAAAAAATCATCACAATAACAACAAAAATCAACAACAATACACCACCAATACCACACACAAATGTAAAATATACCAAACAATCGAAATAGCCACCTATTACAATATGATTAGCACAAGCAACACCAGAGCAAACCCAGTAAAACACCACCAAAAAGGGGGTCATGGAATCGGATTATGGTCACCACGGGAAAAATGAAACACATCACACTCAATAACCGAACACACTTTCTCCAAAATAATGAAATCAATGTTTAACAATCAAAACCCCCTCCCATATGTTAACATTGCCTTTTTCCCTCAAAAACCAAATCACTCATTTAAGGAAAAAAAAATCACACAAAGGGCATTTATGTAAATTCAAATGGAATCAAAACATCCTAAATAAAACTTACCAAAAAAATAGGACTAATTGGTCCAAAAAAAACTCTCAGGACTAAATGGTTTAACTTTCTTCCATGTAGGATTTATGGATAATTGTTCCTTTAAGGTTTATAGTGATTCTATAAATGAAATTATAGTTCATTTCTTACATTATTTTATATAATCACAACTCACAGAAGAAAAAACCTGCACAGCTATGATACTCTCGAGGAACCTCTAAAGTTTGGATTTACTGCTTGAGTTACTTTTTCAATTGTTGAACAGTAAATTCTTTTATATTTTGACATCATATTATAAATGATTAATCACTTCACACACTAAGATGTATCTATCGTTTGGATGTTTTCATTACTTTTTATTTTTGGGTTTAGATGATATTATATGATTCTTTCTTGGTTAGTCGTTGTTGAATTTCTTTTATATAGTTGATATTTTAATTTAATTAAGAGTGTTTATTTTACAATCTTATAATTTAATATATATATCATATAAAATCATTATATGATAATCCAACTACAACATATTTATATTTAATTTTTTAAATAAATTTTATATAATTTCTATTTCTACATATTTTTATTTTCCAAATGAATATAAAAGAAAATTAAATAGTTAGAATTACTTTTAATTTTATATTACCAATTCTTCTTCTAATTTAACTATTATCTTTAATATCAAAATGAGTATTTATTTTATTATTTTATAATTTAATATATCTCATACAAAATTATACACTTTGTAATACTATAGAACCAAAATTATCAAAATTCACAAATAATTTAACTAGAATTAATATATATAAGTATTCAAGTAACAATTTTATAAAAAGATAGAGCTAATATTATCAAAATAAATAATTAAAATCATATTTTAATTATAATTTTAATTTAAAATTAAAATTATTATTTTTATAATGCACATTATATCATCAAATATTTTTTTGAAAAAAAATAAGACGTACATTGTATGGATCAACTGCTAGTTACATATTAATTCCATTGATTTGAGTTATATAATATGTAATTTTACTTTATTTTATTATTTATTATTTACAATTGGCATTAGACCCCCTTTTTTTTTTTTTTTTTTTTTTTTTTTTTTTTTTTTTTTTTTCAGAAGTAGAATAGAGGGGATTGATAGTGAGGGGATTAATAGTGAAGGGACTGTTAGTGAGGGGATTAAGAAAAATATTTTTGTTTGATAACCAGTGGACTAGTAATAGTTCGTGTTTGTTTTGAGATATAGGAATGGGATTAACTATGTAAAATTACACAAATACCCTTATTGTATTAGTATTAAATTTAAACTTATACCAACTAATAAATGCATTACCCAATTAAACTATTCAAAAATTTAAATTAAAATTATATAATTAAAAATAATAAAAAATTCAACTATTAATCTATTTATTATTATTATTATTATTAAAGAAACCAATTAATGGTTTCTTCAAAACTAGCCCATGGTTTTGACAAAAGTGTTCAAAACATTAACAAAAAATGTTGCCTTTCACTATGTGAGTTCACCCATGTAAGGGCAACATAGAGAGAGAGAGAGAGAGTCAATGGCGATCGCAATACCTACTCGTCTGCTCTTCATCGACGGTGAATGGAGAGAGCCTGTGAAGAAGAAACGTATCCTTGTAATCAATCCCTCCACTGAGGAGATCATAGGTATATATATTATCTGCTCATATATATATATATATATCGTGTATGCCTTTTGATTTGTATCTCTTTTATCTGATTTAGTCGAAGATCGGAGCATCACTCTTCAATTTTACTGATCTAATTTGCAATTTGTCTACACTTCTGTTTGGTTGGTGAGGAAACCGAATGAAATGTACATATATATATATATGATAAGACAATAGAGAGAGAGAGAGAGAGAGAGAGAGAGAGAGAGAGAGAGAGATAACTTAAGAGGGTAAACAAGTAAATCACTCCCTTAATACCAACGGACGAATTTTCAATACCAAGTGTTGGGGCAGACTAACAATCCCAATATGCAAAGCCCATCTGAAGCCCTCTTATGAATCTTGTACAAGCACGAAATAATTCTTCTCGTATAATCCTGTTGATCAAGTTTGCGCTCCTCTAAACGTTGTTGCTTTACTTTCTGAAAACACAAACGTGAGCTAGTCGGCGAGTGTGTGTTGGAAACCCCTCTGATGCCTAAGTCAGCAAATAGACAATAGACAAAAGCTCTGTGTATTTGGGAGTCAAAATTGTGATACCTGTGCATAGGTCCTGCTATGAGCTTTTATAGATTCCATGTGGCACAATCCTAGTAGGACTCTTTTTCTCCAATGTAGAGTCCTCCTAGGAATCAGAAAGGTAATGCTTATCTTTCTACATCCCCCTCACTGCCTAACCAAGTGAGATGGTTTTACTGCGGTAATATGACAAAACAACCAGGCTAACACATGCTGAAGCGGCAGGTTTCACCGAGCTTTCCTTAGCTCGGTCCCACCTTGTTTGTTTTACTTAGCTCGGTTCCACCTTGCTTTTACAACATGGCTCCCTATGCCTCGGTTCAGAATACTCAAACCGAACTAACCTTAGTCATTCATGACCGGGCTAACAAGGCTCAGTGGCGAAGCCCATTCACCTTGGCCCACAATTCGGCTCACTTATACCCAGTTTAGCTCGGCCCAAGCTTCACACATTTTACCCTCTCAATTGCCCCTTAATTCCATCTGCAGCGCATGATTTGGGATTATTCTTCTTTAGCCGAGCTAAAACATTCCAACTGACCGGATTGAAGCAAATGACACGATTGGGCTCATTCGCTACCGAGCTACCGGTTTGACCGGTTCAAAAACGTCTTGTCAATTACTCTGCATGTCGTTCGGCTTCTCAAGTACATACGAATCGTTATCTATTCCCTTTGGACACGTGGCTTGCTCCCACTGGTCTAGTACAACTGTTATTGCCGCCTTCGTACTTTGAGATTTTGAACAGTCCTGCCCATTTTAGTGCATTATACAAAAACCCTATTTTTTAAATCAACCACTCCACTATTCATCTTCTCTCACTTGCCTTTTGAATCTTCATATTCACGACCATAGCGTCTGCAAAGCTCGTGCTTTAGCCTGGCATCTTCACTGTTTTGATCTTCATCCTTTTATCTTTGAAACTGTAAGTGACTCAATCCTTCGTTTTTTCTGTTTATTTCGTGAGTATGTATAGTATAGACATGTATATATACACATATTTTCCAAAACACATTTCTGTAGTTTTGCACAAATGGGTAAGGACCACGAAAACTCAAAAACCACATCCCCAGACCATAGTCACCTTAGCTGAATCCTCAATGAATCTGGAATGCGATCTTTCTAATCGAAAATAACTCCATGACCGAACTAAGAGCCAGTTTGTGATAGGTGCATACTCGGCCGAACTAGAAAACCTTACCCAATAACCGAGGTAAAAAACTCGTGCTTTGACCGAGCTAAGATCCTCAATGCTCAATAATCGGGCTAAAAACTCGCGCAATGACCGAGCTAAGGGTTGCAACCCACTTAGCCGATCTAGTGTTTATATTTATTTAACCTTCTTTTTTAGCCTGGTTCAGTTATTTGGGCATAACACTTTTTATCTTCACTTTACAGACTTTGACTAGGTTGGCCATGCACACCTTTGCACGCTTAGCCGAGATTTTCAACGTCATCTCACTGTCGAGATAGGCTACCGTGCTAACTTATAAACAAATTAAGCTAAATGGGTAAATACCGGTTCTTAGTAAACTCCCCTGGGGCCATCACCGAATTCCGCAAGGATTACAACATTCCTGACGATGTCCATCTCTCACTAGCCGAACTAGATACCGCACCCTGGGAAAAATCGGGCTTTGTTCCCTTTACCGTAATATCCATTGTAGAAGCCGGTCTTCGATTTCCCATTCAGCCTCTCCTTTGTGAATTCCTTAGGCATACAAGACTCTGCCCCACTCAGCTCTCCACAAATTCATGTAGAATAATAAATGGCATTGCCGAGCTAAATCGCCGGCTTGGCCTCAACCTCGGTTTGGCCAAGCTATTCCATCAATACTCACTCGGCCAAAATGAGGACAGTTGGGTGTATTATTTAAGAGTAAGAAGACGCCGAGAGAAAATAATTAAAAATACACCGGACAAAGACGTAAATGACGATGACTTCTTCTGGGTTTCTGGCAATTTCGAAGACTAGGAAGCCCAAATATCGAGCTACAACATAAATTAGAATAAGGGGATTACTGGTAAGGATACCTTGGTTCTCTTTTTGTCTTGTTTCTCCAGGCCGTAATCTTACACTGTGCTAACCGTTCTTTTTATCCTCATTCTATGCAGATCTAAACCAACTAAAATTACAGTACCAGTACGCCAATCAAGACGCCTTTCGCGCCGCACTTCGGTCCCGTCACCGAGGTTGGGCCGAGCTATTGAATTTTGAACCAACATATAGATACAGTGGTAGGAGGAAGACCAGGGTAACTGACTTCCTTCTCAAACCATCACCAGAACCAGATCCAACTATTCCCCAAATCAACCTCATTTCCTTAACCGAAGAACAGGAGATGGCAAAGCACCGAGCTGTTTGAGCACTGATCATCGAGACAACATCAACTCCCGACGGCAGGATTCAGACCGAGACAACACAAGTTGGTCAGATAGTCGAGGCAGTGATGGCCCTCCCCACTGCCCGAGCCTCATCATCCCGGTCAAACAAGCGTGCGTGCTCTGCTTCGACCAAGTCACAACAACTGATTGATGAAGACGACCGCGTGCTTTCGGAAACAATGCGGTCCAGTCCTGAGCCATGGCAATCAAACCAAGCTAGCCCTTCAGAGTGGGCTCCAAAAATAACCTATAAGAACTGAGCCATAATGAACACAGATTCAGTGGTGGCAGACAAAGACCACACGCTAGCCTTCAACCTTGCTAAAAGCGTGTGTCTGCCACCAGACATGGAACATCATGATCATTTGACCGAGCTGAAGGCCATCCGTTCGGCCACCAAATCAATGGTTCTGGTAAGCGCTCTCTTTGTTTGATTTCCAATTTACTGTTCTGTTCGCTCGGTTTTAATCATGATCGCTATCTCTCCTTTTGCAGGCCATGTAGAAGAACTACATTGCTCACAAGCGCGTGTTGGAGCTCCGTAAGACAACACGGCTGGCCATGGCAGAAACCAACACCAAGACGGCCGAGCTGAACGAGGCCAAACAAAAAATGATCGAGCTCGAATTTGAAGTCGCCCGGCTTACTAAGCTGGTTAACTCAGCAGAAGCGGACAAGCAAAAGGCCCTGGCCGAAAGGAAAGAACGCTATCTGCGTGAGTTAGCCCAGCTTGAGAAGAAAAAAGATGCCAAGATCGCCGAGCTGAAAAAGAGCGCGGATGACGCTGAGGATCGCGACTACAAAGAGGGGGAGGCCACATATGTCTTGCAGTGTGAGGTTGCAAAAGACATCTTTTTCAAATGTGGCTGGAAGGTGGCTGTTACGAAGCTCGGTCTTGGCCTAGAAACCGAGGTCTTTCAGAACCCTCCCCCTCACTTTATCCCAGGTTATATGGCGGATTATGCCAACACCATACAACAGAAGCTTCTTCAAATGGGGGAGGAGAAAAAAGGATCACCTAATTCAAACAACGCCCAAAGTGCTAACAATGATCACAGTCTTCCAGCCGTTCAAACAGCTCGGGTGGAGCCACTGGTGCCAAGCATGGTTAATGATGTGCCTTTGACTGGCATACCTGTTGAAACCGGGCTACTAAGCGGCGAAGCTCGGGTTGACCTTGATGCAGATTTGGACGGCCTCTTGGCTTGATCTTGTTTTTCTTCTTTTGTTGTTTTACTCTTGAAAAAATTTGTGGCCGGGCTCAAGCCCCTCCTCTTGTAGTGGATATTTTGAAATGCAATGAAA
This sequence comes from Camellia lanceoleosa, assembly GCA_025200525.1. Taxonomy (NCBI): domain Eukaryota; kingdom Viridiplantae; phylum Streptophyta; class Magnoliopsida; order Ericales; family Theaceae; genus Camellia; species Camellia lanceoleosa. The sequence continues at coordinate 121,173,104 of CM045763.1, read as the reverse complement.
TCTGCTTTTTTTTTTCTCTGTTTGTTCGATTACTCTTACTTGTAATTGTCTTAACATTTCATTGCCGAGATAGATATCTCGGTTCAAGAGATTTGTAATCTGTTTACTCTGTTGGTCATACCTGTCAACTTTTTTCAGCCTAGATCCTTATCTCGACTGAAGAGAAATGTTGGTTATTCCTGCCAACCTCTTCAGCTTAGTGTAGACATCCCCGAACGCCCCGGGAGGATGACTCCCCGTTCCGTTCGTTTGTGGGTCTACTACAGCTGGGACTCAAATTTGTCACGGTTCTAAATCTGAACCAAAGAGTCCAAATCTGGCAAATCGTTTTGAGAAAATAGATTTTTGAAAGAAGTGCCAAACATGGACTGCTTTGCCAGATACAGAGTTGCCACCTAAATATTTTTTAATGGGGGAATTTAGGAAACCCTGACTCGGTGCCAAAGGCCACGTGTCCGTCATCACCAAAGTTGCCTCGGCTTGGGAACTTGGGTACGATTGGGGAAGGTCAGCTATGAGCACCCCCGCTCGCCCGATCCGAAGATCGGCCTCTACTAACCATGGTATCCGATTTTGAAAACGTTATGTGTTCTTATTCCAGTTAATTAGCTAGAATTACTATGTGATGCGCACAACACAAAAGTATAGACTAGATCGCCTAATTTGGAACGAAGCATTGCATATCCGTTTGTTTGGAAAACGCTTTGGAATTTGCTACTCGCAAGTAGGCTAAAATACGGATTTCAATGAGTTGTTCCAACTCAAACAATCCAACCTTCACCCACAGGCATTCAGGCAGTTATAACATGTAAGCATATAGCCTCATGGTAAGCATGCTATCATGGCAACACTCACACTCATGCGAGGATGCTAAAACATAAATGCTTACCGAGTACTCCAAGCCAAAACATAAACTAGTTAGTAATCATATGCATGATCTTAGTTCATGTTAAGATGGCTAATGTAACACATATAGGATGCAACTAGAATAGGCTCGGCTATCCTAAAGATGGCATGTGAAATGCTGCAACTAACAAGTACTCAACTTGGAATTGAAATACAAGTGCAGTTAGCATGATGTGCCAAGCCTGGTGCATGCAAGACAAATGTATGGATGCACGCATGCATAGCATAAGGTATGCTAAAATAAATATGCCCTAGTACTAACCATTGAAAGCAGGTAAGTAAAACGGAGAAAGAAGTGGGGGTTGAAAGACATACACACACTCACCCACACTTATTACAATTACGCTCTCGCTCGGAGGGTCCGAAAGAATAATACAAATTAATCAACTAACAAGCTAATTAATTATTTACATAACCACTTAACTAATTAAACAAATTAACTAAGCTATGGAAAGCAGTAAAAGGCTTGGGGAAGAGGGATGAATGTATGCATGCTCGGCTCCGCTCAGAAATCCATCGCCATGCACAAGTTGCTTCTGTTTTCCCTGCTCTGCTCCTCTGAAAATTGCACAACTCCTAAGGTATGCTCCATGGACACTAGGGAACACCACCGACTGAGAAGAATGGCCACCGGCCATGGGGAATGGCCACCGGCCATGGGGAATGCTCACCGGCCACTGATTAAGCTATCGGCCACTGATGGATGGCCGATCGGCACTGCAGATGGCTGGCCGGCCAAAGCTTCCTGTAGAATCCTGTTTTGACAGCAGCAGAGGGCAAAACAAGGCATGACAATGCATTTCAAGCAATGTATGCACCAACCACACTCCTTTATCATGTTATGGACTCAAGGGAGTGTGGATCTCGACCCTCGGGCCATCAATCACACATTTCAATGCATGATAGCCCAAAAGCCAAGTGTGCAACTTCGATATCAAATGAAATGCAAGCACAAAACACACCAAAGGGCCCCAACCCCTATCATGTTTGATCAAGAGGCAATGGATGCATGCTCAATGAAATGCAACCTAGGCATGGAGGCTAAGTATGCAACACGAATATGCGGATGAGCAATGTAGGGGCGCAACCTAAACATGTAAGCAAACATGGCATGCAACAACATGTGATGATGGACTTAAACTAACATGGATAGCTCGCAAGCACGCCAAAATCAGTGGCCATTAGATGAAAATGAGACAATCGAAATACGTGCACACATGCACGCAAACCGAGGACCGAACCCAAGGCATCAAATGCCACTCTACCAAGGCATGGCAAGGGATGCAAGGTGGCATACAAATATGTAATTTCAGCACTGCAACATGATGCTAAATGGTCCCGAAACATGGAAATATGGCACCCGATGCATGAGATGAGTCCCGAAACTCAAAATTAGGCACATATATTGACTTATAGCTATACAAAGCATGCGTTATTTGACTATGAAGCACAAAGACAGAACCAAGGCAGTCCCAAAACATGAACATTTCTAGTTCAAAGTATGGCCAAAAAGTGTTCACATGAAGAGCTAAGGCGACATGCAAAATTGGCTAGTAAGCATGAGTTGTATTATAACTATATGATGCGCATGAAATCTCACCAAACCAGCCAAAATCAGTGAACAAACCATGTCAAAATATGCCCAAATAACCACTGAAATGCAGCCAATGCATGCAAAAATGATGAGCTCCTTTAGAGGGCTATACAAGGGGTTACTTAGCACATGCAACAAGGACACTTAACATGGCAAAACTAACTCTGGAAATGGGTTATGGAGGTCCTAAAACCCACTGAAAAATGCCTGAACCGAGCTCAAGAAGTATGCAAATATAGGCCCCTTTGTAAGGCCAAAAAGGGCATCAAACCTACTGAGGAGAGAGGGGGTCACCCCCCTCTGATTTTGACCCTCAAAACAGCAAACCTACCACTGAAAATCCACTGGATTTCAGTGGCTAGGAGGCCAAGCAAGGGCTTGCTCGAAGGTCTCAAAGAATAGCACAAAACAAGGCCAAAACAAGCATGCAAGGGGGGAGATGACCTCCAACACCAAAATAGTCTTAAACAAACATCTTAAGCATGCAAATACAAAACTTTTTTCAGTTTGTAGTTAAGCTCAAAAAAGCATGCAAGATAGGCTAAAATGAGGTACAAGAAAGTGCTAAAAAGGGGAAGAAACTTACCCTTGAAGACCAATTTCGAGATCAGCAATTTCAAGGGCCAAAAACCAGCTTTTAGAGCTCAAGAAACCCTCCTAAGAACCTCAGTCCAATGGTGGTGGTGTATGGCTATGAGGTGTGGTGCAATAGGCCAAGAACAAGCCCCTTTTGAACCCTCTAACACACACAAATGTAGAGAGAGAGGGAGATATAGAGAGAGAGGGTGTATATATATCAGATATATATGCCCTAGGTCTGGTTTTTGCTGAACCCCTTCAAAGGAGAGGAGAGCTCTCCTTATATAGGCAAGGAAAGGTGTTTAAGCTTCTCAAAGAAGCTAAACAAAAGGGTCAAAGGGACTAAGCTTCTAAGAGAAGCTAATGCAAAGGTGCAAGCTTCTTGAGGAAGCCAAGATAAGGGGTCAAAGCTTCCTCAAGAAGCTTTGAGCAAAGGGTGCAAAAAAAAAGGTCAAAGGTGCAAAACAACCACACTTATGCACGGGGGAGAGGGTTTGTGCACTCCAACTGGCACAGCTGGCATGCATTATGCTTGAAAAAGGCAAAGAGGTGGTATTGGCCAGAAAAGGAGGCAATCGGCCAAATATTTGGCCGGCCGGCTACTTTTTTTGGCCGGCCTGCTACTTATTTGGCCGGCCGGCCAAATTGATGGCCGGTAGGTGCTGCCAAGGCCAAAAAGTGGCCGGTGGGTGTCCAGAGTGAAGCCCCAGAAGTTAGCTTTCCAATGCCACAAACCTTGCATTAACATTCCTTCTGTGCAAAAAGTTATGCCCTTTTTGGTGAAGCCGCGCAGATTCGATCCAATCAGACTGATCCCCTACTTTAACGAACCATATCTCCCCCACCCGGACTTGGCTTTAGGAGATTCTTGAGTGCAAAATGAAGCCCCGGAAGTAAGCTTTCCAATGGTGGTGGCCTCATAGCTGAAATCCAAGTATGCAGATGAATAGGCCCGATTCAGCGAGGGCTGCTCGACTCTCTTCCACCCGGATTCATGCTGAACTTCTTCTCCAACTTGTTTTCTCCCCTCTTCTCCTCTTTTCTTCAACTTCAAACCCCTAAGTAAGGTATTTTGAAAGATTTTTCAAAGATTTCATCTCTCTTTTATTCATTTCCACTTTGTCCTTGCTCGGTTTATCGAAAAGCGCATTATTTGACAAAATGTGAGCCTCGAAACATTGTAGAAAATTTATTTTAAAAATGTTTTGAAAGAGAGGGTTTTAAGGTCTAAAAACCATTCAAAATAGCTTTGGTCCAAAATGGGGTGTGAAGTTGAGATTTGTCTCTCTCATTGTCGAAGAAATTGAACCTTTGCCCTGCACACCTTTTACCACCAAGTAAACCATTAGTAACGCCCAAGTCTTAAGGGTGGTCAAAAATAGGGTGTCTACACTTAGATCCTGATCTCGGCTGAAGAGAGCTAATTGTTGGTTATTCCGGCCAACCTTCTTCTGCCTAGATCCTGATCTCGGCTGAAGAGAACTACATGTTTGGTTATTCCTGCCAAACTTTCTGATTGCCCCTTGCTAGCAATGACTTAAAACAATTTTTACAGTAGAAAGAATTGTTCAAAAAACTACTTCTTTTATTTGAAAAAGGGAAAATTACAGGCATTTAAAAACTAAAAATAGAATAATTTGAGATTGGCAGTGTTCCATGGCTTGGGAATAGCCTTGCCGTCTCCATATTCCAAGTGATATGCTCATTTTCCTGCTAGACCAACCACTTTGTATGGTCCTTCCCAGTTAGGTCCTAACTTGCCGTCTCAAGGTACCAACGTGTTGCTCATTACTTTGCGTAATACCCAATCCCCAATCTTGAATTGCCTTGGATGCACTGTCTTGTTATATTTTCTGGATAACTCTTGCTGGTATGAGGTAATGTGGACTAGAGCTTTTTCTCTTCTCTCTTCTACAAGGTCGAGTTCCAAGGCTATGGCTTTTTCATTCAGGTCTGTGTCGAAATTTTCACTTCTAATAGTGGGGAGGCCTACTTCTAGTGGGATTACTGCCTCCATGCCATAGGCCAAGGAAAAAGGCGTTTCACCAGTTGACTACCGAGGTGTGGTATGGTAAGCCCGTAAAACATGAGGAAGATCCTCAGCCCACTTGCCTTTTGCTCTTTCCAACCTTTTCTTTAAGCCATCTAAGACAACTTTGTTTGAAGCTTCTGCCTGGCCATTTGCTTGCGGGTATGTTGGTGTAGAGTTGTAGAATTCTATCTTGTATTCCTCGCAAAAGCCCCTGAAGATTTTGCCGTCGAACTGAGTGCCATTGTCAGATATTAGGGCCTTGGGTATGCTGAATCGAGTAATGATATTCTGCCAGATGAATTTCTTAACATCTTTCTCCTTTATTGATGCAAGTGCTTCGGCTTCCACCCACTTTGTGAAGTAGTTTGTCGCTGTGAGAAAGAACTTTTTGTTGCCTGGTGCTGTTAGAAGTGGTCCCACTATGTCCAGGCCCCACATTGCGAAGGGCCATGGGCTAGTTAATGGTAGAAGCTCACTGGCCGGTTGGTGTATCTGGTGTGCTAACTTCTGACATTTCTCGTATCTCTTGACATACTTCTCAAAATCTGCTTGCATGTATGGCCACCAATATCCTTGTGAGATTGCTCTGTAAGCCAATAATCTTCCCCCTTGGTGGCTTCCGCATGCGCCTTCGTGTATCTCGAACAAAAATGCCTTGACCTTGCTAGAATGGACACATTGCAAGTAAGGTCCTGTGAAGGATTTTTTGTATAACGCCAATGATGGAGAGAGCCAAAATTGCTGTGACTTTGCTCTTATTTTGTTGGCCTCTTTCTTCTCTTCAGGTAAGATGTTGTCTTTTAAGAATACTATAATGGGATCCATCCATGAAGGGCCTAGTTCGGCATAACATACCTCAGCTACTTCGGGTTCTTCAATGCTTGGTCTGGGTAGAAAGTCGATCAGTAATGGGTGGGAAATAGATGTATTTGCCATTGAATCAAAACCTGCCAGTTCGTCTGCTCTACTGTTCTCTTCTTGGCCGATTTGCTCTATCCGAACTACTTCAAACTTCATGACCTCCTTTTTGATTAACTCTTGGTACTTAGCCATCTTTTCATCTTTTGCCTCGTAGTCGCTTAATATCTGGTTTACTACCAGTTGGGAGTCACTGTAGACCATTAGCTTGGTGGCCTTTATGAAAAGTGCTGATTTGAGGCTCGCTAACAGTGCTTCATACTCTGCCTCATTGTTGGATGCTAGAAACCCAAGGTTAATTTCCTGCTCCACTACTAGGCTGTCTGGTAAGATGTAGACTATGCCTAGTCCTGCATTGTGCCTATTGGATGCTCTATCCACGAAGAGCTTCCACATCTCTCCGATGAATAGTTTCCAGCAAGTAGAGGGGTCGGATGATGTCTTGGGGTCATGTGTGTTGCTGATGTTTTCTTCGAAGTCTATGCCTGCTGTTGGGGTTTGCTCTTCACTATCTAACTGCCCCAAGTTTTTACTTGTTGATGAGTCCTTGCTGGGAATAGCATGGTTTGCCCCTTCCTTCCTGTCTTCAATCCTGTATGGCTTGGAATGCAGCTGGGCATCTTGTTTTGGGGGCTGCATAGTTCTTGCGACACTTTCCATCCCCATTTTTGTTGTATCGGTCAAGTCAACTGGGCATATGTGATGACTTCTTGGTGTGAACTCAACCACAAAGTCTGCCAAAGCTTGGGCATTTATTGCGGTTTTGGGTTGAAACTTGATATTGAACTATCTTAATTCCACCGCCCATTTCAAGATTCATCCAGAAAAGTCCGCTCTCTCAAACAAGGCCTTTAATGGGAAAGCTATTAGGATGATTATGGTGTGGGCATGGAAATAATGCGCCAACTTCCTTGAGGCCATCATCAAAGCTAAGGCCAGCTTTTCCAATTGTAGGTACCTTGTTTCAGCGTCCAACAAGGTTTTGCTAACATAAAAGATAGGCAGGTGTTGGATTCCTTCTGCTCTGACTAACACTGCGCTGACTGCATGCTGTGAAACTGCCAAGTACAAAAAGAGCTCTTCTCCTGGCACTTGGGTTACTAATAATGGAGGAGAGGTCATGTAGTCCTTCAGGCTCTCTAAGGCATGGTCGCATTCTTCATCCCAGTCAAATTTGGCTTTCAGAGCTTGAAAAAATGGTCGACATCTGTCTGACGATCGATTTATGAACTGGTTGAGTGCGGCTGCTAGGCTAGTGAGATGCTGTACCTCTTTGACTGTGTTAGGCCTCTCAAGTTCCTGGATTGCTTTGATTTGAGAAGGGTCAGCTTCTATACCTCGGTTGGTTACCAGGAAGCCTAGGAATTTGCTTGATCCTACACCGAATGCACACTTGGATGCGTTTAGGCGCAATTTGTTCTTCTTTAGAATTTGGAACATTTCATCTAGGTCCTTGAGATAGTCCTTCTCATCCTTGCTTTTGACCACCATGTCATCTATGTAAGCCTCCATTGTTTTGTCTAACAATGGTTCAAACATTTTGGTGATCATCCGTTGAAATGTTGCCCCTGCGTTATTTAGGCCAAAGGGCATGACCTTGTAACAGTACAATTCCCTGGGTGTTGTGAATGACGTGACCTCCTGGTCTGGTTCATACATAGCGATCTGATGGTAACCTTTATACGCATTAAGGAAGCTAAGTCGATTATGTCCTGCAGTTAGGTCCACCAATTAGTCTATCCGTGGCAGGGGGAAGCTGTCCTTTGGGCATGCCTTGTTAACTATTTTGTAGTCCACGCAGACACGCCACTTCCGTTATTCTTTGGCACTATTACAGTATTGGATATCCACTTGGGATAGTGAACTTCTTTAATGGCTCCTGCCTCTAGCAAGTTTCCCATTTTCTCCGCCACTATCTCCGCTTGGTGGAGTGCCGATCTGCGAGTGCGTTGTATAATTGGTCTGGCATTTGAGTGGACGTTAAGTTGGTGGCAGATGAACTTAGGGTCAATGCCAGGCATGTCATATGGCGTCCAGGTGAACACTTCGATGTTTGAGATTAAGAATTCCATAATCTCAGCTCTCTCAGTGCTGGACAAAGATGAGCCGAGCAAAAAGAACCTTTCTGGGTCTTTTTCATCTACTCTTACCTCAACCAAGTCCTTCACTGCCTTCTGCTTTGCTGCTTTGCCGACATTTACAAACAGTTCGTTGCTTTCAGGTTCTTCCACCATCTGAACAAACCCTTTTGCGGCACGGCTGCCGTTTACTGTGGCGAAACACTGCTTCGACGTGATTTGGTCTCCTAAGACTTCTTCAATCACGCCGGTTTCGTTAGGGAATCGTAATACCTGATGGTAGGTTGACGCCGCTGAGTGTATGGCATACAGCCATGCTCTTCCCAAGATTATGTTGTAGGTGGAAGGGACCTTTAATACCTAGAATTCCACCTGTTTTGTTACGGTTCCTGCCTTGACTGGGAGGATTATCTTACCTACTAGCCATTCTGGCATTGAGTTGAAATCGACGAGGGGAGATGTTGCAGGTGCTAGGTCTTTGTCCTCCAATTTCAGTTGTTTGAAGGTCTCGTAGTACATTATCTCACATGAGCTTCCTTAGTCAATTAGAATCCGCTTGATGTCTAAATTCTTGACGCGCAACGTGACCACCAGTGTGTCATTGTGAGGGCAATGCAGCCTTGCTAAGTCTCTGTTTGAAAAGGATATGACATTCGTGGCTTCTGTTCTGTTCCTTTTCACGGTTGGTTGTGTACTTAGTACCTCTCTTAAGTGCTTAACCTTTTTGATCATCCCCCTGAGCTCACATACCTGCTCAGGTTCAACGACTCCATGTATCACATTGATCACGCCTTGGGGTGGACCGTCGACCGGCATCCTGTTTGGTTGGTTGGGATCCTGAGGGGCTGGCTGTGTTCCTTCTTCAATATACTGGTCCAAGTGTCCAACAGCCTCTAATTCTTTCAAATGTTGCCGCAACGACATGCAATTCTCAGTGCGGTGCCCCTTCTCATCATGGAAGGTGCAACGGGACCTCTTGTCATAGCCCCTTTGTGCTTCTCCCAACTTGGCAGGCCGCCGGATGAAGGGTTCATTACGTATTTCGCTGAGAATCCAGTAGATAGGTTTATTGAATACGGTGGTGATGGCAGTGCGGATTCTTAACTTCCTTTTTTCTGGGTCCTCTCTATTGGCTTGCCTGCCTCGGCCATTCCTGCTTGGTTATTCCACCGTGTTGACTTTCGCTGTAGTCTTTTTATCTGGAAATGCTGTTGTGCCAGATTTTGCTTTAGCACGGGCACTATCTTCCTCTACTCGGATGTGTTGATGCACCCTCTCCATTAGGGCCTCCATCGTGAGGGGTGGCATCATTGTCATTGAGTCCCTTAATTTGTGGCCGACTGGTAAACCCCATTTGTATTGTGCGATGGCGAGATTCATTGGGCAGTCCCCAATCTGGTTGAAGGTTTCCCAATAGCGACTGTTGTAAGACCTTAATGTCTCCTTTTCGCCTATGTCAATGGAGAGTAGCTGATCGATCTCTATTGGTGTTTTGGTATTTGTTCTGAATCTTGTCACGAACCCTTCTTCTAACTGTGCCCATGAGGCTATGCTGTCTTCTGGCAGCCTTTCGAACCAGGTAAGACCTAGGTCGCCAAGGCTGGATGGGAACAGGATGCACATTAGAGCTTTGTTTCGCCGGTAAACTGCCATAACCTGGCGAAAGTGGCTTAAGTGTATGTAGGGGTCTGACTTCCCTTCATAAATAGTAAATTTGGACTGATGGAAGCCTGAAGGTAGTGGTGTGTTCTCTATTACCAGAACGAACGGCGAGCACTATAACTTTGCTAATACTTTAACTGTTGGTTTGTAAGCAAGGCGTGGTATTGGTATTCCTACTTCGACACTCCCGTGTGTCCTAGGGGCCAATCGCTGTAGAGTTGAAACCTTGCGAGGGTCGCGAGCCCTGGTGTCTTCCTTCCATCAAGCCCTCTTCTCGAGTAGAGTTGTCCGACCCATGTGCCTAGAGGTGCTAGAGTGTGTGCGAATCTTGGCGATAGCTGCTTCCCTCCGTATATGACCTTTCAGTCTTCTCTCAGACCTGGAGTGACGAGTCTTGGAAGTCCTTGACTGAGTGTCGTTTGTTCTAAGGCTCTCACTTTCTGCTTGCGATGGTGTGGTATGTCTCTTACAATCTTCCGAGTGGCGAGGGGGCGTGTTGCCTTTGTGCCCTTCTTCTGTTGCCACCTCTTTTCCCTTTGTCTGGCACTTCATTGTCTCTATGTCTGCCGCCATCCTCCTAATTAATTTGTCTTGCTCCCTCACGCAATCCTCCAGAGCTTGAGGATCCAACCTTCGCCTCTGTCTTTCAGGACTTTGAGAGAGACGGGGGCTAGTGCCCCGTCTCTCCCTTGTGTCCGTACGGGAGTTCCGTCGCTGGGGTTCTAAGTCTGCCATTGGTGGGATAGAAGGCAAATCTTCGCGCCTCCCACCTCCTTCCGGGGTTTGCCCGTCAATAGCAGATTGCGGCAAGTCTTCATTGTGTGCCATTGCTTTCAATTAGAGGGGATAACTCGATCAAAAGGTTTTGTTCTTTGTGAAATTCCCACAGACGATGCCAATTGTACGAGCACGAAATAATTCTTCTCGTATAATCCTATTGATCAAGTTTGTGCTCTTCCAAACGTCGTCGCTTTACTTCCTGAAAACACAAATGTAAGCTAGCCGGCGGGTGTGTGCCGGAAACCCCTCCGATGCCTAAGTCAGCAAATAGACAATAGACAAAAGCTTTGTGTATTTGGGAGTCAAAATTGTGATACCTGTGCATAGGTCCTGCTTTGAGCTTTTATAGATTCCGTGTGGCACAATCCTAATAGGACTCTTTTTCTCCAATGTAGAGTCCTCCTAGGAATCAGAAAGGTAATGCTTATCTTTCTACATCCCCCTCATTGCCTAACCAAGTGAGATGGTTTTACCGCGGTAATATGACAAAACAACCAAGCTAACACATGCTGAAGCGGCAGGTTTCACTGAGTTTTCCTTAGCTCGGTCCCACCTTGTTTTACTTAGCTCGGTTCCACCTTGCTTTTACAACATGGCTCCCTATGCCTTGGTTCAGAATACTCAAACCAAACTAACCTCAGTCATTCATGACTGGGCTAACAAGGCCCAGTGGCGAAGCCCGTTCACCTCGGCCCACAATTCGGCTCACTTATACCCGGTCTAGCTCGGCCTAAGCTTCACACATTTCACCCTCTCAAATCTATTCCTCAAATCTATAAACAAACAAGAGGTATGTTTATTGTTCATCATTCACAGTCCACTCCGGACTGTGAAAGAGGAAATAGGGCCTAGTGGATTAAAGCAGCATTTCATCCATTAGCTAAAAAGAGAAATAACTTGTCATTGAGAGGGTGGAAATTTTTTTTATCAAAAGGTGATAAATATTATAAATATTAATTATATATATATGTTTTTATTAATGTGTAATATTTTTTTGAAGATTATCACTAATTGGAAATTTTTCGAATGAAGCTAGAGCTTATATATTTATACTCATAAATTCACTTAGCCCTGATTTGGCATTCATTTTGGGGCTAAATAATCACAAAAAGACAAAATTGACTACAAAAGTCAATAAGATAAAATACTACTTTTTATCCATATATATTTATACTCATAAATTCACTTAGCCCTGATTTGGCATTCATTTTGGGGCTAAATAATCACAAAAAGACAAAATTGATTACAAAAGTCAATAAGATAAAATACTACTTTTTACCTATACTCATTACACTTTTTTTTTCTTACAAAAGTAAAAAAAGCCCCAACACAAAAAAGTTGGCCATATTAGCCAATGCCAAACAAACCTTTACAATGATGGAAAAATGCTATATGCCTCAAATTTTTTACCAAACAGATGACCAAATGTCTCACATGAGTGTGGAGTCCACCTATGTGAGATATTTGATAATTTGTTTGGTAAAAAATTTGGTATCTTTAGCATTACCCACAATGATGTAGTGTGAGAGTTGACCCTAGCATCATTAAATGTGTAATAAATCAAAAGTTAACACATATTCTGTCACGTTATTGTGAGTACTTTTTGAGAGTTTCAAACATTTTTTCAAAAAACAAATATCTTAATAGTACAACTAATATAATTGAAAAAAAAAAAATACAAAAATGATTAATAAAAATTTATTGATTTAGGCCTCGTTTGGCAATATCACTTTTTAGCCTAAAAGCTAAGAAGCTACTAAAAAAAAAAAAAAAAAAAACCAACAACCAATTTCATTTTCTCTCTACTTTTTATACTTTTTTTCGTAAAAAATTAAAAAGTCATTCCAAACATTTTAATTTTTTTATATCATATTTTAGTTAAAAAACTAAAAAATTATTAAAAAAATCTGTTCCCAAACGAAGCCTTGGTTCCATTTAATCTGGGCTCCTGAAACAAAATTTCTAGGTTTTTAGCAGAAAAAAATGGACTGCAAATGTATTATTTGATGGGATAGTGAGATCTGCTTCAAAGATTGAGCTTTTAGTGCATCCTGTTTGATTGGAGTATTATATTTTAGAGTAATTACATCAAGTGAAATTTAAAAAAAATAATTATATGTCCATTAAAGAGTTTATAATTTTAATTATTAATATTTATAAATTTTATTTTTTTACTGATTTGTAATTAATTTTTTTAAAACTCCAGTTATTTGATATTTTTCATATATTTTTTTTGCAACATTGTACTCTTTTTCAGGTTGGTGGTGTTTGGTTCATAATTGGTTTAGTCTATAAACTGGAATTTCGTATTACTTACTGCACATATATTAATGTTAGGTTTTAAGTAAGGCAAAATTCGCTCCCCACCTACTTTGATGGTAAAATACTTTATTCACTATGACCTGGTTGATGGCTGGAGAAAAATGGTTGGATTAGAGATATTATTCAGTGAGTTTCATATATTACTTGCTTGTAATTTCTTTTCAAATAGGATATGATGATATGCAAATGGATTGTATATTCTCCAAAATGGCAGGATATACAATACCACACCCCCCAGTTATATAATCTCCAATGGGATGGAATATGAATTAAAAAGCCATATATACCCCTTTCTCTATTAAATATATATGAATTAATGTATATTACGAGAGTAAATTTGGAAATTACTTATATACCACAATATTTTTTGTTAAACAACATAAATATGATATATCCATTACTCATATCCTGAGTTAACAAACACGAATGGTAGGATATGTTGTCCATTACACATATCCTATCATTGCATATACTCATGTAAATCCTAAAGGATATCATAACCTTCATTTTATCTTTGGACAATCAAACAGGGTCTATGTTCCAATATAGGCAACCAACCCCCTTGTGGTTTCGGACGTATGCATATACTTTTATGTTTTATGAATTTCCTTACAAAAATGACTTGTCAGAGCATCTCCAACATTTACTTTTTTTCTTTTTTTTTTTTCCATCAAATTTGAGTAAAAGTTTCATTTGATGTCATGTGTTCTAACAAAGCAATTTGAGATTTCATCAAACTATCAGTCGACGGAGAGGATGACCGGGGAATGTTCGGCTAGTCGACCGACCAGTGAAAATTTTTGTTTTAGTTATAGGCAATTTTGCAAGGAGGTGGTTGACTGGGGGGACAACCGGCCAGACATATGTCCTATAACAGTTTGTTTTCGGTAACCGCTAGAGTGGTCATTCGGTCGCTCAAGCATAGATGCGAAACTCCCAGTATCTTGCCTGTTTGCAGATGAGACCGCTTGAGCAATGAAGCGGTCGCTCGAGCGTAGAATTTAGGCTCCCAGTATTTTTACTATAGTTCTGCAAAACTTTTGGAGCCTTGTGTTTACCGCTCGAGCAATGGAAAGTTTGCTCGAGTGGTCTGGTCGGGACAGCTAACTTAAAAGTCGATCCAAACATCTTTTCTTTCTCTTTTTCCATATCTTTTCTCTCTCTCTCTCTCCCTCTCTCTCTCACCTATTTCTAAACCCTAACCCTAAAAACACTTGATTTCTTCAAGTTTTACTAGAGATTCACCTTAAACCCTTCAATGATTCAAGATTCTCACCGACTGGATCGTGTTTTTGTTTTTTTTCAAATTTCTCGTTGGGTCTTCAACTCTTAGCTACCATTTCGAGGTAGGGGTACTTTTAACTTGTTATATTCTTGATTTGAGATCTATATGTGGTAATTTCTTAGTTATAATAATGTATGAGATAATTTATTAAATAAAGTGAGTTTGTCAAACTAATGGAGGGCTTATGTTTAAGGATTTTGAGAAAGATTCTAAATGTTCTTGTGGATTTTGATGTTGATGATGAATATTGACTTTCTATATGCAAATGAGGGAAAGGCCCCAAATTTTATGAAACCCTAGTTTTCAAATTGAATTGATAAAGGGGTTTTTGTTCAATTGACTCTTCAATGGTAAAATTGAATGCATTGAGTTTACTTTGGCATTGAGATATGAATTTGTTTTTTTATAACTTGTGGAAATAAATCCTTGAGATTGGGAGATGACAAAATTATGAAATTGAAGAATTTATTATGTGATAAATAATTATTAATGTTGTTGTGGATTGAACAAACCTCAGGAAAAATTTGTTAAAAACTCATGCATCATGTGCATCATAATTTCTCATGTGATTTAACCACCTTGTGGATGTTTGGAAAATGTCAAAGGGGGTAAATAGCATAAGTCTAGGCAGTTGAGTCGGGTTTCGGGAGTCGAGTTGTGTGTTGTATCTAGTACCCGTGCGGGGAGTCAAGGTGCCCAATTGTCCTGTCTTGTGCATATCGCCGGATGAATGTGGGAAAGGTTTTTGGGTGTCCACGAGCCTTCCATTTATAGAGTTAGTGAATGTGGAAAACTTGATTTTTGGGTGTCTACGAGCTCGTCATTTCAAGAGTCGGCGAAAATGGAGAGGGAAAGGTTTTGGGTGCCCATCGCCCCACCGTTTTTAGAGTCAACAAATGTGGGAATATTTTCTGCATATAAAACTATATATCTATGTATGGTTTTGCTACTCTTGCGTGGGATGTCATAGCAGATTTACCACCCCATGGTTGTAGATGAGACTTTAAATGGAAATCACGCATTGAGCATTTTTGGTTTAAAATGAGGCAATATGGATTTTATCCTAAAAAGTGCATGGCATGATCATATGCGTCTCGATTATTAATATAATTTGTTAAGTGTATTTCCTATTGGGCACTAGCTCACCCTAAAACTAACCACCTTTCAAGAGACAATGTTGATGTGCCACCTCAGTGATTTGCTTGGGGAAAGATTTTGGATGGGGGCACGGAAGCTCTTTTTTGATGTTTTATGTTTAAGCCTCGGGCTATTTTTGTATAAAAATCTAGAATTCTATTTTTGTGTATTCAGGGACACTCCTTGAGAAGATGTTTTTCTTTTGGCTCCTTCTTTACATTACCTCCTGTCTTTTGAACTATTTTTATTTTGTTGATAAATGTAATCAAACAATGATGTAATCACTGGAATAGTTCAATAGGGAAGAGGTAGTCTTGGACTTTAATTTATTATGATTATGGATTTATTTATCTCTTTTACATTTCTATGGTAAGCCCAAGTGAACATGATTTAGGAAGGAAATTTCTCGGGACATTACAATTTGGTGTCAGAACTAATCGAGTTTGAATACTTGGAGCTCGTAGGATGTAGCTTATGCCATAATGGGTTATCATGTTGGGATGGGATGGTAGTAATTTATATGTTGATATGCTTATGTGACTATGTGGCTATGGGGTCAAGTTTCTAAGATATGATTTGCCATTACACTTATCAAAGTCCCTATGGAAAGGCACTTGATCAGTGCTTTTTTCACTTGGAAGTCCTTGAGTGTTATGGAACGAGTCCGTATCTTAGGAGAATGGTCCATATGTGCTTTACGTGTTAATGTGCTTATGTGGATTGCTATACGTTTAATGAATATATGGATAGGGTTGTGACTGTTCGGTGTAATGTGTGGGTTTGCGTGTGGGTGCATGAATTGTGAGTTAATTCCATTCCCTCTTACTCTTATATAGGATGTCTGGACGTGACAGAGGCCATGGTAGACCTCGCTGGGATGGTAGGGTATTCAGGCCTAACAAGATTTTCCTTTCTAAGAAGAAGGGGTAGGACAAAACAATGTGGCCGCTCCTTCGGCCCAAGATGTGATGGGGCACTAGCCCGAGAAATGGTCGGGGCTCTTCAAGAGTCCATGGACATACTTTGAGTCGAGCAAGCGGCAAGGAAAACAGAGGGAGAAACTCAAACCTCCTTTTTGAAGAAAGAATTCTTTCGCTCTAACCCTGCTGAGTTTCGTAGCGGGTCTGATCCCATGAAAGCTAATGAATGGTTAGAGCAAATTGTTAAGTCCTTTGAGATCCTGGACATCCGTGAGGGAGAGCTCCGAGTAGTGTTGGCAGCTTATCAACTAAAATGAGAGGCCGGGCAATAGTGGAAATCTATTAAGCTTAGGGTCAAATACACTTGGAAGGCATTCACCCATGCCTTCTAGGAGAAGTTCTTGCTTCCCACAACTAGGGAGAGGTTGAGGAAATAGTTTGAGGAGCTTAGACAACTACATACATTAGTGGAAAAATTTGAGGCCACTTTCACTAGTTTGGCATGCTTTGAACTCGAGCAAGTGGTGATTGAGGAGCGCCGATGCTTGGAGTTTGAAAAGAGATTGAGGCCTAAGATCTTGATGAATGTGATGGACAATATGTTTAGAGAGTATGATAGGCTAGTTGAGGCCGCGACTCATGTAGAAATCATGTTAGAAGTTGAGGAATCTAGGCTGAAACATAAGATGTCGGGTTATGTGGAATCTCGTGGTGACATGGGATCCCCTAAGAAGTCTAGAGGCTCTTCTTCTTCTTCCTTCCAGTCCTTGCCCCAATAGACCAAGTCTTCGGGGTCTGTTTCTATGAAAAGTTCGTGAAATACGGGTCCTAGTTATATTACTTGTTTCAGGTGTGGCCAACAGGGTCATAAGGCATCAGAGTGCAAGCAGAATCTCAACCACTAGCAGTCAGCTCGTTCTCAGAGCCAATCTTAGAGGAGAGGCCAATCGCTCGCATGCTATCATTGTGGATAGTCGGGGCATATAAAGAGGTCTTGCCCATATTTAGCCGAGATAGGGAGTGCTTCAAGGTCCCGACAGTCTGGAGGTTATCAGGAAGGCCAAGGTCAAAGATAGAATTATCAGCCAGTTCAATCGGGGTAGGCATCTAGGGCGGCGAAAGGGGCCATATCTTTACAGTCAGTGCAACCGGCCTACATTCCAAGGGGTGATTGGATTGAGTAGAGGCCACAAGGGCGAGTTTATGTTGTCACTACTTCTGAGCAATCTTCTGGATCATCGGTGATGAGAGGTACATACCTTATCTATAATACTTGGGCCAATGTATTGATAGATACCAGAGTACCTCATTCATTCATAGTATCTGCATTTGCATCCATGTTGGGCTTAAAGATCGAACAACTAGAGCCTTCACTTATGGTAGAGTCACCAATTGGGGGTCATATTGTCTTGAATTGGGGATGTTGTGGGTGTGTGATTGAAGTCATTGATTATTGACTTCCTTTCAATCTTGTGTTATTAGATATGTTAGGTTTTGATGTCATCCTTGGTATGGACTGGTTGTCTTCTTATCGTGCCATCATAGATTGCTACAGTGGAAGAGTTACTGTGTGCACAACAGGCGGGGACTATTTTTATTTTCTGTGGAATAGGACCGATGGTGCATTGCCGTCATTGTATGACCTGCAAAGTTGAGACAAACTTAGTTTTCTTCTTGCAACCATTATGGATGATGGAAGTACTGTGGTTCAAGGGTATTTCTTAGAGTGGTTTATGAGTATTTAGATGTTTTTCTTGAGGATCTCACCGAATTGCCACCTCATCGCGAGGTTGAGTTTTTTTATAGACTTGGTACTTGGTACGACACCCATTTCCGTGTCACCTTATAGGCTTGCACCAGCAGAATTGCTTGTTTTAAAGGAACAATTGCAAGAGTTGTTAGACAAGGGTTTCATATGCCCTAGTACCTCACCATGGGGAGCACTGGCTCTTTTTGCCAAGAAGAAAGATTGTTCGTTGCGGTTATGCATCGACTACCGCAAACTGAATAGGGTCACGGTTAAAAATAAGTATCCGTTGCCTAGGATAAATGATCTTTTTGATCAACTTAAGGGTTCCCAATGTTTCTCTAAGATAGATCTAAGATCGAGTTATCATTAGTTGCGTGTGAAAGAGGAGATATTCCAAAGATGGCCTTTAGTACTCAGTAAGACCACTATGAATTTCTTGTGATGCCGTTTGAATTAACCAATGCCCTGCCACTTTTATGGACCTAACGAATTGAGTCTTCCATGATTATCTTGATAAATTCGTGGTGGTGTTTGTAGATGATATTCTTATCTATTCATCTTTTGAAGAGGAGCATAAAGAACACCTCCATATTGTCTTGCAGCTGCTTAGGAAACACAGGTTGTATGCTAAGTATGAGAAATGTGAGTTTTCGATTTCTGAGGTAAAGTTTTTGGGTCACGTTGTTTCCGGGGAGGGGGTTACTATAGACTCTACGAAAATTGAGGCCGTGCAAAATTGGAACGACCTAAGAATGTTTTTGAGATTCAGAGCTTTTTGGGTCTTGTCGGGTATTATAGGCGGTTTGTGAAAGACTTTTCTACCCTAGCATCACCATTAACTAGGCTAATTAGAAAAGGAGTAAAATTTATTTGGAGTGAGTCTTGTGAAAAATCCTTCTTAGAATTGAAAGCTAGATTAACCTCTGCACTAATTTTAATCATTTTGGAGAGAGACTTCAGTAACACTGTATATTGCGATGCTTCTAGGGAAGGTTTGGGATGTGTTCTAATGCAAGAAGGTAAGGTTGTGACATATGGTTCACGTCAGTTAAAGACTCATGAAAGGAATTACCTAACTCACGATCTTGAGTTAGCCACAGTAATTTTTGCTCTAAAACTTTGGAGGCACTATCTCTATGGGGAGAAATTTGATGTGTTCTCAGATAATAAAGTCTTAAGTACTTGTTTTCCCAAAAAGATTTGAACCTACGTTAGAGAAGATAGATGGAGTTCATGGAGGATTATGATTTTCAATTGCATTACCATCTAGGGAAGGCCAATGTGGTGGCTGATGTCTTGAGTAGGAAGTCTGTGAGCATTGTTGCTAGTCTTGCTATGAGAAAGTGAGAGATGTCGGGTGATCTAGGTGAGTTTGACTTGCATTTTGGAGAGTCCATGAATTGTGCTTGCATGTGGAATATAACTTTCATTCTTAACTTAAGTGATGTAAAAGATGATAAAAAGTATGAACGTTAATCAAAATTCAACATGGGTCATATGTTTCATGCTCAAATACACAAATTCATGGCAATCTTTTACATGCATGTCTATAATGACTTCAAAATCATCAAATTCAACTTAATTCATATTCTTGATTACAATTTATCTTTGAGTTCACATAATTACAACTCAAATTCATGAATTCATGTCTAACTACTCACCTAGAGGCACCAATCTTCCAATTCTAGCTAGTTCTTGGACCTAGCCTGTCAAATCTTGAATTCTCTTGCAAAAATCTACAATGATGGCTTCTCTCTTTCTCTAAACTGGTCATCTCTCTCTCTCTAGAATGTGATTTTAGCCAAGATGAGCTCGAAAGAAGGAATTTGAGTGTATATAGGCCTATTTATAGGCTTGGCTAATCAAATTGATTAAGGCTAAGTAATGATGCTCTAATTTAATCATTCTGAATCTAATTATTTTGATCCGAATCAATTTCTAATTAAATTTCACCATAGGCTTTAAAAATTATGCCAATTACAATAATACAGTCAATTTCAGTTTCTGAAACCCGTATGATCTCCAATTCAGATTCTATAGTAGAAAGTTAAACAGATTTTCCTACGGTGAACAGATAGAAATTTGAAAACGTATATAATCATATAAATAGCACTCAAAATCATATTAGGCACATAATTACAATCATAATAAAGATTAATTAACATAATACGGAACATGGTTATCACAATCTTCCCTCCTTTAGGAAGTTTGGTCCTCCAAACTTATTTTACCTTCGTCTAGAAATAGATGTGGATAGTGTAGTCCCATCTCATCTTATTTTTCCTACGTCACGTCCTTCCCATAGTGTTCTTTCCATTCTACTTTCACCATTGGGATGGACTTATTTCTCGACTGTTTCACTTGTCGGTCAATGATTCGTTCTGGCCATTCTTCGTATTCCATATTCTCATCCAAAGCTATTCGATGGTAATCAATCACATGAAACGGATCTCGAAGGTAACCCCTCAACATTGATACATGGAACACATTGTGCATTTGTTCGAATCCTAGTGGTAAGGCAATTCTGTAAGCAATTAGACCAAGTCTTTCCAGAATTTGAAACGGCCCAATGTATCGAGGTGACAATTTTCCTTTCTTACCGAACCTCAACTGGCCCTTCATCAGAATCACACTAATAAACACATGGTCGCCAACTTCATATTCAAGAGGTCTCCTTCGAACATTAGCATAATTCTTCTGCCTGCTCTGTGCTGTCTTGAGCCTTTGTTAGATGATTTTAATCTTCTCGGAAGTGTCTTGCACAATCTCGGGCCCAAGTAATACCCTATCTCCGACTTCTGTCCAACAAATAGGTGATCTACACTTCCTACCATACAAAACTTCGTATGTTGCCATACCAATGCTCGAGTGGTAGCTGTTGTTGTATGCGAATTCTGCTAGTGGCAAATAATCCTCCTAACTCTCTTGAAAATCTAAAGCACACATTCTGAGCATGTCCTCCAAGGTCCATATGGTCTGTTCTGATTGCCCGTCTGTTTGTAGATGGAATGCAGTACTGAATCTCAATTCTGTTCCCATAGCTCTTTGCAAACTTTTCCATAATCTAGATACAAATTTCGGATCTGTATCTGAGACAATGGACATCGGAACCCCATGTAGGCGAACAATTTTATCAACATATATAGTAGCCAGTCTATAAGCATCAAATGTAGTTCTAACAGGTAGAAAATGTGCAGATTTAGTCAGTCTATCAACTATAACCCAAATGGAATCCATACCTCTAGGAGTTCAAGGTAGGCCAACAACAAAATCCATAGTCACATGTTCCCACTTCTATTCTGGAATAGGGAGAGGCTGAAGTAGACCGCATGGTTTCTAGTGTTCAGCTTTAACTTGCTGACATTGAAGGCACTTGGACACATACTCAGCAATTTCTTTCTTCATTTTGGGCCACCAATAAGTTTGTTTAAAGTCTCGATACATTTTGTTGTTACCCAGATGCATAGAAAATATCGACTTGTGAGCTTCATTTAGAATTCTTTTCCTTAGTTTCAGAATGTTTGGGACACACATTTGGTTTTGAAACCTCAATACTTCACCTTCAATACAGAATCCTGGTTTCAAATTTGCCTCAAATTCATCAAGTATTTTCTTGAGGAACTCATCCTCTTTTTGCCTTTGCTTAATTTCATTACTTATTGCTGGTTCGGTTGAAATGGCGGCCACCAGTCCGTTTTGTTCATGCAATACGACTTCAATCCTGGTTCTCTCAAAATCTAGCAAAATTTCCTTTTGTTTAGTAAGTAAGCAAGCTATATTCCCCGTCGATTTTTTGCTTAAGGCATTAGCAACTGTATTGGCTTTCCCGGGGTTGTAGACACCCCATTTTTGACCGACCTTAAGACTCAGACGTCATCAATTGAGTGCTCGGTGATAGTGCATGTTGCGCTCGTTTCAAGGTTTCAGAGTTTTGGCTGAGAGCCTTGCCTCCGGGCCTCTGAACTGTTTGTGCTTTGGCTCGATTTACGGACCAAGTCTTGTTTTCCTTGCCTAAGGGAGGGAGAGGTCTTGTAGACCACTTTTTTGTGGTCGTAGGCCACTTTTCCCGTTTGGAGACTAGTTTTCGATTTTTGAAGCCTTTGGCCACGCGCCTTGTCTCGGGACTACTTAGCATTATCCGTTTGGCGTGGTTTTTGAACCACACCTTGTTTCCTTGGCCTAGAGGGCCACTGTGGTTTGGGAGACCACTTTTGTGGTCGTAAACCACTTTTGGTGCTTGTCAACTAGTTTTCGAGGCTTCCGGCTGCGCGCTTTGCCTCTCGAACTTTCATCTTGCATCCGTTTTAGTTTGTTTTTGGTACAAACCTTGTTTTCCTTGTTTGGAAGGTGGTACAAGGATGGGAGACCAGTTCTTCCCCTTGTAAACCACTTTTCTTCCCGCCAGCTAGTTTTCTGGCCGAGAAACTGGTTTGCTTGGTCTTTGGGCCACCTTTTCTGGCCGGCTACCACACCATTTGCTTGTTTTCGTGCTCTAGACCTTCTTCCACCATGGCCGGCCAGTTGTCTTTTTGGGAG
This sequence comes from Camellia lanceoleosa, assembly GCA_025200525.1. Classification (NCBI taxonomy): domain Eukaryota; kingdom Viridiplantae; phylum Streptophyta; class Magnoliopsida; order Ericales; family Theaceae; genus Camellia; species Camellia lanceoleosa. The sequence continues at coordinate 121,150,605 of CM045763.1, read as the reverse complement.
ACCACTTAAAGTGGTCGGCCGACCACTTTAAGTAGCTGGCCGACCACTTCAAGTGGTCGGCTGCTTTTTGACACATTTTTGGAGATATTTTTGGCCAGCTAGCACAACTAGAGAGCACAAGAACCATCTATGAAGGGATGCCCTTGAGCCTTAGCTTCTTGAAGAAGCTTGTGCTTTTGCTCTCTATAAAAAGGAGGCTCCTCCTCCCTCCTCTAGGTTCAGAAAAATTGTGGTTTGAGAGATAGATACACTTTTATCTCTATATCTCTCTCTTTGCTCCATTTTTGTGCCTTAAAGTGCGCTTTTGTCACACTATTTCACACAAACACACACTCAAACACCATCCCTTTGGAGCTGAGGTCCCTTAAGGTTATTTTTGAAGTTTTTGAACTGGTTTTAGTTGGAAAAAGTTGCTGGAGTTGCAACTTTGAAGGTGGTCTTCAAGGGTGAGCTTCTAACCCTTTAAACCCCCATTTTTGCTTAAGCTTTTAGCCCTACTTGCATACTATTTTAAGCTTAAATCTTAACTACAAAAAGTTCTGAATTTTGGTCCTTCAGATCTTTGTTTAAGGTCACTTTTGTGTTTGGGGTTGTTTACTGCCTCTTAGGCCTTGTTTGGCCTTGCTTTTGTGCCTTCTTTGTGAGCCTTTGGGACCACCTTGTTTTGGCCCTCTCACCACTGAAATCAAGAGGGATTTCAGTGGTGGGGATGGTGTTTTAAGGTCCCAAAAAGGAGAGGGTCATCCCTTCTCCTTATGTCTTCAATACTTGCCGTCATATGCCTCATGTTTGAGCATGTTTGTTAAGCTTGTGTTAGCTTGTTCTTAGCTTGTATTTGGGCCTATTCTAGCATGGCATGCCACTGTTTTTACTTGGTTTGGTCACTCTATGCATGGCTTATACACTTGTAGTGTAAATCACACACACTAGTCTTGTATGCTTCATGAAGTAGCATGTCATTCTAGCTTGCCTTGAGTCCATTTCAGCATGTTTTTGGTGATGTTTTGCCATGCCATACCTCTGTTAGGGTTTGGTTTGGTCACCTCTTGCATGCTCCATGCACTTGTAGTGCAAATTCCATGAAATAGCCTAACATGCATCATGCTTTAACATGTCATTCTAGCATGCTTTTGGCTTAACTTAAAGAAGCTTTTGTCAATGTTTTAACATGCTTTAGCTCTGATTTGTGTTGTTTTGGCCATGCATGACTTGCTTTGTATAGCCATGGTTCAATCTAGCTTGTTAGCTTTGTATATCGGGTCCACTAGCATGCATTGCTTGGCCTATTTGAATGATTTGGCATAATTTATTATATGATTTCAGTCTATGTTTCATGGCCATGCACTTGCATTTTTTGATCATTCAATGCGTTGGAGGGTTTCCCCCTTTATGCCTTAACATGAATCATTGCGTATGCCTTCATGTCTTAGCTTGCGAGCCATCATTTCAATGTGTTTTTTGGGTTATTTTGCCATGATATAACTCTGATTTTTGTTGGTTAAGTCATCCCATGCTTGGTCTTAATAGTTGTAGTGTAATCCACCTTATTTGCCTTGTATGCATCATGCCTTATGCCCTTTATGCTAGCTTGTTTTGGCCTCCTTCCATACATGTTTTAGTATCATTTTGACATGTTCTAGGACTATTTTGGGTTGCCTTTGCTATATCCTTCATGCTTTGTATAGCTGTAGTGCAATTGGCCTTGCTAGCTTTGTGTTTTGGTGACTCATGCATGTTATCTTTAAGCTATTTAGATGATTTGGCATCATTTAATACTTCATTTCAGAGCTTATAGCATGCTTATGTTCTCATTTCTTTCATGCTTTGAATGCCTTTAAGTGTTGTGCATTGTTGCCTTACTTATGGCCTAGCATGTATGCCACTTTGCCTAGGCCTTTGAGCCTCCATCTTAGCATGTTTTGGTCCATGTTTTGACCTACTTGAGCTCTATTTGTGGTTGTTTCATGCACTCATGCCATGTATTGTATGCCTCCTTTGTAGTCCTCTTTATTAGCTTTCATGCTTTATAACCTTCGCATGCCATGCTTGCTTTGTTTGAATGATTTGGCATCATTTCTTACTTAATTTCAATACATTTAGTGTTGTTACACTTCCGCATTTATCACTCCTTGAGCCTTCTTGAAGTTTGTGCTCTTAGGCCTACTTGGTTGGCCAATGCTTTGTGCATGCATGCTTTGTATTTTGTGTCTTTAGTTTAGTGTTATGGCCACTGATTTGGGCATGGCTGAGGTCTACCCACATTTGGTTTAAGTTCATTAAGCATTGTGTATGCCATGTTACATCGCATCGTGCATGTTATGTTATTGTTTGCATTGCGCATGCCATGCTCTTGATTCGCATTGAGTATGCCATGATCATACCACATTGAGTATGCTAGTTGTTCATTCGCATAGTGTATGCTAGTTGCATTGTATCATATTGTTGCATGCTTATGTTACCTTGCATTGAGTATGCATGCATTAGCATTGTGCATGTCATTAGCCTTGTTAGGTTGTTCATGTTGCATTGTATGTTTGCATGCTCAAGTCATATTGCATATTTGCATGTTTGTGTTGCATTGCATTTTCGCATATTCCATGTTTCATGGCATTGTGCATGCCATGTTATGTGTTGCATTGTGTTTGGAATAGGTGGTAGTCCAAACACGGGAAACTAGGGACGTTTCATACTTAAAGTGATGAAACGTGCCTCAATTCTCAGTCACCGATGCTCTTGATCATACATGATAGAGTTCTAGGCCTTATGTGTTTACTTGTGCATTCATTTTCATATTGAATTGTGCAACTTTGCCTCTCGGCCATCATGCATCGAGATGCATGATTGGTGGCCCGAGGGTCGAGAACCACACCCCCTTGAGCTTATGAAATGATAGGGAGGGTGGTTGTGCACACATATCTTGCAAATACATTGCCATGCCCTTTCTTGCTCTCTCAAAAAGCAAAATGGACAAATCTGACAAAGAATAATCGGCCACCAAAAAACTAGTCGGCGACCATTTTTTCTAGTTTGCAGTAACAAAAAGTGGTCGGCCAGTGGCTGGAGAGAGCAACAACTGGTCGGCCACCCTCCCACAGGTTCCCAAGATGTGTTAGAAGCAATCTGGAGCTTGGTGCAAGTTTATGAGAATAGTTGCAAACAGAGGCAAGTCGGGGCATCGTGTTAGATTTCTGAACGAGGCGACCGAGCATGCATCCATTCTTCTCCCTTTGAGAACCTCCTGTTTTACTACTTTATTTAGCTTCTTTACTTAGCTAGATTAGGCATTCGTTTTATACTTTAATAGTTAATGCGTTTAGCTATTTCAATTTGTTTTGTAATAATTAGTTTAATTAGCTTAGATTAGCTAGTTAGCTTCTTATTCGGTCCCTCCGTCGAGAGGGCGCAATGTTGTAATAAGCGTGCGTGTGTGTGATGCATGTCTTCCAACCCCCATTTCTTTCTCCCTTTTACTTAATCGCTTACGATGGTTAGTTTTAGGGCATATTTCATTTAGCATACCTTATGCTCGCATGTGTGCATCCATTCATCTGTCTTGCATTCACCGGGCTCGGCGCATCATACTAACTGCATTGTATTTCAATTCCAAGTTGAATACATGTACCAAGTTGCATTCATATGCCATTCTAGATAGCCGAGCTTATCTTAGCTGCATTTTTGCATGTGTTGTATTAGCTATCTTAACATGAACTAGGATCATGCATGATTTCTAACTAGTTCTTTGTTTTGGCTTGGAGTACACTGTGAGTGTTTACGCTTTAGCATACTCCGTGTGTGTTATTGATTGCCATGAAAGCATGCTTGCCATGAGGCTAACTGTTTATTTGATATAACTGCTTGAATGTTTGTGGGTGAAGGTTGGATTACTTGAATTGGAACAATTCATCAAATCCCTGATTTAGCCTATTTGCAAGTAGCAAACTTCAAATCATTTTCAAACAAGTATGCAATGTTTTGTTCCAAATTAGGCGATCTAGTCTATACTTGTATGCTGTGCGCATCACGTAGTAAGATTAGCTAATTAACCAGAATAAGAGCACATGTGTTTTCAAAAACAAAATATCATGTTTAGTACAGGCCGATCTTTGATCGGGCGAGCGGGGGTGCTCATTGGATGACCTTCCTCTCTCGCACCCAAGTTTCTGAGCCGAGGCAACTTTGGTGATGACGGACACGTGGCCTTTGCCACGAGTCAGGGTTTCCTAAATTTCTCCCAAAATAAAATATTTAGGTGGCGACTCTGTATCTGGCAAAGCAGTCCATGTTTGGCACTTCTTTATAAAAATCAGTTTTCCAAAATGATTTGTCGGATTTGGACTCTTTGGTGATTTATCGGTCTTGCATTGCACTTTGTGAGATTAGATTCAGAACCGTGACATTGAGTCCGAACTATAGTAGCTAGAGAACAAAACGGATTGCGCGCCCTCGCAGCACGGAGCTCGGGAGTCCTCGGGTGCATCTATAGGGGTGATACTGAATCTAAAGATCATAATCTTTTATTAGTTCAAGCCATCTCCTTTGTGGCATATTTAGCTCCTTTTGAGTAAAGAAGCATTTTAGGCTTTTGTGATTTGTGTAAACTTCAGATTTTGCCCCATACAGGTAATGCCGCCAAATTTTTAGAGCAAACACAACTGCGGCCAATTCCAGGTAATGTGTTAGATAGTTCTTCTCATTTGGTCTCAATTGTCAAGAGGCATAAGCAATTACTCGTCCATCCTGCATTAACATACAACCCAAACCCTTATAAGACGCATCACTGAAAATTACAAATTTTTTCGTACCTGAGGGCAATGTCAAAATTGGTGCAGTGGTTAGTCTCGTCTTCAACTCTTGAAACGCAGCGTCTCTTTCATCAGTTCACTCAAATGGTTGTCCTTTACGTATGAGTTGGGTAAGCGGTACAGCTATTTTTGAAAAGTCTTTCACAAATCTTCTGCAGTACCTAGTTAAGCCCATGAAACTGCAGACCTCTATTACATTCGTCGGTGTAGGCCAATTCACAATTGCCTCTATTTTCTTGGGGTCAACCGAAATCCCATTTTTGTTGATGACATATCCCAAGAAAATAACTTCATCCAACCAAAATTCATATTTCTTTAGTTTGGCAAATAGTTTCTTTTCTCTAAGTGTTTGCAAAACGATTCTCAAATGTTGTTCACGTTCAGGTCTATTTTTCAAATATATCAGAATATCATTAACAAATACTACAACAAATTCATCGAGGTAAGGTTTAAAAACTCGATTCATAAGATCCATAAATGCTGTGGGGGCATTAGTCACTCCAAATGGTATAATAAGGAATTCATAATGACCATACCTCGTTTTGAATGCGGTTTTTTCAACATCTTCTGCCTTTACCTTCAATTGGTGGTACCCAGATCTCAAATCAATTTTGGAAAACACTTTTGATCCCTGCAATTGGTCAAACAAGTCATCAGTACGGGGTAAGGGTTATTTATTCTTTATCATTACCTTGTTCAATTCACGGTAGTCAATACATAAGCGTAAGGTTCCATCCTTCTTTTTCACAAATAATATTGGTGCAACCCATGGTGAAGTACTTGGTCGAATAAACCCTTTGTCCAGTAGGTCTTGCAACTATTCCTTCAATTCTTTCATTTCAATAGTAGCCATTCTGTAGGGAGTTTTAGAAATAGGCTCAGTGTCTGGCACAACTTCAATGGTAAACTTTATTTGCCTATCAACCAATTCTCCTGGCAATTCATCTGGGAACACATCTGGAAATTCTCTAACAATAGGAGTACTGTTCAATTCAACATTCATAGATTGTCCAGATAACACACAACACAAATAACCCTGGCACCCTTTCCTGATCAATTTACACGCTTTCATTGCAGATGTCAAGTAAGGTGGAGGCACTACCCCATTACCCACAAACACAATTTCTTCATGCCCAGGTGGTTTAAATACAACCCATTTCGTTACACAATCAATGGTGGCACAATATTTAGTTAGCCAGTCCATGCCTAGGATTTCATCAAAGTGTCTAAAGTCCAAGGGTAATAAATCTACGTACACGGTAGCATTCTCAATATGCATATCACAAAGTCGACATACAGATGTACACAACACAGATTCCCCGGATAGAGCAGATGCACATAACAAATATGGCAATGATTCTAAAGGTCTACTCAATCTAGATGCAAATGCATAAATTACGAAAGAGTGTGTTGATCCGGAGTCGATTAATACAAAAGCATCCTGGTTACATATAGAGATAGTACTTGAGACAACAGCTTCTGTGTTCCGCATATCACTAGGAACAAGTGCAAAGACTCTCCCTTGCCTTACAGTATCTCCGGTAGTAGTAGGCCTTGTAGTGTTTCTCGATTTTGGGATCGATGCAGTTGAGCTACTAGCTATTTTCCCACTGTTTTGATTACAATCCCTGGCCATGTGCCCTGTCTTACCACGCTTAAAACAGGCCCCTGATATACAGTAATAAACCCCACGATGCCTCTTACCACACTGGCTGCACATTGGGGATGTGTCTCTGGAAGAATTCGAGGTACTTGAGGAGCCCGTATTCTGCTTCTTTGAAAATCTCTTTTTTGAAAAGAAGCCCTGTCTTTTACTACTTTTCCAGTTAGTTGATGATTTGGCCTGTCTAGCTATATTAGCTTATGATATTATGGCCTGGTTTAACACTTCGATATAGGTTTCTAGCTTGAGAACATTCACTTTCTCTAAGATATCATCCTGAAGGCCTCCCTCAAAATGTCTTGCTTTCTTATAGTTGGTATCGACCATGTGTGGTGCAAATTTGGCCAATTCAGTAAACTTGGCCTCGTACTCAACTACTATCATGCTATTTTGCTTCAGTTCTATGAACTCCGATACTTTTCTATCATGAACACATTGAGGAGAGTATTTGGTGTAGAAAAGTTCCAAAAATCGTGCCCAACCTATATCTTTATTATCCTCACGAATCAACATCCACCACCTCCTTGCTTCGTTTTCTAATGTGAAGGTGGCTAGCATCACTTTCTGTGTTTCTAGATAAGGAAACACTTCAAACAGCTTTTTTATGGCAAGGACCCATGCTTCAGCCTTCAACGGATCCAATCCTCCATGAAATTGTGGCAGTTTTATTTTCTTGAATTTTTGGTGAGAGCTATTGTTCGGTCATCATTTTGCAAATCTGGTATAGATGGTGCCGGAGGTGGAGGTGGAGGTGGAGGTGGAGGGTGTGGCTGTTGCCACTGTTGTTGCCACTGTTGTTGTTGTCTTAATGTTTCTACCATTTCTTGAATCAATCTTTCCATCCTATCCATTCTGGCAGTAGAGGACTCTTCTAATTCATCACCTCTTGTTCTCACCATTATCTGATTAAACTTGCATTATTCTTTATACAAAAATGTTCACAAGCATGCATATACAAAGGAGCATATGTATTCAAATAATTCACAATGCAAGTAAATCACAAATCATATAGCACATAGTCATTTATTCCGAACATTTAAGCACATTCTCGATATCTTCAAGTTTTTATTTATCACATGAATGCATCATAGATCTTTTTTAGATGCTTATTGCTCATTTGGACAAGTGTGTGAGTTATTAACTCGTGCTCTGATACCACTCTGTCATGACCCGAATCTGTCTCTATGGATTAAGGTCATAATTGGCCAGGAATCATGAGATTATCTACGGCCTCAAACAAAATCAGACATATAATAGGGGCCAACCAGAAGCAGACTTAAAAATTTTGTCCAACGAACTGTGCTTACATGGTAAAACAAACATTCCATAATAACTCACATGTATAGACAAAATTAACATTTCATGTGTCCAGGACCTTTCAAGTATATAGTCAGCCTAACAAAAAGCTTATGTATATGGTGATCCAACATATTCACCAAAATAACAAAAAGGGAATCAAAAGTAAAAGAAACAAAACAAAGTCTCATACGTGAGACGTTCGGGCTGACTCCACAAAAACTTGACTCCTCTCATGTTTTTCACTGGGGTTGGGTTTGGACATCTCTTTGCTCACCTACACACACATAAATGATAGTGAGTGATAGCCCAGTGAATAATATCAAAATAAGGGAGTACATGAATGAAATTTGTAGCAGTCATATCAAATGGCCTTAGGCCCATTCATGATTCTATCTAATACATCAAACGACCTTAGGCCCAAACATATCAAACGGCCTTAGGCCCAATTCGTTCTTATCAAATGGCCTTTGGCCCATTCGTTCACGTCAAACGGCCTTTCGCCCAATTGTTCGTGTCAAATGGCCTTAGGCCCAATTTGCTTATGTCAAATGGCTTTTGGCCTAATCATTTATGAACGACCTTAGGCCCAATTCGTTAATGTTAAACGGCCTTTGGCCCAATCCTTTTTCATATTCATATTTATGTGTGTCACGTATTCGTGATCATGATCATATTCGTATTTAATTAGTCTTATACAAAAGACTGATTTATCCACAATTCAAAATAAAAATCCATAAGGCTCATACAGAAGTAATGTTTGGAAAATAACGTACTTGAATGTATCTTTAATAAGATATTACTCACAGTGATCTGGCAGATGATTTGCCCTTGCACTTGACCCTACATATATCATAAACATAATGGGTTACAAGTGATTCGATCCGTTCTTAATTTATATATCCCTCTTAGGTCTCTTTCTTATATTCTTAGTCCATTTGCAATGCTCAACATATGCCTAAGAGTGCTTAGAAATGAAAGAGAACGGAAAACAAAACACAAAACCATTTTTCAAAATTTCTGAAACAGGGTTCTCCGCTCGAGTGCAACTTTGGTCGCTCAAGCGGACCCTTTTGGTTTGCAAAAGTTCTGGTTGCTTGTAATTTACGCTCGAGCGAGGAGTCATGCAAAGTAGAGTACACTCGAGCGCAGATTCTGCCACTCAAGCCTCTGTATTATTTCTATAAAACTTCTGGGAGCTACAATTTCATGCTCGTTCGAGGCTTTTCTCGCTCGAGCGGACAAGTCAAATTCTGGGTTTTCTAAAATTCTGTTTAAGCTTTAAACTTGCATTCTAATTGATGTAGCTTGCATGTTATGGCCCATAATTCACCCGCACATCTTCTAACATGATTTAGATACTAAATTTACAACATTATGAAGCTTAATTCCCATGAATTAATTACATGCATACACAATTCATACCAAACTTATCTCCAATACCTCAAATTCATGCAACTAAAGCTTGAAACTCCATGAATTGTGCTTGCATGTGGAATATAACTTTCATTCTCAACTTGAGTGTTGTAAAAGATGATCAAAAGTATGAACCTTAATCAAAATTCAACATGGATCATATGTTTCATGCTCAAATACACAAATTCATGGCAATCTTTTACATGCATGTCTATAATGACTTCAAAATCATCAAATTCAACGTAATTCATACTCTTGATTACAATTTATCTTTGAGTTCACATAATTAAAACTCAAATTCATGAATTCATGTCTAACTACTCACCTAGAGGCTCCAATCTTCCAATTCTTGCTAGTTCTTGGACCTAGCCTTTCAAATCTTGAATTCTCTTGTAAAAATCTACAATGATGGCTTCTCTCTCTCTCTAAATCGGCCCTCTCTCTCTCTAGAATGTGATTTCAGCCAAGATGAATTCAAAAGAAGGAATTTGAGTGTATATAGGCCTATTTATAGTCTTGGCTAATCAAGTTGATTAAGGCTAAGTAATGATGCTCTAATTTAATCATTCTTAATCTAATTATTTTGATCCGAATCAATTTCTAATTAAAATTCACCATAGGCCTTAAAAATTATGCCAATTACAATAATACAGTCAATTTCAATTTCTAAAATCTTTACGGCCTCCAATTTAGATTCTATAGTAGAAAGTTAAACATATTTTCCTACAGTGAACAGATAGAAATTCGAAAACGCATATAATAATAAAAATAGCTGTAGACACCCAATTTTTTACCGTCCTCAAGACTTGGATGTCATCACTTGTGCATATGATGATTGTGATTGCATGTGTTCGTTTTGAGTGCCCAAAGTCCTCGGCGGAATGCCTTGTCTTTGAGCCTTTAAACCTTGTCTTTTCTATGCCTTGTTTTGGACCAAAACTTGGTGTCTGGACCTTTGGGTGACCTTTCGACCACCACCATAGGCTGTTGGCCATGGATCATGGTTGTCGGCTATTGGTGTGGCCGGTTGGCCACCAGTGTCTTTTTCTAGATATTTGTTGATAGCTGTTAGCACACTGAGCTGCATCTCCCTACACGTGTATGGTAGGATGTTTCTGAGCTCAATGCATGGTTTTTTATATATGGGGGTTCCTCCCCCATTGTTGAGGGTTAGAAATTTTGGAACAAAAAATCTCTCTTTCTCTCTCTCTCTCTAGATTTCTCTTTCTCTCTCTCTCTTGCAATTTTGTGCTTAGTTGCTTGTTTTCTCTACATTTTTACATATACTATCTTAATCAAAGTTGCTTCTCTTTGAGCTGAGGTTATTTGAGACCCTCTTTGAGCTCTAGCAAGTGGTTTTAGCTTGGTTTGGTGCCTAAACTTGAGCTTTGCTTCAAAGGTCTAACACTTGCCTTGCTTACTTTGTTTCAATATACTTGTTTTACCATCTTTTGTTACTATTTTAGGGCTGGTTTTAAACTGTTAAAAGTTCTATTTTTGTGGCTTAAAAGTGGTGGTTTGAGCCCTTTTTTAGTTAGGGGTGGTTCACCCTTCTTGTTTATTAGTTTGTCAAGTTTTTGTGCCTTTATTCATCACTTTCAAACAAACTTTTTTGGGCCTTTTAACCACTGAATTTCAGAGGTTTTTCAGTGGCAAAAAACTCATTCTGAAGTCCAAAATTGGAGGGGTTAGCCTCCCCTCCTTGTGTCTTGTTTGCATACCTAGTTAGCCCCATGTATTAGCTTTTTCTGGCTCAAGTCTAGCATGTTTTAAGCTCTGTTTTGAACTGTTTTGCCATTGTTTTGGCTGTTTGGTCTCTTTTGAGTCTTGTTTTGTATAGTTATAGTGTAAGTTTCTTCACTAGCTTAATGTTTTAGGGCTTTAACCACCATTGGTTTGAGTTGGTTACATGTTTTAGTGTTTTTATCACTCATTCCTAGCACTTAATCATCTCTGCAACCTCCTCCCTTTCTTGATTTTATTTTTTCTTTGAAAGTGGTTCAAACCATTTGTTTGTTTAAAGCATGAAATTGAGGTATTTTTGCTTAATGGTTTAATCCCTTTTGGGGTTCATTACCAACGACATGAGGTCTCTTTCATGCCTAAAACAACCTTTTGTTTAAGCCCTCTTTCCATTAGAGGACACTCACCAATGGACTTAATGGATTAAGAAATGATTTAGTAATTAAAATGAGTAAACAAAATTGACAAGTAAAAGAGGCAAGATAAGCATCTCTTTGTGTTGCAATTCATGTGTTCAAATCGAACGTTATTTGAACACAAGGTAAATGGGACATTTCATACTCAAAAGTGATGAAATGTGCCATTTTCCTAGGTCTCCATTGCCCTTGATCATGCATGATAGGGTGATGGTCATTTTGGTTTCATTTTGCATTTATTAAACTTGCATAATTGGTTTCACAACCCATCATGCAATGAAATTGCTTGATTGAGGATTCATGAACCAAATTTTGTCCCCCATTCAAATTCCCCATGAAAAGGAGAGGCAAAGTGTGCAAACAACCCTTGAGAAATACACTGTTTTGCTTTCTACTGCAGCAAGGAAGTTCAGGACAGCAGTGGCTGACAGCCACCACCAGTAGCCGACCGACCACCAATGGTAGCCAACCGGCCCTTTGTTGGCCACCAATGAAATTTTTACAGTGTGTTGGTAAGATGGAACAGAGGTGTTTTGGAAGTGGGCAGAATTTTTAGTGATTAAATGTGCAAACAGAGGCTTGTAGTAGCAAAATAGCGGTTTTTTGGGTAGAAACCGAGCACGTGCATGAGCCTCCCTTGCATGTCAAGCTTATTTAATGCTTAAATATCTAGCTTAAATATGTGTTATAATTAATTAGTTGTAGCTAATTAAGAGTTGTAAATAATTAGTTAGTTTAACTAGTTATTCGATTTTGGTTTGTAATAATTAGTTAGCATAATTAGTGTAGCTAGTTGGTTAGCTTATTCATTCAGACCCTCCTTCGCGAGGGCGTAATGTTGTAATAGGTGTGCGTGCGTGTGTGTATGTCTTCCAACCCCACGTCTTCTCCCTTTTATTTAATTGCTTTTGATGGTTAGATTAGGGACATATTTCAATTAGTATACCTTATGCTTGCATCTATTCATTCGTATTGCATGCACCGAGGCTCAGCGCATCATTCAAACTGTATTATCATTTCGATATCTTCTTTGAATACGTGTTTAATCTCATGTTGTTCAAATCAGTCCATATGCCATATTAGTAGCCGAGCCTATTAATTGCATTTTTTGCATGTGTTGCATTAGACACTTAACATAGTTAGGAATCATGCATATTTTTCTAACTCATATTTTCTTAGCTTGGAGTACTAGGTGAGTTTTTATGCTTTAGCATACTTGCATAAGTGTGAATGTTGCCATGATTAGCATGCTTGCCATGAGGCTATGTGCTTAAATGCTAAACTGCATGAATGCCTGTGGATGAAGGCTTTTTGTTTGAATTGGAACGATTCAACAAATGTGCGTTTTAAGCCCACTTTGTTGAGTGGCAAATCATGTTTTAAGCCAACTATGTTTGGTGGCAAATCCGTAATCTTTAAGCCCACTTGAGGTGGTAAATTCAAACTATTTTCGCAAACAAACATGAGTTGAATCATTCTAAATTGAGCAAACTAGTCTATACTTGCTTGTGCGCATCACATAGTAAAGCTATCTTAATAACCGGAATAAGAACACATAACGTTTATGAAAAATCATATTATGATTAGTAGAGGTCGATCTTTGATCGGGCGAGTGGGGATGCTCAATTCATGACCTTTCCCTCTCGTACCTAAGTTCCTGAGCTGAGGCAACTTTGGTGATGACGGACACGTGGCCTTTGGCATGAGTCAGGGTTTCCTAAATTTTTTCAAAACAAAAAATATTTAGGTGGCGATGTAATACGTCCGCGTGGGACATCGCTACGGTTCAGACTCCCCCGTTTTGTTTGTTGCGGTTCGTAATCTGAACCAAAGAGTCCAACTCTGGCAAATCGTTTTGAGAAAAAACAGATTTTGAAAAGAAGTGCCAAACATGGACTGCTTTGCCAGATACAGAGTCGCCACCTAAATATTTTAAAATGGGAAATTTAGGAAACCCTGACTCGGTGCCGAAGGCCACCTGTCCGTCATAACCAAAGTGTCTTGGCTCGGGAGCTTGGGTACGATCGGGGAAGGTCAGCTATGAGCACCCCCTTTCGCCCGGTCCAAAGACCGGCCTCTACTAAACATGATATTCGGTTTTGAAAACTTTATGCGTTCTTATTCCAGTTATTAGCCTAAAATTACTATGTTATGCGCACAGCAAACAAGTATAGACCAAATCGCCTAAGTTGGAACAAAACATTACATGTTTGTTTTGAAAACGGTTTGCTACTCGCAAGTAGGCTAAAATGCAGGTTTTGCCACCCTCAAGTGGGCTTTAGAAAAGATGATTTTGCCACTAACTAGTGGGCTTAAAACTCACAGTTTTTAATGCATTGTCCCAATTTAGGTAATTCAACCTCCATCCACAGGCATTCAAGCAGTTATATCACATAAGCAGCTAGCCTCATGGTAATCATGCTATTATGCCAACATTCACACGCATGCGATATGCTAAAGCATAAAAGCTCACCTAGTACTCCAAGCCAAAACAGAAACTAGTTAGTAATCATATGCATGATCCTAGTTCATGTTAAATGGCTAATGCAACACAGGCGAAGATGCAATTTAGAGTAGGCTCGATTAACCCTAAAGATGGCATGCGAAATGCACTTTATTCGATGCACGTATTCAATTTGGAAATTGAAAATACAATGCAGTTTGTATGATGTACCGAGCCCGATGCATGTTTAGACAAATGCATGGATGCACGCATGCATTGCATAAGGTATGCTGAAATAGACGTGCCCTAATCTACCATTATAAGCAGGTAAATAAAAGGGAAGAAAGAAGTGGGGGTTGGAAGACATGCAAACCACTCACCCACACTTATTACAATTATGCCCTCGCTCGGAGGGACCGAAAGAATAATACAAATAATTAACTACGCAAGCTAATTAAAATATTACAGTCCAACTAAATTAATCAAATAAATTAATTAATCTAATTAAAGCAGTAAACCGCCTCAAGATGAGGGCCGGATGCAACACATGCTCGGGACTTGCTCGGAATTGCACTGCCATGCTTAGATTGCATCTGTTTTCCCTGCTCTGCCTTTCTGAAAACTGCCAAAGTCTCAGAACTACTTCACAAGGCACTGGGGGATATCACCGGCTGAGGGGAAACACCACCGGTTGAAGTATGTGGCCACCGGCACAAAATTCATCCATCGGCCATCAATGGACTGCCGGTCGGCACTAAATCTTGCCGCCGTAATCGATGTCTGCAGAACACGCAACTCACAAAGAAGAGAGGGCAAAAACTTGCATGGCAATGTAATTCCAACAATGTGTGCACCAATCATGCCCCTTATCATATTTGTGACTCAAAGGGGGCATGTGCCTCGATTCTTGGGCCACCAATCACGCATTTCCATGCATGATGGCCCAAGGAACCAAATGTGCAACTTCTATTTCAAATGTACGCAAATCAAACAAACACACAAGGGTGCTAAGCCTCTATCATGACTTGGTCAAGAGGTAGAGCATGCATGTTTATGTGATGCAATCCTAAGCATGTTAACTAGGCATGTAACATGGCAATTCAAGCGAGGATGCTAGTATGCAAACACGTATGCAAGGCAATCACACAAACCTAACAATGGGGTGAACTTAAACATGACTTAGGCAATTCCAAATTAGCCCAAAATCAGTAGCCAAATTGCCCAAAAATGAAAGCTAATCACACGTGCACACATGCACATGTTATGGCTCAAGCTTCAAGTACTAACCAAGCAACATTCAAGCATACTTGAAAAGAGATATCATGGGCAATTAGCATGTAACACAAGCTCTAAAAATCATGTTAGAGTATGGTGCTAAACCAACCCAAATGAAACAACATTAGCATGCAAGTATGGCCCAAGTGCTCAAGGCTAGTCAAAGGGCATTGAACTACACTTGACAAGACTAAACATGGAAAGACTTAAGCAACTAAAAACAGATTTCTAGCATACAAAATCAAGCCCAAAGGACCACTTAGATGGCATCTATATGGTTTAAATTAAAGGGCATGCACACATGCTCTCCCAAGGAACATACAACATGAGCTTTTGAAACATCAAAGAGGCATGCAATGCAAACATATGAGCATGTTAAATGGACTGAAATAACATGGCAAATGGTCTCAAACCATTGAAACGATGCAAACAAGGCATGCTATACTTTCATGCTCTTAAGGCCAACAAGCCAAATGCAAAGAGGCTATATGATGCAAGCTAAGATCAACCAAAGTAACCATGGATAGACCTTATTCATGGAAAAATAAGCATACAAGCTTCATGAATCTAAGCCTAAAACATGTTAGAATAGAGGCATACAACCTAATGCGTGTTAAAGGACTAAAGAGGCATTACAAAGCATCTATGCAAAACATGCAAGGAGTACTAAAACCAACTCTTAGCAATGTTATATCATGGCATAATAAACATAAAATGCAGCCTAGACATGCTCAATACACACACCAACAAAGGCTTCCTCAAGAAGCCAAAACTTGTCCTTCTCAAGGACAACAAGGAGAGGGGGTGGCCCTCTCCTTCTTGGGACTTCAAGGCATCATCTACACCACTGAAATCCCTTAAGATTTCAGTGGTGAAGAGTCCCAAACACCAAAATCCAAGGACGACCCATTTTTGACAAGGCCGAAGACTTGGACAAACATGCAAGACAAACAAGGTATGCGCCCGAAGGCAGGGGCAAAATGTCAGACAATGCAAAAATCCGAGCATAACTTATGATCATGCAAAGAAAGCTGTAATGAAGCACGCATGCAACAGTTTTAAGCTAGTATGCACCAAACTACACTACAATGCAGAAAGGATGTAAGAGAATTATGCAATTCTCAATACGTCTCACTCGGAGGATACAATACCTGTGTGGCTCGTCCGGTTGCACCGGCCTCAAATGAGCCGTACATACAATATCGTGCCTACAAAGAAAGCAAACTTAACAGGTACAATATTGTTAGCAATATGCATGACAATGCGAGATGAATGCAAGATGATATGTAATATATACAAAATGATGTATGAACAATGCAAATGATAATGCAATGCAATTGAAACTTATGCAAACTACATGCAAAGCAATTGAATCATGATTCAATCGTGGACGATTCGAAACCACACAAATGTCAAATAGGTTGATGGAAGTAACAAATCCGTCTACCATAGAAAAGGTGCCGCAACCTCAAACCAACATACCAGCGTGGAGTAGGCGCGATACACATGCAGAACTATGAGTAATGTAGACGGACACAAGGACAAGTATTGGGTGGATTGACATAAGTGGGGTGACGACCCGCTGAGGAAAGAACAATGATCCTAATGCCGGATGCAACAATTACACTACAATGTAATATGCGATTATGGCGCGCGGGCCAAACCGTATCTCGCTTAGGAAAGGCATGCACACATACAAACCATGTCTAACACAGAAAAGGTGCCGCAACCTCAAACCAACATACCAGCGTGGAGTAGGCGCGATGCACATGCAGAACTGTGCTTTGACGTGAAAAGTATGGACACATACCAGACCAAGCTCAACAAGGAAAGGTGCAAGCCATAAATGGAAGGGGATGCAGTGGATGCATGCAAAAGAAATGGATACAATGGATATGGCACGCAGGCCAAACCAAGTTTTGCCTAGGAAGAGCATGTACACGTACAAGCCGTGTCTAGCACAGAAAAGGTGCCGCTACCCTCAAACCAACATACCAACGTGGAATAGGCGCGTACACATGCAGAACTGTGTTTTGACGTGAAAAGTATGAGCACATACCAGACCAAGCTCAACAAGAAAAGGCGCAAGCCATGGATGGAGGATGATGCAGTGGATGCATGCAACTACAATGCAATGGAAATGGATATTTACAGAAAATGCATGACATATGCACTATACTACAATGATGATGCATGACATATGCAGGTTTTTTGAAAATGCATGACATATACAATATTTAGAATGATGCGTGACATATGCATGTTTTTTTTTTTTTTTTTTTGTTTTTGAAATGCATGACATATGCAGTATTTACAAATGATGCATAACAATGCACCATGATGCAACGACTATGATTGCAGCTTTCCCTATCTTACCAACAGGGCGATATACTAGGTTGGTTCAGTATCCAGAATTGAGGCGTAGACATGCCGCCTCAACCTATGGGGCTTCGATACAGATTTCAAGCCGAGGGTACACCCCCTGGGTATTTAAACCAGACTTTAGTCTCGGAAATCCCGAACCTTTGTGTTCTAGGCATAAGCCGTTCAAACTCTAGTTTTCATCGTCCCAGTTGGTCTTCTAGGAACTCACCGCAAAAACAGGCACGTGGCTTTACCAGACCACTGAAAGTCGTTCGGGCACGACAAACGCCAAAGGAATTGCACCTTCAGAGGATTTAAGGTCTCCTAGACCGTGATGCAATGCATGACAATGCATGTTTTCTTTTTGTTTTTGAAATGCACATGATGCATGATGTTTCTTTTGAAATGCGCGCTAACGCGCGACTTTTGGATGCATGACAATGCATGAATTTGAAATGCGTGGCAACGCGCGGCTTTACGAATGCATGACAATGCATGCGCCAAAGGTTTTGCACCTTCGAAGGATTTCAGGTCTCCTAGACCGTGCGTGTTTAAGGTCTCGCCAGACCGGGGGTAAAAAACAATGAGGTGTGCAAGATAGCGCGATGAAATGCAAAGTGAGATGCAAAATGAGGCACGCATACCTCATGGATGCAAAATGCAAAACGAAATGCAAATGAAATGCAAAGTGAGGCACGCATACCTCATTGAATGGAAAATAAAATGCAAAACGAAGCACGCGTACCTCAAGATGCAATGAAATGAAAAACGAGGCACGCATACCTCATTGAATGGAAAATGAAATGCAAAACGAGGCACGCATACCTCATTGAATGGAAAATGAAATGCAAAACGAGGCACGCATACCTCATTGAATGGAAAATGAAATGCAAAACGAGGCACGCGTACCTCGAGATGCAATGAAATGCAAAATGAGGCACGCATACCTCATTGAATGGAAAATGAAATGCAAAACGAGGCACGCGTACCTCGAGATGCAATGAAATGCAAAATGAGGCACGCATACCTCATTGAATGGAAAATGAAATGCAAAACGAGGCACGCGTACCTCATTGAATGGAAAATGAAATGCAAAACGAGGCACGCGTACCTCGAGATGCAATGAAATGCAAAATGAGGCACGCATACCTCATTGAATGGAAAATGAAATGCAAAACGAAGCACGCGTACCTCGAGATGCAATGAAATGCAAAATGAGGCACGCATACCTCATTGAATGGAAAATGGAATGCAAAACGAGGCATGCGTACCTCAAGATGCAATGAAATACAAAATGAGGCACGCATACCTCATTGAATGGAAAATGAAATGCAAAACGAGGCACGCGTACCTCGTTGAATGGAAAATGGAATGCAAAACGAGGCGCGCGTACCTCGAGATGCAATGAAATGCAAAATGAGGCACGCATACCTCATTGAATGGAAAATGAAATGCAAAACGAAGCACGCGTACCTCGAGATGCAATGAAATGCAAAATGAGGCACGCATACCTCGAGATGCAATGAAATGCAAAATGAGGCACGCATACCTCATTGGATGGAAAATGAAATGCAAGTATGACACGCATGCCACACGAAAATGCAAAACGGTGCAAGTCGCAAGGGACGTGCAAGACTGCGCGATGCGACGCACCGGACAATGTGATGGATGCGTGCAATGCACACGGGGCAACTTCTGAATCTTGTAAAAGACAAAAGGATACAATCTTTGCTTGAATCTGAGTGCCACGCACAGAAGACACGGTCCGAGGTCAAAACGATTTGGTTGAGCATCGAGATTCACTTTCTTGCACTTTTTGAGCTATGAAGACCGAAACTACCCACATGGCCTAAACAAGGCTATGGGAACATCACCGTTGGACTAGGTGGCCACCGTTGCACATAAAAGTTCCACGGCACAATATTCACGACCGCCAAAAAGTTCTTGTCGGGGACAGTTTCGACTTTTCGCAATGGGTCTTTTAAAATAGGGTTTCCAACCCTATTTTTTTACTTCTCCACCGCCGAAAATCAACTCTCCCTCTCTCTAGAGCCTTTTCCTCTCATCTTTTCGCCGTTTCTTTGTGTTTTCGCGCTATTTCGTCGTTCGATTCGCGAAGTTCGTCGCGTTTCACACATTTTCAACCGAACAAATCTTTGTTTCGGTGCCTCTTTTGCTATTTTTGCTTTTTCGAGACTTGTTCCCCTCGGTTTCCCCTTCATTTCCGTGCCTTTTCATCTTTCGGCCTTTCCGGCCATTTTCGGCCCGCTCGGGGTTGACTTTTTCGGTTGGCTTTCCGCATTCCGACTTTTCCGGCCATTTTCTCACTACTATTGCCATGGCTGACGACGTTCCACACGTCGGGACTCCCCCGGATCATGAGATGGATCCCGGGGTCGGGCTTCTCCCGTTGAGCGAGCGTCCTTTCGACCCGGCGACCTATCGCCCATCGATTCATGTGCTACCACCAGATGGACTCCGCCATTTTCGCAGCTTTGACCGAGCACTAGACCCGGAGCTCCTCCTACGCGAGCCGACCTTTCACCTGTCCTTCGGCGCTTCCGAGGTAACACTCTTCTCTGTTTTACTTTCTGCAATGTAGAACTATTAACTGTCAAAGTTGTTTTCGTTCTTTAACTGCTTGATTCTGATACACTGTTCCCTGTAGTCGATTGCAATCATGCTTACAATTGATATCTGTTTAAGACGGACACATGCACACACACTGCACTAGCCTCAATCACCTAAACAAACGGCGCACACCGCATTTCACTGCAAACTCACCAACACCCAGCATCTGCTTGAATTTGAAAATATGCACGTATGCCATATCTATCTTGAACCACTCAAACATACTGACGCATCACACGTTGTAGTTCACTGTAAGCACACTGACACCCGGTATCTGTTTGAATCTGAAAAACTTGCACGCATGCCACATTTGCACCGAACCACTCAAACACGTTGACACATCACACGTTGTAGTTCACTGTAAACACACCAGCACCCGGTATCTGTTTGAATCTGAAAAACTTGCACGCATGCCACATTTGCACCAAACCACTGTTTTTTTCAAAATTGTATATTTCATATTGCTTTGTTGCTATTTGTTTGAAAACAGGGAGATTCCCATACCATCCGCGGGTATGGGAACGTCGTGGCTCGAGATTGGTATTTGGAGCTTCCCGAGGCGGTTCGACGTATCGTGGACGAGGCGGGCTTTGGTTCCTTTTGCAGAGGACTCTCCCAGCTTACTGCTTGCAGGCCTCTTCTAGCTGCCCTGGCAGAGAGGTGGTGGGACACCACCGATTCATTTCACTTATCTGCGGCCAGGGACATGACGATGACCCCTTACGATTTCTCGGTGCTCACTGGCATCGGGGTAGGGGGTGATCCGATCCCCTTTGATATTGCTATGGATGAGTGGACCGCAGCTCAGGTCTACTTACTTGGTGCAGCTCCGCCTCTTGCGCGTCCAGGTTTCGTCCGCTACTCCTGGTTCGAGGTGCAGTTCCAGGTGCAGCCTCTTCTTGTGGACGCAGCTCCGATGACTCAGGAGGTCGTGGAGAGGTATGCACGCGGCTTTCTGATGTTTTTGTTCCGGCGACTCTTCGCGACCGGAACACGAACAGTGCCCCTCTGCCTTCTCAGTGCACTGGTGGATGTTCGGGACATCTTGTGTTTCGATTGGGGTGGTGCGGCTTTGGCCACCCTCTACGGCTATATGAGCTCAGTCTCCCACGGCAGCGGACAGTTGCTCGGGGGCTATTGGCGTGCTTGGGAGGAACATTTCCTCTTCCGCTTTACATTTCTGCTTTACATTTTCTCAGACTGCACTTCGCACTTCGTAGTCTGTTTCACGGATCGTATCGCATACACACGGCACACACATACTCTGCTTTACACTGATTGTACACTACTCACACTGTACACTCCGCACAATACACTACACAACACACGACTCTGTTATTTTTGCTTTATTCTGTATTTTGTTTTATCTGATAAACATTCTGGTATTCACCTTGCAGTTGTGGGTTTACGCCTACTTTCCTAGGCTCGCTCGCACCCGGCGAGACCCTCTCGTCATCCCCTTCTACGCCGCTTTGGGGAGATGCGCCGAGGTCATGCGGAGACTTCGGCTTCTTCTGCCGTTACTTCGACACCATCACTCCCGCCGAGGTATGTTTTACTTGCAGTTCATTTAAGCTTCACTTTTCCACTGTATATTTGCAATACCAGTAGGTAACAAACTGTATTTCAATTTCAGATCACCTGGCAGCCGTGGGCTCCTCTGCCAGCGATGATGCGGGATCGGTTTGCCGGCGCCGTCGAGACCGCGCGTTAACAGATTCTTCTGGAGGGCCCGGTCTGTCGGGCTTGGTACTGGTGGCGCTTATGCGCACACTGGCTTACCCGAATAGTCGGTGCATCCTTCGAGCATATGAGGACACCGGCGTTTCACCGGCGAGATGGCGGACTACACCATCGGTGGGAGGCGACGGCCTGGCGAGGGCGATTACTCAGAGTACGTCCGGACCTTTATCATGCGGCCTCTGAGCGGTGGTTGCGGTGAGAGAGAGACTGCGGTCTTGCCGGCGGAGGAGTAGGAGGCCGAGGAGGGCTCGAGTCATGGCGGCGCGGAGTTCAGAGGGCGGGAGGCGGTTGGCCTCGCTACCTACTTTGTCTTCCGAGGGTCGGATGGGGTGACCTATCAGATTCCCTTCACCCCTCCGCCGGCTGATCACGAGTTTGTCGGTGTCCCCGACTTGCCTCTGGTATGTATTACTGCATTTCTGTACAGTCATTTCATTTTAGTTTATTTGATATTCCACAGAATATTGATGCATCTGATTCCCTTGAGCGTCTTACGGATACACGGCGATTCTTGGAGATGAATGCCTCCATGACGGGGATGTTGCAGCGGACCTTCGAGTTCCTAGCCTTTTACGGCCTTCCGGTATGTTCTCTCTGTCATAGTTTCAAACCATACACAAACTGCTTCGCATGATCTGATGCATAACACAACACTGGATACCCAGCCCTCACGGCACTTGATACACTGTATTCATACACTGCATCTTGTACTGATAAATGGCTCACGGCATTCATACTCTGTATTTATACACTGCATTCTGCACTGATAAACTGCTCACGGCATTTATACTCTGTATTCATACACTGCATTCAGACCGATAAAGCTTCACGGCATTCATATCAGATTCATATTCGCATTACGCGCGATAAACTGCTCACGGCATTCATACTCTGTATTTTCTGCATTGATAAACTGCTTCATGTATACTGATGCATTTGCCTTTTGTACTTTTCAGCCTCCCTTCCCGATTCCTCCAGTGGGTGGTGGCGCTCCATCTGGACCTTCCATTTCTACTCGGGATGGCAGGATATTCCCCACTGTGAGGAGGGCGTGCACGCCGGGAAGCGGCTCCAGTTCAAGCAGCGAGTTCGAGGAGGCGGAGTCATCCGAGGAGGAGGCCGGGGGTAGCTCGGGCTCGGGCTCAGATAGTGACACTTCTGGTGATGCTCCTGGACTTCTGCCCAGGAAGAGGGTGAGGACAGATCCCCCGGCGCGAGGCCATTGATGATGCTGATGACCCAGACTTTTGCTGTTTCTTTTATTTCTTTTCTTGTACTTTTCTCTTTTGTTGGTAGATAGATTACTTTGTACTGCCGCAGGCATGTTCTTGTTTTCCTCAAACTTTGTACTTGAAGAGATTATATGAAATGAAACAAACTTTTGTCTGAAAAGAATGTTATATCTGTACATATCTGCATCTTTCATACTTTGCACTGCATTGCGTCATGTTACACCTCAAATGTAAATGATATGGATCTGTTGTCTGAAAACTGAGCAATTGTATTATGATAATCGGATAATCAACCAATTAACTGCAAAACAACTCATACAAACCACTGCTCAAACTGAATAGATAGCCCATACTCTACTGGGGATCGATCTGCATATAACCCATAACACAGCACTCGGTTCATCTTACACATAGAAAACCCTAAACAAACAGCCCCGATTTGACAAGATGGACTACGAAAACTGAAACGGTTGCAGTTGAAACACACTCGGATGTCCCAAATTTTCTCTTTTCTTCTCCTGCCTCGCATGATTGCAAAGAATGGCACAGCATTCTGAGCACAAGCGATTACTTTTTGGAAAAGGATGGGTTTTCAACCGGGGTATCGAGCCTACCACAGGACGCGACGAGACAGACTCAAACAAAGAAACAAAAGGCACACGACCTGACATAATGAGACATGCTCGGAAAAGACTCAAAGCCAAAATCAAGGTCGACAAATCAAAAGACACGACACACAGACATGTTTACAAAAAGTCCTCAGATTTCGAGAAGCCAATTCCTTCGGGTATTATTTCCCACCCTTTCTGATTTGTGATACTCGCATCGCTCAGCCCTTAGGCTCGGTTTTTCTCTTAAACCCTTTTTCTTACTTTTCTCTCAACTTACACCTCTCTATTCTTTAATCTCTCATTTTTCAATCCCTCCCCAGGTAGGGTTGATAGGTAAACGAGCGGTTGTGGGTTCACGCCCAACACTGTTAGCTCACGGCTATTTCTTCTGGTGAATAGGGTGCCCTCTTGGCAAGCATGTTAGCGGGGAAAGACAGAAGACCTGACTCAATCATGCCCCTAGTTCGTCATTTTGACCATTTTTTGTTTTCCAAAACAGTTTTGATCAATGATGAGAGTTGGATAAACACACTTATTCAACTTTTGATTTGAAAATCATGTGAATCAGGCTGTGAGCACTGAAAATTCTCCTTTTTGGGGTCCAAACATGGTCCAATTTTGAAAATGAAACAGTTTTTGAGAAAATAAGTCAACCTCAGTGAAAATTTTCAAAAACTATTTTTGTAAACAGTCAATGCTCAAATGAGCGCAGAACTTACCTTCGAGATATGCAACTTCGGATCGAAGGCAATGGAAGATTGCCCCTGGCTTAAAGGGGGGGGTAAAGCAACGGAGAGTTGCCCCTGGTTTGGATAGCAACTCAGGGCAACTTATGGCAATGCATGGCAACGGAAAGTTGCCCCTTGTTTGGATGATGCCTCGGCATTTTTGTGAGCCAGTCCTCGTTGATGACGATCGGACCCTTGGACGCGGAGGAGTCGGAGACGATTTGAATCAATATATGGACACAGTCACCTGGAAGGTGTTGGTGGTTTGGACTTCAAGATGAAGTTGGTCACGTAATTCCAGGTTGCTGCAATCAAGATATTGGATTCGGAGGAGGCAAAAATGATCAAAATCATGACATGGACTGAGACGCTATGGAAGCGTTGGGGGCTGGACTTCAAGATGAAGTTGCCTACGTATCCCAAACATGGGAATCAAGCCTTACGTAGTTCCGGTTAAGGTACACTCGGGTATTTTAACCTTCACTGTTTAGGCTCTAATTTTTGCCAAGGCGCCTGTTGCAGGTTTTCGACCTTGTGAGCTTTGTTTTTCTTCTTTTTTCTTTCCTTTTCCTTTTCATTTTCATTTCTTTTCTTCTTTTTTCATCTTTTGTTCTTTTTTCTTCTTTTTTGCATTTTTATTTCTTCTTTTCTTTCCTTTTTCTTCTTTTTTTTCTTTTTTTTTTGTTCTTTTTTTTTTTCTTGCTCTGATTTTTGCCTGGGCCGCCCTTCCGGGTTTTCGGTCCAGCGAGCCTCTCAAAGGGTAAAAGTGGAGCAAACCCATGCCAAATGATTTTGAGTTTGAAGCCTCTCTGTATCCAAGAGAGTGACTGTGGTGTTGATTTGCAGAAGAATCCATCACGGTTGCTTCATAAGCCTTGCCTGGTGGGATCTGATCTCCTTGATCTAGCTTTGGTGCCTCTTGCTCGAGGGCTGCTTCAAAATGGGCCACACAGGCGTTTCATGGCACTGAATGTTTTGAACAAATTCCGGTTTGTGACAGATAAATCGAATCTCGAGGCTGAGAGCGATCCTGGGCTGCACAATCTCAAGAGCGATTCCACACAGGTCTTCGCAAGACTGCGCAAAATATTTCGTTTTTGAAAGTTTTTAAGAAAGCGACAAATCGCTCGTGTTGAAGATAGTGTGGAACCAGTCTAGATCAAGCCAGGGTCCTTCTCAGTACTCACGCTGACAAGCATGATTTCATTCATTAAAAGCTTAACATGCCTCTCTTTCTCTCAAAATAGTCAAAATTTTGCAAAAAACCCAAGGAATTCCTTCCTCTTTGTTTTTATCACCGCAGTGTTTGAAAAGGGTTTTATGAAAAGCTCAGGTCATCATAATGATGTTCAAGGCACAAGAGAGCAGGCGGTATGCACTGTCGTTCCATCCACATTCTCTGGCACGGTTGATTCGAACAGCAACAAATACGGAACGTGATAGCCACAGCTGTTTCATTCAGATTTGTTGGCATAACTGGCTCCTCGGCAGAAACAAACTCAAAAAAGAGCGAAAACGACTAATAATAAGACGAAACGGTGTTTGAGGCAATAATCCCGAAAACACCTAGTATTCTATACAAGAGGGACTGACTCATTACAATTAGACAGACCCTTAAGCAAAAGACCTGACTCAAAACAATGAGACATACTCAAGACAAAACAGAAGACTAGCTCGACACCCAAGTCAGAATTTACAAAAATTAACATTAACAGATGCCCAAAAATGCATGCCAAACGCCACATCTAAAAATGCGCCAAGCACTGCCCACAGGCGGTTCACCTTCTACTTACATACTCGCAGTATCTGTGTCATCAAAATCCAACAACTGGGTGGTGACGGACTTTGCTGAGGTAGGCGGGAGGATAACCTCGTTTTCAATCAAATCTTGCACCTCGTGCCGGAGGCGGAAACAATTGTCGGTAGCATGGCCAGTCTGCTGGTGGTACGCACAGTACAGAGCAGCGTCATGTGTGGCAGAGAGATTTTTTGGGAGAGGCCGAGGCTCCAGGGGTTTAAGGTGTCCCCTCTCGGCAAGGATTTGAAGTGCCTTGGACAATGGCATGTAGAGAGCATGGAAGACCCTGCGCCCTCGGGGCAGGTACTTTGGAGCCTGAGCACTTTTGCTAGATGCACTAGCAAACGGATCGGCAGGTATGGCCTTGGGTTTTTGATCCTTTCCGGATGCAAGGCCGGGAGTGGGAAGAACTGTCTTGACATGACGGGGCCTATCCCGATTCTCTGATTGACTGGAACTGCCTTCAGGCGAAGTGGGGAAAGTGTCCTCCACAGCTTTTGACACAACTGCGGATATCTGTTGCTTGTTCATCTCTCCGGCTTTCAAAGCCTCTACTGCCCACAGTAGTTGTTCGATGGGGTCGGCATCTGTTTTCATCTTGCCTTTATCTCTGGCCTCAGCCTGATCTAGAGTTTGGTTTGCTGCATCGTTACCATAGCTGGAGGTCATCTCCGGTTGGTTGAGTTCAATTACAATTCGTCCCAGTAGCGGGGGCTCCTGGGGTATGAAGCCTCCGGCATATGGTGCAGCTGGTGGCGAAACAGACATTCCATAGGCGAGATCCGCCACGGATCTTTGAAGATCACTTATCATTCCTATTAGTTCAAATGTAGTAGGCTCGCGAGCCTGATATAGTTGAGGAGTCCAGATTGGATGTGCGGCAGGCGACCTAGGTGGATGCGGCATGTCAACAGTAGTTTCATCTTGTAGGGTGATTCCCTGACTCAATGCGACCGTCATGACCACAATCTCTTCTGAGTTTTGCGTCATGTTCAGTTCTGCCTCAACAAGAAGAAGACACTAGCTGTTCTGGATCGACCCTCTGAATCTCTGAACTGAAACGGAAAACAAGCAGTATTTCAGCCCCAAACAGATCGAAACACGGATGTAGCCGGACAACTGCACTCTACTACTGATCACTGTTCCCCAGGATTACTGTCCAAAACTAAACTAACACCCGCAGACACAACTGATTCTCCACAATACTGATACTAGTGCCCTCAGGCTTGATGCTCAAACTTTGCAAACTGGTATATGCGTTCCCTGTAGAGAAACACTCTAACAAGCACATAGCAGATAAATGAGAGCCAATACACCCCTATGTTGGGGTAGGGTTTCCCTATCCTATTTTGTCAGGAGCTAGGGTTTTACTACGCACGCAGCGGTTTCAAACAACCTATATCGGGCAAGCAACTTGTCCTAGTTTGGGATGGTCACTATGGATTTCGATATGCACTAGGTCGAATGGTCAAAAGGGTGCCCCGGTAAAACCGGGGTTTGTGTTCCCATACTGGCAGAGAGCCATGAACCGTCACCTTATGGACATGCCTTGACAAGACAAGCCTCCAAAGAAACCGCCAGAATAGCAGAAGGCCAACACAGTGTCCTAGGCGCACCAATGCACATGCAATGCAAAGAAACACATAAGTGTAGTCAAAAATGGATATCACGAGTTCGAGTCAAGCTCTCTAAACTCCCCAGCGGAGTCGCCAGAAACTGTAACACGTCTGCGTGGGACATCGCTACGGTTCGGACTCCCCCGTTTTGTTTGTTGCGGTTCGTAATCTGAACCAAAGAGTCCAACTCTGGCAAATCGTTTTGAGAAAAAACAGATTTTGAAAAGAAGTGCCAAACATGGACGCTTTGCGGTCTGAGTCGCCACCTAAATATTTTAAAATGGGAAATTTAGAAACCTCGACTCGGTGTCAAGGCCACCGTCCGTCATAACCAAAGTGTCTTGGCTCGGGAGCTTGGGCGATCGGGAAGGTCACTATGAGCACCCCCTTCGCCTCCAAAGACCGGCCTCTACTAAACATGATATTCGGTTTTGAAAACTTTATGCGTTCTTATTCCAGTTATTAGCCTAAAATTACTATGTTATGTGCACAGCAAACAAGTATAGACCAAATCGCCTAAGTTGGAACAAAACATTACATGTTTGTTTTGAAAACGGTTTGCTACTCGCAAGTAGGCTAAAATGCAGGTTTTGCCACCCTCAAGTGGGCTTTAGAAAAGATGATTTTGCCACTAACTAGTGGGCTTAAAACTCACAGTTTTTAATGCATTGTCCCAATTTAGGTAATTCAACCTCCATCCACAGGCATTCAAGCAGTTATATCACATAAGCAGCTAGCCTCATGGTAATCATGCTATTATGGCAACATTCACACGCATGCGATATGCTAAAGCATAAAAGCTCACCTAGTACTCCAAGTCAAAACAGAAACTAGTTAGTAATCATATGCATGATCCTAGTTCATGTTAAATGGCTAATGCAACACAGGCGAAGATGCAATTTAGAGTAGGCTCGATTAACCCTAAAGATGGCATGCGAAATGCACTTTATTCGATGCACGTATTCAATTTGGAAATTGAAAATACAATGCAGTTTGTATGATGTACCGAGCCCGATGCATGTTTAGACAAATGCATGGATGCACGCATGCATTGCATAAGGTATGCTGAAATAGACGTGCCCTAATCTACCATCATAAGCAGGTAAATAAAAGGGAAGAAAGAAGTGGGGGTTGGAAGACATACAAACCACTCACCCACACTTATTACAATTATGCCCTCGCTCAGAGGGACCGAAAGAATAATACAAATAATTAACTACGCAAGCTAATTAAAATATTACAGTCCAACTAAATTAATCAAATAAATTAATTAATCTAATTAAAGCAGTAAACCGCCTCGAGATGAGGGCCGGATGCAACACATGCTCGGGACTTGCTCGGAATTGCACTGCCATGCTTAGATTGCCTCTGTTTTCCCTACTCTGCCTTTCTAAAAACTGCCAAAGTCTCAGAACTACTTCTCAAGGCACTGGGGGATATCACCGGCTGAGGGGAAACATCATCGGTTGAAGTATGTGGCCACCGGCACAAAATTCATCCATCGGCCATCAATGGACTGCCGGTCGGCACTAAATACTGCCGGCCGGCACTGAATGTCTGCAGAACCTGCAACTCACAGCAGCAGAGGGCAAAAACTTGCATGGCAATGTAATTCCAACAATGTGTGCACCAATCATGCCCCTTATCATATTTGTGACTCAAAGGGGGCATGTGCCTCGATTCTTGGGCCACCAATCACGCATTTCCATGCATGATGGCCCAAGGAACCAAATGTGCAACTTCTATTTCAAATGTACGCAAATCAAACAAACACACAAGGGTGCTAAGCCTCTATCATGACTTGGTCAAGAGGTAGAGCATGCATGTTTATGTGATGCAATCCTAAGCATGTTAACTAGGCATGTAACATGGCAATTCAAGCGAGGATGCTAGTATGCAAACACGTATGCAAGGCAATCACACAAACCTAACAATGGGGTGAACTTAAACATGACTTAGGCAATTCCAAATTAGCCCAAAATCAGTAGCCAAATTGCCCAAAAATGAAAGCTAATCACACGTGCACACATGCACATGTTATGGCTCAAGCTTCAAGTACTAACCAAGCAACATTCAAGCATACTTGAAAAGAGATATCATGGGCAATTAGCATGTAACACAAGCTCTAAAAATCATGTTAGAGTATGGTGCTAAACCAACCCAAATGAAACAACATTAGCATGCAAGTATGGCCCAAGTGCTCAAGGCTAGTCAAAGGGCATTGAACTACACTTGACAAGACTAAACATGGAAAGACTTAAGCAACTAAAAACAGATTTCTAGCATACAAAATCAAGCCCAAAGGACCACTTAGATGGCATCTATATGGTTTAAATTAAAGGGCATGCACACATGCTCTCCCAAGGAACATACAACATGAGCTTTTGAAACATCAAAGAGGCATGCAATACAAACATATGAGCATGTTTAAGGGACTGAAATAACATGGCAAATGGTCTCAAACCATTGGAATGATGCAAACAAGGCATGCTACACATTCATGCTCAAGGCTAGCAAGCCTAAAATGCAAAGAGGCTATGTGATGCAAGCTAAGATCGACCAAAGTAACCATGGACAGACCTTATTCATGAAAAAATAAGCATACAAGCTTCATGAATCTAAGCCTAAAACATGTTAGAATAGAGGCATACAACCTAATGCGTGTTAAAGGACTAAAGAGGCATTACAAAGCATCTATGCAAAACATGCAAGGAGTACTAAAACCAACTCTTAGCAATGTTATATCATGGCATAATAAACATAAAATGCAGCCTAGACATGCTCAATACACACACCAACAAAGGCTTCCTCAAGAAGCCAAAACTTGTCCTTTTCAAGGACAACAAGGAGAGGGGGTGGCCCTCTCCTTCTTGGGACTTCAAGGCATCATCTACACCACTGAAATCCCTCAAGATTTCAGTGGTGAAGAGACCCAAACACCAAAATCCCGGAGCTTAACAAAATAGCACAAAAATGAGGCCTTCCAAGGCCTAAGAGGGGCCAAACTTCCCCAAAGCACAAAGTACCCTTAATAAACTATCAAGAGGACTAAAAAAAAGAACTTTTTTGTATTAAACACCAAGCACAAAAATAGTTGAAAGATAGGTAAAATTGAGTGCAAGAATGGGGTATATAAAGCAAGTTTCTCACCCTTGTTGACCTTCTTCACAAGTGTTGATGTTGTTGCCTCCTTGGGCTCAAATCCAGCCAAGAACACCAAGAACAACCTCTTGGAACCTCAGTAACCAAGGGAAGGTGAAACACTAGGTGCTTGTGTGCCATAATGTAGACTAAAGCACCTAGTGTAGAAATAAGAGGGGAAAAGAGAGATAGGATAGATACACAAGTTCTAACCTAGAACCAGAGCTTCTTCTCTATCTTTTCTCTCCAAAATGTCTAATTTTTCTAATCCTTGAGCCAAGAGAAGAGAGCGCTCTCTTGTAGGCAACAAAGCTTACAAGCTAAGCAAACCAAAGGCTTATCCCTCCATACACGTGTATGGAGGGGAAACCAATGCTATACAGCTGCTTCAAAATATCTCAAAAAGCAACTGAACAGTAGTCGGCAGGGCAAAATCGTCATTTTGACAAAATTGAGTGCCGACCGGCACAAA
This sequence comes from Camellia lanceoleosa, assembly GCA_025200525.1. NCBI lineage: Eukaryota > Viridiplantae > Streptophyta > Magnoliopsida > Ericales > Theaceae > Camellia > Camellia lanceoleosa. The sequence goes on along the minus strand of CM045763.1, from coordinate 121,119,215 downwards.
AGAGTGCCGACCGGCACAATATAGTGTCGATGGCAACACCAACCAGCCGGTGGCCTCTCGCCACTGCCGATGGTGTGTGGGGATGCCTCACAAGGCATTCCCTGCCCCTCCAAGGCAAAGCACAAGTGTCTGGTGCAAAATCAGACACAAAACGGTCAAGTTCGGAGGTCTTGAGGCAAGGCGCGTAGCCGAGAACTCCAAACGAACACGAACATGGATAATCACTGAGTGTTCAAGCGGTGACGTCCAGGTCTTGAGGACGGTCAAAAATGGGGTGTCTACAGGCGACTCTGTATCTGGCAAAGCAGTCCAATTTTGACATTTTTGATCTTAAAATCATTTTTTCAAACAATTTGTCAGATTTGGACTCTTTGGTGTTTATCAGTTTCACATTGCACTTGTGAGATTAAATTCAGAACCACGGGAGTTCGAACTGTGGGCCTTTCTTTCGAGCCTTCCGAAAGGGGGCGCGAAAAAAGGCGAGCCACAATAGCACTCAACATCATATTAGGCACATAATTACAATCATAATCAGGATTAATTAACATAATACCGAACATGGTTATCACAGTTATAACTCTATGTTTTTTCCCAATTTTAACAACACTCACTCTTTTTTTTTTATTTTTTATCAAGGCTCAAGAATATGGCTATAACATAATTTATGGGCTTGGTTTGATATATTGAAAGATGGTATATCAGTGTATCTCTAAGCTTATAGCTCAATGTTCAAGACTTTTCTCTTTCTCTCTCTAACTCTCAATTCACTCTTTTAATTCAATTCCCTTCATTCTGATCATCTCTATCTCTATAAGCAATCGGGGAAGGCTACTAAGTGAAGGAGGTGGGAGACATGATGTTATAACCCTGTTCCGTGTTATGCTAATTGACCTTAATTATGATTGTGATATATGCTTGATATAGTTTTGTGTGATAATTATGTGATTATATGTGTTTTTGTATTTCTATCTGTTTACTGTAAGAAAATCCGTTTGAATTTCTGCTTAAGAATTTTAATTGAAGGCCTTATCGGTCTCAGGAACAGAAATTGACTACGCCATTGTAATTAGCATAATTTTTAGTGCATACAGTGCAATTTAATTGAAAATTTATTCGGATCAAAATAATTAGATTCAAAATGATTAATTTGGGATTAATTACGTAGACTTGATCAATATGATTAAGCAAGCCTATAAATAGGCCAATATACACTTAAGTTCCTCATTGTTGAACTCAAAATCTGAAGTGTACTCTAAAGAGAGAGAGAGGGACAGCTCTAGAGAGAGAGAAGGGCTCAAATTATGGATTTCGGCTCAAGGCTTGAGAATTGGAAGCTAAACTCAAAGAACTAGCTAGAATTTGGGTGATTGGAGCTCCTAGGTGAATAATTGAACATTGACTCATAAGTTTGAGGTTGTAATTTTGTGAATTCAAAGGTAGATGGCAATTAAGAACATAATTTGAGATGAATTTGATGAATTTGGAGCTTGTATGTACATGCATGTGCATAATTGCCATGATTTTATATATTCAAGCATGAATCATGTTGAACAAGAGGAGTTGAGCACCAAATCTCACATGTATGCATAATTTTCATGAGTTTCATGATTATAAGTGTCATTTGTACTACTTGGAATTGAATTGGAGTTAAAAAATTTACATGCATGCATGATTGATGAAGATATGGAATTTGTATGAAGTGGAATGCATGTGTTTTGAAACCTATGAAGAGAACTCAAAATGATTTTGGAAAAGGACCATGAATTTGAACAAGTGGTCTCATATTCTTATGTTCTCATATTATGTAATGTGTTTCTATGTTTTTGTGTCCGAAACTTGAGTTTCGAACCCTTGGACATTGAGTTTGAACTTCAAGAACAATTTTGGAAATTCCAAAATTCGGCATGTCCGCTTGAGCGGGGTAAACTTTGCTAAGGTGTGAAATGTTAGCTTCCAGAACTTTCGCAGACATTAATGTCAGCTCGAGTGGGAGTAGTTACGCTCGAACGTCTGTACACGTATTTTGACCCTCAGCTCAAGCGTCTAAAGTAGAGCTCGAGCACAAAAATGGGGTAACTAGTACTTTTGCAAACCAAAGGGGTCCGCTTGAGCGGCGAAATATGTGCTTGAGCGGGAAGCCCTGTTTCAGAAATTTTATAAGAGTATTGTATGGCTTGTTTTCCGTTCTCTTTCACTTCTAAGCACTCTTAGGCATGCATTGAGCATTGTGAATGGATTAAGAAGATAAGAAAGAGGCCTAAGAGGAATGAATAAATTAAGAACGGATTGAATTGCTTGTGACCCATTATGTGTTATGATTTATGTAGGGTCGAGCACAAAGGCGAATCCTCTGATAGAACACTGTGAGTAATATCATAGTAAAGATATTTTGAAGTATGCTATTTGTCCAATTGCTTACTTCTATTTGAGTGTCGTAAATCTGTTAAATTGAATCATGGATAAATATTCGTTATGCTACATGATTGGGCCAAAGGCTGTTGGACATGAATAAATTGGGCCAAAGGCCGTCGGATATGACTGAATTGGGCTCGAGGCCGTTTGATACGTCTGGATTTGTAGCCATTTGATACACTAGATAGAAACATGAATTGGGCCCAAGGCCGTCTGATGTATCTGTTTCAAACTTCATTTATGTATTTCCTTTATGTGATTTTATTCAGTGGGCTTTCGCTCACTCTCATTCATGTGTCTGTAGGTGAGCCAAGAGATGTCCAAACCCAGCCTCAGTGAAGTATGTGAGAAACAGATGAAGTTTTGGAGAGTGAGTCCTAACGTCTCATGCACGAGACTTGTTTTTACCTTTTTGTTCTTTTGTTATATTTTTGTTAATGTTGGCGAAAACATTGAATTACTTTTGTATATAAGTTTTGTTTAGCTGATTGCATAACTGAAAATTTCTAGATATAGTCTTTGAGTATGTGTGAGTTATTATGAAATACTTTTGGAGTGATTTTGCTATACCATGTAAGCACAGCTCTATCGACAATTTGTAAGTTGCTTTCGTTTTGGCCCCTCAACTCTGATGAAATATGTTTTATTTGGTTTGAGGCTGTAGGTAATCCCTTGATTATTGGCCGGTTATGACCTTAATCCATAAGGGTGGGTTCAGGCCATGACACATGGATGATGGAATAACAAGGATGGTTGAAAATGGATGCCATCTTTTAAGGAGAAGATAGTCCTCCTTTTGAAGATGGAGGCCAAAGGAGGATAATGGAGGGAGTGGGTGTGTACCTCGTGCATGAATATATCAACAAAAGATTTGAAATGGCATGACCCACATGCATTCAACAAGAATTATGGCGGAACTACCCTGTTCTTAGGCAAATTAGCCGGTCGAGCAAGAAACCTTGGCTGGCCAGCCAGCCAAAATATTGGTTGTGGCTGACTATTTTGCACGAAACAGGATTTTTCGATAGAATTATCATCATTTCCTTATATTTTCACAGTGTTCTTTGCTCAATTTCCTTAGAAAAATTTTCATTTTGAAGTTTTAAAAGTTAGGCTCGAAACACTACAAAAATATTCGGAACAAAGAGCGGAAAGAAGGTTTTGAAAGGGACTTAAACACTTGGCCAAAACAGGCTTAGGGTTGGAATTGAAACGCAAATTCCATATTTCTTACTAAGAATTATGCAAGAAACACATTCTTGTTTTCATCATCAGATAATCAAAAGAATGCGCCCAAGTCTTAGGGCAGGTCAAAATGGGGTGTCTACAGTTGCCCTCTTTGATAGAACTCGAAGTCATTTCTTGACGTGAGTGAATGTTAAAGCCCAAAGACGACTCTTTGACAAGGCCGTAAGACTTGGGCAAACAAATAAGATGCAAATGTAGTTGGTTAAACCCGAGGGTTGTCTACGTATCCCTTTGCAAGGAATCAAACCAGCGTAGTTCAAGGACGAAACGCAAATGACATGCTCGAAATACAATTGAAAGTTGGACTTACACGCTTCATGAAGTCATTTTTACTTTGAAAATTCATAATCTATAATGCAATGCAATAGGTAATATGAAGCACAATAAGGGATACAATACAAACACATTCACATAAGAGAATGAAACGTAACCAATGAATAGTTTTAACCTACAACCCAAAACATAGGAGGTATTAACCAATGGATAGTCTCAACTAACAACTCAAGAAAAGGGAGGTATTAACCAATGGTGGTAAAGGGATAGTGTCGTCATCTCGAAAAGGGGTCAGCATAAATCGAGTGGTTTAAACCTATAACCCAAAAAAGGGGACCAATAGTAACTAATGAAAAAAATTGTAATCAAATGTTGATGTGAATGAATCGTAGCCAAGTGATGCAATAGTGTAACCAAGAAAATGATATGCTAATGCAATTAAAAGTTGAATTTTTTCTTTTCTTTTTCTTTTCGAAAATGCATGTATATGTAATATATGATAGGCAGTGAGGCAAGCCTCATGCAAATGAAGCAAAACAAAAAGGGTACAATCCAAACACACCCATATGAGAAGAGAAAATGTAACCGATGGATAGTTTGAACCTACAACCCAAAACAGGGGAGGTATTAACCGATGGATAGTCTTAACTAATGTAATGACCTGGACATGCATTTGATTAATTAGTCATCTAATTATATTTTTATGTGCTAATTGATTATGTGATTTAATATTTTACGTGAATTATTTGATAAAGTGATTTAATTCTGATTCAGAATAATTAATATAAGACTTCATAAATTCAATTTGACATATATGGGATTGATAATATATGCATAATATTTATTTATGAATGTTTATCTTATGTTTAATTGCAAAATTTATAAGTTAATGAGTTTCTGATTCGGTAATTTAAACATGACTGAATAATTGAAATTTAATGTGTATAAGCCTACTTAAGTTTATTTGTGTAATTGGTGAACTTGATTAAAGTTGTGTATGATTAGATTTAATTTTAATTTGGTTTGTGAGATTCATTAGCATCAATTTAAACTAATCAAAGCTTAATTAATCCTAATTCTAATCGTCAACTTATAAGATGAGGAGAAGATGTATATTTGAGAAAGAGAGTGAGTGGGTTGTGTAGAGAGTTCAACATTTAGAGACTTAGTTCCCATTTGGTGTAACTGTTAAAACAGATTATAGATTATAACTTAATAGATTACAGATTATGAATTTAATCAGAAGTTGTTAATCTGTTTGGTGTAGCTATTGGATTATAGATTTAAGTTGCTGAGTAGTGTTTGTTAAATAAGTTGTGAAGTAGCTTTTTCAATTAACTTTTATTTTTTGTTATTCATTATTTGTCTACATTTCTTATAAAAAAATAAAATAATAATGTATAGTCCATTTGGGTCTTTTTCTATTTTTTAAAAAATAAAAAAATAAAAAAAATCTAAGAGTATAACCGTAAATTAACATGTCCACAGCAGAAGCTAATAATCAGAAGCAAGGGGTGAGTAGCTTCTCAGAATCAGCTTTTTTGAGTTAAAAGAAGTTGTTAGAATTAGAAACTGTTTAAAATAAGTTTAACCGAATAGTCCAAAATAGCTTTTCCAAAGCTATAAGATATAAGTTGGCTCAAAAAAGCCCAAACAAACACCCTTTTAGTCTTGAGAGAGAGAGAAGCTCTTAGGAGGTGAAGAGCTAGAGCTTGAAGAAGACCAAGAATAGTGGAGCTTTGATCTTCATAAATCATCATCTTAAGATAGGAATTTTATTCTAATTCCTTGAAATTGAGACATTTACACTCACGAATCTCTAAGATGAAAGCCTAACTAGAAAGAATTCATAGTTAATCGAGAGTATATTGTAGTGTAAGTTGTTGCAGAACACTATTTGAACATGCATGGCAAGAATTGAAGGAATTAGCTCATGATTTTGACATGCATGGTACAATTCATGAATAATCATGTTCATAGACTTGTTTCCTTGCGTGGTTCATGTGATTTCAAAGAAATTTTCCATGAAATTGAGCTTGTTACTCTCAAATACATGTTTTATGATTTTGATATTAAACTTAAGATTTTTGTGGAATTGGGTTTTGTTTCAAAGCTTAATTTGTATATTATTGTTGAACATACAAGTTCAAGGTTGTTTTTAAGAGTTTTTGGGTTGGGATGCTTGAATTTGAAGACCTTGAGTTCTAACTTTGAAATTTTTTTTTTTGCGGATTGAAGTAAACACAGAATCGCATGTGCGGCTGTGAGCCCTGCATGTGCGGAAAATAGGACAGATTGAGGCTCGCGCACTGTTTTAATTGCACGTGTAGGCGCATGTGTGGTGGTGGTTCCACAAGTGCGGCAGGTTCTCAAGACGCGCGATTTTCGTGCCAGCTTTCTCTATATTTTTTGGACTTTTGGGCCTCTATTTGCATGGTTTTCAAGTGTATTTCAAATTCATATGCATATCATGATTACGAAAAAAATTAAGGAACGACTATAAACAACCAAACGAACAAGTAACAAATAAATCGAATCGGTTTAAGAACTGACTGAATGAATTGAATATGTTTTGAGATGTTGTGCTATGAATGTTTGTGTTTGTAGGTCAAGATTCGAAAATCGATCAACTGTTTTTGGAAGCACTGTGAGTAATGTTACTGTAAAGATATGTTCATATGAATTATATTCAAAATATTATTAGATAAGTTATGATTCTCGAAATGATATTTTGTTTACATGAACGAATGCCCTATTTTGATCTATTATGGCATTCAAAAGAAGTCCCAAGTCATAGGGGACAACATGTTAATGCGAGTCCATGACATATATATAATTACGAGATCTCGCTAGCCACTTGACAAAGTGATGTTATGTTTGATAATCGGTGTTCGGGACCGATTACTCTAGTCAGATGATGATATGTTATGTTCTATTGGATATACCATTATTATGTTCAGATATGACAGTGATTATGATATGCTTTGTTTTATGTTTATGAAATGTTCGGAAGTCGTTTACTAACCTCTTTACTTTAATGATATTTACTAGACTTTAGCTCACTGTGTGTATATATATGTATAGGTGGGCGACATGAAGGGCAAGCGTAGAAGAACTCCTTTAGCTGAGCCACCATCTAAAGCCTTTTGAGTTTTTGGTGCCTTCGAGTTGGGGCTAAGTCTAGGTGGCCTTTGGCAAGTTTTATGTTCATGATGTGGGAGTTTTGATAACATGTGTATATGTATATGAAAGTTTTTGTACATGATGAATAAATGTTTTTGTACATGTTGGTATGTATGTATTACAGGGTGGGTATATCAACGTAATTATGCGGTCATATAGTCAGCACAGCTCAATGGACTATTTGTTTTAATTATGTTATAAGCTTCCACTAGCCACGATTATATTCTATTTTGTACAGGAAGGCCTTTGGTAATCTTAGATTACGGGCTAGTCACCTCACCGACCCTTATAGGGTAAGGTTCGGGTCATGACAACTAACAACCCAAGAAAAGGGAGGTATTAACCAATGGTGGTTTGAACTATCAACAACCCGAGAAAGGGATAGTATTGTCATCTTGAAAAGGGGCCAACATAAACCAAGTGGTTTGAACCTACAACCTAAAAAAGGGCCAGCAGTAACTAATGAAAAATATCGTATCAAATGTTGATGTGAATGGATTGTGACCATGCATGATAAATGTAATAAACAGTGCAAGTGTGATAGTGAATGCAAAAACACAAAGAGGCAATGTGAGACATACAATATGCAACATGATATGATGGATGCACAACAATAAAATGATGGATGCAAAACTAATATGATGGATACACAAGATGATTTTTTTTTTTTTTTTAATTTTTCCTGTTTTCAAAATTTTCTTCATTTTTTCTTTTCTTTCTTTTTTTTTTGATTGATTTTTTTTTGATTTTCTGAAAATTTCTTTTTCTAATTTTCTTTTTCTTTTTGATTTTTTTTATTTTGAACATTTTCTATAAATACCATATATACATATACAGATATAAAAATACAAAATACATATACATACACATTCATATATACAAAATATATACATATACAGATACATATACATATGCACATACGAGCTATATATACATATACAGACATAATATATACATACACGTATACAGACACAGACATATGGATACAGATATATACGGATACGGATACATAGACATATACATTCAAAATATATACAAAAAATATACATATATGGTATATATATACAGATTGTATACATATTATATATAGATCATATATCTCTCCCCTGTTTTGTCTCTCTTTCTCTGCCCTGTTCATTTTCGTCGAGCGTCGTGTCTAGCACGCGATTTCAACAATCACAACACGGCTGACTAACAACAACTGGACCGAACTCATTTATCAAAGATGGCCTCGGCAATCCCTCTTCTCTTGGATTTTTTTTTTTTTTTCTTTTCTAGCTTCTTTTTAAACCAAGGCCTGCGAGAGAGACAGAGTAGAAAGCTACAAACTTCCTCTACAATTACTCTACAAATTTCCCTCTTTGGAGGCATTACTGTCCTCTGATATGGCCTTTTCTCGCCATTCTCTCGCTCTCTTTCTCGACCTTAACGATTCCTCAATCGAGAATGTTGAGGCTAGCTCCTCTTAGCCTCGACAGAGTGCCCCTGCCCCTGTTCTCAACTTTCCTACACTGCCAGTTGAGCTAACAATGGCAGCACAGTCTGATATCGATGCCAACCATTTCACATTGAAGTCTTGTGTGGAGACGGTGACCACGGTGTCCAATTTATCCCATCGGCTGTAGAACAGGACAAGTGAAGTATACCGATTAAACGCCCAACTCTCTCTGCTCCGAAGTATGTACAAGGATGCTCGAGTAGAGATTAGCGCACTGAAAAAGCAGAACAAAGTGCTGAAACGACAGGCCACTTCCGTGGCCTGATTCAGAGTTCCTTCATATTCCTCATTTGATGGCCAGTAGGGAGTAATTTCTTTCGAAAGCTCTATTAAATCCGAGGCAGATTCTTCAAAGGCTTCCCAAGAGTGATGTTATGGTGAGGCAGCTGACGGTAGTGTCACATGATGAAGTTGTCTGCAAATGAAGCCGATTTATATCTTCGTCGCCGGGTTGCTACCAGAAATCAAAAAAATATCCTTTTGTTTTTTTCTTTTTCAATTTTTTTTTCATTCTCTGTTTTTGCTTAGGAAGGAGCACCAATGCTTCAGATGATTCTCTTTTGTAATTTTTTTTTTTTGAAATTTTCTTTTTGATGTAATGTTGTAATTGGGGAGGGGGCTTCACCATGAAGTTTAATAAAATAAGTTTCATTATTTGCACATCATGGCGTGAATGGAACAACACTTGAGCATGAAAACATTTTTCTTGAACTTGAATTTGAGAATGATTGAATTTCAATGAATTTTGAATTGGACATCAAGCCTTCAACTAACCAGAAATCAAAGAATGACTCAATGAAAGACAGGCAAAGCAAAAACAAACTAAACACACCTATTTATACTTGCTGGAATGAAAGACACTTAAAACACAACTCGAAAGGACGAACCATTAAACCTACGCAACTTCTACAATTTTCTATTTTGGATTGATATCGAAAATGGCCAACTAGCTAATTGATTGGCCGACCGGTTGATTTGTTGTCCAACCAACTGAAAAAAATTGACGGGCCGCTGATTCATTTACTGAGCGACTGAATGAACTAATGAACTAGCTAAAAAATTGGCCAGCTGGCTAAACAAGTGGCCAGCCGGCTGAAACAAACAAGAAGCAACTGGAGTCAGCTAATCAACTTAGATGGCCGACTGAATTATTAGCCGGCCAGCTAAAACATAAACATGAGACTCGAGAGTGCGGGGAGAAGACAGAATTCCTAACTCGACTATACCTTTAGTTCATTGCTTTGACTGTTTTTTTGGTTTTTTGGCAAAAAGTTTTTGATCAGCATGAGAGTTAAATTAGCATGCTTGTTCCACTCTCTGTTTTGAAATTATGTGAGTCAAGCTATGAGCATTGAAAATTTTCCTTTTTGGGTCCAAGAAATGGTCTGCTTTGGAAAAATGACATAATTTTTGAGAAATTTAGTTGACTTCATTGAAAGTCCTCAAAATCTGTTTTCGTGAGTGGCCACTACCTGACCAACATGAAATCAACCCTTGAGATGCACAACCCTAAATCCGAACTTGATCTACCTTGCAATCGAATCTGCCATAAAGAAGAGATAGGACAATTGAACCGAATAAAGATAACCCAATTGAACATGGACAAGACAACCGAGTCAAGTAAAAATATACTAATCAAACATGGATGAGATAAGTGAGTTGAAAATAGTTGGGGTTGAATTTCAATATGAAGCTACCTACGTATCCCAAAGATAGGAATCAGGTCTTATGTAGTTCATGGGGTGAAGGTTCACTCAGATATTAACTCGCTCCTTTTGTACTCTAATTTTTGCCAAAGCTGCCCTTCCGGGTTTTCGACCTTACGAACTCTTTCTTTGTTTTCTCATTTTTATTTTTCTATTTCTTCATTTTTTTATTCATATTTCTATTTTTTCATCTTTCATTTTTAATTTTTTTCTTGCTCTAACTTTTTCTTGGGTCGCTCTTTCGGGTTTTTAGCCTAGTGAGCCTCTTAAGGATAGTACTATGCTTAGCTTGTCTATATTGATTGGTTGTGAGATCTCTAGGCTATCTAAATCCATGAGAATGACTGCCTCTTTTGACCAGATAGACTTGATGATGTAGGGACTTATCCAATTGGGTCTAAATTTGCCTTTAGGGTCATGGGTAGGAATTTGATTATCTTTTAGCAATAAATCTCCTTTTCTCAGATTCTGGGATTTGACTTTCTTTCTTGTATCCATTGGCTTGAGAAACGACCCGGTTTGAATCTTCGATCACATCCGACCGTTTTGCCCCTAGTTTGAGCGTTGCTTCCAATCCGGCTATGCAAGCCGTCTTCAACCATATCCGACCTTTTTGACCCTAGTTTAAGGGTTGCTTCCAATGTGGCTATGCAAGCCTCACACTCTGGTTGAATATTGAACATTCTAAATCAAGGTTTGAAAGCTAAGGGGAGTCAGGTCCCAAGGTCAAGAGTGATCCTATGCTATATAATCTCAAGATCAATTCTAAGCATGTCTTCGTAGGACCACGTAAAAACACTTTTTTGAAACCTTTTAATAAAGTGACTAATCGTTCATGCTCTTCTGAAGACAATGTAGAACCAATCTGGACCAAGCCAGGATCCTTCTCAATACCCACATTAACAAAAATGATCTCATTCATCAAGGGCTTAACACACCTCTTTTCCTCTCAGTCAATCAAAATTTTCAAATCCCAAGGAATTCCTTCCTCTTCGTTTTTATCAAAGTTTTGGAAATTGTGGCCAATGCACTGATTTACAAGCATAGAGAAGTAGGCAAAATTTATTGCATGTTCATTCAGAACTTTTGGCTCAATGGTTGAAACAGACTCAAGAGGAAAATGAAATACAGACACAGAAAGGATAGTGATGTCTGGGTTATCACCCCCAAAATCACTAGATCTAACTCACAAGACTGACTTGATCTTGATTCCAGCCCCACAGACTTGGCCGAATCAGTTTCAGACTCAACACCTAATTTTGAAAATAAATGAAAGAATCCCTAAATTGCTAAAACAGTGCGTGTCATCTACCATGTTTGGAACAAAATGTGTGCAATCAGCAGGTGGTCCATCCTCCATCACGGAAATGATCACAATATCTCCCGAATTTACTGGTCTTGCACTAGTCCCAAGATCTATCACAAATTCAGCCAGTGTTAGACCCAGAACTTCTCTAGTGCTTCTTTGCTGTATGATCAATCCATGGCTTAAGAAAACCATAAGAAGAGAAGTGCATGCTTGTGAGAATTTTTGCTACAATGCTCAATTCTGGTTCTAAATCATCTGTCACCACAAGGTTTTTGGGGTTTTTTTTGGGATCGAGGTGTAACTATCATGAATAAATTAGTGCTCTTTGGTATTAACATCTCGGGCTTAGGTAGATGGGAATGTGTGATGTATATGCTGCGGTTGAAAGTGGATGGTAGTGTATGGATGAGATTGAGTTAGGAAGGTGGTGGAGCTTGGTCATGAGATGGCAATGGGTTAAAGGTGGTGTTTTTTCTTTGGGGTCGAGCTATGATCTTATTATCAATAAGATCTTGAATCCCATGATGAAGTTGAAAACAACGATCAGTATCATGACTGTGTTGTTGGTAGAAGGCACAATACTTGGAGGGATCATGGCTACGTGGAAGTGGATTAGGAAGGGATTAGGGATCATGGAGCTTGAGGTTCCCTTTTATCACCAGAATTTCCATGGCTCGGGTTGGGTACATGTGGAGAGGGTGAAACCTTCGATTTCGAGGTTGGGTTGATGTGGTTGGTTATGGGTCAATATCAGCAAAAGGGTTGGCCATTTTGGTAAAAATGGTGACAGTGTTGATCTCTGAGGGTATGGGATTAGTAGCTGTGCTACTACCAACAGTAGCATTGGAACTGCGATTGAACATCTTTCTCACGAGCTCATTTCCTTTTGTAATGATCCTTTGTTTGATAGCGTCCTCAATTTGAATCACAATCTCATGGAGGTCCTTGAAGTTAAAGAGTGGGAGAATTATCATTTTCTGCAGTAATCCTCTATGCAAATTTTTTGACAACCATGGGGACTTGATCTTTTTCCAAGGGTTGGCTTGTCATCATGGCTGCCTTTTCACTCTACCTAGTGAGAAATGCCATGAAGCTCTCGTTGGGCTTTTGTCAGGTTGCCTCCAATTCCTAGGTGGTTACCTCAATCTGGATATTGTAAGAATACTGGGTGATGAAGGCCTCAACTAACTCTTCCCAATTTTGTTTTATTGAGTCCTCTAGCTTGGCACACCACATGGCAGCCACTCCTGACATGGTTCTTCCGAACAAGGAAAGCTTTTGAGCTCGAGATAAGCACATGGGTTTCAGAATGTTTGAGAAGAGGTGGATATGAACTATAGGGTCACTAGGCCCATCAAATTTATCCATGTGCGGCATTTTGAACCACTCAGGCAGCTTCACAATTGTTTTTGTAAGCCCATCCTTGATCTCTGGAATAGAGTTGATCCTTTGTGATTTTTCGAACATTTTCTCTAACTTGGCTAATTTTAGCATAGTCGGGTCAACTCCATCGATATCCATGGGGAACAGCTCTCCCATTGGTTGTGCGAGAACCCTGAAGTCTTCTTACAAATTGAGCTCAAGAAATTCCTCAGCTGGCGAAGGTGATTCCAAAACCGGATGAACTACTGGAGGTTGATAAGATGTAGACGCCCCAGAAGAACATTGTAATTTGGCAAAAACCTCATTGTTGGAGACAACCTTGTTGGTAATGGCATCCATGCTTTGTTGAAGGGCCAAAAACATGTTTGCTATATCTGCCGGAGGTTGGTCCGTTATTGTTGGAGGTTGATCCATCACTTCTGGAGGTACGTTCGTCACTACTAGAAGTGGATTTGTTATTACTAGAAGTGGGTCCATCACCATTGAAGGTGGATCCATCACAAATCTTGGAAATTCTGGCTGGCAAGGTTCTGACAAAGAGGTTGTAACCTTCCTCCTTGTGTTTGGCAGCAGAGAAACTGACACTGGCTGTCCTTGAACCAAATCTGCGGTTCTACTAAGTCTACCAGCGCGAGTCCACAAAACTTGGGGGATATTAGACTGTTCTGAAGGTATAATGCTAGGACTACCTAGCAAAAACAAAACAGAACTCCCAATCAGAATGTCGACAGCATTTTGGCTCAACTGATCACTATGCACATTGAACTCAACCCCTCAAAATGATATGCCTGACCCACTGATCAGATTTGAGAACCCCAGATCCCAAACATTGGGTATAACAAGAAAGAGGACAAACACCCCTATGGAGGGTATGGTTATCCTATCCTAGCTTTAAAATGGTCTAGGGTTTAACTATTCAAACAAACGACATCATGCATCCTAGAATGGGAGAGCATCTTTTTCATGACCCAAACCCGCCCCTAAAAGTTTAGGTCATAACCGGCCAGTAATCCATAGATTATCGAAGGCCTCAAACGATCATACATAATATTATGCTAATGGGGCCATAAATGGAAGCATATAATAATAAGAAGTCCATTAAGTTGTGCCAATTGTGAGCAAAATCATAGAGTTAACCACGTAACACAATAATACATATACATACCCATAAAAATATAAGAGCCATAGGAAAATTGTACGTAGTGTTTACAACCCAAGACCATGAAAGCAAAAACATAATAAGGTCAAAGTGTGGTGTGAGTCAAGACAAAACTCCATCTCGGAGGCATGACTCGATTGGATCATAAAAAGGCTCCTGACTCTAGGGGTGTGCTTCATGTTGTTGATCACCTACATGTGCATACATAAAATTGGGTGAGTGAAGCTTAATGAGTAATAATACAGTAAAGCAGCATAAGTATATGATCATAAGGTTCTCACAATATCCATAAACATATAAACCAAGCGGCCTTAGGCCCAAGCATATAACAAGTGGCCTCGGGGCCCAATCATATATCAAGCAGCCTCGGACCCAATCATATAACAAGCGGCCTCAGGCCCAATCATATAGCACATGTCATATAATATTAATGAAGTTTCTTATTTCAATCAAATCTTAATGTTGGCACCAATCACCATTCATGGTGCGAGGTACACAATAAATAATATATATATATGTATAATATTATTTCTCACAGTGCTTGGTCAGATGATACTCCTTAACGACCCAGCCTGCAGAAACATAACCAAGCATAACATTTCAAAACATATTACCTTCAATTCACTCAATCGATTTATTCGTTACATATGCGTTCAATCGTTCCCCATTCTTTAATTTCTCTCAAGTGTTTACATAATTCCTACAACAATTCCATATGTTTTTCATTGAAAATATCAATTTTACATATTTAATGTTTAAGGAAAAAGCAAGAAGTGAAAGGAAACTAAGTTAGGGTAGGGAATGGCATGAAATGATTAAAATAAACGCCTACACTAATTTGAGCATATCTATTTTTTTTACTTAGAATTTGGATGTGAGACCACCACCATTAGAAACTAGACTTCTAGGGCTTGAATTTAGGCTCAAGAATCACTTAAAATAGAGTCTGGATGAGGGATACTTATTTGAAGTTACCAGGTATAAGCTGAAACAAGGCTGGCCGTACGTGCGCCCACTTTGATCGCTCATGCGGTGACTGGGCTGCTCAAGCAGTGGTTTAAACAGAATGCAATTTCTTGTTTTTGTTCATATTCCGCTTGTGTGGTCTGGGCAAAATCAAACAATTTGAAAATTCATCAAAGATTGAGCTTTCAAACCCAATTTCAAGCCAAGATTTCACGTAATCTTCCTTTAAAACATGAAATAATAACCTTATACAAGTGTAATCACAACTCAAACACATCAATCTTGCTTAGAGTTCAAAATCAAAGTCTCATCTTTTCATAAATTCAAGATTTCATAACATACAAGTTCAAAATACATATATCCATAAATAATCTTCCAACAAATCTTGTTTTCATGAATCATCTAGGGTTTGTTTCATGGGTCAATCACAAGAATGAACTTAAATCAAACAAAGATGGGGAGATTAGGGTTCAATTTCATGCCTTTAGCTCAAGCCACCATACAACCCTAACTCAAATTCCTAAGTGCTTCTTGATTTCATGACAAAGATGAGTTAGAAACAAAGATTGTAAGTAAATTAACATACCGTAACCCAAATCTAAGGTTTGCCCCTTGATTCTTTTGCAATCCCTAGCTCTTCCTCTTTTTCTCTCTCTAACTCACTCTCTAGAGTTCTCAACAAAAGTGAATAACACAAGTGGACCAACACATATATGACTTAAACCTTAAATTTCCAATTTAATCAAATCCTAATTTTTCAAAATTTCACTGTAAGCTCTATAAATCATTCTAATCATAGATATGAAGTCGGTTTTTGTTTATCGCGCCTATAAGGCTTTCAATTTCAGTTGAAAGTTGAAATCGTAACAGATATTCCTACGTTTAACAGATATTATTCCAAATTCACATATTCAAACTTGCAAATTCATATCAAACACATAATCACGTGTATAATTAAGTAGAGTACGGGTTGGGTTATCACAATCCTATCCTAAGTTGGAAGTTGCTAGAGTATACTATATGCACTAGGTCCGTCTTTGGTCAAAAAGGATACCTCAGGAAGACACTGACATATTTGTCCAATTTAGCGGATTAAGCGATACGTGGTCTTGATTCCAAGGCTTGTGCTCTCATCATATTAGAGCCCATGTCTGTCTATCCACCCGAAGCTAAATAGCTATCTAGGATAATAGGTGAAAAGCACGGGACTTAAGCGCACCATGCATACAATGCAATGGACATATAATTGAAAATAAAAAACATATCATAGAGTTTGAGTCAAGGTTTCTTAATATCCCCAATAGAGTCGCCATAAATTGTAACACCACCCAGGGGGTGCCAGTGCGCGTTAAACAGTTTGGACCCTCGATTTCTTTAATCTAGTATCACGAGTGCAATGTGAAACGTAAATAAGAGTCCAGATTTGGCGACTTTTATAGAAAATCCATTTTATTACAAATTCTTTGTCAGAAATGGACTACATCATTAGATCTTAGAGTCGCCACCTAATATTTTAGGAAAATTAGAAAACTCGAGACTCGTGCCAAGGACACTGTTCATTGTAACCAATGATGCTTGGCTCGAAACCTTAGGTATAAGGAGGGGGGGAAGGTTATTAATTGAGCACCTCCGCTCACCCGATCAAAGATCGGCCTGTACTAAACCATTATATGAATTTTATTGTCTTTATATGTTCATATTCCATTTATTTAATAAATGCTAAAATTACTATGTGAAGCAAACAAAATATAGACTGTGTCGTCCATTTTGGAACAATTTGATTTTATATATTTTGAAAATGTTTTGAATAGTGCAATCATGAAAATCAATTTTATTCCAAATTAAATAACACAACCTTCACTCATTGGCATGCATAGGGTTATATCAAATAAACACATAGCCACATGGTAGGATGCTAAACATAATAAAAAAAATCACATACAGGCAAGATGCTAAAGCACAAAAAACTTACATATTTAATGAGGTCCCGCAAACAATTACAAAACAAAGTTAGTAAAAATATGCATGATCCTATATACAAGATCCTAATGCAATTCCCTTATGAAATGCAACTAAAGATCCGACTTCTATTATATGACATGTGAATCATCTCAAGACATGAGGTAGCGCACAAAATTACATAATAATTGATTAAACCCACAAATGCAAATTTCATAGGATCTTAAGGCATGAAGCATGGATGCTAAGCATGAATATGATGACAATTAAAATATATTGCATATGTACAGATATGGAAAGCAAATAAAAGAACGGGAGAAAAAGAAGCAGGGCGGGAAATTATTACAATGCTTTGAATATTATAAATCTGAATAAGGGGGGAGAGGAAAAATATTACAACAAAATATATCCTCACAAACACTCTCTTATTAAAATAAAAACAGCAGCTTCATGGGGGCCTTGGAGACCATCAGAGATTGTTCTGTTCGACGCTAGGAGGCTACCGGGTTCTGTCCAAGAGAATGGCTGGCCAGCCAAAAGATGAGCTGGCCGACCAACTTTGTTTTGTTCAAACACTAGAAAAACAGATGGAAAAGATACGAGTGGCTCAATAACCACTTCTAGTTAGCTTACAACAGGTTTATAACATGGAATTGAAGTAAGAAAAACAATATAGAAAGAAAATGCAAGAAAAGTAAAAGAAAATGAAAAGTATGCAAAATTTACCTTCAAATGAATGATTTGATTTTCAAACTTCCTTTTGATCCCCTTCAAGCTTAGAAAGTGTGTTCTCAATTCTCAGTTCAAAATTACAAAATTCTAGTTAGAATGGTGTTTTTGGGCTATTTAACAGTGTGTGTGTGTAGAGGGGGGAGGGGAGACTTACAACTCTTTATTTTTTCGTAATTTCAACAACACTCACTCTTTTTTGATCAAGGCTCGAGAATATGGCTATAATAGAATTGATGGGCTTGGTTTGATATATTGAAAGATGGTATATTAGTGTATCTATAAGCTTATAGCTTAATGCTCAAGACTTTTCTCTTTCTTTCTCTAACTCTCAATTCACTCTTTTAATTCAATTCCTTTATTCTGATCCTCTCTGTCTATATAAGCAATCAGGGAAGGGTCCTAACTCAAGGAGGTGGGAGACAAGGTAGGAGACATGGATGATGGGATGACAAGGGTGGTTGAAAATGGATGCCGCCTTTTGAGAAGAAAATAATCCTCCTTTTGACAATGGAGGCCAAAGGAGGATAATGAAGGGGGTGGGTGTGTACCTCGTGCATGAATATATAACCAACAGATCTGAAATGGCATGACCCACACAATTCAACTAGAATTCTGCTAAAACTGCTCTACTTTTGGTCAAATTAGCCGGCCGGCCAAAAAACCTTGGCTGGCAGGCCAAAATATTTGCTGTGGCTGGCAATTTTACACAAAACATGATTTTTTGATAGAATTATCATCCTTTCCTTTTATTTCCACAGTGTTCTTTGCTCGATTTCCTCAGAAAAAGTTTCATTTTGAAGTTTTAACAGTTAGCCTCGGAACATTACAAAAATATTCGGAACAAAGAGTAGAAAGAAGGTTTTGAAAGGGACTTAAAACACTTGGCCAAAACAGGCTTGGGGTTGGAACTGAAACACAAATTCCATATTTCTTATTAAGAATTATGTGAGAAACACATTGTTGTTTTCATCATCGAGTAATCAAAAGAAAGCGTCCAAATTTTAGGGCCAGTCAAAATAGGGTATCTACAATATGTAGATTGCATTTTTGTACCTTAATCTTGTAGAGACGAAGTACTTCGGGAATCTCATCACTCTTGCCTTGTGGTACATCCGAGAGGCATAAAAATGTATCATGATTTTAGCTATCAATTTTGGTGGAAAGATATGAAGCGAGACGTAGCCTTGTTCGTGTCTAAATGCTTAACTTGCCAACAAGTCGAAGCGAAGCATCAAAAGCCAGCCAGGTTGTTACAACCCTTGTGTATAGCCAAATGGAAATGGAAGCACATCACTATAGACTTTGTTTCGAGTCTTCCTAGAACGCAAAGGGGTAATGATGCAGTTTGGATTATTGTGGATCGACTGATTAAGTCGGCCCAATTTTTCGCTGTGTGTATGGGTGATTCGGTTGATTATCTTGTTGAACTTTATGTTAGGGAGATTGTTTGGGTTTATAGGGTTCTGATGAGCATTATCTCGGATAGAGACCCTCACTTTACTTCACGGCTATAGAAGAGTTTACAGAATGTCATAGGTACTTAGTTGGCTTTTAGCATCGCCTACCACTCTCAAATCGGCGGGCAGTCCAAGCGCACTATCCAAATTTTGGAAGATATTGCATATTAGACTTCAAGGGTTGTTGGAAGAGGCACTTGCCTCTAGCGGAGTTTGCCTACAATAATAGCTTTCAAGTTAGCATTGAGATGTCACCTTTTGAAGCCTTGTATGTGCGCCCGTGTAGATCATCATGTGCTAGACGAGGTAGGGATTCACCCATGCTTGGGCCAAAATTGGTTCGTGAGACCACCAAGAAAGTAGCTCTCATTAGGAAGAGGTTAATTACGGCTCAAAGCTGACAAAAAAGTTATGTCGACCGAAGAAAGAGACCTCTACCTTTTGAAGTGGGTGATCATGTATTTTTGGAGACATCACATAGGAAGGGTTTGATGAGATTTGGGCAAAGTGAGAAGTTGTCACCTAGGTTCATTGGTCCCTTCGATATCATTGAACGAGTGGGAGAAGTAGTCTATCGTCTTGCCTTACCACCACAACTATTCAGGATACACGACGTGTTTCACATTTTTATGCTTCGTAAATATGAACCCGACCTTTCCCACATCTTAGATTGGACGAGTCTGGAGGTAGATGAGAATGCTTCATGCAAGGAGAGACCTGTGAAGATCTAGACTCTTGAGAACAAGTTTTGAGAGATAAGACTATTCCCTTAGTGAAAGTATTGAGGTAGCATCATGGAGTGGAAGAAGCTACTTAGGAACGAGAAGCCATGGTCCGAGAGAAATATCCAGATCCTTGCGTTTACCGCTTGAGCGATGAAAAGTTTGTTCGAGTGGTTTGGTCGAGACAACTCACTTAAAAGTAGATCCAAACATCTTTTCTTTCACTTTTTCCATATCTTCTCTCTCTCTCTCTCTCTCTCTCTCTCTCTCTCTCTCTCTCTCACCCATTTCCAAACCCTAACCCTAAAAACACTTGATTTCCTCAAGTTTTACTATAGATTCACCTTAAAACCTTCGAGAAAAGTGAAAAACAAGTTTGATTCAAGATTCTCACTGGTTGGATAGTGTTTTTTTTTTTTTCACATTTATTGTCGGATCTTTAACTCTTAGTTTCAAGGTAGGGGTACTTTTAACTTGTTGTATTCTTGATTTGAGATCTATATGTGGTAATTTCTTAATTATAATAATGTATGACATGTTTTATTAAATAAAGTGGGTTTGTTAAACTAATGGGGGCTTATGTCTAAGGATTTTGAGAAAGATTCTAAATGTTCTTGTGGATTTTGATGCTGATGATGAATATTGACTTTCTATTTGAAAATAAGGGGAAAGCCCCAAATTGTATGAAACTCTAGTTTTCAAATTGAATTGATAAAGGGGATTTTGTTCAATTGACTCTTGAATGGTAAAATTGAATGCATTGAGTTTACTTTGGCATTGAGATATAGATTTTTTTTTAAAAATTTTTTTAACTTGTTGAAATAAATCCTTGAGATTGCGAGATTATGAAATTATGAAATTGAAGAATTTATTATGTGATAAATATTATTATTAATGTTGTTGTAGATTGAACAAACCTTAAGGAAAATATATTGAAAACTCATGCATCATGTGTATCATAATTTCTCATGTGATTTAACCACCTTGTGAATGTTTGGAAAATGTCAAAGGGAATAAATAGCGTATGAGTGCGAGTAGTTGAGTCAGGTTTCGGGAGTCGAGTTGTGTGTTGTATCTGGTACCCGCATAGGGAGTTAAGGTGTCTAATTGCCCTGTCTTGTGCATATTGCTGGACGAATGTGGGAACGGTTTTTAGGTGTCCATGAGCCTATCGTTTATAGAGTCGGCGTATGTGGAAAACTTGATTTTTAGGTGTCCACAAGCTTGCTGTTTCAGGAGTCAGGGAATATTTAGAGGGAAAGGTTTTGGGTGTCCATCACCTCGCCATTTTTAGAGTCGGCAAATGTGAAAATATTTTTTATATATAAAACTATATATCTATGTATGGTTTTGCAACTTTTGCTTGGGACGTCATAGCGGCTTTACCACCCCATGGTTGTAGATGAGACTTTGAATGTAAATCATGCATTAAACATTTTTGGTTTTAAATGAGGCAATATGGATTTTATCTTAAAAAGTGCATGGCATGATCATATGTGTCTCGATTATTTATATAACTTGTTAAATGTATTTCCTACTAGTGACTAGCTCACCCCAAAACTAACCACCTTTTAGGAGACAATGTTGATGTGCCACCTCAATGATTGGTTTAGGGAAAGATTTTGGATGGTGGCACGGAAGCTCTCTTTTGATATTTTATGTTTAAGCTCCAGGCTATTTTTGTATAGAAATCTAGAATTCCATTTTTGTGTATTCAAGGACGCTTCTTGAGCAGATGTTTGTCTTTTGACTCTTTCTTTACAATACCTCATGTCTTTTGAAGTATTTTTGTTTTATCGATAAATGTAGACAAACAATGATGTAATCACTGGAATAGTTCAACGGGAAAGAGGTAGTCTTGAAATTTAATTTAGCATGATTATGGATTTATTCCTCTCTCTCACATTTCTACATTGGGTAAGCCCAAGTGGGCAAGAAAATTTATGGGGCATTACAAGGCTAGTTGTCCGGTGCTCATGCATTGTCCAACAGCCACGTGTAAAGCTAATGGCTATATACAACAATTTGGTGAAAGGTTCTAACATCCTCTATTTGATGAAAAATTTGAGATATCCTCAATTTGATACTGATTTAATGTTAATGTTGGAGTAACAATTTTGTACGTTTTTCATAAAACTTTAAATTTGATGAAACAAAAAATGAAACGCTAGAGACACTCTCAAAAAGACACAAATGCCCCTTTAACCATTATATAAGTTAGTAGACACCAAATGGTCCCAAAGCTCGAGACAAGTCAATGAAATCGTGGGTATTGTTCTCTTTCTTCTTATATTATTATTATTTTTTAAATTTAATTTTTTTATATTAAAGTTGTGTGTTTTTGTGTTTATATATTTTTAGATTTTAATTTATTTTATGTTCTTATAACTGATTTATTTATTTAAAATTTTCTTTTGTACATTGGATTAGATCCTCACTGTCCAACACAACTCTTTGACAACTTAGAGGCAAACCCAACACAACTCCAAAAGATCTCAAAAATTATCTTTAGAAATAAAACCATAACTTGAGAAAATAAAAGTAGATATCTCTAATGAAAAATAAAACATAAAGAATGTGTAATAAGAGATTTGGTATTTTCTTGTATGATTGGTAGTTTAAGAAATGTGTGCTAATTGATGTTACATGTACAAAAGGCTATGGTGGAAGCAAAATAGACAAAAGAAGGATGCAATGTGGCCCCTTTTTGCTTGACGTTGTTGAATCTGATTGATTGAAGCCTCAATTGGAAGGGGAAAAGAGAGGATGGAATGTTCAAAAAAGGTGGATTTTGCAAAGGGAAGTGAAGGGTGATGGGGTGATAAGAAACTGAAATATTAACTAACAATGGAAAATATATCGGAGTTCTCGTGAGGGTGTTTATCACGCAGGAATATACAATCTGGAAGTGAAAACAAAGAGAGAAAATTTTTAAGTGGTTTGATCCATTGTTTTGGTCATCTATTTATAGCTTACACGGTGTCTCTTTATCAATGGTTACAACCATTGGTATTGAGTCTCCAAACCCAATAGTCACAATGTTTCAAAGCATTGTGTCTTTGTATTTCAAATTCAAACAACTTCCAGATTTGTTTCTTCCTATGGGAAGGTTTGTGAATCACAACTAATTGGGTTATGA
Source organism: Camellia lanceoleosa (assembly GCA_025200525.1). Taxonomy (NCBI): domain Eukaryota; kingdom Viridiplantae; phylum Streptophyta; class Magnoliopsida; order Ericales; family Theaceae; genus Camellia; species Camellia lanceoleosa. The sequence continues at coordinate 121,096,069 of CM045763.1, read as the reverse complement.
TTTGGTGTGAGAAGGTCTACCATATTATGGTGTGAACACCTCTTATACCTTCATCTCCCACTTGATCACACTATAATATTGGTGATAAAACCTGAGTTAAACATGTTTACCTTGGTAAAACTATTTTGCCTTATGCCAACTTTCATCTACGAATTTACTTCATAGATTGACGTCCGATTATGACTTGGCCATACGTGCATACGTTTTTGCCATCAATCTGACCGCACCTGTATGAATGTGTTCTTCCATTGACAACACACTCTAGATGACTTCAATTCACTATAGTTCAAGTGAACGACATCAATTTTCAGTGCTGGGATCATAGTCCATACCCAATCACCATTGACGACTTCAGCTGCACACATTCTTCATGTGTTGATCTACACTGAAATTATTGTTAAGTACTTTCTTTAAGGCCTATTCCTGAAGGTTTTCCTTAACAAACCTTATCAGCGACATTTTGCTGATCAAGCAGGCAACATCATCTAGTCAGCATGTTGCATATCATGGACTTTACATTTCATGCTAACTATGATGTCCATTCCTCTACTTTATTACTCAACCAAACAATTGTTTCCATGCAAGATAGAGTCGCATAACATCGGTTATCCAGGCGTCCTCAGAGTCATTCAACTATGCCCTTATAAGTAGCTAAACCACCTAGTTAGGCATTTTTTAATCCCATATTAGCTACATGTTCTATGAATTTTTCCAGAGACAACTTTTTGGTCATAGGGTCGGCCACCATTTCTTCTGAGGGTATATAGTTGACTTTAATTTCTCCCTTCTCCACTATATCTTGAATATAGTGATAATTTACATCAATATGTTTTCCTTTTGAGCTATTCGCTCCACTTTTTATTAACGAGATGCCGGACTAATTGTCACAACCATATTGACCGATCTGGTAGATATACCTAATTGTAAACTGTTAACAAATTGTTTTATCCAGACCGCATTACTAACTGATGTGCTGCAAGCTATGTATTCAACTTCCTTAGTGTACTTTGCAACACAATTCTATTTCTTAACCAAGAAACAGCCGTTCCACCAAACAAGACCACATGACCACTAGTAGATTTTCTATCATCTATATCTCCTGCAAAATCCGTGTCAGTGTATCCTTTTATGTCTAGATCACACAAACCAAAACATAATTTCAAATTCGTAGTTCCTTTTAAATATCTGAATATTCTTTTGACTACTTGCCAATGTTCCTTACCTAGATTGGATTGAAACCTACTTACCAATCTGACTGCATGACAGATGTCAGGTCTTGTGCTTGTCATAGCATACATTAGGCTGCCTACTACCTGAGCATATGGGACATCTCTCATTTCCTCAATTTCAGACTTAGTTTGAGGACTCATACTTTTACTAAGACTTTGTCCCTTGCAAAACAGGTGTGCTTAAAGAATTGCAATTATCCATATTAAATTTTTTGAGCACCTTGTCTAGATATTTTTCTTGATCTAGACATAATAACTTTGAATTTTTATCTCTTGAAATTCTAATTCCTAGAACATAGGTTGCAAGACCCATGTCTTTCATTTCAAATTTAGATGCCAAGAAAGTTTTGATTTTCATAATCACAGTTGGACAATTTCTTTCTAACAATATGTCATTCACATATAAAGACAATATTGCTTACTTGTCATCATTTTTCTAGATATAAACACAGTGATCTACTGGACCCACAACATAGCCGATTCTTGGAATTCAAGTACCATTGTTTTGACGATTATTTGAGTCCATACAGGGATCTTTTCAGCTTGTAGACTTTATCCTCATTGCCTTGGATTTGGAAACCATTAGGTTGCATTATATAAATTTCCTCTTTTAATTCTCCATCGAGAAAAGTTGTTTTAACATTTAACTGATGCAATTTGAAATCCATCCTGGCTACTACCGCCATTAGAATCCTTATAGAGGCAAATTTTGTAACAGGAGAATACGTGTCCATGAAGTCTACTCCAGGTTGTTATGTGAATATCTTGGCTACTAGACTTGCCTTGTATTTCTTCAAACTTCCATCTAGTTTGAATTTCTTTCTAAGAACCCATTTGCAACCAATGGCTTTTCTTCCATGAGGGAGATCGGTTAATTCCCAAACATTATTTTTCTTGATTGAGTAAAATTCTTCATTCATTGCCTCAAGCCATTGTGTAGCGTCACTGTTACTCATTACTTCATTATAACTAGTAGGATCATCTACTAAGTTAGTAAGTTCTTCAACTTGAAAAACATAATGATCTTTCAAAAATGTAAATGGACGTCTTGCTCTCTTATTCCCACTTATCTCAGGATTCGAAGTAGATAAAACAATGTTATGTAGTTTTTGTTTCCTCCCACTAGTAGGTGGTTCTGGAAGAACTTGTGATTTTGGTGACAAATATGGGACAGAAGAATCCTAAGTTACCTTGGAGAGCAATTCAATATGTTCAATTGGTGTAACAAGATCAGTGGATTCAAGAAAAATTGCATCTCTACTTTCTATTAATCCACGTTTGAAATGGTAAAAACGATAACCACTCCCATTTGCAACATAGCCAATAAACTTGCATTCCCAAGTCTTACTTCCCAATTTATCCCTTAAAGGTTTGGGAATAAGTACATGTGCTTTATATCCCCAAACTTTAAGATTCAGAACGTTAGGTTTAGTACCATTCCAATGTTCACAAGAAGTAAGAGGTTTGGCTTTTGCTTCGACTCTATTTAATAAGTGAATGGAAAGATTAGCACGAGCCATCATAGACCTGGTTATTTCCATTAAAGTACGATTTCGTCTTTCTACAATCCCATTTTGTTGTGGAGTGTATGGCATTGTAAACAAATATTTGATGCCATTTTCTTTGCAGAAAGAATCCATCGCTTCATATTCGCCACCTCTATCATTATTCAAGGTTTTAATGGACCGACCAAGTTTCTTTTTTACCTCTAATTTATATTCCTTAAACTTTTCAATTGTCTCTGATTTGTGTTTAAGAGGGTAGATATTGAATAATCATCACTGAAAGTAATAAAGTATTCCATGCCTTGATGCGTTTTAGTTCTTAAGGGCCACAAATGTCTGACTGAATTACTTCAAGTAATTCTGATGATTTCCAATGTTTTGAAAATGGCTTGCCAGTCATTTTTTCTTTGATACATGGTTCACATGTATCAAAATCATTGGAACATACTTTAGGCAATAGACCACTTTTAAACATTCTAAACATTTTATTTTTATTAATGTGACCTAATCTTAGATGTTATAACTAAGAACTATCACTGGTAGAAACATACAAATAATAAGAAATACATACTTTATTATTATTATCAAGAGGAATGGAGTACATGTCATTCACTCGTACACCTTTCACCAATACATTCCCTTTCTTAATCAACACCATGTTAAACCTAAAATTAATCTCAAAACCCTTTTGGGTTAACATTGAAACTGAAATTAAATTTTAGCGAATGCTTGGTACATAAAACACATCATGAAGCACGATGGAAGTTCCATTAATAGAGAATTGATAATTGCCGATGCCCAAAACATCACTGTAAGAGTTGTTGCCCATATATATTCTGTGTTCACCAATCTTCTTTTCAGTAAACTCCACGAACATGTATTTGCTTTGCATTATGTGCCTAGTTGTAGCAGAATCAATCCACCATGAATTTGATGAAGGTTTAAGTACCATTGCTTTAGAAACAGTCATAGCAATGGGGTTATGATCCTTTTTCTGCTTGTTCTTCGGATTCGGACAAGTGGCTTTAATATGACCTTTTTGACCGCAATTGTAGCATGGGCCATCCTGATTCTTGTGATGTTGCTTTTTTTGCCGCCCTTGCTGTTGCTTCCATCCTTTCTGAAACCCTTTCTTATATTTTTTTCTTGAAAGAAGTAGTCTTTCTCTTGTTGAATGGTGTGTGGGAATTATTCTATGGTTGTGTGAAGATTGTGCCATTAACAAGTTAAAAGACAATTCTTCTTTGTGTCTTCGTTTCATTCTTTTTTCTTCCAAAACTAAGAGTACATGCAATGTCACCACGGAAATCTCTCATCCGCTATGACTTAGAGATGTGACAATATGATCCCAAGACAATGGAAGACTGTTAAGTATGGTAGTGACTTGCATCTTGTCTGACAGAGGATAATCAGCATTGGATAATTCTTTAGCAATTAATTCCATTTAATTAACATGATTACCAATACTGTCATTATTACTTATACGAGTGTTATTGTATTTGTCCAAGAGCAATTGAATTTGAGTTTCTAATGGAACTCTATACTTACTTTCTAGTGCTTCCATCAATTGTTTTGTAGTTTCATGTTCCTTAAATAGCGGAATAATGTTGTCTTTCATATTATGCAACATAATTCCTTTGCCATTGCATCATCCTCTAACCACTTGTTTTGAAACCAATTAGAATCATCATCTAGTTTGTAAGTGGATAAAGTGTACAAAGTTTTCTCATGTGTAAGAAGATAAGAAATGTGGCGTTTCCATGCTTGGAAATGATTTCCATTAAGCATCTCAATTCTTGAAGCATCAATAGCACTTTTAATAGCCATTCTAAAAAAACAATGTGTTACAATAAAAGTACAAATGCGGATATTACAATCAAATAAACAAAAAATAAAAAATAAAAATAAAAATAATAAAATAAAATAAATACAACAAGTCTTAATAAGGATGAGCCTTGTAGTTGTTGAGTTGGCCCTTGTGATAAGCACAATATCGATGTGGAGAGGCAAAACGATCTCCTTGCCTTGGATAAGAAGAATGATTAAAACCCAGTGGCCAATTAAACCCAATTCTATTCTTACGAGTCCTATGAAAACAGGTACGAGCCCAAGAAACACAATGGCACTTATTAAATATTTCTTCTTCTAATATTTTCCTAGGTAACACCCTTGGTTAGCCTCTTTGTCTAATTATTTCTTCTGTACAATTACCCACGAAAAAATTCTTAGAAGAATTTTGGAGATTTTGGCTTTTGAATGACTGAAAACGGCTTTGAAATGACTGAGAATGGGCCCAACAACCCCCTGGACCAAGCTGCTATCGGTTCAAGAATTCGGTTAAGTCGATTTGAACTAGCTGGGGTTGAACTGGCATGACACGCAGGCCACGGTGCGGGGCAGATGGATGTGGGTTAGTGCTGGCATGTGGGTCTGCGCACTGGGTGGACCGCGGCTCTAGGCTATTGGGCTACTCCTAGCTAGATTGGGCCGTCTATTGGGTTGGCCCAATTTGATTCTTTTTAATAAGCCCATTGCCATAGACTTTCTTGTTGTGTGCTTAATTTTTGGTCCTTTCTTATGTGATTTTGAATTTGGCCCAAATGTCTGAGTTTTCAAAACAGAGGCTTCAACGGAATTATTGCTCCAGTTGTCTTCTCCAGTGATGGGTGTCGGAGACCAAACTTTGAAATTTGGATCTTGTGGGTCAATCCTTTGCCCTTTTTCACAACGAATTTCATTGCTGTGATCAAAATTCTGAGAAGAACAAGATGGTGCTAATGTGGAGACGCAAATTGAACTAAAAATTATTTCATAAAATTTCTTCCACCAGTATAATTCGGCCATGCTTTTAAAAAGGTTCAGTAGAATGTAAACATCAATTGTTATTTTCTTTGAATATATTTCTAGGAATACAACACGTTGGTGATGATTAAATAAGCAAATGGAATTAACCAATGCCGAAGCTTGACGATCAATAACTCTCTGAATTTTTGGTAAAAATATTTTGGAAAATTTTCGTTCTTCCGGACTGTAATTCGACATTTGTGATTATGTGTAAACTTGGCTCTGATACCTTTAAAAGATTAACTAACAATGGAAAATAGATTGGAGTTCACGCAGGAATATACAATCTAGAAGTGAAAACAAAGAGAGAAAATTTTTAAGTGGTTTGATCCATTGTTGTGATCATCTATTTATAGCTTACATTGTGTCTCTTTATCAATGGTTATAACCATTGGTATTGAGTCTCCAAACCCAAGAATCACAATGTTTCAAAGCATTGTATTACTTCCAGATTTGTTTCTTCCTGTGGGAAGGTTTGTGAATCACCACTATTTGGGTTATGATTCGGTGCGAGAAGGTCTATCATATTATGGTGTGAACACATTTCACACCTTTAGAAACACGGGCTGTAGTGCTTTTCATAAGGATGCGAAAAACAGGTTTGATTGGGGTTGGGTTGGGCAATAGAGAAGGGCTTTGAAGGACGTATGGGTTGGTGGAGTTGTTGGCTGTGGTCGACGATAATGGGTTGTGTGTGTGTGTGTGTGTGTGTGTGTGTGTGAGAGAGAGAGAGAGAGAAATAGTGTTGACAAAAGTAAATTAGTCTTTTTGATGTCTACTATTAACAGTGTACAGTTACACATAAGTTCAAAACCATAAGGGGGTGAGATGTCTATATTAAAACTACAAGGGAGGTAAATACTCTAGCATCAAATCACTAGAGGTAAAGTGAATTTTGCCATTTCAAGTATGCTCAGTTTAATTCTCGTTGTATGGGGTCTATGAAGGGTAGATTGGGTATAGAATTAATCTTTAGTATTATTTGCACAAAGTGAATGTCCTTAAGTTCAAAACTTGGCAGGCTTACATATATGTTGTCCATAAACCAATGTAGGTAAATAGATAAAATATAGTGCTTCTTCTGATAGATAGAGCTGCAAATAAACTTAGGCCACGTCAAAATTTACAAGACTCTAGCTCGATTTGTTTGTTTATCGAGTTTGAAAAATTTTACCAATCAACAAACATTGTTCTGGTATAACAATTGAAGTTAATATATTTTCCGAACTAAAGCTAAAAAAAGTAGTTAATTTCTACACATGATCAACGTTATCATCTGCACATATTCTCAAGTTTTGGGGAAGACTCTAAAAAATTGGCCCGAGGTGCAATGGAATGTAGTATCTATAGTAGATGATATTAGAAATGGTAGTAAATTTTTTAGGGAGCAGCTTGCGTTTAGTCCTTAATTGGATTGGACAGTGTTGTTCGGTCCGTGGAAGTTCATAATTGGTCTTATTTTTTATAATCCGAACCGTTCAATGTGTAGAACTCACGAGTACTATATATTTGTAAAAAATCATATTGATCAGATATCAATAGGTATCTCATCTTATCAGTTTTTTGTTAACTGTTAATTTGTTCACCGTCTATTTTTTTTTTATACAAAACTTATTTGATTACATAACTATCGATATCCGATCAACGTAATTTTTTATAAACATATAGTACTCAATAAATTCTACACATTAAACGGTTCGGATTATCAAAAGGGGACCCGTGGTGGGCCTCCACTAGCCGAACAACACTGTCCAGTCCGATTAAGGATTGGAGGCAAGCGGCACCCAAATTTTTAATAGTCTTAGGTCTCGTTTATCAATTATATATTTTAGTTAAAAAATTAAAAAGTCACTATAATTTGTTACATTATTTTTTTTTTTATTTTTTTACACATCTTTTCGTAAAAAATTAGTAGAATAAATTGTTTTCAAATGAGGCCTTATTATAACTAAAGCAGATAGATTTGTAGTTAAGCCAACTCATGATCTGGCACATCGTGTAAGCAATTATAATTCATAGTTTGTGCCTCGTGTCACTTTGATCCTTAACTTTTCAATTGTGACATATTTAATTCTAAATTTTGAATCTTGTTCTAAATAAGAACAATTGAAGATACTATTGCTCAATTTCAAAAGCAAATTCGTCAATTTGAGAAAATATAAACTAATTTAACAAAAATAAATATCAAAAAAATATTTTTGAATTTTTAAAAATAATTTTTATCCACTAAAGATAAAATTATGTAAAATTAATGAACCTTTTAGAAATTTATTTATCTACTTATTTTACTAAATTAATTTTTATTATGTGTTTGGATGATAATCATGTAATGAGTGGTTGCTAGGTTTTTAATATGTAATCGATATATTTAATATATAAAATGTTTTTAGTTTTGGATTTTTTGATTTAATAGATTGGTTTAATAAAAATATCAAAAGTTGTCGCCATATTTAACTTTTGAAAAAATATAAACTAAATTAATAAAATAAAAATAACCACCTATTACATAATTATCATTTAAACACATAATAAAAATTAATTTGATAAAAAAAATCTAAAAAATTTATCAATTTTGCTTAATTTTATCTTTAATGGGTATAAATAATTTTTAAAAATTCAAAAATATTTTTTTGATATTTATTTTTGTCAAATTAGTTTATATTTTATCAAATTGACGACTTTACTCTTGAAATTACGTAATTGTATTTTCAATTGTCTTTATTTGAAATATGATTTAAAATTCAAAGTCAAATATATTATAATTAAAAATTAAAATGATATAAGATCTAAATTATAAGAACTGTTAATATAATTCGACCTGATATTTATATATACGTTTAACAAACTGTACTAGTGTATCTGGTATAGACCCATGGTTACAATTATCAAAATCTATGATGAGCCCCCACAGTACTAGTGTATCTGGTATAGACCCATGGTTACAATAGTCCCGTTTGGTAGAGCTGTGGGAAACAGCTTATAGCTTATACCTAAACAGCTTATAGCTTATAACTTTCAGCTTAAGCTGATTTCCAGTTTATTCTTAAAGCATCTCCTGCCCCACTCAAAGAATAAGCTGATTTCTAACTTCCAAAAAGTTATAAGTTATAAGTTATAAGCTAAACCAAACACATTAAAATAACTTAAATTAAGCTGAAAACTGGAATAAACTGATTATAAGCTGTGCCAAACAGGGCCAATCTATGGTGAGCCCCCACACACAAGTGTGTGTGATTCACATGGTTTTGCAGGGCAGCCCCCCTATGTGACCATGAAATGGCATTGAAACATTGACTAGACCCTAGGGGGTAGGGGGTCTAACACATGAGAAAATTTATGAAATATTTTAAAAATATTATGCGTTATTGATTGCGTGTTTTCTTGATCAATGAAAACTGTAACACATTAAATTAATCAATCGTTTATTTCTTAATTATTTGATAAATATCAGTTAATCTGTAAATTTTTTTATTTTGTAAGTGATTTAAAATATTACATAAATATTACACGGTATTCAACGGTGGGTGGGGTTGTAGGACCCTCACACACCTTTTATTGGACTGTCTTTGAACTCTTTGCTCAATACAATTGCAAGGAAACCATACACCATTTTCCCAGAAATGTGGTGGTGGTTGTGCAACAGACATAGACATTGCGGTACAGACTTACATTGCTGAGATGTTTCTGTCAAAGGGCCCGTGCTTTGTAAGTCTGTTTGTGTGGGCCTTTTGTCCTTTTGTGGGATTTTTTTTTTTTTTTTTTTTTTTGTGCGCGCTGTTGTTGTTGTCTATAACTGTTTATATATAGATTATTTCGTATAATTTTAAAAATTAAAAAAATATATATATTTTAAATTTATCATTTTTTAGAGTTAATAAAAAAAACTAAGTTCTTAACTATTCGACTGTATAACAATGGAATTACAATTGAAACATATTGATGATACCCTTAAAATTGTTAATTGACTTAGGCCCGTTTGGGCCTTGACCCGAGCCCAGCCCGAGACTCTGGGCTTGGGCCTGAGCCTGGACCATCATTGTGAAGTTCGGCCTTGCCTGGCCTGGCCCGGCCCATCAGCCCGCTTAAGGCTCACTCAAGACTCGGCTTGAAGCTCGGTTCGCCTGAGGCCCAGTGCATTTTTTAGTAAAAAATAATAAAATTTTTGGTAGAAAAAAAAAAAAAATGTTCAGACCTGCCTAAGTCCGTGACTAGGCCTAGGTCCATCGGTCCTACCCACCGGCTTGCCCAAGGCCCTAATACCCCATGGACTTGGGCCTGAGTCTAATTTTTTGACTCGTGGGCTGGGCTAGCCTAGCCCAACCCGAATTTTGGCGGGAGTTTGTGAGGCCCAACATGAACAGGGCCGGGCCGGGCCAAATTTACACCCCTAGAAATGTTAGGCTATTTAGAGCCACTTTGAAACATAGTTAAAAGTCAAATTTTAGTTTTTAACTTATTTTAGATTACATCACTTTTCTATCTTTTTATACATTTTTTTTAAAAAAAACCCACAAAAAGAATGAAAAAGTCAAGTTTTAACAAACTTTCCAAAGCAACCCTATAAATTAAAAGTTTATGAAGAAATTTGTTAAAATAATTCTTTGTTATTGAAGGCTTTAATATTTTAAAAATCTAAAAGAATAATATTTGATTTTGATGTTTTACTCAAGATTTTATAAAAAAATTCTTTAGGCGCTACTACTGTGTATGGATTTTGGCTAAGTAGCTTCCATGTTTGTTATTTAAGTATTGCTCAATTTGAGCTTTCTAGGGATTTTTATTTTAAAGTTTTTATTTTTAAAGATTATTAAAAACTTATTATTATTTTTGATAGGCGAGATTATTAGATACTCTTACAGCAAGGTGTACGATAGGAGTGAACATTTTTATAATTAAATGAGGTGGCTTTTAAAATAGACTTTTAGAACTGCACATGACATTACTATGAGAACAAAGAATAATTTTCCAACCTCATATTATTCTCCAAATTATCTATTTTGTTTATAGCAAATAGAAGATGTTGAGAGCTTATTTTTTCCCACTATTTTTTCCTAGTAGCCATAATTTTTTTTTTTCATTTGAATACCAATTATTGAATAAAATTTATAATTTGGATATCAATTTTGGTAATTAATATTCAAATCATAAGTTTTTATTTGAAAGTTGATATTCACTATTAATTTTTGTTCAATAATTAATATGTGATCACATAAAATGCTTTGCAGCAGTCACTAAAGTTGAATAGAGAATTTTTGCTAAGGTGGAGATTTGTTGTATTGAGTTAACTCAATTGGGTGAACTCATTGGGTTGACTCACTTGGATTGGCTCAGATTCTAGAAAGGCAAGTGGGTAAGTTGCATTCTAGAAGCTTGCTAGCTAGGTTCTATGCATTGTGCATTTGCAGAAGCAACTTGCAAGCAAAGTTACCATGGTCAAGTTATCAAATTGTCCCCAAAGCTTTGTGTATAAATAGGGGTTCAAGGGAGGAACAAATCATTAAGTGAGTGAGAAGCAAGACCAAGCAAACGAAGAGTATCAAATCTTCACCAAGAGTGATAGAAAGAAAGTGGATGAGGTGAGGTTGAGAGAAAGGAAGAACTTTGTAATTTCTTTATTCGGTGTAGTGAAATTTCACTACTCGTAGACATAGATGATTTGTCAAACCACGTAAAACTTTATGTATTCTTATTCGGTTGTGTGTTTGTGTTTATTCCTGGCCCTAAACACAATATGAACGAAGTACAAATATATTTTGTCTAATATGGTAAAATTTTAGAGTTGATGTGTGACCATTAGGGCCACAGAAGGATCTAAACATTTTAGTGACAATCAAGATGTTGTATCCTTCACAACATGCCTTTTCTTTTGAAAGAGTACAATTTTTTTGTCCACTTCTCACTTGTTGTAAATTTTCTTTTTATTAGTATATTATTCAATCTTTTTCTCTTATATCAAATCTTTCCTTCATCACATGTAAAGGGTAATTTGGGACAAAGAAGAATGTGACATCTCTTTCTTACTTAAACATTTACGTTGTATTTGATTAGAGAATTTAAGAAAAAATTTGAAAAGAAAAAGAGAATAGATGTGTAAAAATAAGTGAAATGTAATTATATTTTATTTACATTTCATATACATTTTTCATTTTTCTTTTCAAATCTCTTCTCAAATTTCTAAACCAAACACAATATTAATTTTAGTTTTGGTTAATCGTCGAATGGCATAATCTTTATTGCTAGGCCTAGCCTAGCCTAGCCCGGTCACGTTCACCCAAATCCTGGGACCATTTGACCTTTAAATTTGTTCCCTAGTTGGATCCGTCCGGCCTGATATGATTGGGATTAATTCGTCTGGTGACGGAGCATCCGTTCAAAACGAAAATTATGAAGATCTCCAATAAAAATGTCTGGGTAGTGCAAACAAATAGTTTGCCTGTCTATACCTTCTGTTGACATTGGTCCCATCCAAACCACGTGAAAGCAGTCGTGTTTTCAAGCTTTCCCACATTTTTTTTTGGTTGCAAAAAACATAAAAAAGGGAAAGCCAAAATTGAAAACATGAAAATAAAAATAATGCCAAACCATTTGTTTTGTTTTGTTTTTTTGCTGGGCTAAGAAAATGACAAGAAAATGAATAGTGGGAAATCATGAAATATCCTCTCACATGGATTGTAGAGATCCAACGAAAAGATGAACTTTGTCATTGTGTATCTACAAAAATGAGCATGATCGGCGTCACCTAACCGGGGTTGCCGGCCGGAGACATTCCGATGATAAAGTTAGTCCTTTGATTGAAAGAATGAATATATAGAAATAAAGAGTGTTTGTGTGCTGTGTGGGACAAAGCGATTACCTTCTCATTATCTGGGATGCCCCCCTCTTTATATAGATGAGGGGTCTCATATTTGTTTGGGTTAGACTCATTGGAGGCCTTGTTTGAGTTAGTCTCAATAAGCTGATATATATATATATATATATATTTTCTGACTCCCACAAATAGATATTTTTCAAAAAACAAAGTAATTTTTGTTTAGTTACCCTTCAAAAAAAAAAAAAAAAATTTATGTGTAAGTAATTTTATTTGCTTTGACCAAAATTCAAGATATAAACATGGCACTAAACTAAAAAAATAGAAGGAAGCAATTAATTTGTCCAGTCTTAAAATTTCAAGTTCTTTTCTCTGAAGTTATAAAAAATGGCATCATTAAGGTTTTTGTTATAAAATTGATATAGTCATTCTTTTAATTTATAAAAAAAAAAGAAAAAAAAAAGGAGTAAATTAAAAAAACACCTTATGTGATTTTCTTAAAATGCGAATTACCCTTTGTGTTTCTGGAAATTGCATCTCGCCCCTAAAATTTTTAATTTCATAACAAATAGCCAATTTTATTAATAAATTATCAAGTCAATTAATAGTTTTTAATAATATTCAAAATTAATTTCAATTAATAATTCAAGTAATTTTTTTATTATATTGGAGAGCACTTAAGAATTTTATTTTTTTAATTAATTCTGTTAAATAAAAAATTTTGATAAAAAAATATTTATAATTTTTTAAATTATAGAAAATAATTTATATTTTAAGTAAATTTTAAAAGTTTATATTTACCAAAAAAGAAAAAGAAAAAGAAAAAGAAAAAGTAAAAGTGATGCCTCTAATGTGAACTTATTGTGTGTTTGCATGTTCATTGTGCAACCATGGTTGATGGAAAACAATAAATTAAGATAGATTCGAATCCAAGTTGATGTGTTGGTGATAATGATTGATCATAGGACAATGTTTGAGAATTACAACAAAATTTGAGAGGTAGACCATAGGGTTGGCCCATGACTTTTTCCACTTTTCGTTTTATCTTCCTTCCCTTGTGAATGCTTCTCTACCAAAATAAATTATTGTGAGCTCTTGGACCTGTTTGATAGGACAAGTTATAGAATAAAGTTAAAATTATTAATTTATTGGATTTACATTTTAATATTTGATTATAATTTTTGTAACAGCGATGGTTGAGGGTCACAATTTCTGTTTTGTAACAAAATGACGTCGTTTTGACAAATTCGAGCCATTTGAGCCACAGAAATTGTGGCCCTCAAATATTTTTCTTTTTGTAATTATACAATTAATAATGTAAAACAAACATATAATTGAGATTCTATATTTCAATATTCATTACAAAACAAGAGGAGATTATGTACCCCATTAATCCAGTTAAATAATTAACGCTATGAATTATTAATCCCTTATTTTTAATCTTAATAATTAAACAAGACCTTGAGGTATTGTCCTAAAGGCATCCAGGAGCCATACAATCAGGAGGGTCTCTATATTTAACAATCATGTGGGTCATAACATCTGAGAATAACTATTATATAATCGTATAATTCTCAAAAACATTGGGCAATAATGCAAAGCATATCAAATCTCATGTTACACATGAAAATATCACATCCCATGAGGAGTGGCCACTTTATCGAGAAAGTTATTTTTATGTCAATAATTCAATCCATACAACAATTGAAATGGCAAAATGGTACCCATTACCCTTCGTAATCAAATAATCTCCGTAGAATTTTTTCAAGGCCTGTTATCATTTTAATTGTGTAGTTTCGAGTTATGCAACAATCTCTTCAAAGTACGAAATTTTGCATCTTTAAATATTTTTATTCTTTTTTCAATCTACTCTCAATTATTAAATTATGTCTCAAAATTTATGTAGTTCAATATTCTTGCTCTCTTTAACCCTTGCTTTAATGTAATGCTAACTTATATATGTATATATATTATATGTGAAACATAGCTAACATTGTTTTACACAAATAACTGAAATAAGATATTTTGTATTGGCTATTTTTAGTTATTAAATTGAGTTTAATAGTGATAATGCAGTTACTTTAATGGAGAATGGGTCGGACTAATCCACGTATTTGACGGGTCTGCTAGCTTTTGTCTCCTTCAAGTGTACCTGCAAAAAGGTCTGGAGGGGAGATGCCGATGGCGGAATGCGCTCTCCCCGTGGACACTCCGACGATCAAGTTAGGTTTGGAGAAGATAGGATAGAGAGAGAGAGAGAGAGAGAGAGAGTTACTTGTCGTTAACCTTCTTTATTGGCTTCCTTATATCCCTTGCTCATCATTTCCTTGTTCATTCCAAGCTGTTTTATTGGCTGAAAGTCTATTGTCTAATTAACAGCGTTCATGGTGATTCTGCATCATTTGGCATGAGGGGTCTTGCTGTATTTAATGCTATAGTGGCCTCATTAAATGGCTGATGTGTGGGTGCAATAACTTTGCAGAATTTTTGTTTGCTTACGTGATTAATTCCTTGCTTGGCAAGTGTTTGAATACTATTGGTCCTGACCCAGCATTGGTTTCTCAAAGTTAGTAGGCTTTAATGCTTGGGCTGTGAGTTAGGCCTTGAGCCGTGGACTGGGCCTTCTTGGGTGCTCATTAGTATCGGTAGTCCTCCATTCCCAAGTACAGTTTCAGTCCAACGAAGAGAATAAGAAAGGTAGAGATAGTACCCAAAGGGCGGGTAGGGGGCAGGGGTGGAGAGGGAGAGGGGCGTGTCTGGAAGAGTGGAGTAGTTATGAAAGACCGACCGACCATCAAGAAGGCTGACTGTGAAGGTGACCGAACGTGATGAACGACCGATTGGCAAAAGTGATCAACCGTCAGGATGGTCGACTACGAAGGTGGCTAAGCATGATGAAAGCCCGTAAGGCTGGCCAACTACGAAGGTGGCCGAGCATGATGAACAACCGATCGGCAATAGTGGTCGACCGCGAAGGTGGACGAGCATGATGAAAACTTGTTAGGCTGGCCGACCGTGAAGGTGGCCGAGTGTGAGGAAAAACTGACCGACAAGGGGGGCATTGATGGGCATGGGGCTCGAGGGTCAAAAACGCACGTGATGATGTGAAGTGGAAAAGATGGGAAATAAAAAGATAGTTAATGGTAGTGGCGTAGCACGTGTGTGTACGTCAGGTGATCAACACTGTTGATGAAAATGTGGTACTGTTAAGGGAAAGTGAAAAGGTTGTTTATAGCGGGGGATTTAAAAAAGATGGGGGTTATATCTTGGCAGTTGGGTTTTAAATTGGTGAAGTTCAATTACGATCCGTGGAACATAGGCAAACCTTGGGCATTTAGGCTTGTGCGATTTATGTATCTAATGGCGAGAAACTGACAGATCCCAGAGATTACCTCGTTCGTTTCGTGTGATTCACCATTGTTACACGTTGCAAGTTTTCTTGCCCTCGCAACTGAAGCGATTTACAGGAACATGAGTGGGATGGCATAACAGAGAGTCCTTGCACTAACACCAGACACTTTAGGAGATGATGATGGCATTGCCTTGGCGGAGAAATACATGGTGGGAAGGTTGGGGGAAAAAGCAGGGGAGAGACCACCACGGCCCATGTCAATGACGATGATATCAGCTGCCCAATTTGTGACTCAAATGGCCCCCGACCACTGGGATACCAAAGAAGATAAGTCGATGTTAATGCTGGAGGACCTGAAGGAGTTGCGGGTGAAATATCACCGCGGAGGTGCAATTCAAAGCATCGGGCAAAAAGAGGGCATCAGATGTGAGGCCTATGGAGTTTACACTATATGAAGAGGCACTCCGAGGCTGTTTGAGATTACCCATGCCTCAAATTGTGGTTGAGGTGCTGAATCGACTAGAGGTGGCGCCTGGCCAGTTGATGCCGCATGCGTAGAAGATCTTGTTACAAAGCCTCGGGCCACGGGCAACCGATGGAAAGGCGATTACGGTGGAGGAATTTTTCTCATGTTACAAAGCCTCGGACCAGCATAAGACCTGGGTGACCTTGCAAGCAGTGGCTGGTAAGGGGTTGATCGCTATATTGCCTTCGTTTGTGAAGGGCTAGCGAACGAAGTGGTTTTTTGTGTCAGAGAATGGTGGAAGAGGGGAGCGAACGATGTGGAAAGTCCCCACAAAGTCGCTGGAACCGAAATTAGATGTGGTGGCAGATGGTAGAGTAAAACAATTGAGGGTTTGGAAGGAGAAAGAGGGGTTGAAGTGGGATGACCTGGTGAAGCCGTCAACGTTGTTCGCTTTGGGTTAAGTGCCCGAACTTGCGCAGGGTGACCTTTCAGTCGAAGAAGTAGAGACAAGGAGGAACGCCCAAGAAGCTGAAGATTAAGCGTATCATGACAACGATCGAAAAGTACAAAGAGAAGGAATTGGGGCGGCGCCAAAGATGAGTGTGAGGCTAGAGGTATGTCCAAGGCCCAAACCACTGCCAGGGAAGGACTTGAGCATGTTTGGGCCGCTGAAGATGTTGGTGGACCCTTTGAAGGAGAGGAGTAGAGTAGAGGTAGAGAGGGTGGTGGGGAAGAGAAGGAAAGGGGCAACTGAAGGGAGGAAGAAAGGGGCCACTCGAAAGAAAGCGAAGGGGGCGTTAGAGAGCGGTGAAGTGGAAGTATGGTCCAGGCCAAGGATGGTTGTGAAGGAAGAGGCTGAGCCCCTAATTGTAGAGATGGTGGAGTTGGGAGGGACGAAAGAAGGCCAAGTGGAGGAGTAAACTGGCGATGGACGGATGCGAGAGAAAAGAAGGGAGAAAGAGATCATGGCAGAGAGGAAGAGAGGTGAGGAGAGGCCTGTCCCAATGAGCACAATGGTAGGAGACAGGAGGACAACTGCTTGCCATCTAGGAGCAGTAGTTGGTCTCCTGCCAGCAGGGGGAAGAATACGCCTATGTGTTAAGTAATGCGCAAGTGGCAGCAAAACGTTTGCTGGGAATGATAGAGGATGCAACAGTCAGGGATATCTCTAGGTTTGGGGAGGCTGACTTGATGAGAGCATTCTATTTTGTCCAAATGGAATCGCTAACACTAGCATCAGCGTTGGTGGGGAAAGTTGTGGGAGCAAAGATGAAAGTGGCCCCATTGAAAGCGCGGTTGGAGAAAGCCCGCAGGCGGTGAGGAAGGAATGCGAGTGTGCATCTTTGGCGTTCGATGTGGCCGCGATGCTACCAAAGGTTGACGACATAAAGTGCCAAGAAGATGGAGGTGTTGGCGTGGTTCAAGGCATCGTGGTTGAACATGCCAAGGGTGGAGAGGAAGAAACCAAGGCGCAGTTGGCAAATGCTAGTGCACAGCTGTGCAAGAAGGTAGCAGAATTGGCTGCGAAGCAGAGACGAGTCCAAGAAATCTAAGCGGCTTGTGAAACCGCAAAGGAGAGGTTGGAAGAAGCCCTAGTCAATAATGAAGAACTACGTGAAACGTCTCTAAAGGAGAAGGAAGAGGCAGATGCATGGGCGGCAGAGTTGGCAAAAGGCCTTAAAAGAAGAAAGGGCTAAGACAACAGAGCTAACCAAGATGATGGCGTCAGAAAGAGCTGCTTACCTAGATCTGTGCACTACTGCGGTGGAATAGTTTAAGCTATCACCTGAGTTTCAAATGGCAGTTGATGCAGCGGTGGCGAGAAGTTTGACCAGAAAGGGGAAATGTGGGGCTGAGCTGTCAAATATGGCTGCTGTTGAACTGGTAGAGGGGCAAACCAAAGGGGAAATAATCCAGAGCTTTCAGCAGTCAGACGTATGCAAGCATGACCTGAGTATGTACTGGGACAGTAGATAGGTGAGCTGCCAACGGAGGGCAGCGGAGATCTTCCTAGACATCGATGTCAAACTCCTAAAACCAGAAGAGGAAGATATTGCCCAGACCCCCCTAGATGAGGGTATTAAGGAGGAAGATCTAGCATTTAGTGAGGAGGGAGACAGAGATGGAGATGGGAGAGAGTGAAGACCTAGCTTTGTTGCCAACAGTGGTTCATACTTTGCTGTACTGTAATTTTCTTTTGTAAAGATTTATCTTGCATTGGTTTAAAGAATGTTAGAGTTTGTAAAAATATTTGTGTTGAATTACAAAGATTGTTCGTCTAGTTGGTGGAGTAGTAAGCTATTTCTATATCTGTGTTTGTTTTTCCTTTTGTAAAGATGAACTGTCCTTGAATTTGAAAGTCAAGAATTGGCTTGATTTTGAGTTGAATTTCACACATGCAAATGTTTTTTTGAAGGAATATACAGTTGCAATTGTAAGTTTGGACATGTAGATATTTGGCCAAGAGCTCATATCCTGAGTTTCACATTTTACAAGAAAAAGAAAGAAAAAGTATTGAACTCATTAAATTCATTAGCTTTAATCTTGAGAAATCAAAGAGGGGTTTGTATTATACTTTAAAAAATTGGTTATGGGCTCACAGGAAGGCGTAGTAGTGTGACAACCCTCACCACTGATTAGTGCTAATCTATGATTAAGCATGTTAAGTGACTGATTTGACTGAAATTCTGAATTGATTGATTGAGCATATTAGTTTAAATGCATTTCTATCTGTTTGACTATTAATTGATCTATTCATGTTTTAAGTTCGGACTGCAAATTGAAGGCCTTATCGGCGGCCGAATCTGAAATTGATTAGTGTTTTATGTTAATTAGAATTTATATGATTTTATGGTAGATTTAATTGAAATGTGATTTGGTATGATTAAATTGGATTAAATAAAGCTATAATACATTAGTTCAAGTGAATTACCCTTTTTCCATGTTAGCGGGCCACCTTGTGAATACTTGTTTAGACTTGATTAATACACATTTGGCATTCTAGCTCAGCCATTTTGAAGACAAAACCGAGTGAGTGAGAGAGGGAGAGTAGGAGAATTGTTTTCAACAAGCTTGTCTAGGAAATTTGAAGAATTGAAGAGTAGGTTGTATAATTGAGCTCCCATTCTTGTGATTGAGGAACCTAGGTAAGGAATTCATCCTTTTAATGGTGAAATTAAGTTAGTCTTGCATGGTCCATGGTAAATTAGTGTTTAGATTCAAGAATTGGTTCTGTGGTTGAATTGAAGCTTAAATCATACGCATGTTCTTATATTGCGCTTTTGAGGTTGTTTTCATGGGAATTCCTACATGCATGTTTACATTTTGGTTGAAGTCCATGAATTCATCATGTTTTTGGAGGTTTAGACTTATTTGATCTTGTATTTGAAGCTTTGAATTTAAATGAATTCATGCATGTTATGTTTGAGCTTGTTCTTGAAGTTTATTTGGAAAAGGTGTTCAATTGACTCATTCTTGGGCTTTGATTTCTCAAATTGATCTTCAAAACATGTTATACTAAGAGTTTACAAGAGTTTTCCAGAAAATGGGCCCAAAAGGTTGAGATTTGAGGTGTTGAACACTTGGTTTGAACTTTGAAGGCAAATCTAGAAATTCCAGAATTTGGCTTCCATGCTCGAGCGAAAGATTCCACGCTCGAGCGAGCCCCTGCGTATTCACAGGTCCACTCGAGCGAAGGAATGTTGGCTCGAGCGTGATTTGCAAGCTTTCATATTTTTGGTGCACGCAGACGCATGCTCGAGCGAGAGAACCTACGCTTGAGCGAGGATTGTGTTTTACGCTCGAGCGAGTATCGAGCAGGAATTTTCAACATCCAGCACTTTTTTCATTTTTATAGACCGCTCGAGTGAGAGAACCTGCGCTCGAGCGACCCCATTGTTTTGACAACCTCGCTCGAGCGAGAGAACCTACGCTCGAGCGAGACCCCTGTTTTCTGAAAATTCTGAAAAGTGTTTTAAAATGCATCTTTGCATCCTCATTCCATCATAAGCATTCCTAGGCCTAGTTTAAGGCATCTTAATGAGGTTATTGATGTAAAACCACACCGAGTCAAGATAGGGACTAAGTTATTGATTCCCAAGTGTGTAACTTAGTGTGTGTTCATCCTGTAACTGTGTAGGGTTGGCATCCGAGGACGCTCTAGTCTATCTGTAGCCCAGAACTCTGTGAGTAACGATGTTGTAAAGATATGTTCAATCATGAATAGTTTCTGAATGATCAACTGTATTGCTTTCTGAAATGATATTTCATACTGAATGAATGTTTGTCCTATTTGTGAACTGTATTCGTGGCATCCATAGCAATTTACTATTACTGTACTGTCTTGCTACTGCCACAGAGATCTCTGTCGGTTCCCATGTTTGGAACCACTACTGTTTACCGACATGATGGCCATCAATCGATCGCTTTCGATCTGTTAAGACCTATTGTACTGTTTGCTATTGGATGTACCACTTATAACTACTATGATCGAATGACTGATATACTGTTATAACTGACTGTTTTAAATACTGAAATGACATTTATTCTTAACCTCTTTACACATATGTTATTCACTAGGCTTTAGCTCACTGTTTATACATATATATATGTAGGTGTCCAGGTACCGGACCGTTGTTAGGAGCGTCAGGCTAAGCTCCCGTTTTGTCAAAGCCAACCCTTGTGTCTCACTTCGAGGTTCCAGATCTATTCAAGCCAAGGCTGTTTTGGGATGTTTTAGATTTTCCCTTTTGCCTTTGTTTTGTAATATCAGTATAGACTGATCAGCATTGTTGTGGTAGGGATTCGTCCCTAACCCGATGTCTCAGATATGATGCATGTACTATACTGTTTTGGTTCTGAATGTGCATATGTATGAAAAGTCTTTTTGCATACAGACTGTCATAGCTCATTGGACATCTTCTATTACTGTTTTGGCTTCCGCTAGCCCCTATACTCTGTATTACTATCTATACTATTAAGCAGGCCTTCGGTAATCACAGATTACTGGCCGATTATAGTACTAAACCCATATGGGCGGGTTTGGGTCGTGACAAGTAGACTTAGTCTAATTGAAGCTTATTTGTTTCAGTTTGGTTGAGGATTGTTTGACTCAGTCTGGCGGAGCTCTTCAGGTTCTGTCTGGCTGAGGCTTTTCTTGGCTCAGTCTGGCTGAGTTCTTCAAGCTCAGTCTGGCTGAGGCTAAGGATTTGCTCAACTCAATTAGCGTGTCGCAGTGCAAATTGTTCAACATAAATAATAGAGGGAGAAGAATGTTTTTTGTCATTGATGTAAGGTCCTTCCCACTTAGTTGCTAGCTTCTTCTCAGTCGGGCTTTTGGTAGCAAGAATGGCTTCTCGTAGGACTAAGTCTCCTACTGTGAATGATCTGGGTTGGACTCGGCGATTGTAGTGTTGCTTTACTTTTCGCTAGTATGAAGCCAGTCGGACAGGGGCGGTGTTTCTTAGTTCTTCAATGAAGTCCAAGTTGACCCTTTGAAATTCTTCATTTAGTTACGGATAGGGATGTGTGATCCTGGCAGTCGGCAAGCTTATTACTACGGGGATCACTGCCTCGGCGTGGTATGTTAAGTGAAAAGGGGTCTTCCCAGTGGGGGTTCTTGTAGTCATTTGGTAGGCCTAGAGCATGTTTGGCAACTCCTCAGCCTAGAGTCCCTTGGTGGCTTCTAACTTGGTCTTGATTATTTTCAACAAAGAGCGGTTTGTTACTTCAACCTGGCTGTTAGCTTGGGAGTGGCCAGGGGAAGAGAAACAAGTCTCGATGTGGAGCTCTTCACAGAATTCTCTAAATTTGGCTTTGTCGAACTATTGGCCATTGTCGGAGACGATGTCTTGAGGAACCCCGAAGCGCCACACAATAGACTGCCAAATGAACTGGGTGGTATTCGGTTCGGTGATCTTGGCAAGGGGCTTTGCTTCAACCCACTTAGTGAAGTAATCGATGGCGACCACAACAAACTTTACTTGGCCTCTGCCGATTGGCATGGAACCTACGAGATCGATTTCCCATTTAGCGGAGGGATAAGGACTGCTGAGCGTGATTAGCTCTGTTAGAGGGGGCATGAGGGATATTTGTGAAGCATTGGCATTTTTCGCATTTGAGTACAAATTCGATGGCGTCTTGGTTGAGCGTGGGCTAAAAGTAACCCGTGCGAAGGATTTTATAAGGTAAAGACCGTTCTCTAGAATGGTTGCCACAAACCCCTTCATGGATTTCTCTCACCACATATGTAGCTTGATCAACATTTAAACATCTGTGGTATGGTTGTTAAAATCCCCGTTTGTACAAGATGCCCTTGATAATGACATAGTTAGATGACCGAGCCCAGATCTTCTCGGCCTCCTGCCTATTCTCTGATAGGACACCCTGTTCTAAGAATGGGATGGTGTTGTGGGCCCATAGGATAGTCTCGTCCTGGAGCAAGTGAACCTCTTGTTGATTTGGTGAAACTGCTGGGTGGGTTAGGTATTCAATTCAAACATCGTGGTCGGCTGAGGTTAACTGGGCCATTTCATCTGCTTGGGAATTCTTTGACCTGGGGACATACTTGATGTGAAAACTATTAAAGATGCGGGTCAGGAAAAGAGCGATGTCCTTGTATGATCGCATTGTTTCCTCTTTTGTATCGAATTTGCCTGTTATCAGTTCAATACCAATCGAGAATCGCCAGACACTCGGAGATGGTTGACCCCAATGTCTCAGGCCAGCCGATGACCTCCTATTAGGGCCTCATATTCGGCCTTGTTGTTACTAGCAGCAAACAGAAATCGAAGAGCACATTTGAAGTACTCACCATCTGGGGTGGTGAGGATCAAACCAGCTCCACAACCTTCTTTGTGGGATGAACCGTCAACACTAAGAGTCCAAAAGTGGGGGTCCTCTGTGTTAGGAATGTGGGTGCTGGTGTAAGGGGTATATCTGGAGTGAGATTGGTGAATTCTAGGATAAAATCTGCAACAGTCTGGCCTTTGATGGCTGTTTGTGGTTGGTAGGAGATCTCGTACTGGCTTAGTTTAACAGGCCACTGCATGAGCCTGCCTGACGACTCTGGTTGCTGCATAACTTTTTCAAAGATTGGTTAGTGAGAACCACTATAGAGTGGGCTTGAAAGTAGGGTCGGAGGCATTTGGAGGCGATGACCAAAGCTAGGGCCATCTTCTCCAATAAAGGATAATTTTGTTCTATCCCTCGAAGTACGCAGCTGATGTAATAAACTAGATGCTATATTGAGTCTTCCTCTCTGACTAGGGCTGCATTGATTGTCGTGCATGAGACGGCTAAGTAAAGGAAGACGGTCTTCCCTGGAATTGCTTGAGAGAGGAGGGAAGGGTTTGCTATACATTGTTTTAGTTGTTGGAACGCCTCCTCGGACTCGACATTCCAGTTGAAATCCTTTTTAAACACCTTCAAGAATGGAAGACACTTGTCGGTTGCCCTCAATATGAAGTGATTGAGGGCGGCTACTGTAACAACCCCGACCCATGATTAACATTAATCCATGATTAATTATGCCTAATAGTAATCAAGGAGGAATTCTGAATTAATTTGCATGTGTGTGTTGCATCATCCGTGTTTATATATGTTTAGCGAGAAAGATCTCCCATGTTTTAATTTCGGTTTGCAAATTGAAGGCCTTATCGCATCTCGATTGTAAATATGCTTGATTTATGTGTTAATTGGATTTTTAGAGCTTTATGGTTGGTTTAATTGAAATTGATTGAACTATTAAATTAGATTAATTTAATTTAATGTCCATTTATTTGGCCTCATTTAATTACACTTCCACTTAAGCCTACATAAGGCTTATACGCCTCATTTGAGCCTTTTGTTTTCTTACCATCTTTGAGCCTCCAAGAGAAAACGTAAGAGAGAGAAGTAGAGAGTGAGAGTTGAGATCAAGCTTGAAGTTTGGAAGAATTGCTAGAGGACTTGGAGGATTGCTCAAGAATATCTCTAAACTATAAGGAATTGAGAATCTTAGGTAAGAATTTTAGCCTCTAGTTTTATAATTTAGTTGATTAATGCATGGGATCAAGTGAGATGGGTGGATTGTCATGAGAATTGAGCTAAAGATTGGAATTGAAAATAAATTTATGTTTGCATGTGCATTTTATGAAGTTTTGAAAATGTTTTCAAAGAATTCCCTCATGCATGTCTTGAATTCACCTTAATCTTGGGAAATTATAGAGTTTCATGTTGTTTTGTAGCAATTGATCATGTTTTGGGGGTGATTGAGTTCAAGAAATGCATGTATGTCATGTTTTAGAACATTCATGAAGTTTAAGTTGGCTTTGTGACCAATTGGCATGTCATTGGGCCATGATTTCTTGAAATGATCTTTGATTCATGTTGTTTTAAGGGTTTTCATGTATTTTCTCAAGTTTTGGCCCAGAAAAATCAAGTTTGATTCTTTAAAGGTTGATTTTGAGCTTGAAGATCAAATCTGGAAATTCTAAAATTTGCATCCACGCTCGAGCGTGGGACTTCACGCTCGAGCGAGCACTCTAGGTATGTGCACTTCCGTTCGAGCGACCTGATTCTCGCTCGAGCTTGGAATGCGTATACCCAGAAGTTTGCATACCTTGCACCACGGTCGAACGACAGAAGTCATGCTTGAGCGAGGGACTAAGTCTCACGCTCGAGCAGGAATCGAACGTCCGTTGAGAGTGAAATGGAAGCAACTAGTACTTTTTCAAAGTTTGCAGTCCGCTCAAGCGAAGAAAGTCGCGCTCGAGTGAAGCCTCATTGTCTGTAGGTCCGCTTGAGCGAGGGAATCTACGCTCGAGCGTAGACCCTATTTTCATCAAGTTTTGGAAAATGCTTTCAAGTGCATTTTTGCATCCTCATTCCATTCTAGGCATTCTTAGGCCATGTTTAAGACTCTATAATGAGGATAAAGGCTAGAAACACAGTTAGGACAAGAACATGTGTTATGTGTAGTTCGAGCGTGTGTTTTAATGCATGTCACTGTCGTGTTATGTAGGTCACGCGCCTCAGGATAAATGAGTTGCCTACTCCACTTGTTTACTTGGAGCCATCTGTTGACTGTAAGTAATAACTCTGAAAAGTTATGTTTAATTACAAGTATTTTCTGACTGATTTGATACATTCTGTTTTCTGAAATGCTCTTTTATGAATTATAAATGAATGTCCAATTTTCTGAAATGTATTTGTGGCATCCTTAGCTCACGTGGCCCTCGCCTGAGGGTAAAATACTGTAGCCAATTTTGTATGTGGCCCTCGTCTAGGGGTAACAATACTGTAGCTTATATTCACATAGCCCTACCCGGGGGTAACAATATTGAGGCCTATATTCACGTGGCCCTTGCTTTGGGGGTATTAATACTATGGCTACTTGCGCGCAAGATATGGACCTTTATGGTCGTCGGTATCTACTTTACATGTGGGTCTCAGGACCAAGTTGATACGATAGCTAAGGGGTGTACCACGTATGATCTTATGCAAAATATAATTATGAATATGAGCATGTATCCGAATTTGTTTCTGATTTGAAATCTGAATACGCATAAGACTCTTTTCGATAAGAATCCGTCTTTGATATAAACTCTGAATTCTAACTCTGTGCTGGACATCATTCATTAAAACCCTTTACCTAGTTATTATTCACTAGGCTTTAGCTCATTGTATTATTTATGTATATAGGTGAGCATACACGTGACCGCCTCGAGGTGCTTGGCGAGTTTTGGTGTCGATCACTATTACGCCTCTCATAGAGGTTCCCTTTTGAGATCTACCTAAGTTTTGTGTCCTTGGGACTTTTGTACTTTTTAAATGTTTGTGACTGGTCTGAACACGTTGGAAATCTTGTGTAAGTGGCTTGGGTGATGTAAGGTGACTGTATATTTGATGCCATATCTGTATGTATGCATATATGTATATAAAAAGTTTTAATTTCCTGTCCAATATATATCTGCACAGCTCTATAGACTATGAAGGTTTGTATATTTGCTTATGTAGCCCCTGTTTTATTTATTATTCTATTCAGAGGCCTTCAGTAATCCAAGGATTACTGGCCGGTTACGATACTAAACCCATAGGAGCGGGTTTAGGTCGTAACAAAGTGAAGTCAGAGCACGTGTTCTACCACACACACAAGTTCATATGAGCTTGGGATGTCCTAGTAGGAAGTAGAGGCATTCCATCTGCATGCATAAATGTGTGTGTTTAAAAGTGAAAGCATAAATTCAATTATAATCATGTGATATGGGAACAAACAATCTGAAAATGTAAAAAGGACTATTTGCCTATGTTCATAATGCCCTGTTTACCTATAGCAAATGGACAATGCGAGAAGTGGTGGAATTTGAATCATCCGAGGCTCGAATGAGCCGAATGGAACAAATGCTTGACTTTTGGTCAAGCTATGACGCAATAACAAGGACAACAACTTTTACCTCCTCCGCCCACCAAAGGTGCTAATGAACCAGGACAATAATGACATCATCAATCTGACTCAGAAATTTATGAAAATGAAGCCGCCGACCTTCTTGGGTGGTATTGAACCATTAAAGGCAGAAACCTGGTTATTGTAAATGGAAAAGCTATTTGAAGTGTTTCCTTGCTCTACAACTCAGAAGGTCCTTTTAGCTACTTACACCCTAAAGGATGAAGCTCGGAGATGGTGGCTGTTGGTTCGAAATAACAATAGGGACATGACATGGGCACAATTCAATGAGATATTCTACAACAAGTACTTCCCCAATGCTTCAGGGACCGGAAAGTTTATGAATTCCAAGAACTCAAACAAGGCAGAATGTCTGTGGCTAAATATGAAGCTAAGTTCACTGAACTAGCTTGTTTTGCTCCGCACATGGTAGACACTGATTACAAGAAAGCACGGAAGTTTGAGGGAGGACTAGACCTGGAAGTGTTTGATCGAGTGGATGTCTTGAAATTGCCTACTTATGTAGAAGTGCTTGACCGGGCATTGATGGCAAAAGCCATAATAGTATCTAAGAAACAAACCACAACTCCAACAACCGAATGGAAAGGAA
This sequence comes from Camellia lanceoleosa, assembly GCA_025200525.1. Classification (NCBI taxonomy): domain Eukaryota; kingdom Viridiplantae; phylum Streptophyta; class Magnoliopsida; order Ericales; family Theaceae; genus Camellia; species Camellia lanceoleosa. The sequence continues at coordinate 121,068,832 of CM045763.1, read as the reverse complement.
AGAGGATCGGGTTTAATTTCAAAAAGGGCCGGTCATTTTCGAAGAAGCAAAATACAGGATCTTCCAGTAGCTCTAGTCAAGGTGGCGGATCTACTCCAACTGCCTCGACTGCGGAAGGAAGCACCAAGGTGCTTGTTACCAAACATCAAGTGCGTGTTTTCAATGTGGCAAGACTGGCCACATGGTTAGGGATTGCCCGATGAGATCCAATGAGGTTAGCTGTCGTATGGCAAGTTCAACCGGGTTTATTTCTGCAGCAAGATCAAATGCAAGAACCAATGCTAGAGGTGACACTAACAATGAAACGTTGAAACAAGGGAGAGTGTTCGCACTTGTGCCTGGTGATGTGTAGAACACTGAGTCTATGGTGTTAGGTATAATTTCTATCTATGCTCAGAATGCCTATGTGCTAATTGATTCTGGCTCCACACATTCATTTGTATCACATGTTTTTTCTCAGAAACTAATTAGACCCTTAGAATCCATGAATTATTTATTGTCTGTATCTACGCCATCTGGGGGTTCTATGGTATGTGCATATGTATATCCGGCATGTGATGTTTTGATTGGTGAAATGATGTTGTATGTTGATTTGTTACCTTTGAGTATTGACCACTTTGATTGTATCTTGGGTATCGACTGGTTGACTAAATACTATGCTACTATTGACTGTGCAAGTAAATCCGTTGTGTTTAGACCACCGGGTATGCCCAAATTTAGTTTTATTAGGAATGGGGTAGTTCCTCCCCCATACTTGGTTTCAGCTATGAAAGCTGTTAAATTGCTTAGGAAGGGATGCAGGGGCTACTTGTGTTGTATAACGACTACATCATCCGATAGTACTAATGTGGAAACTATTCCGTTGCTTGTGAATTTCTGATGTGTTTCGAATGACTTGCCCGGAGACTTAGTTGATAGAGAAATTGAATTCATTATTAAAGTGAGTCAAGGAACATAACCTATTTCTATGACCCTCATGCTGAATGTCAACCTCAGAACTAAAGGAATTGAAAACTCAACTTCAAGAACTACTAGATAAGAAATTTATCCGTCCAAGTACTTCACCTTGGGGTGCTTCAGTCCTATTTGTCAAAAAGAAAGATGGATCTTTCAGATTATGTATAGACTATCAGGAATTGAACAAAGTAACCATAAAGAACAAATATCCGTTGCCCCGAATAGATAATTTATTTGACCAACTTCAGGAAGCCCAAGTGTTTTCCAAAATTGACCTCAGATCTGGGTATCACTAGTTAAAAGTTAGGCGTAAGACATAGAGAAACCGCATTCAAAACTAGATATGGACATTATGAATTTTTAGTAATGTCGTTTGGGGTGACTATTGCACCTACTGCCTTTATGGACCTTATGAACAGAGTGTTTAAATCATTTCTAGATGAATTTATTGTTGTATTTATCGATGATATCTTGATTTATTCTAAAGACAGGAAAGATCATGAGAATCACTTGAGAATTGCTCTACAGACTTTGAGAGAAAAGAAGTTATACGCTAAATTGTACAAATGTGAGTTCTAGCTTGACCGTGTGGCATTTCTGGGACCAGTAATCAACAAGGAGGGTATTTCTGTTGACCCTCAGAAAATTGTGGCTATTGTGGACTGGCCTAAACCGATGAGTGTGACTGAGGTTAAAAGTTTTCTGGGACTTGTAGGTTACTACAGGAGATTTGTGAAAGACTTTTCAGAACTTGCCATGCCTTTGACCCAGTTAACTCAGAAAAATGTGCCGTTTGATTGGAACGAACAAAGAGAGTCAGCTTTCCAAGAGTTGAAAACCAGATTAGTGACTGCACCAATCTTAACTCTACCTAATGGTGTTGATGGGTTCCTGATTTACAGTGACGCTTCATATAAAGGGTTGGATTGTGTACTAATGCACGGGAAAGTAATTCCTTATGCCTCTCGGCAACTCCGTCCACATGCGAAGAATTACCCAACACATGATCTTGAACTGGCAGTTGTAGTGTTTGCCTTAAAGATATGGCGACATTATCTATATGGAGCGACTTGTGAGGTGTACACAGACCACAAAAGCCTCAAGTATTTATTTACTAAAAAAGAACTAAATATGAGACAAAGGAGATGGTTGGAATTGATCAAGGACTATGATTTGCAAATTCTATATCATCCAGGTAAAGCTAATACTGTAGCTGATGCGTTGAGCCGAAAGTCGATGGGGAATTTGTCATGTTTGCTGTCCAGTCAAAAAGAGTTGCTAGATGACCTGGAAAAGAATAAGATTGGAATTGTTTTGCAAGAGCAAGGTGGGGTTTTAGCTGTCATTTCCGCTCAACCTGCAATCATTGAAGAAATCAAATAGAAACAACTTGAAAATGAGTGCTTGAAAAAGATTGTGGAAGAATTTGATTCAAAACCGAAGCCAGGGTTTGACTTCGAGAATAATGTGTTGAAATTTCAGAATAGACTTTATGTACCAGATTCCTCTAATTTGAGAAAGCCTGTTATGTCCGAGGCTCACAGCATCAAATTTTCCATGCATCCGAGGAACACAAAGATGTATCATGATTTGAAACATAACTTCTGGTGGCCTGGAATGAAAAAGTGCATTGCAGATTTTGTGGCTAGATGTTTACATTGCCAACAAGTTAAAGCCGAACATCAATGACTAGCTGGTTTGTTACAGCCGCTTCCAATACTGGAATGGAAATGGGAGCACATTACCACGGACTTCATTGTGGGGTTACCTCGCTCTTCTTGAGGTATGGATTCTATTTGGGTCATTGTGAATCGTTTAACTAAGTTTGCCCATTTTCTCCCCGTTAAATCTATTTACAATGCTGATAAATTGGCCAATATTTATATGAATGAGATTGTGAGGTTGCATGGAGTGCCAATATCTACTGTATCTGACAGGGACTCAAAGTTTGTGTCAGGATTTTGGTAGAGTTTGCAATAGGCTTTGGGAACTGAACTGAGGTTGAGTAGTGCTTATCACCCACAGACAGTTGGTTAAACTGAACGGACTAACCAAACTTTGGAAGATATGCTCAGAATGTGCGTGTTGCATTTCCAAGAGAATTGGGAGACCTATTTGTCGTTAGTTGAATTTGTGTACAATAACAGCTACCATTCAAGCAATGGAATGGCTCCTTACGAAGCTTTGTATGGAAGAAAATGCCAATCTCCAATATGTTGGGCTGCAGTAGGAGATAGACATTTGTTGGGACTGGAACTTGTGCAAGAAACAACAGAGAAAGTAAAACTAATCCAATGTCTGAAAATTGCGCAGAGCCGGCAAAAGAGTTATGCTGATGTTCGAAGAAGAGATAGAGAATATGAAGTTGGGGACCATGTGTTCATAAAAGTGACCCCCATGAAGGGTCAAACTCGGTTTGGTATAAAAGGCAAGTTGGCGCCAAGGTATGTTGGGTCATATGAAATCCTCGAAAAGATCAATTCAGTAACTTATCGAGTGGCCCTGCCTCTGGTAATGGAGCATATGCACAATGTATTTCATGTATCGATGCTTTCGGGATTATCTAAGAGATCCATTACATGTGATAGAGCCAACCCATGTGCTTCTGAATGATGATTACACTTACGAAGAAAGACCTATCCAGATTGTGAACCGCCAGATCAAAAGATTGAAGAACAACGATATACCACTGGTAAAAGTTGATTGGCAGAATCATGGAGGAACTTATGCAACATGGGAGACAGAAGAAAATATGATGAAAAGATATCCCGAACTGTTTCCTTTGGACCCAATGTTGTTCTGAAATGAAGGTAATTCGAATTTAGAGGACCAAACTCTTTTAAGGGGGGAAGACTATAACAACCCTAACCCATGATTAACATTAATCCATGATTAATTATGCCTAACAATAATTAAGGAGGAATTTTGAATTAATTTGCATTTGTGTGTTGCATCATCTGTGTTTATATCTGTTTAGCGTAGAAAGATCTGTCCATGTTTTAATTTCGGTTTGCGAATTGAAGGCTTTATCGGCATCTGATTCAGAAATTGGCTTATTTATGTGTTAATCGGAATTTTTAGAACTTTATGGTAGGTTTAATTGAAATCCGATTCGGAACGATTAAATTAGATTAATTTAATTTAATGTCTATTTATTTGGCCTCATTTAATTACACTTCTACTTAAGCCTACATAAGGCTTATACGCCTCATTTGAGCCTTTTGTTTTCTTACCATCTTTGAGCCTCCAAGAGAAGCGTGAGAGAGAAGTAGAGAGTGAGAGTTGAGATCAAGCTTGAAGTTTGGAAGAATTGCTAGGGGACTTAGAGGATTGCTTAAGAATATCTCTAAACTATAAGGAATTGAGAATCTTAGGTAAGAATTTTAGTCTCTAGTTTTATAATTTAGTTGATTAATGCATGGGATCAGGTAAGATAGGTGGATTGTCATGAGAATTGAGCTAAAGATTGGAATTGAGAATAAATTTATGTTTGCATGTGCATTTCATGAAGTTTTGAAAGTGTTTTCAAAGAATTCCTTTATGCATGTCTTGAATTCACCTTAATTTTGGGAAATCATGGAGTTTTATGTTGTTTTGTAGCAATTGATCATGTTTTGGGGGTGATTGAGTTCAAGAAATGCATGTATGTCATGTTTTAGAACATTCATAAAGTTTAAGTTGGCTTTGTGACCAATTGGCATGTCATTGGGCCATGATTTCTTGAAATGATCTTTGATTCATGTTGTTTTAAGGGTTTTCATGTATTTTCTCAAGTTTTGGCCCAGAAAAATCAAGTTTAATGCTTTAAAGATTGAATTTGAGCTTGAAGATCAAATCTAGAAATTCCAAAATTTGCATCCACGTTTGAGCGTAGGACTTCACGCTCGAGCGAGCACTCTAGGTGTGTACACTTCCGCTCGAGCGACCTGATTCTCGCTCGAGCTTGGAATGCATATACCTAGAAGTTTGCATACCTTGCAGCACGCTCGAGCGACAGAAGTCACGCTTGAGCGAGGAACTGAGTCTCACGCTCGAGCAAGGATCAAACGTCCGTTGAGAGTGAAATGGAAGCAACTAGTACTTTTTCAAAGTTTGCAGTCGCGCTCGAGTGAGGAAAGTCGCGCTCGAGTGAAGCCTCATTGTCTGCAGTCCCGCTTGAGCGAAGGAATCTACGCTCGAGCGTGGACCCTATTTTCATCAAGTTTTGGAAAATGCTTTCAAGTGCATTTTTGCATCCTCATTCCATCCTAGGCATTCTTAGGCCATGTTTAAGACTCTATAATGAGGATAAAGGCTAGAAACACAGTTAGGACAAGAACATGTGTTATGTGTAGTTCGAGCGTGTGTTTTAATGCATGTCACTGTCGTGTTATGTAGGTTACGCGTCTCAGGATAAATGAGTTGCCTACTCCATTTGTTTACTTGGAGCCATCTGTTGACTGTAAGTAATAACTCTGAAAAGTTATATTTAATTACAAGTATTTTCTGACTGATATGATACAATCTGTTTTCTGAAATGCTCTTTTATGAATTATAAATGAATGTCCAATTTTCTGAAATGTATTTGTGGCATCCTTAGCTCACGTGGCCCTCGCCTGGGGGTAACAATACTGTGGCCAATATGCATATGGCCCTCGCCCAGGGGTAACAATACTATGGCTTATATTCACGTAGCCCTTACCCGGGGTTAACAATACCGAGGCCTATATTCACGTAGCCCTTGCCTGGGGGTAACAATACTATAGCTACTTGCGCGCAAGATATGGACCTTTCTGGTCGTTGGTACCGATTCTACATGTGGGTCTCAGGACCAAGTTAATATGATAGCTAAGGGGTGTACCACGTATGATCTTATGCAAAATATGATTATGAATATGAACAAGTATTGAATCATTTACGATTTGATATCTGAATACGATAAGACTCGCTTCCGATAAGAATACGTCTTTGATATAAACTCTGAATTCTAACTTTGTGCTGGACATCATTCATTAAAACCCTTTACCTAGTTATTATTCATTGGGCTCTAGCTCACTGTATTATTTATGTATGTAGGTGAGCAAGCACGTGACCAGGCCTGAGGTGTTACCTGGCGAGTTTTGGTGTCAGCCAGCCATTACGCCTCCCGTGGAGGTTTCCTTTTGAGATCTACCCAAGTTTTGTGTCCTTGGGACTTTTGTACTTTTTAAATGTTTATGACTGGTTTGAACGCGTCGGAAATCTTGTGTAAGTGGCTTGAGTGATGTTAGGCGACTGTATATTCGACGCCATATCTGTATGTATGCATATATGTATATGAAAAATTTTAATTTCCTGTTCATATATGTCTACACAGCTCTATGGACTATGAAGGTTTGTATATTTGCTTCCGTAGCCCCTGTTTTATTTATTATTTTGTTTAGAGGCCTTCGGTAATCCAAGGATTACTAGCTGGTTATGATGCTAAACCCATAGGGGCAGGTTTGGGTCGTGACAGCTACCTTGCCCATGAGCCACTGAACGTCTTTAACCGTTTTTGGAGGCTACATTTCCATTAAGGCCTTGATCTTTTCTGGATTGGCCTCAATACCTCTGTGGCTGATCATGAACCCCAAAAACTTACCTGACCCACCACCAAAGGCGTACTTCTCTGGATTCAGCTTCATCTTATACTTACACAAGGCTTGGAAGGTCTCCTGTAGGTTTGTTAAGTGATCAGAGAAGAGTTTGCTTTTGATGAGCATATCATCGACGTAGACCTCCATATTCCAACCTATCTGGGTTTTGAAGATGACATTAACCAGGCGTTGGTAAGTGGCTCCCACATTCTTCAAACTGAATAGCATCACACGGTAATGATAAGTCCTTCTGTCAGTAATAAAAGAGATGTGCTCCTGGGTTTTGAAGGTGACATTAACCTGGCGTTGGTAAGTGGCTCCCACATTCTTCAAACCGAATAGCATCACACGGTAATGATAAGTCCTTCTGTTAGTAATGAAAGAGGTGTGCTCCTGGTCAGCTACATGCATTAAGATCTGATTATAGCGTGAGAAGGCATCTATAAAGCTAAGTATTTGGTGTCCCGCTGTTGCGTCGACCAATAGATCTGTCTTGGGTAGAGAGTAACTATTTTTAGGGCAAGCTCGTTTGAGGTTAGAGTAGTCGACGCAAAGTCTCCATTTGCTGTTACTTTTGCGGACCAAGACCACATTGGATAACCATTTGGGATAGTCCACATTTCTAATGAATTGGGCCTTCAATAGCTTGCCTACCTTAGCAACGATGAGATTGTTATGGTCTGGATGAAAAATGCGTTGCTTTTGGCGGAACGGTCGAAACCGGGGCTCAATACTGAGGCGATGAGTAATAAGAAAAGGGTCAATACCCAGCATGTCTGAGTGAGTCCAAGCAAAGACATCATAATGCTCGGCTAAAAAGGGTGCAAGGTCGACCTTGGCTTGGAGGGGTAGTTGGCTGCCAACTTTAGCTGTCTTCGTTGGGTTGATGGGATCAATGGGTACTTCAACTAGTTTCTCCACTGGTTCTCCTTTGATTAGCTCCTCATTATCTTTGACATCAAGGCCTTCTATGATCATAACCTCCCTCGTCTTGACCTCCTTTAGTGAAGTGACACAGCATTCTTTGCCCACCGTCTATTCGCCTCTCACCATGCGGACCCCCTGATCAGTCAGAATTTCATGGCCAAATGGTATGTGGAGGTTACAACTTGGAAGGCTTTGTGAGCTGTGCGTCCAAGTATGATATTATAAGTGGAAGGACAGTCGACGATGAGAAAGTGAGCAGTTTTGTGGACTGCCGTGGATACTCTCCTATAGTGATACTCTCCTATGATGTTTGAGGACTTGCCATTATCAACAAGTACTCGCCTTTATCAACAAGTACTCGCCTGACTTTGTAGTTCGATAAGATAGCAGAAATGATTAGGGGGTCGTCATGGGGGTAGCAGACGCCTGTGCAGTCCGCCTCCGTAAAGGTGATTGGTTCAGAACATTGCTTGGGATGTTTGTAGTGGCAGTCCACCATTGTCACTTCCTCATCGGAGCCTTGCCTAATTTTTCTGAGCTCAACTCGCTGTGCCGACCAAGATGGTCCGCCACACGCGAGCCCTCCGGCGATGACCCTGATCTCGCCTACTGGGAGGTAAGGACCACCTTGTGCGTAGGGTTGTTGTGGAGCCTGGTCATCATGGCGTCTAGGTGGTTCAGGCTGTGTAGGAGGAGTATGTCGATCGTTGTGCCACGTGGGGTCGGCCCTAGGTCTTTGGTGGGAGCGGGTTGTTGTGAACCAGTTAAAGCGCCCTTAGCGGATCAAATCCTTAACTTAGTCATTAAGGTTGACATATTCTTCAGTGGTATGGCCGTGGTTATGATGGAAACGACAATACTTGGATTGGTTCCATTGGATAGAGGGGGATTTCGATGGTTGGGGCCACTTGAGGTCATAGGCACGCTGGATTTAGTTTAAGACCTACTCCATAGGTGAGTTGAGAGGTGTGTACCGTTTGAACAGACCAGGTGGCCGGGTAGGGGCTGGTTAGTTTGAACGTGGGGGTTAGTCTGTGTATTGAGGAGGCCAGTGAGTATATTATGAGTGCCTAGGCTCAGGTTCCTTTTGTTTTTCCCTAGATTGCAAGGCTTTAAAGGTGGAATCTTGGTGAGCTGCTAAAAATTCTTCGACATTCATGTATTTCTGGGCTTCAACGAGAAGGGTGGCCATTACGGTTACGGGGTTTTTGGAAAAGGAAAAGAGAAAATTTGGCCAGTGCAATCCGGCTATGAAAGTTGTGAGAATGACCTTGTCATCGTTTTCCTCCACTTATAAGGCCTTTGTATTGAAATGGGTGACAAAGATGTGCAGCGATTCCCTCTCGGTCTGCTGAATATTTAGCAGTTGGGTCACCGGATGTCGTTGCCACTGAGCACTGATAAAATGGCTCAGGAAAGATTCGCTGAGCTAGTGGAAGGAAATGACAGAGTCCGGGGGGAGCTGGCTGAGCCAGAGTCGCGTTGACCCCTTCAAGGTGATAGGGATAATGCAGCACATGATTTCGTCGGGAAGGGCATGGAAGATCATAAGTGTCTAATACACTTCCACGTGGTCAACCGGATCGGTGACACCATCGAAGGTGTTAATCGATGGCATTTTGAACTTAGGAGGTAGAGCTTTATTCCTGATGGAGGCGGTGAAAGGGGAGTTGACGGTAGAAAAGGGTTTGTGTTGTATGTTCTACATCACCCCATGTAGTTGAAGCTTCATGGCCTGTAGTTCTTTGTCCCAAACGGGAGCATTGTCCCCACAAATAGGAATTGGGGGTTGAACACTGCTAGCCTCTCCTTCGTGGACGGCAGCATGGTACGGCGGAAGGTGGTTATGGAAAAGCGATGGTTCCTCTTGACGGAGCTGTGAGCTTGGAGGGGGGCACACAGATTGTCAATATTCGACAGTTAAGGCTGTGGGGCGAAGGACAGGAATATTCCTTGGGACATATGTTGTGGGAACTGGTGACGATAGTGGGTTTGTTCTGGGTTCGGGAGAATTATTTGTGGTAGTGGGGGAGGGATAGGTAAGTCACGTTGGAGCAGGGCATTGATCAAGGCTTGGTTTTGTTCAGTTAGTCGATTGAGGTGGGTTGTTGGGGTTGGAGTACTCAGCTTCAGGGTTACCAGCATTATGTTGTGATGCCATAGATCTCGTCATAACCATCCATCCTGATGTAGAAAATGGGTGATCTCAGAGCTTCCTCCACTGACAATGAACACAATTGTCTACCAAAGATAGTTCCCATAGACGGCGCCAACTGATGATGCAGTTACTTTAATGGAGGATGGATCGGTCGATCTCACGATTTGATGGGTTTCCTGGCTCTCATCTCCTTCAAGTGTGCCAGTAAAAAGGTACGGAGGGGAGATACCGATGTCAGAATGGGCTCTCCTCGTGGATGCCCCGACGATCAAGTTAGGTTTGGAAAATATATGATAGAGAGAGAGAGAGAGAGAGAGATTACTTGTCGTAAACCTTCTTTACTAGCTTCCTTATATCCCTTGCTCATCATTTCCTTGTCCATTCCAAGTGTTCTTGTTGGTCGAAAGTCTAAAGCCTAGTTAACATCGTTCATAGTGATTCTGCATCCTCTGGTGTGAGGGGTCTTGCTGCATTTAATGCTATAGTGGCCTCATTAAATGGCTGATGTGTGGGTGCAATAACTTTATAGGATCTTTGTCTACTTACGTCGCCAAGTCCCTGCTTGGCAAGTATTTGAAAGCCATTAGCCCCGGCCCAAAGATTAGTTTCTCAAAGCTCTTTGGGCTTTAATACTTGGCCGTGAGTTGGGCCCTGAGCCATGGGTTAGGCCCTGTTGAGTGCCCATCAGTATCAAATAGGTAGAATAATTGTGTGAAGATATTTACGACAATTCACATACGCAGTTGGCCCCATACAACAAGCTTGAAAGTTTTGGTCTATTACCCATCAAGGAATTATTAGCATACATATTTTTATCATATTGAACAAGGTTTTACATAAAAAGATTTTGAAAAGCTTTCCTAAACATTTTTGGAAAATATTGCAAATTTGGCCCTACTCTGTTGGGCGATCAATCGCATGGTTGTTAGCAATCAATTGCTATTTAAGCGAGATCGATCAATTAGTAGCGTCTATGCTTTGAAAAACAAAACATTGTGATCGATCACTTTGGGCAATTGATTGTTCTGGGGGTGAGACCAATCGCTCTTCCTTCTGTTTCTTAAATCTAATTCTATTTGCTTTGGAAATCCTTCTTTTATAAAAAGCTTTTCTAAATCCGAATTTAGGTATCTCAGCTATTATGTTTTCATAAAAAATTATATTTTCTCTCTAGAGAGTTGAGTTTCAAAAACCTATAAAATACTTTACATTCTTGTATTATTTGTTCTACACTCTTGGCCGGTTGGGTAATAGGAATAGTTCGTGAATGGAGTTGTTCGTGAATGGAGATCAAAATCGCAGGAGTTCCTATAAAATATCGTGTTAGGTATACCTAGGTGAATGTTGTAAGTCCTCTCGGCTTTATATTTGTATTTGTATTTGTATTTGTATTTATATTTTTTGATCTTTGTAGATTATGTTAAGGGTTAAAATCCTAGTTTTTCATTATTTTGGATTTTTCACGTAAAATTTGATATTCATGTGTTGATTGTTTTTTCATACTTTAATCTGTTTAATCAACTAAACTGAACCAAAAAATTAAAACTTTAATTGAATAACCTATTCACCCCTCTAGGCAAATAATATTCAGATTTGGTAATTTAGTTGCTATGGGATGTATGCGAAGCATAACTAACCTTATTTTACATAGGTAAATATGACATTCCCTGTGGAGTGACCACTTTATTGCTAAAGTCGTTCTCATGTCAATAATTCAACCTACGCTTTAATGTAATGCCAAGTTCTATGTATATATATATATTATATGCAAAGCATAGCAAACGTTTTTTTTAATTAAATTTTTTATTCAAAAAATAGATACGTAAATAAGCTACTCCACGTATCCGTTAGGGAGTATTGTCTCTTAACACTCACATCATATCTGCAGGAAATTGCACCGCACCTACATCGTGGCCTAAACATAGGCTCCCGCATGCTCTAGGTGCTAAAAAAGTATGTTTAACTCCAACAAGGGATTATAGACAAGGCCGATCCTGAGTTTTCGAGGGCCTAAGGCGAAATAAAAATGGAGGCCTATATTTACAAAGAAAAAAAAAATCACCCTATTACCGTTGCTTGATACCAAAATAGATATCAAATTGTATTCATACAAAAAAAAAAGTGTTACCAAAATTAGAAAAATTTTATTTAATTAAAATGTATTGAATATTGTTAGTACAATAAATCTGCAATTTTTATTATTTATATAATTGTAGGACACGTGGCATTCTCTTATTCATTTGGAAGTTAAAAGAAGTTATAAAGATGATAGAGAATATGAAGGACAAAGTGGATGAGTGGAAGGACACATGGCAAGACAAGAATGAAGATGGAAGAGTGGGTAGTTTTAGGTGGTTATTGGGTAGTTATTGCTGGAAGTTTTTTCCTACAAATATTTGCCTATAAATAGCCATTCATGGCTACATTGTAAAGGATCGAGAACTTAAATCAAAGATAGTTGATTTCAATATTTCTTGTCATTTTCCTTATCTTAGGAGTACTTTAACATAGATTTATATTTCGAAGTATTTATTTTCAGCAATTTCATTTCGAAGCATTTCATGTATTTCCTTTTCAAAGCATAGGAATAGAAGTAAGTAATTATTACTTTGATTGTTCATTCAATCGTCTTTCTCCATCTCCATTTCTTCTTTTAATTTTTCTTTTCTCTACACTTTGGCAATTTTGAAGTCCTCTTCGTTGAGGCGAAAGAACCGTCAACACAATCGCTTGACAATTGGCTTGAATTTAATCTGTAAGGATTTTTCAATCATTGCTGGCACGCTCGCATTTATAATATTTTCCTTCGTAGGAAAAATAAGCCAACAAATATATATTGAATTAATTGTTGTTTATTGAATATGTTGTGTATGAGTATGGTTGAGTTTGATTGCACTGTTGTTTATTGAATATGTTGTATATGAATGTGATTGAGATTGAATTAATTATTTATTCTACTAAAATCTGATAAGCAAGAAAAGTAAAAAAAATTAGGACAAATTTATTTATTCTACTAAAATCTGATAAATAAAGAAAAAAAAAAAAAAAATTAGGGGCTCTATTTTGGGCCAGTAACATTTGTATGTGTATGTAATGTTTCTCATTTAAGGGATATCAACATTTTGTATATATTTCAATTTCAATTGAGCAAAACTATATTTATAAACAAATATGAGCTCAACAAAATATTTTTGGGTCCTTTAGATTGGTCCTAAAACAACAAAAATAATTTAGGCCTACATATATTTGTAATATATTATAATACTTTTCTAAATTTAAGGATCCTATTTTGAACCAATTTTTTTGTGTCTAAGGCACAGGCCTCAATGGCCTTAGCACAGACCTGTTATGACTATAAAGACCCGAACCGAAATTTTGAACAAGAGATTGAAAGATCTAACCATTAAATCAACCCTCTATTGGTAGCTAACCTTGTTTTACATAGGTAACTATGGGATGTATGCTAAGCATAACCAACCTCATTTTAGGTAGGTAAATGTAGGGTCATCAAATGGTCACCAGGTAAAAAATCTGATATTATTCAATCTGTCCAACTTGTTTCGTGGTCCGTCTCAGCTCACTTAATGGCTCAACTCCTCTCATCTCATAGAAGATGATTTAGGATTTTGGATAAATGTTTGAAATCCAAGGCCATCCATGAACCCGGTTCATACAAGTTTGTATGGGTAAATTTAGCCTGACTCAAACTATTCTGTCTAAAAAAAAATTAATATTATCCAAAAAAATAACACTATTAAATTCAATATTGTTCCATTTAAAAAAAAAAAAATTTGACAACCCATATTATCTTTGTAAATTATACCTAAAAAAATACATAAAATATAATTTGTTAAAATTGGATTTGGCAATAACCGATGATATCTTTCAACTCTCAATTTTTTACATATAATATTGTCATAATTTGTTAATTTGGTAAATTTATACTTTAATTTGATTGTTTGAATAATATTAATTACTTTGATCATATGAATTATTAAAAAAGAAAAATAAATGTGTAGAAATTAATAATAAAAGTCTTATAAGAATTGTGTAACCTACTTCAGTTTGATTTTGACCCATAAAATTTGAGATTACGGATAAGATGTGATTTTAATTTTTTTTTAAATAAGTCCGGTATATACTAACCCCTCAACTGGTCAAAACTCGAAAAACTCATTAACATATGAGACGTGGACCCACTAATTACGGGTTGGATAAGCCTGACCTGTCCCATTGATTACCCCAGATATGATATTTTAAGGGGAGTGACCACTTTATTGATAAAAGTCATTTTCATGTCAATAATTTAATCCATGCATCAATTGAAATGGAAAAATTGTACCAATAATAACCCTTCATAATCAAATCAGTTGGTTTCAATGTTTGTAAGACGTGTAGTTTCGAGTTACGAAATAGTCTCCTCAAAAAGCATTCAAAAAGCATGGGATTTTCTGTCATCCTTTCCAATAATTGAAATTGTATTGGAATATGAAGATATAATGTTTTAGAGATAGAGAATTCTTGTCCTTTCTAGAAATAAAGTCAAATTGTGTATATCTCATTTTCTCCAAGTTTTACCTTAATATTGGGCAATTCTAGCTTCTCTATATATTTAAAAAGCATAGATAACATTATTTTACACAAGAAATTGAGACATACTATGACCACTTTATTGATAAAGTCGTTTCAATGTCAATAATTCAATCTACAGAAATAAAGTAAAATTGTGTATATCTCATTTTCTCCTAGTTTTACTTTAATATTGGGCAATTCTAGCTTCTCTATATATTTAAAAATCATAGATAACATTATTTTACACAAGAAAATATGACATACAATGACCACTTTATTGATAAAGTCGCTTCAATGTCAATAATTCAATCTATACAATAATTGAAAGGGTAAAATGGTAACCGACAAACCTATGAAATATTTTCCTGACTTGAGATTTTTTATTCCAAATAAATTTACCATCTTTTTTAATGCACTATTAACTGGTAGATCTTGGCTCAAAATTTACATATTTTGAGATTTTTTCATATTTTAATGATTGAAAGTACATTAAAACATGAAAATAAAATAATGGAATAAGATTTCTTTCGATTCAGATTTTGGATTAGAGGGCATTGTTTGGGACCATGGGATTCACCATGGGTCTTGTTTTGATGATCCGAACAGTTCATTTTATCGGACACTTCGTTTATTTCATTCACACAAAAAATTAGGTCAATTCGATAACTGTAACTTGTTCAACTTATTGTATTTGTCACTAAAAAAATGTATGATTTATTTTTAAAAATATAATTGTTATCTATTTTTTTGGTGAAAAATTGAACAACTTATAATTATCAAATCGACCTAATTTTTTGTATGAATAAAATATAAAAAGTGCCTAACAAAATGAACAATTTAAATTATTGAAATAGAATCACTGATAAGCTCCATTAGCCCAAATAACACGCTGCAGACCAAAATCTGAACAGAAAGGAATCCGCTTCCTAAAATAATTTAGAGATAGAGAATTTTATCCCTCTCCATAAATAAAGTAAAGTTGTGTTTATCTCGCTCTCTGTGACTCCTATTTTAACGAGAAAGTGGTACACCTGGTCACCAATCAAAATCACCACTTTATAAGAATTGTACCTCTTCTAGCATGTCATAACCATCGCTTAAATGTCTATAACCGCGAATAACCAAATTACACACAGTAGGCTTAAACACCACCATTATTGTTACATCTATCACCAATGTTAACTATGATCAAAATCAGACTAAAACATATAAAGGTTTTTGGAACTAAACTTTTTCGTTTTTAAAAGTAAAATTTTGTTGTAAAAAATACTAAAAGATAACCAATTTCTTTAGTCATAAAGTCATCACTACATAATCGTCTTGAAAAGCTAAGAAAAGACCTTTAGTGACAATTTTGAACATGTTACTAATAAATTCTTTAGGGATAAAACAATTTCGTCCAAAAAAAAAAAAGATTTTTGAGATAAAAATTTTGATTCCAATTCACCACTAAATATATAATTTCATCGATAAAAATAAAATAATAACAATTTTAACAATTAAAATAATTTCGTCCTTACATATTTAACTCTAAAAATGGCACGTCATAGTCCCAGCGACCATGGAGCTTGGTTGTCTATCTAGGGTGACCCCATGTGCCAGCCCTTGTCACTGGGTTGAATTCATAAGAAAGTTGACAGAACTTATTCTTGGCTCCCAAATTCTCATATTCTAGGACTTTCTGGGGATTGTTGAACTTTAGTAGTATTAGGGGTAAATGAATTTTGCCATTTATTTTTTATATTGGCTCAATTTAATCCAATTAATAATATTTGTCAAAAAAATTAGATGGGATCAAGGGCAGGAATTGGACTGCAATTCTCAATCATGATGGACAATCCTTCTCTTTTATTTGGTGATAAAAAAAAGTGGCATGATCAATTGGACTAAATTGTGGGCAAATTATCAATAGGTTCTAATAGTTGAACTTAATTTCCATCAAGTTCTATTCAAAATAAGTTATATTAAAATCGTTACTAAAAATAATTTTTTGTAATAATTTTTTTTCTAATTCTATCTTGTCTAGTCTTGCCATACATCTACCTAAACATCCTCATCTCAGCCACACTAATCTTATCTACATGTTGTTTCTTGGTTGCCCAATACTCCGCCCCATTTGACATCGCTAATTTAATAGTCGTCCTATAGAACTTACCTTTTAGTCTAGTGGGTATTCGTTTATCGCACAGTACCTCAGATGCACTTCTTCATTTACACCATCCCGCCTTAATCCTATGGGCCACATCCGCATCAATCTCGTCCGCTGTTGTGATAATTGACCCTAAATAACGAAAATGTTCACTCTTATGCAGTTTGTGGTTCTCAATCTTCACTTTTCCTCTGCTTTCATTGTTACTGTTACTGTTACTAAATTTACACTCCATGTACTCTGTCTTAGTTTTACTTATTCGGAATTCTTTAGATTCAAGAGCTTTTCTCTAAGTCTCCAACGTTGTGTTAATTCCTTCTCTAGTCTCATCCACCAGCACAATATCGTCTGCAAAAAGCATACACCATGGCATGTCATTCTGAATATTTCTCGTCAACTCATCCACAACTAAAATAAAAAGATAAGGACTTAAGGTAGATCCTTGGTGTAACCCTACAGTAATAGGAAATTCATTTGTCTCTCTAGCAAGCGATCTAATAGTGGGCACCACTCCTTCATACATGTCCCTAAACACATCAATGTAACCTTTTGTTACCCCTTCTCTAACAATCACCATATTATATCCCGGGGCACTCTATCATATGTTTTCTTAAGGTCAATAAACACCATATGAATATCTCTTTTCTTTTCTCTATACTTTTCTATTACTCTCCTCAAAAGATAAATTACTTCCATTGTTAACCTGCCAGGCATAAACCAAAATTGACTTTCTGACATCTCTGTTATATCTCGTAATCGGCGTTTCATCACCCTCTCCCACACTTTCATTATATGACACATTAGTTTGATTCCTTTATAGTTGTTGCAATTCTAGACATCTCCTTTATTCTTATAGATTGGCACTAAAAGACTATTCCTCCACTCATTTGGCATGTTCCTAGTTAACAAAATTTTGCTAAACAACCTAGTCAACCAAGCAACCCCCTTTTTACCCAAACACTTCCAAACTTCAATAGGGATATTATCAGGTCCTAAAGCCTTATTTGATTTCATCTTCTTAAGTGCAATCTCCATTTCAAAGTTCTTAATCCTGCAATAGAACCTATAGTCTTGATTTATCGTATTACTGGCTATTTCTTCCCCTATTGCCATATCTCCATGTTCCTCATGTAATAGTTTCTTAAAATAGTTCTTCCATCTTTCTTTAATCTCTTCATCCTTCACCAATACCTTAAAATCCTCACTCTTGATGCACTTAACTTGATTAAAATCTCTTATTTTCCTCTCCCATATCTTAGCAAGTTTGTATACCCTTTTCTCTTCCTTCTAACTATCTAGTCTAGTGTATAAATCATCATAAGTTTTTAACTTACCGTTTGTCTCCACTTTTTTGATCTCCTTATTAGCCAATCTATAACTCTTAAGGTTTTCCTCAGTTCTATCCTTCTACCACTTTTTAAAGCACTCTTTTTTTTACCTTAACTACCATTTGAACCTCTTTCCTCCACCATCAAGTTTCCCTAGAGTTAGGTCTCATCCCTTTCGACTCTCTAAGCACTTCCCTTGAGATTTTCCTCATATAGTTGGTCATCAAGTTCCACATAGTGTTAGCATTATCTTTCAATTCCCAAGTATCTTTCTTATCCATTCTATTCTTAAATATTTCTAGTTTATTCCCTTTTAGGTCCCACTATCTCGTCCTACGACGCCCACCATGCTTTGTAGCTTAGTATTGCCATCTAAAACATAAATCTAGTTCCAAAATCCTATGTTGAGAGGCCAGGCTCTCTCTAGGAATCACCTTACAATCATTGCATTTTAGGTAGTCTACTTTTCTCACTAAAAAGTAATCTATTTGACTCTTAACTGACACACTCTTAAAGGTTATCAAATGCTCCTCCATCTTTTTATACATAACATTAGCCACCACCAGGTTAGAAGCTAATGCAAAATCTAAGATACTCTCTCTAGCCTCATTTCTGTCATCAAAACTGTATTCACCATGCACTCTTTCATGACCTAGTTTATCTATGCCTAAATGGCCATTAAAATCTCCACCTATAACTAGGTTCTCTTCGACGGGTATCTTCTGTAAGATCTCATCCATTTGCTCCCAAAAATCCTTTTTTGTCTGGTCATCTAATCCTACTTGAGGGGCGTACGCACTAATAACGTTCACTATATTCTCTCCAATAACTAGTTTAATTAACATAATACTATCATCTTTCCTAATGACCGCCACTACATTCTCCACAAGACCCTTGGCAATTATGATTCCTACTCCATTTATGCGTCTATCTTTACTACCATAATACAGTTTAAAATCGGTATCCTCAATTTCCCTAACTTTCTTACCCGTCCACTTAGTTTCTCGTACGTAAGCTATACTACTCTCCTCCTAATCGTAACATCTATCAAATTATACGATAATTTTTCAAACTGTTGCTGAAAGTTAAATATTAGTGACATTTTTTTAAAATTGTCTCTAAAACTTATAATTAGTGACATTTTTTTGTGACAATATTTTTAAATTGTTGTTGAAAATTAACAATTAGTAACATTTTTTTAATAGTGTTTAACGCCATTAATTATCACATGATCTATTAGATAATGAATCCACCCATTAAGACCTACATGTAAGTTCTCCAAATTATACAATATGAAAAATTCAAGGGTGCAATTAATGCAAATGGAACTCTGAAAGATTAGATTGATATGAGGGAGAAATTATAGAAATACAAATATAATGTACCCTAGTATAATGATATTAAGGTAAATTAAAAAATATAACAAATTTCACAAGTTAGATTTAGGATAAATTACTAATAGGTCCTGATAGTTGGATTTAATTCCCATTAAATTCTAGTGAAAGTTAGTCCTAATAAAATCATCTCTAAAAATAAGTTTTTGTGATTTTTTTTTTACACATGTCGCTAAAAATTGATAATTAGTGACTTTTTTGTCATGGATTTTTATAAATTGTTATTAAAACTAACAATTTCTGTGATAAAATTTTCAAACTGTTGCTGAAAGATAGAAATTAGTGACTTTTTTGTGACACTTTTTTTTTTTTTTTTTAAATTGTTGCTAAAACATATAATTAGTGATTTTTTTAGCAAAATTTTTAAATTGTCGCTAAAAATTAACAATTAGTGGCGTTTTTAATAATGTTTGAAGAAGAATGTCAATAATTATCACATGAACTACTGGACAATAAGTCTACCGATTAGGATCTATACGCAAGTCCTCTTTAGATTTATGGGCAAATTGCACTAACAGTCCCTATAATTTGGAGCTCATGTCAGTTTGGTCTC
Organism: Camellia lanceoleosa; assembly: GCA_025200525.1. NCBI lineage: Eukaryota > Viridiplantae > Streptophyta > Magnoliopsida > Ericales > Theaceae > Camellia > Camellia lanceoleosa. Next base: position 121,049,197 of record CM045763.1, on the reverse strand, counting down.
TGACTTTTTAATCGTGACACATTTGACCATGAATTTTGAATTTTATTTCAAATAAGGACAATTGAAGATACCATTGCTCAATGTCAAGGGTAAAGTTGTCAATTTGATACAATATAAACTAATTTGACAAAAATAAACGTCAAAAAAATATTTTTGAATTTTTAAAAATAATTTCTACCCACTAAAGATAAATTTATGTAAAATTGATAAATCTTTTATGCATCTATTTATTTATTTATTTTATCAAATTAATTTTTATTATGTGTTTGGATGATGATCATGTAATGTGTGGTTATTAGGTTTTTAATGTATAATCAATATATTTAATAAATGAAATTTTTTTAGTTTTAGATTTTTTTGATTTAATGGATTGGTTTAATAATGATATCAAAGTTGTCGTCATATTTGAGTTTTGAAAAAATAGAAACTAATTTAATGAAAATAAAAACAACCATCCATTACATGTTCATTCTCCAAACACATAATAAAAATTAATTTGGTAAAAAAAAATTAAATGTGTAAAAGATTTATCAATTTTTATATAATTTTATCTTTGATAGGTGGAAATAATTTTTAAAAATTCAAAAAAAAAAAATTGACATTTATTTTTGTCAAATTAGTTTATATTTTATCAAATTAACGATTTTACCCTTAAAATTGAGTAATGGTATCTTTAATTGTCTTTATTTAGAATAAAATTTAAAATTCAGGATCAAATGTGTCATAATTGAAAAGTCAAAGATTAAAGTAATACAAACTCTAAATTATAAGGACTGTTAGTGTAATTTGCCCTAAATTTATTTGTGACAAACTTGTAGAGTTGAGGGAAATTTATTGGCCGATTCTGTTGACTAGACCTATTTTCCATTTAGTTATGCTTATTTTTTATTTATCAATATCCCCAAAAAAGTGTTGAGACAAAATAAGTTTTAGGACTTTAATGCATTAAAAAGTGTAGAGAACTTATAATTATTTCAGTCTATTCACTACAGCATATAAGAATTTTAGAAATAAATTTTTTTTGGTTTTTAAAAGTGAAAATCTTGTTGTAAAAGACATTTAAGAATCAATTTCTATCGTCATGAGCATAATCACTAAAAAATCGTCCTGAAAAGTCAAAAATAAAACTTTTAGCGACAAAATTTTGAAAATGTCACTAATAAATAAACTTTTATAGACTTTTTGTGTTACTTTCTTGGTGCCAACCTAGTTGGGATTGGTAAAGTCAGTTATGATGCTATTTGCACTTCCCTTCTTTATTGATGTAAGGTTTTCGCATGTATATTGCTTTCTTCATTAATAAAATTTCATTTTACTGATAAAAAAAAAAAAGAAGACTTTTATAGACAAAATAATTTGGTCTCAAAATGATTTATTTTTTGAGACAAAAAAGTTGGTTCCAAAGGGATAATAATTCATTACTAATGTCTAATTTTCGTTGCTAAAAATAAAATGATAACACTTTTCACAACAAAAATATAAGGTCGTTAAAATATAATTTTGTCACTAAATTATAATTTCTAAAACATTAGTGATTACATAAGACTAGCATGTAACTTACGTTAGAATTTTTATCAACTCTAAAGAGTTCGTCAGTGTAATTTACACTGATATTATTATCAACTTTAATTAGATTAAATTATTTTGATTTTTCTACCATTGTTAGTGATTAGGAATCATTCTTGTGATGAAAGCTATTGTAATGTAGGGTGCGTTAGATTTTGATGGGGTGACCATAATGTTAGTTAAGTTAGTTAACAACCCTAGTTGGAGTTAGATATCTATGATGATAAGAACTATCTTTAAAAATATTAGGCACCACTCTACTACCCCACCTAGCCCTTACCATCTCCATTTTCACAATCATCTCCACTGCTAATTTCTTAGTCCCATATCATATTCATCCATTTTAAAAAGTTTTTTTATTATACCAGTCCATTTAAAGAAGTATGAAGTCTTTTAGAATCAAAGTACCGCATTTGCCAAGTTGGCTTGTAATGCATATAACATCATACAAACTTGTTCCACATTACTTAGGTAAATTATCTAAGTTTGATTTATATATTCTAAAGTCCCTTCATTTGTAGTCATTTAAAATTATAACATATAGTATCGAAGTTAGATTTTAGATGATCTCTCTAGCCAAGTCACTGTCCTAAGTCTATATCTCTTGTTTTGTTTATCTCCCAGTAGGCGACAGTAAGGTTAAAAAAAAATAAAAAAATAAATAAAAATAAAAATAAAAATAAAAATCTCATTTAAAATAATAATTTGTCTTTCTTACTAAATAATTTCATTAATCTTGTTCTTATCACCAACGTAAAATAATTTTAGGACCAAATGCCATACACACCCACCAAAAACAAAAACATAAACAAAAAAAGAAAAAAAAAAAAGAAAAAAGAAAAAAAAAATTTCACCAATTTTATCTTCTTTTTATACCCATTCAGTGATAGTTATTTAAAATCATTCCATAAATAATCCTACTTGTATATGGATTTTAAGAACATACATTTTTTCTATCTCTATTTAATCCTTCACTTTAAAATTATACATTTACCCCAATAATTAATCATCTTACAATTTCATAAAGATTAGCCTCCAATACATCAATTTCAAATCCCCTAATCCAAGTGGAGGGTTAAAGTTCTCACACAATTTGATCCCCTTCTTTGTTCATATTATCTCATCCTAGTGTTAAGCACCTATTTCTCACATAGGCGACTCAAAAAAATAAATAATAAAAAATAAAAAATAAAAACACATTATAAAGAAGAGAGAATTGTTCTAACATATTGTGATTGCTTGACTCTTTCAGGTCATTTTTTTATTATTTATTATTTTTTTTATTATTAATATTATTTAAAGCCACCATTCCAAGTGGTAGTGTATGGGGCTCACCTTCCAAATACCACTTGGATGGCAACAATCCTTGGTGATGTGTTGCTAGAGTTGACCACCATATTTTCCCACCCAAAATTATAAAAAATTAATTTCAAAAGAATTCATTCACATCAATATGTAGCTTATTGAAATTTCCTTGGCCACTCGGACGAATTTTCTAAACATTTTAAAAATAGTTGACCACTCTTGAAAATCACAAGATTCTTAATTAGGTAAGAGAGAAACTTGACTCTTCACTTATTTTATTTTTATTCTAATGTCACCTACCAAAATATATAAAAAGTTCCCCATCAAAAATTTAAAATAACAAGTAATAAGGAATTTTATGATCCCACAAACAACTTGTGCTTTTCAGACGAGGTCACAAGTCCAACTCCTCCTCATATTAAAAAAAAGTTACTATTTATTAGTAAATTTATTTTATCATTTTATTTTATTTAAACATGTGTATTAATGTAATAAAAATTATGCATATTTGTACAATCCATTATATTTAAAAAATAACATAACATATTTATTATGAGATGGGTTTCTCTCCAATTCAGAAAGTGGACTAGACTGTACTGTTGGGCCCGTGGGGCTCACCATGAGTTACATTTTGATAATCTAAATTGTTAATATGTAGATCTCATCGAGTATTTCATCCTGCAAAAAATTACGCTGATCGGAGATCGATAGCTCCTTCACCGGGACATATGTTTGTTAACAATTTATTACTAAAATTATATTTACCATTGATAAAAATGTGTTATGATCAACGTGATTTTTCGTAATGATGAAGTACTTGACGAGTTCTACACATTGAACGGTTCGGATCATCGAAATGAGATCCGTGGTTGGTCCCATGGGCCCAACAATACAATATGGACTGGATAAAAACTCATCCCTTTGATTATAGTAACATTAGGTGCAATCATTTACTTGTTTTGGTTATAAAGATGTAGTTAATGAAATATATTAATGAAAATTACAAATCGTTGTTTTAAAGGATATATATATATATATTTTCATTTTTACTCATGTACTTTTTCTATATTTGTACTTTCTTACTATTCTCACATATTACTATCAATCTTTGTTCGCTGCTAGGTGACCACATAGACAACTAGACAAATAGATAAATAAGTAAGGATAATATGATCTCTCAAATTGTTTGTCTTTTTAGATAAAAAAGAATAAAATTTGAAGGTTTTGTCTCAAAAATTTAAAATTTAAAATTAAATTGATGGCCCAAATACTCAAAATAATAACACTTAAATTATATAAAAAATTTAAAAAATTCTAATATAAAATTTCAATAATATATGACAACATTCAATTTTTCTCCAAAAAGAGAGAAAACAAATAAAATTGATGCATGGCTATCAAATTAAATGGAGGGCCCATACTTAGATCCTCATCTTTTTCATTTATGTTAATTTCTTTAGATAAAATATCATTTCGCCCCTCAAATTTTCACATATTTTCAATTTAATCTCCAAATTTTGATTAATATCAATTTTACACCTAAACTTTCAAAGTTTTGATCAATTTGACCCCTATCGTCACATTTTGTCTACAATTGAAAGGAATGTGCTGACATTGAGGGTAAATTGATTTTTAAAGTATCATTTAAGGGGCAAATTTATTTTTAAGTATAGTTTGGGGGGTAAAATGAAATTTTTAATGAACTTTGGTGTCACGTCAGCACGTTCCATCAAATTGTAGACGGAATATGACGGCAAGGGCCAAATTGATCAAAGTTTCAAAAATTTGGGTGTAAAATTAATATTAATCGAAGTGTAGGGGTCAAATTGAAAAATGATTGAAAATTTGGGGAGAAAATGACATTTCCTCATTTCTTCAACATACAAAGTTGATGATGAAAGAGACTGGACCGGCATGATGCTTATCAATTCTCTATATTATAAAGTGTTGTTTATCACACTCTATGTTTTCCCTGCACCTTGCATCTCACCGTTGATATAAGTGGGGCCCATTTTGATCTACGGTAAACAACAAATTTTGCTAGATTATAAAGGAAATAATTTGCAAAACAGAAAATTTATGCAGAAAACACATTCGCAATATGTATCTTCTAAAAACAATTATAAGTGCTTTAATTAAAAATGAAAAAACGTAAGCAGCCACAATGTCTTGTATTAAAATTGATGGATTGCCTCTTATCAGACGCTGTTTGGCCCATAGGCTTTTTATAAATTCCGTTTCGATAATTAAAATTATTTATTTTATCAAGTATTTCGTATATTTTATTTTTAAAAAAAAATTAAATCAATCCAATAATTATAACCGATTCAATTTATAGTGCTTGTCCCAATAAAATAACTAACAATTGTAACTTTAAAAATAAATCATTTATTTTTCAACAGTGGTACATCCACACAATTTCATTTCCCTCACAATCTCCTTAATGATGTGGCAATACAAAATGCATATAAAGAGAGTTTTGAATATTTAAATGTGGGTCAACTTTTTAAATTTTAGTTTTTATGTTATTTGGGGGGTTTTTGGGAGAATAAATTGTATGGATGAATCATTTTTCTTCTTATTATTTATTTTTATAACAAATATAATAAATTAAATATATTACAATTATCGAATCGATCTAATTTTATATGTAAATAAAATAAATAAAATGCTCAACAAAATAAATAATTTAAATTATTGAAACGATATATAGTAAGCTTCGCTCATCTCCAGTCCAAATTTTGGATAGCACCTCCTTCAAATTTTGTACAAAAGTTCTATTTATGTATTATTGTTAGGTTGATAATTACCATTCATCCTATTAATTCAGCCATTTTATTGGTGTACGGAAGCCAAATATCCAACATTACCCGTACTCCTTGTGTCCAAGCTGCGCTTCGCTTCGATCGACCTGAGAACACAATGAGGGTGAGGTACCCGACGGTGTGTTATCGGAAAACTCCTCCGACGGTCAAGTTAGTATACTTAGAGAGAGAGAGAGAGAGAGAGAGAGAGAGAGAGAGTGGTAACTGAGTTTTGATTAGAGGATGTCTCAAACCTGAGTATGGGGCCGCAGCACCGTTTATACAGCGTCTGTGCGCGCTTCTGCGTCCATTTCTCCCTAAACGCGTAGATCTGCTCCCCTCTCCTATTTTGCCATGTGTCAGCACAAATATAGCTAAACACCACCTAACGAAACCGCCAAACGGCTTCGACGGGCATGGACAGTGCAATCCCCTTCCTTCAGTCTCGTGATGCCACATAGCACTCTTGACCGAGCTACGCTTAACGCGGAACCACGCCATCACACAATGACCGTGCTACCTGTTCGGTTTCTTGGATAACCTCACACTGTGGCTCAACCGAGCTCCTTGGTCATAACCGAGCATGAGCTCGGTCCAAGCCGTTGAGAGGAATAACCCAGTCCGACTCTGAAGAATGCATATCTCCCCCGGACAGACAATCAACAGTTGTTCTAACTCGACCGGACTAAGGCCTCGGTCAAGTGCACACTCAACTTTTGACCGAGCAAAAGGCTTCGATCCCGGCCTAACCAAACCGACTCAATATTCGGTTGTAAACCTCCTTCTCAATTGGCTTGATTGCTTCTATCATGTTTTAATCCGACGATCAAAATGAAATTTTATTGTGTGGTTTCACATAGACGATGTAAAAATTTTAAATCACCATCAAATAATTAAGAATGTGAATCAAACGGGATTAGTTTGATTGACCAGAACTCTTGTATTTCATTAGAAGGTCAATAGTTCAAATCTTTCCACTTATGTGTAGGTCTTATTCCCTTTATATTAATTGGGAGTTTCTTTGTAAAAAGTTAATATTGTATTTGAACTTCACTACTTCATTGGGTTTTGTTATAAAATCTTATATGAATCATATCCGGAAAAAAAATAAAAATAAATTAAGAATGCATTAAAAGAAAAGTTGACAAAGCTCTCCACTTGTGTGTGGGTTACGTTTGGGTTAGTTTTGAGAATGAATTTTGAAAGATAATTTTGTAAAAAAAGTTGACAAAGCTCAAAATTTATTTATATCAAAACTAATTTTGGAGTTGTATATTTTGACAATAATTTTAAAAAATTTGAAAATTTAAAAATTCAAAACTTATTTGGTTATGAGTTTTCAAAACTAATTTTTTGAGTCTTGTGCTTTTTGTCTTTTAGTCAAAACTTTTTTGCAATATTATAGTCAAATTTATTTACTTCTTTTATATATTTAACCTAAATGTACTTTTAAGATGCATCAATTTAACCTATAGGGGAGCGTTTCACTCTGTATTTTATTATTTTTAATAAATGTTTTTAATATTTTAATCAATATGTTTTAAGTTTTGTATCCACTCCATTTTAAAATGTTTCATATTTATGAAAAATCTTTTAGGAAAGTACTAAATAATGAAAAATATACACACAAAAAAAAAAAAACTAAAAATTAATACAATTTTTATGTTTTATGTATTTATTAAGTTTGTTTTAGATTTCTTCACTTGTTTTTTATTTTATTTTATTTACTGTTTAAGTATATTTAGATCATATACATCTAAATATATATATATATATATATATATATTTGACTAATACTTCAAAACCAAACAAAATCGATTTTAATTATTTACTTGAAAATCATACAAAGTTTTAAATTTTTTTATTAATTCAAAATAAAAATTCATTTGTTTAATTTTTTTTATATGAATTGATAAATAACTTCTTTACAACGTTTTATTGAAAAAAATAAAATAAAAGAAGAAGTAAAACAATTTTATAACATCAAATAGCACAAGACGACTAGAAATACAAACTTGAAATGCATTTTGTGAAAATCCTCAACTAAACGGGCTTCGAGTTTTAGGCTTGGCAAAATTAATTTGAAACACAAATCAAGCGCACCCATAGATTATGAGAAAACAAAGCAATATGCCTTATTTATTTATTAATTATGATGTTGACTTTGTTTAAAGGTTAACTAACACAGATATTCTTCATTATCCCAAGAGATTTAATTAAAGAGTACTTGATCCATAAATCTAATTTTCAATTTTTATTGTCTAAAGATTCGCACTCTAAAATACTTTATTCATAAGGACAACTTCATATAAAATGACTACACTACCCTCATGTATATATATATAATATACTTGGTGTAATAGGAACAAAACCAAACCCCGCTGTCTCTGTCTCTGTCTCTGTCTCTGTCTCTCTCTCTCTCTCTCTCTCTCTCTCTCTCCTATCTTCGACGACATTTCTGTCGCCATTGTTGACACTGTAACATACCCAGGGGTACCCGCGCATGTTAAATATTTTGGACTCTCAATTTCTTCGATACAGTCTCATGAGTGCAATGTAAAACGTAGATGAGAGTCCATATTTGATAATTTTTTTATAGAAAATTCATTCTATTGTAAAAAATTTGTCAAAAATTGACTACTTCATCAGATTTCAAAGTCGCCGCCTAATATTTTGAAAAAATTAGGAAACCTGTAACTCGTGCCAAGGCCACTATTCGTCGTAACCAATGATGCTTGGTTCGAAACTTTAGGTATGAAAGAGGAAGCTCATAAATTGAACACCTCCGTTCACCTGATCAAAGATTGACATCTACTAAACCATGATATAATTTTTATTTACTTTACATGTTCATATTTCAATTATTTATTAAATCTTAAAATTTACTATGTGAAGCACACAAATATAGACTATATCATTCATTTTGGAACAATTTGATTTCATTATCTTGAAAATATTTTAAATAGTGCAATCATGAAGATCAATTTTATCTCAAATTAAACAACACAACCTTCGCCCACTGGCATGCATAGAGTTATGTCAAATAGGCACATAGCCACATGCTAAACATAACAAAAGAAATAAACAAGCATGATGTTAAAGTACAAAAACTTACATATTTACAGACATCTCGCAAACAATTACAAAACAAAGTTAATAAAACATACATGATCCTATATGCAAGATCCTAATGCAATTTACTCATGAAATGCAACTAAAGATCTGATTTCTAGTTTATGACATGTGAATCATCTCAAGACAGAGGTAGTGCACAAGATCACATAATAAACGATTAGACTCACAAAATGCAAATTTAGTTAGATCTTAAGGCATAAAACATGGATACAAGACATGGATATGATGACAAGCAAAATAATATGTATATTTACAGTATATGGAAAGCAAAATACAAAATGGGCTGAAAGTAACGGGGTGGTGTAGCTCGACTTTTCGTGCTCCTTTCGGATATGACTAGCCCTACAGTTTGGACTCTCGTGGTTTTGAATCTGATTCCACAAGTGCAATGTGAAATAGATAAACACAAACGAGTCCAAATCCGACAAATCTTTTGGAAAATCAATTTTAAATAAAAAAAAATGTCAAAAATGGACTACTTTGCCAGATACAGAGTCATCACCTAAATATTTTTGAAAAATTTAGGAAATCCATGACTCGTGCCAAATGCCACGTGTCGGTACGAGAGGCAAAGGTTATGAATTGAGCACCTCACTCGCTCAATCAAAGATCGGCCTCTATTAATCATGATGTGATTCCTATTTATATTATATGCTCTTGTTTCGATTTATTAGACTAATTTTACTATGTGATGTACACACAAGTATAGACTAATTTGTAAAAATTGGAACAATTAATTCATGTCTGTTTTGAAAATTGTTTCGAATATGTACCACTTGAAAAAGTGATCGCATATGTATATTACTTAAATTATTCCAATTCAAGCAATTAGCCTTCATCCACAGGCATTTAAGCAAGTATCTCAATTAAGCATTTAGCCTCATGGCAGGCATGCTAGACATGGCAACAACCACATTAGTGCAATATGCTAAAGCACAAAAGTGCTCACTTAGTACTCCGAGATGAGCTAAAAGAAACAAAAGAGTTAGAAAACATGCATGCTCCTAACTAATGCAACGTGACTAATGTAACATATGCGATATGTAACTAATAGGCTCGACTACTAATTATTACATGCGAGTCAATTTGATAGCATGCAGTTTAAGCACATTTTCAAAGAAATATTTAAACGACAATGCTTGTTAGTATGATGAACCGAGTCTCGATGCCTGCAAGACAAATGGATGCAAGCATGGGAATATGCTAAATGAAACATGATGTTCTAAACTACCCATTATAAGCAGGTAAATAAAAGAGAGAAAGACGCGAGGTTGGAAGGCATACACATTATTACATTACTTGGCCTCATGCAGGAGGGTCTGAATGAATGGACTAGCTAATTAATTACCTAATTAACTAACTATTATAAATCCAAATGAATAAATTAGCTAAGCTACTTAACTAATTATTACAACACAAATTAATTAATTATTCTAGCTAATTAAATAAGTACAACACATAGCTATGCTAACTAATTAGCTACAAGCCCTTTACTTCAAGCATAATCACAACATCATCTCGATGGATCCTGAAAATCGAGGGTCGGCTCATGTATAGATGTGGATTTCCACTCGATAATGCTTTTCGTTTTGCTACCGAAATGCCTCTATTGCATAGTCATAGTTGGAAAAAATGCATTATTTTTTACTTCAGCTTCTGCTCCGATCTATTAGAAAAAGGGCACTGCCTGGCTTGAAAAAGTGGCCAACAACCCAGAAGTAGTGGCCGGCAGGGCACTTATAGTGGGTTGCTATCCAGAAAAAGTGGCCTGCCGGCCACTAATGTTGATTCTATCTTGCAGCAACTGAGGACAAACATAGCACAAATCAGAGTATTCTCAAGGGATATTTATCCACCTGTCACAACCCAAACCCGGCCCTATGGGTTTAGCACAGAATCGCGATGTCAAGAGATTACCGATGGCTGCTGACGATATCTGATTAAGCAAGTCTGAACTGGCGGAAATATCTGATAACTAACTAGTGTCCATTGAGCTGTGTAAATCTGTATGCCAAAAACATTTTTATGCATTCATACAGTCCAAAACAGTAAAATCTATACAATCATTTACAAACATTGATGCAGGGAACCTAATCCTCGATATGATGCAGATAAAAGCAAGAGATCTATACGATAGTACAAAACAGTGAGGAGACAGGTGGGGACAATAAAAACACCCTAAGCCATAACATGGCGACTCGGAACCTCACAATGAGGCACATAGGCTGGCTTGACAAAACTGGGGACCAACCCCACGCTCCTAGCTCGATTTCTTGAGAACCTACATATATATATATATATAAACAGTGAGCTAAAGCCCAGTGAATAACACAATGCGTAAAGAGGTTATGAATGAAATGTCCTTACAGTAATGAAATCAGTTCATTAAACAGTATTTGATCTTCGATATTTCAATCAATCGGTCATATGTGGTACATCCATTAGCCTATAAACAAGAGGGTCCAAAGGACCGGTCTTATGAACCCAACAATAATGATGGCCATCGATCAAGAACAATATGGTTCCACAAGGAAACCGTGAGCTCAGAATAAAGAATAAAGAATTGCTAAGGATGCCACAATACAGTTCAGAATACAGGACATACATTCATTCAGTAAACAATAGCAGTTCAATAAACAGTTCAGTTCAGTATTCAAAAGATAACCATTTTGAACATATCTTTACACGATTGTTACTCACAGAGATTGGGCTAATAGCAGCTAGAGCGCGTCCCCGAGAGCCAACCCTAAACAGTTAACAAATAGAACACACACTAAGTTTAACAGTCGGGAAGGATGATAATTAAATCCCTAAATTCCCTCGGTGTGGTTCTATGTCTAAATCCTCATTAAGATGTCTAAAACTAGGCCTAAGAATGCCTAGGATGGAATGAGGATGCAAAAATACAATTGGAAGGCATTTTTCAAAAGTTGCTGAAAACAGGGGTCTCGCTCGAGCGAGCCTTCCTTCGCTCAAGCGAGGTTGCAAAATCAAAGGCTTCGCCGGCGAACAATCCTTCGCCGAGTGGTGCGATGAAACGATAAAAATCTTGGATGCTTTCGATTTTACGCTCGAGCCACCAATCCTTCGCCGAGCGGCTCAAAAAGCGTTGGTCGCTCGGCGAGGAATCCTTCGCTCGGCGAAGAAGCCAAATCTGGAATTTCAGATTTTCCAAGCTCAAACCAAGCATTCCCAACTCAATTCTCGACCTCTTGGGCCCAAATTCTGGAAAATACATCCCAAAACAATGTATAACAAGTTTCAAAAGCCAATTTATGAATTCAAGCCCCAAAGGTGAGTCAATTAAATCCAAAATCCAAAATTCAAACCCATTTCAAGAACAATTTCAAAACATGCAATGCATGAGCTTTAAACCAAATTCAAGGTTCAAATCTTGCTCTATTGAGCTCCAATCTTTGAAAACAATGTGGAAACATGACTATGATAAAAATATGGACATGCATGTACAATCCAACATGAATTCAACTTCAAAATGCACCAAAATGACCATGCATGCAACAATGGAGCTCTAATTCAACAATTATAAACAAAATCAAGACTCAAGTTCTCTATAACCATGATACATGCAAGATGGAGCTTAAAGATAACAAGAAGACAATGAATTCACTTACCTAAGTCTCAATTCAAGGTAAGGAAGCTAGATTATGCCAAGTTATACACCAATTCCAAGCAATTTCTACAAGATGAGCTTAATACTTCTCTTAACTCTTACTCTCCCTTGTTTCTCTTGTTTGGTCGGTTGAGAGGCAAAATAGGGCTGATCAAGATGTTTTGTTCACATGCATTAAGGCTCAAATAATATTAAACAATGGGTCCACTAAGGTGGCAATGTGGTAAATAAGTCAATCTTGATAATTAACTCGTTTAAATCTAATTTAATCATTCCTAATCAATTTTCAGATAAATATACCATTAAATCACAAATATTCTACTGAGTCCAAAACACTAAACGGTTCCTAATTCGGCCGCCAATAAGGCCTCCAATTAACAGTTTAAACATATGAATTCAAACAGATAATCAAATAATCAAACAGATGCAATATGCAATTCAATAGATAAACTTATTCGATTTCAGTCTCGATTTCAATCACCCATTCAAGACTTACTCTCTAATTATCGGTCATTATCGATTACATTTACCAAGAACGATAGCTAATTCAGCAGTTTATCGATAATCAGTACGAGGGTTGTTACACCACCCTATCTGTCCTTATCATCAAACAGGTCAAAGGAGGAGTAAGCTTGATTCGCAAATCATCAATCGACACAATTTCATTGCATGATGACTTATGAAACAAGGGACATAATTTAATAAATGCACAATTTAAAGACTAACAAAACCTCATCTCTATCACGGATTGATCAAGGGAAGTGGTTGACATTAATTCTTGAACCGTTTACATCACTAGCAAGTATGAAACGACTCAAGACTTAATGGGTTTAATTAACGTCCAATTGAACCCAAGTTGATTTTGTTATCTTGCATCACTTTTAGTCCCACTTTTATTACTTCATTTCAATTACCATCCATTCCTTAATTCATTGAGTCCAAAAATGAGTTTTAAATCCACTAATGGAGAGAAGTACCAAACCAAATGTTGTTTTAAGCATGAGAGAAGTGTCATGCTATTAGTAATGAACCCCCAAAGAGATTAAACCATTAAGCACAATAACCTCAATTTCAAGCTTAAACAAACAACTAGTTTGAAACAACTTTCAAAACAAAGAAAAAGCCAAGAAAGGAGAGAGGTTGCAAAGATGATTAGATATGAATACAAGTATGGAAAGCAAAAAATAAATACTATCAACTCAAATAGGTTGGTGGCTAAGGCCTAAACCACTAAACCTATAGTACCATTACACTACAAGCATGCTATACAAAGCTCAAATGTAATGGATGACTAAAATGAGCCTTAAAATAGTCAAAAACAGTGCTGGACTTAAGATAAAAATTGCTAAAACAATAAGCTAAAACATGGAGCAAGTTAAGCTAGTAAGCAAGCACAAGGAGGGGAGATTACCCCTTCCATTTTTGGGATTTCGAGACATGATTTTAGCCTTTAAAAAAAATTTGAGATTCAGTAGTAAAAAGCTCAAAAAAAGATAATAGAAAGGTGGGAAATACAAGGACAAAGCCTAAGAAGTTATGTGCAAATAAGGGTGATCCACCCCTCCACCCTTAATGCCCTTAAACCACAAGTTTCAACCCAGAAATTCAGTGTAAAAACAGTCCAAAAAATAGTAGAAAAGATGGCAAATAAAGAAGGAAAACAAGCTAAGAATTATACCTCTTGAAGAGGGATACCCTTTTTGAGTTGCAACCAACACTTACACACTGTCACGAGCTAAATGCAAGCTCAAAAACACCTTAGCACAAAGACAATAGGGTTTGGTTTAGAGCGTATAGGCAAAGAGTAAAGAACTTGCAAGAGAGAGAGAGAGAGAGAGAGACAGAATTGTAGAGAAAGAAAAATTTTTGCTCCAAATTTTTCTAACCTTTAAAACAAGAGGGGAGGTCATATATATATAAAAAAACATGAGACCTCCTTAGAAATTTTGTAACGCCCTCAAAATAATACAAATGACCCGACTCATAAGAGAAATGAATATAACATAAATGGTACACTTTCACATAACAAAATTCGTATTACACAAAAAATTACATGCATTATATATTCATAAACATTCATTCTAAATCTACAACATGTAATGCAAATTAATAACAACAAATTAAATGCCTTACGTGCTTACATCTTTCCAAGACATATCTTGGTTACAATCAAAAGTGAGCTTTGCTCATTACATCTTAAGTCCTTAGCTTTACAAAAATATATAATCAAAACGAGAAGCCCTTGCTTCCAAAAGTTCTTCAACGCCATTGCCTTGGTGGAGGCATGCCATCATTACCTGAACATGTTATTCCTAAGTAGGGTGAGTCACAGCCTAGTAGAAACTATCTAACATAGTATATGGAATTTAGTAAATGTATAAGTACACTATGCATATACAACATCAAAGGAAAAAGGCATCCACACTTCGTATAGTTTTAAATTACCAAACTTAATCATTAAGCCATTTCCTTCCATTTCATTTAATTACATAAGACAATTTCATCGTTTCTTAACAACCCAAATGAGGTTACAACTCATTAGTTCTAGAACCACATTATCAACATGTAAGCACTTCAAAATTTTCTTTCATGGATATTTCGTCCACAGGCAACCGTCAAGCAGGACCCGTGTATTTTTTCACAGATATTTCGTCCACGGGCAACCATTTAACGGGACCCATGTAAACGTAGGCTATACAAGCACTACAATTGCCATTTTACGGATATTTCGTCCGCGAGCTAGGTACCCATGTATAATTTGGGGACTTTCAACCAGGACACTCCGGTCAACTTAATTGTAATGGAGTCTATCCACTTTCTCCTGCCAAACAATCATTCATACATATGCAATTTATTTAATCACAAACTAAGACAATGGAGTACATCCTCTTTCCACTCCTAAATAACCATACATATACAATATATATAAATATGGTCATATTCAATGACAAGCACAAGTGATTAGTTTTAATTCACCTAATCTACGTGCAATTTCTAAAACAATCATAGCTATTCTCTACCGATAGCCTAATACAGTTATTTCTAAACAGATATAAAATCTCATAACAGATAGCTTATTCAAAACTAACAAAGAATAGAGTAACACATAACCAATCCCCCCATTTATATCAATACCCTTTCAATTTCACATTTTCAATGTCAATCCCCATTATTTATACAAAATAATAATTGGATTCAATTAGGGCAAATCCCCCTCCCCCCTTTTCCTTAAATATTAGTCAAGTGCCAACATCATCAAATCATGCACAATACAACATCATTTTCAAACCCCTCAAGCATTTATTTCACCTTCACCCAAAAATCTCTCTTTCCATTTTATGTTCAAACCCTAGGTTTGCCTTAAACACCTCCAAATCACATCATTGTTACATAAGATACAAATAACTAAGCTAAATATCATATGAAAGTGTAGAAAAGATCTCTACCTCAAGCTTAGAAGACAGAGAAGGGAGAAGAGACCAAAAGTCGATAGTGACGAAACAACGACTTGCCTCAATCAAAACGAAGCCCTCGACAAGCTCTACACTTAATCTCAAAGGAGCAAGGCAAGGAGATGCTTCCAAGTGAGTAGATCTAAAGATCTTTGAGCAAAAAGTGATTTTGGAGAAAGAGAGAGTGACTCATGGTTTGGAGAGGGAAGAATAGAAGAAAAAGTAAAGAAAATGTTAAGTGAGAGACCTATTTATAGTGTTAGGTCCAAGTAAAATGAAATCCCAAAGTCAACCCCAAAAGATCAAGTCAAAATCCCCAAAAAGTAGGGCCCAAACCGGACTGAAATCTTAAAAAAAAATTCGCAGGGGTCGACCCTTGCAGCAGAGGTGTCGATCCTTCAGATAGAAAAGGAAAAGAGTGCAATAGGCAAGGTGTTGACCCTTGGACAGGAAGGGTCGACACTAAATTTCAACAAGCAATTTCCAGATTCAGCAACATGCAAGGGTCGACCCTTCCCAGACTGGTGTCAACCCTTGTGGATAGTAATAAGAAGTAGATGTCGACCCTAAATTCCAGCAACACTTCCAGAAACTTTACCAACAGGTAAGGGTCGACCCTTAGGAAGGCTAGTGTCGACTCTAGAGTAGAATTTCTAAGTTTCTAAGGAACTTTTTGACAAGAACAAGTGCGAACAAACAAACCTAACGAGTTTAAATCGGATTATACTCTTCTAAAACCAATATACAACAACACCACAGATTTTCAAAATAAAATAAAGGATTCAAATACACTTCCCAAAAGCTTGGAAGGATACATATGCTACAACCTCCCCATCTTAGGAAATTTCGTCCCCAAAATTTTTAGTAAGTTTTAAAGCCATGATCAAACCAATCCCAACAATGATAATCAATCAATTTCATCATCATGACCCATCTTCCGTTCATCCATTCTCATCGACTCGATACACAAGTCCCATATTAAAATGAAATTTGCAATTTCCCAAAACATTTACAATGCTTAACCAAAATCCAAGTTTTCAAGAAATTAACATCACATATACAATGCTTCCAAAGTGATATAATACATGTGATATTCCACATTCTCAAACATATGCAATGTTTATAATAAACTCATGTTTTCAAGATGCCCATAACATATATAATGTTCTTATAATTCAAAACATATACAATGTTTATACCTTTCATCATCATAATTAAAATTCCAATACATGTTTAGATATCAACAAACAAGTTTGGATATTTCTCTTAGACTTCTAATTCACACTCCCAAGTCGCTTCCTCGACTCCGTGATGTTTCCGCAATACCTTTACTAAGGGAATTGTCTGGCCTCGCAAGACTTGGTCCCGTCTATCCAAAACTCTCATCAGTCTCTCCTCATACGAGACATCCTCATCTACCTCTAAGTCGGTCCAATCCAACACGTGCGATGGATCCGGCTCGTACTTCTGAAGAATACTAATGTGAAACACGTCATGAACCCTGAAAAACTGGGCGGTAACGCTAAACGGTAAGCGACTTCCCCAATCTGCTCAGGGATCTCAAAAGGGCTAATAAACCGAGAGGACAACTTCCCACTCTTCCCAAATCTCATCAAATCCCGCCTAGGTGAAATTTTCAAAAATACTTGATCGCCCACCTCAAAAGACAAGGGCCTCCTCCTACGGTCGGCATAGCTTTTCTGGTGACTCTGAGCCGTAATCAATCTCTTACGAATAAGGGCCACTTTCTCAGTTGTTTCCCGAACTAATTCTGGGCCTAACAAAGGTGCGTCACCCACCTCAGCCTAACACACTGGAGATCTACAAGGTCGACTATACAAGGCCTCAAATGGTGCCATGTTGGAAATTGTTGTTATAAGCAAACTTCACTAAGGGTAAGTGTAGACGTCCCCGAACGCCCCTGGAGGGTTAAGTCCCGTTCCGTTCATATTGGGGTCACTACAGTTCAAGGACTCAAATGTCACGGTTCTTAATCTTGAACCAAAGAGTCCAAATCCAGCAAATCGTTTTGAGAAAACTGATTTTTGAAAGAAGTGCCAAACATGGACTGCTTTGCCAGATACAGAGTTGCCACCTAAATGTTTTTTTAATGGGAAATTTAGGAAACCCTGACTCGGTGCCAAAGGCCACGTGTCCGTCATTACCAAAGTTGCCTCGGCTCGGGAACTTGGGTACGATTGGGGAAGGTCACCTCGTGAGCACCCTCGCTCGCCTGGTCAAAGACCGGCCTCTACTAACCATGATATCTGATTTTGAAAACATTGTGCGTTCTTATTCCGGTTATTAGCCTAGGTTACTATGTGATGCGCACAACATACAAGTATAGACCGGGTCGCCTGAATTGGGACAAAACATTTCATGTTCATTTTTTGAAAGATGGTTTGCTACCCGCAGGTAGGCTTAAAATGTAGATTTTGCCACCCTCGGGTGGGCTTAAAACACTTGATGAATTGTTCAAATCCAAATAACCCAACCTCCACCCACAGGCATTCAAGGCAGTTATATCACATAAGCACATAGCCTCATGGTAAGCATGCTATTCATGGCAGTCACTCACACGCATGCAAGAATGCTAAAGCATAAAACTCACCGAGTACTCCAAGCCAAAACAGAAGCTCATTAGAAATCATGCATGATCCTAAATATACAGAAATGCCTAATGCAATACATGCAAAAATGCAAACTATAGCAGGCTCGGCTATTCTAAACATGTCATATGGAATGCTACAGCTAACATGTATTCAACTTGGAATTGAAATACAAATGTTGTTAGTATGATGCGCCGAGCCCGGTGCATGCAAGACAGATGAATGAATGCAAACATACTATCATACTGTATGCTAATTGAAACATACCCTAATCTAACCATCATAAGCTGGTAAATAAAAAGGGAAGAAAGACATGGGGTTGGAAGACATACATCACACTCACGCACACTTATTACAATTTTGCCCTCGCACAGAGGGTCCGAATAAATATATAGTCCTGAATGAAAGAATAGTACAGTCTAAATAATACAGTCCAAATAATGTACAAATTCCTAATTAATTTACAAATTAACTAAGAAAATAATAAAACTGGCATGCAAGCCAAGGACTGCCTTGATTCTGCTCCGGATGATGGAATGATGCATGTTTGGGCTGCTTTGTGTGGAAATCCACTGGAATGCCACAATTAGCCTCTGTTTTGCAATGATTCTTGAAAAGCGTGCCAAGCTTTGAAAAGTTACTGATTCTTCATTTTGCTGCAACAGAGAGCAGGAAAGGGGCATGGCAATATATTTTCACAAATGTATGCATGTCTCGATCCTCGTGCCACCAATCACGCATATCGATGCATGATGGCCAAGGAGTCAATTTGCACAACTCGATATGGAATGAATGCACATGAAAACACAACAAAACCTAACTCCATCATGGATGATCCGAATTAATGGTGGTAGGGGGAATTGAGACACGTTACGTCACTCGAGATGCAGGCGTACCTCGTTTCCCATGCCCGGGCTAATTCCTATCCCGAACACGATGCAATATGCATGATATGCATGAAATGCAACTAAGATACAACCTAACATGCACAATGCTATGGAATGGCATACATGATACACGAGATAATATGGCATACACAATGCACTAACATACAACCTAGCATACACAATGCTATGGAATGAAATGGCATACACAATGCAATATGGACTTACACTAACATGAGTGGACCTCAGCCACACTCACATGAGAGGCCATCAGATGAAAACAAGACAACTCGAAATGCGTGCCCGCGTGCACGCAAACCGAGGACGGACCCTTAGGCACCGAAATGCCACTCTAATGAGACATGGCAAGACATGGAATATAGTATGCAAATATGAAAAAAAACCAGTAGCAAAATGAGGGGTAAAACAGCCCCGAAACCCGGTAAAATGGAACCCAATGCATGGAATGACCCCGAAACATGGATTTTGGTGCATGAAATGGCCTATAGCTATACAATGCATACATAATTAGGACATGAAGTGTAAAATCAGAAGCAAGGAAGCCCCAAGAAAAGAATTTTTTCAGTTCAAATCATGGCCAAAAAATGAGTACACATGGGACTAAATTAGCATGCAAAAATGGGCCCGCAAGAGGGGTGATGAAGCAAGTGGTAGATGCAATGCCCAAACAGAAAAAGACCCTTCTAAAAAACTGAATAGGGACCAAAAATATGACCACTTACAGTTTATGTCAGCCCCCAAAACAGTATACAAACATGCTCAAAATGCAATGCAAGATTAAGGCTCAAGAAGGCTATAACACAAAGTATACAAAATATTCATCAAACAGCCAAAGACCCTTAATGAAACATGACAAGGGGGTCAAAATATGGCCACTCTAAGTTCTGATCATGGCCGAAAAACAGAAGCAAGATAAGCTAACAAATCATGCAAAAATAGGGACCAAAGAGGGGTATAATGGCAAGTGATACATGGAGGTCCCAAACAGTGTTTATCCCTTCTTCAATGTTGAAGAGGGGCTCAAAATAGGCCTATTTAAAGTTTATGACATGCTCCAAAATAGATCACACATAGGCTAAAATATCATGCAAGATAATGGCATTCAAGAGAATAATGAAGCAAGTGCCAAAAAGAAGCTTCAAACTGCAATGAGCCCTTAATGAAACATGGATTATAGCTCAAAAAAATGACATTTTCAGTTTTGGTCAGAGCTCAAAACAGCAAGCAAAATGGCTAGAAAAATGTTGCAAAATGAGCTCAAAAAGAGGGAAATGACAACTTACCCTTGTAGACCAGCCCTTTGCTGCTTCTTGGACCAAGAATGCCGCCTCCTAGCCTCTAAAAAACTCCCCAAGCTGCTGGAAATGGAGTAGTGGTAGTGGTGCTAAGTGGTGATGAAGAAAGGGTGTAGAACTTGGAAGATTTTTGAGGATTTTGGAAGAGAGGAAGAGGGAGGTGTGTATGCAAGCTCAAGGATGAATCTTCTAACCCTAAAACCAGGTTTTGGAGGCTGGTTATATGGACCAAAGAGGGGGAGAAAGAGGGGGAAAAATGGGAGGAAAAATGCATCAAGTTTCCCTCCAAAAGGTGGCCTTCCCGGATACACAATCTGGGGGGGTCAAAGAGGTCAGTTCTGAACTAAACAGGGTGTAAGGAGGAAGGCCGGCCAGTTGTTGGGCTTGCAGGTGGCCGGCCGGCCACCGCCCATGGCTGGCCGGCTAGAGGTCAAAAGGGTCAATGTGAAATAGTGGCCGGCCATGCCATATTAGTGTCCTCCAATGTGTCCTCAATACAACCTTGTGGTTGAAAATTGGCAACTGTGAACCAAGAGAGAGAACAACCCACTTTTCAAAGGGGTTCAAAAGGGTCAAATGGAATTACTGGCCGGCCATATGATATTTGTGTCCTTCCAGGTGTGTACAACACAAATATGTGGTTTGGAGTTGAAGAAAGTGACCCTAGGGTGGTCAACATTGGCTTGGAAGTGAGAAAAACGGGCGTTGGAGGGCGCCGGAGGAATATAACTGGTTGCTGAAACAATTGCTGGCCTCTCACCCTTCTACGGCCTTCCTGGTGATGAAACGGAGGTACTTGACAAAAATGAACGAAAACTGATGCAAATGAAGGTTGAGGCCTTGATTCGGGACCAAAATTAATCATTGGCACCGGAGTGGTATTCGACCACGAAGTTGGTCTCTCGGACCACAGTGTTCCTTAAAAGGGAGGAAATAAGATGCATGCCAAAACAAGACAACAGAGATGGTTGGCGGTCGAACCGAGGCGCTGGCCGACTCAGCAACCGGGGCTTCGAAATGGGCAAAATGGCCTATGGCCGCGAAATGTAGCCTACGGCCACTGAGAGATGATCTATGGGACCTCTCCCTCCCTTTGAGAAGAGAAAATAGAGAAAGCAGAGCTTGGTTCGCAAACCGAGGCAAAGTACCGAAAAGCCCGTAAGTCTGGAGGCAAGGCTCACGGCCGAGACTTTGAAACTTCTGAGCGAGCACGATATGCAATATCACCAAGCGCTCAGTCGGTGACGCCTGAGTCTTAAGGTCGGTCAAAAATGGGGTGTCTACAGTAAGTGCCTCTCCCATGACTCCGTAAAGTTAAGGACACAACCTCAAAGCATATCTTCAAGGATCTGAATGGTATGCTCGGATTGCCTATCAGTCTGAGGATGATACACCGTGCTAAAGGTCAATCTAGTGCCCAAGGCACTCTGCAAGCTCTGCCATAATTGAGTTGTAAAATGCGGATCTCTATTCGAAACGATCGTCACAAGGATCCCCGTGCAACCTCACTATGTCCCTGATATACAAGTCGGTAAGATAGTCTACCGAATCATTCAGTGCATAAGTATAAAGTGCGCGGACTTGGTTAACCGGTCAACTACCACCCAAATGGCATCACTACCCCGTTGAGTCCTCGGAAGACCCACAACAAAATCCATCGCGACATGTTCCCATTTCCATTCGGCTATAGGCAAGGGTTACAACAAACCCGCTGGCCTTTGATGCTCAGCTTTCACTTTTTGACAAGTGAGGCACTTCGATACAAATATGGCTACATCCTTCTTCATACCCCTCTACCAAAACTGGTGACTCAGATCATGATACATCTTTGTGCCTCCCGGATGCACCGCAAGGTGTGAATGGTGAAACTCTCGGAGTACTTCCTCTCGGCAAGACTCTGGCACAAACAAACGGTCGTGGTATCTCACACTCTGGTCAGGATACACATTCAAGCCCTTTTCTACCTTCCCACTTGAAATCTTCTCCCTAAGGGTTTCTATCTCAAGGTCACCCCTCTGCGCTTCTAACACTCAGTTCACAAGTGTAGGTTGTGCAACCACAAAAAACAAGGCTGCAGATTCAACGGACTCGCCAAGATGCAAGTCAAACTCCCCAAGAGTATCCAACATTTCCCACTCCCGGATGGCGACATAGGCCACACTACTGATAGACTTCCTACTCAAAGCATTGGCTATTACATTGGCCTTTCCGGGATGATAATGCAACTCGAAGTCATAGTCCTCTATGAACTCCATTCACCTCCCTTGCCTCACGTTCAAGTCTTTCTGTGTAAACAGATATTTCAGACTCTTGTAATAAGAAAATGCTTCGAACTTCTCACCATACAAATAGTGCCTCTAGATCTTTAAAGCAAAGATCACTGCCGCTAACTCCAAGTCGTGAGTAGGGTAGTTCCTCTCATGTGTTTTTAACTACCACGAGCCATAAACTACTACTTTTCCCTCTTGCATCAAAACACAACCCAAGCCTTCCCATGAGGCATCATAATAAATCGAGTAACCCAAACCCCTCTCTGGGATAATTAAAACTGGAGCAATGGTGAGTCTAACTTTGAGTTCCTGGAACGACTTCTCACAAGTCTCATCGCACACAAACTTGACCCCCTTCCTCGTTAGCCTAGTTAAAGGTGAAACTAGTTTGGAGAAATCTTTCACAAACCTTCGGTAATATCTGGCCAACCTCAGAAAACTATGAATCTCAAAGGCATTTTTAGGTTGTGCCCAATCTTGCGCTGCCTCAATCTTGAATGAATCCACCGTCACCCCCCCCTCTGGATACCTCATGGTCTAAGAACTTAACTTCTCTCAGCCAGAATTCACACTTCCCGAATTTAGCATACATCTTACGGGCTCTAAGCAATTCAAACACTACCCACAAGTGTTCCCCGTGTTCCTTATCAGAAGGTGAATAAATGAAAATGCCATCCATAAAGATGACCACAAAACAATCTAGAAACTCATGAAAAATCCAGTTCATCAAATCCATAAACACAGCCGGCGCATTGGTCAGCCTAAAAGGCATCACTAGAAACTCATAATGGCCATACCGCGTAGGGAATGCCATTTTCGGGATATCCGTCTCCCTTACCCTCAACTGATGGTATCCTAACCTTAGGTCTATCTAAGAAAAACAATAAGACCCCTTCAATTTATCAAACAAGTCATCTATATAAGGCATTGGGCACTTATTCTTAACAGTAATCCGGTTCAATTTTTGATAATCCATACAAAGTCGCAAGGCTCCATCTTTCTTTTTAGTGAAGCGGGCCGGCACTCCCCAAGGCGAAGTACTAAGACGGATAAAACCTTTATCTAACAATTCATGGAGTTGAACCTTCAACTCACTCAACTCAGCAGGTGCAAACCGATACGGTGCCATAGAAATCATTGTCGTGCTAGGTACTAAATCAATAGAGAACTCAACCTCTCGGTGAGGTGGTAAACTAGTAAGATATTTGGGAAAGACATCGGGGTATTCACAAATTACCCTCGACAACTCAACCTGTACTTCATCACCCTCATTACTCAAAAAGCCAGCAAGGAGACAACTAAGTTCACTTCGCCCATGCGGATCATACATCGGTGATAAAACTCAATCCACCCAGTCCCCCAAGAAATAAAAGTAGTCGACACTCGAGGTACATAAAATAACCCTGTGACGATAACAATCTATAACAACCCAGTATGACGATAACCAGTCTATACCCAAAATAACATCATAACTAGTCATGTCAAGCAAAACAAATGCAAATAGAAGTCGACGACCAGTGACCTCTATGTCACAACCCTAACACCCCTGTTTTAATATAACCTCACCACCAATAGGTGACTCTACACAAATAGGAGATGCTAACTGTGCTAACTCCAACCCCAAAACCTATGTAAATGTAGACGAGATAAAAGAATGGGATGCACCTATATTAATCAACACATTAGCAACTGAATTGCAAAACAGGAAAGTACCTCTTACTACTAAAAGAGTAGGTGTAAGATCTGGTGCGGTAACAACATATACACTTCCTGTTGGCCTTTGATCTACCTGCTCACCCCTCAGAGCATAGGCCTGTTGTCTTGGCGAAATTTGGCGGTTCCTCGATTGGCCGTCGAGGCTGTGTTGGATCTGGCTGGCTAGTGACTATGTGTCTGCCTCGAACCAGACGCACCAGGTGTGTCACCCAATTGTGGGCAAGACCTCTTTAAGTGTCCCACCTTGCCACACTGATAGCAAATGGGCGGATGTCTTCTACCCTAACTTTTGCTTTAAGAACAAGCTGAAAACGAAGTTGCACTCTACCCTCCTCCTCTCTATAGGTAAGCTGGAGACTCGTGGCCCAACTGACCACACTTGAAATAGGTCACATCTTCCTGACCACCTCTCCTAGAACCCGAGCTAGGCACTGGAAAGGTAGACCTCGACTGAACTCCCTGGGACTATTGAGGATTAGAACCCCTCTGTCTTTTACCGTCCCCTTGACTATCCTGACTCCTCCTAGAGCCCCATATCCTCTCCTCCGCCTGCATAATGGTCTCAAGATGAGCTGCCACCTCCATAAGGCGCCCATAAACTTTAATCATGGACCTGACCACTCGAAACATGAGTCCGGTCCTCAAACTCTTCTTGAACTCTAAACAACGACGTTTCTCAGTCGCCACCAACTCAGGTGCAAATCTAGAGATGTTAGTGAAAGTGGCCTCAAACTCGGCTACAGGTGTGTTCAACTGGTTGAGGCGAGAAAACTGATCCCTTAACTTCTCCCTAACAGTGGGAGGCAAGTACTTGTCCTGGAGGGCGTTAACGAAAGCCTCCTAAGTCCCTCCAACGCGTCCCGTCGCATATTTCCACTATTGACCCGCATCTCCCTTCAACTGGAAGGACCCTAAGGTCACTCTCAAACCCCCATCTTCGATGCCAAGCATCTAAAATGTTTTCACCATTTGTTCCATCCATTCATCTGCCTTCATTGGTTCCTTTGGGTCGCCCAAAAACTCATTCGGATTTGACCGGAAAAACTCCCTCTTCAGAAAAGAAGGCCCTGCCTCAGCGACCTAGGCCTGGACTTAATTCTCAGCTCTGAGAATGTCCATCGATTCCCTCAATGCTCCGGTCATTTCGCGGGCTAAGACACCCATGGCTTGTTGACCTACTAGCTCGACCACGTTGGCCTGACCAACTCCCTCCTCCTATGTTGGAATTTCATCCGGTATAGGCATCTCATGCCTTCTGGCCCTACCACGCTTACCACCTCCACGACCACGTCCTGACAGCCTAATAAAGGTAACAAAAGAGATTAGCACATTCACAAATGTGTCGAAGCTAATTCACTCGCGTCCTAATATATTGGACAATAGTAATTCACTCCATATAAGCATGTAATCATGTAAACACATACGAATTTCATCTCCGGATAATGACCGTTCCATGTCATTGCTAGAGATCTAATTAGAAATAGCAGTGATCAAGTGCCTTTCTAACAGGACTCCTAGAAACCTGTAGACCCAATCAACATCCAAGAAATTTAATCCCTTACCCAAATAATCATATAAGCATGTTGTCATATAAGCACATATATTCACACCTGAGTCTCTAGCAAACGAGACAAACCCATTGTGGTACTAACCACTACCCACGTACCCAAAGTATTCAAACCCGATACGCTCTGATACCAAGTTGTAATGTCCTCAAAATAATACAAATGACCCGACTCATAAGAGAAATGAATATAACATAATTGGTACACTTTCACATAACAAAATTTGTATTACAAAAGAGATTACATGCATTATACATTCATAAACGTTCATTCTGAATCTACAGCATATGATGCAAACTAATAACAACAAATTAAATACCCTACGTGCCTACATCTTTTCAATACATATCTTGGTTACAATCAAAAGTGAGCTTCGCTCATTACATCTTAAGCCCTTGGCTTTACAAAAATATGCAATCAAAACGAGAAGCCCTTGCTTCCAAAAGTTCTTTGACGCTATTGCCTTGGTAAAGGCATGCCATAATTACCTGAAAATGTTATTCCTAAGTAGGGTGAGCCACAACCCAATAGAAACCATCTAACACAGTATATGGAAGTTAGCAAATGTATAAGTACACTATGGGGTGTGTTTGTTGGGGGGATAAAGAGGGGGGGGGGGACTATCCACTATTTGGACTCCATGTCCGACCTCCCTCCTTATCCGTCGTTTGATTTTTTTTTAGTCTGCCGGATTCCATGTCTGGCCGGACTCCATGTCCCCCATATGGGAGACTATCCTGTCCTTTGGGTGGGGGGGTGTGGGATTGTTTTGGGGGGGCTAATCACTATTGGG
This sequence comes from Camellia lanceoleosa, assembly GCA_025200525.1. Classification (NCBI taxonomy): domain Eukaryota; kingdom Viridiplantae; phylum Streptophyta; class Magnoliopsida; order Ericales; family Theaceae; genus Camellia; species Camellia lanceoleosa. The sequence goes on along the minus strand of CM045763.1, from coordinate 121,022,151 downwards.
ATTAGATGCAAAAATGACAATTTTGATCCTTTACTATTTAATTATGTAGTATATTTAATAAAATTCAATAAAATTTAAATGTCTCAATTTAAAAATAAAATAATTTTATTTAACTTTTTATTAATGTTTTATTTATTTAATTTTTTAAAATAACTTTTTATAGATATTTTATTGATGTTTTATTTTAAAATTTTGTTTATAATTTATTTAATTTCATTATTTAAATTGTAATAGGTGTTTTATTTAAAATTTATTTAAAATTTTAATTAAAAAAATAATATAAATTTTTATACAGTTATCTGAGTTTTTTATTAAATCAAATTTAGTGGTTATTTATTTATTTAATTGTGTAAAAAAATAAATTTATGTTAAAAAAATAAATTTAATTTATATTATTAAATTAATGATATTTTTTGTATGTAAAAAAACAAACACAGTAACGTTTTGTATGTAAAAAAAATAATGATTTGTTATACAGTAATGATTTAAAATTTTTTTTATTGATATTTTATTTATTTATTTATTTATTTTAAAAAAACAAATTTATTTAATTAAAAATAATTAAAATATTAAAGATATGTTTAATATTGCTATTCCTTAGTAAACAATTGAAAAAGGAAAAAATAGTCTTTTGTTCATTTATCCTATCCAGTCCGTCCAACCAAACGTTGGATTCACTAAAAATAGTCATTTCCAGACATCTAATCCCATGAAAAAACAAATACAAGATACATATCCAATTCGACCAAATAGTACGGAGGATTTACAGTCCCAGGACTCAAGTCCGATGGATTCTAATCCCCCCTTATCCAGTCCACCCAATCAAACACACCCTATGTATATACAACGTCAAAGGAAAAAGGCATCCATACTTCATATAGTTTTAAATTACCAAACTCAATCATTAAGCCATTTCCCTTCATTTCATTTAATTACACAAGCCAATTTCATTGTTTCTCAACAACCCAAACGAGGTTACAACTTATTAGTTCTAGAACCACATTGTCAACATGTAAGCACTTCAAACTTTTCTTTCACGAATATTTCGTCCGCGGGCAACCGTCAAACGAGACCCATGTAAACGTAGGCTATACAAGCACTACAATTGCCATTTTATGGATATTTCGTCCGCGGGCTAGGCACCCATGTATAATTTGGGGACTTTCAACCAGGACACTCCGGTCAACTTAATTATAATGGAGTCCATCTTCTTTCTCTTCCCAAACAATCATTTAAACATATGCAATATATTTAATCACAAACTTAGACAATGGAGTACATCCTCTTTTCACTCCCAAATAGCCATACATATATAATGTATATAAATATAGTTATATTCAATGACAAGCACAAGTGATTAGTTTCAATTCACCTAATCCACATGCAATTTTTACAACAATCATAGCTATCCTCCACCGATAGCCTAATACAGTTATTTCTAAACAGATATAAAATCTCATAACAGATAGCTTATTCAAAACTAACAAAGAATGAAGTAATACATAACCAATCCCCTCTTTCATATCAATACCCTTTCAATTTCACATTTTCAATGTCAATTTCCATTATTTATACGAAATAATAATTGGATTCAATTAGGAAGAATCCCCTCATTTTCCCCAAGTATTAGCCAAGTGCCAAAATCTTCAAATTATACACAATACAACATCATTTTCAAACCCCTCGAGCATTTATTTCACCTTCACCCAAAAACCCCTCTTTTCATTTTATGTCCAAACCCTAGGTTTGCCTTAAACACTCCCAAATCACATCATTGTTACACAAGATACAAATAACTAAGCTAAATATCATATGAAAGTGTAGAAAAGATCCTTATCTCAAGCTTAGAAGAGAAAGAAGGGAGGAGAGCCCAGAAGTTGACAGGGACGAAACAATGACTTGCCCCCGATCAAAACGAAGGCCTCGACAAGCTCTACACTTGATCTCAAAGGAGCAAGGCGATGAGATGTTTCCAAGTGTGTAGATCTAAAGATCTTTGAGCAAAAAGTGATTTTGGAGAGAGAGAGAGTGACTCACGGTTTTGAGAGGGAAAAAGAGAAGAAAAAGTAAAGAAAATGTTAAGTGAAGGACCTACTTATAGTGCTAAGTCAAAGTAAAATGAAGTCCCAAAGTTAACCCCAAAAAATCAAGTCAAAATCCCCAAAAAGTAGGGCCCAAACCGGACTGAAATAGAAAAAAAAAATTCGCAAGGGTCGACTTTTGTAGCAGAGGTGTCGACCTTTCAGACAGAAAAGTAAAGAGTGCAATAGGCAAGGTGCTGACCCTTGGACAGGAAGGGTCGACCCTAAATTTCAACAAGCAATTTTCAGATTTAGCAACATGCAAGGGTCGACCCTTCCCAGACTGGTGTCAACCCTTGTGGACAGCAACAAGAAGCAGGCGTCGAGACCACTAAGGCTGGTGTCGACCCTAAATTCCTGCAACACTTCTAAAAACTTCACCAACAGGTAAGGGTCGACCTTTAGGAAGGATGGTGTCAACCCTAGAATAGAATTTTTAAGTTTCTAAGGAACTTTTTGACAAGAACAAGTGCGAACAAACAAATCCAACGAGTTTAAATCGGATTATACTCCTCCAAAATTAACATACAACACCACCAAAGATTTCCAAAATAAAATAAAGGATTCAAATACACTTCCCAAAAGCTTTGAAGGATACAGGTGCTACAAAGACAATGCAACCAAGACAAGTATGTACTATGAAGAACAAGAATACTTATCTGGATGCCCTCACAAGCGCCTTACATGTATTATAAAAAATAAATATGAATCCTAATATAAAACTAAATTATATAAATAATGAGCCTAACCTCGATTTGAGGCTGTCATCACACTTATGCACACATACAACACTTAACAAATAAAAAGAAAATTATGCTGAATATGCATGATGATTCAAACTGGGCTATATCCATGGAGACAACATGATTTAACCTATATACGCATGTTGTCTAAATGAACTAAACAAAACATTCGAAAATAGGCGAAAAACTTGAGAAAATAACCAAACTACATGATGATATGCCATGCTAACACCCTAACTACAATTACATATTGAAAATAAGCTAAAAGATGTACTAAAATTAATTAAATAAAGAGGTTTACCTTTTGGTTTAAGTAAACTGAAGAACATACGACGAAAAGATGAAGAAAAACCAAGTTTTCTTGCTTGCAAGTCTTCCTCAAGTTTAGGTTCCTAATTTAGTTCAAGTTCTTCAAGTCTTAGATGATTTTTAGTTGTTTAAAGTTGCTGAAGGTGTGTTAATTTTGAAGCTTAGAGTTTAGGGTGAGAAGAGGTAATGATGTTCACTAAAAAACTCACAAGATTTGTTCCAAAGTTCAACCCCTTAAAAGAGGGAAGGGGGTGGGGGGGGGGTAGAGGTTGCTTTTATAGGCAAAGAGGAGCCTTTAGGAGCACTCTAGGTCATGCTAGGGTTGCCTCATCGCTTCCCCTTGATGCCTCCCTACAAAATTACACCAGAGATTGCATTCCAAAATAGTCTGGACCGTAGCCAAATGTGTGGCCACATCAAGCAAGTGCGGGTGCACAAGCGTCTACATTGTGGTCACAAAATGACGTCGTTTCTTTTTTTCTTTTTTTGTTTTTCTTCTTATTTCTAATTTTCTTTTATGGTTTTTCCTTTCTCTTATTTTCTATCTTAGGCTGAGAACCCTAACCCATTGAATGGAGTAAGAACGGAGAGACGAAACAAAAAGGAGGGTGACAGTAACGAGGTGATGGTAGAGGAACAACTAGTGCTGGCTGAGCAAACAGGTAGCATTGTCAGTAAAGTTGATATATATTCAGTCAAGAACCAACATGATAAAAACTTAAACTTGAATATAAGCTCACCAAGAATAATCAATTTTGATCGAATATCAAGTCGTTCAATCAATTTAGCAAATGGGTTTGTTGCAAATCAGTTAGTTGTGAGGGTGAGGGAAAATGCCCACAACTTGTGGGATGAAATCAAAGCATTGTTTGGTAAAATAATGACCCCAGAGATTGCTTTTGCAGGGAAATTGAAGAAATTTGAAAATGGGTTTTGGATATTGTTAGTGATCTATCTATCCAATGATATATGACAATGGGAAAATTGGGAAAGAAAGGTAGGAGATGTGATTTGGGTAATCGTGCGTCTAGTGTCGCCTCGTTGACTTGCCGTTGTCGCCTTGTTACTCCTTCATGTTGCTGATTCGCCGTTGTTTTGCCTTGCCTTACCGGCTCTACTCCTTCAGCTTCATTTCTCTTCTCTCCTCTCCTCTCATTTCCTCTGTTTTGGTTTTGTTGGGTTAGAGTTCTAATCGGATGGATGAGAAAGGGGGAAAAGAAAAAAAAAAGAACTTGACAAAGCGACGTCGTTTTGGAGACCATCGTAAGAAGTATTGCAAGCTACCATAGTAGAGGATCCAAACTCTATACAATAGATTGGAGAGATCTAGCTTGATTCTTAGATATACAACGAGTCTTGTTTCGATAATTTAGGTTATGAATAATTCTATACATACTAAAAATCTTATTAAAAATCTTACTAACAATACGAGAGGTCAAATGTGATTTGTTGTAAAAAAAAAAAATGATATTGAAACATTCAATCATGTTTGGACATATATGTTGTGAGTGTTGAAATCTAATCTCACAACTAATCAAATCTTGTCTTTGAGATTCAGTGAACTAAGCCGAAGAGCTCATGGTAGGATAGAGAAGCCCAACACCTGCACACAAGAAGATAGCAAACCACGGTGGCTCGTCCACCCAGTGGCCCTCTGACGATCAAGTTAGTCAACTTATCTCTCAAAGATAACAACTCAATCATAGTACTCATAAAATAAAACATACATTCGACCTACGGGGGGTTTATAATGAATGGTACCCTTGTTCCCTAGTCTTATTTTTATAGGATTTTATCCCTTACAAGGATATCACTTATCCATGACTTCTCCCATTTAGATGAGATCAAACTCTCTCATGAGTCCATCCTTACCCAAATAAGCAGTCTAACATCACCAGGACTCTTGTTTCTTATCCTCATATCTTTGGACTCTGATATAGTAGCACCATATCTTGGCAATCCAAGACCACACACATGGCACCTTGGCTAAGAGTTTAAGTAGATGTAGCAATGCATCTTAAATTATTTATTTTGTAGGTCTCTATGTGTTGAATATTCACAAAGAAAAAAAAAAATCATATTGGTTCAATTATCGTAGCTCTATAATTTTCTTTTTTCATAATTTTTTTAAAAAATCATTTATTTTGTTAAATATAAATATAATAAAATCATATAATACGATAACCAAACCAAACTAAGCCTTAAGTAGAGAGAGGCTTAAAATCATATAATCCTTACCATGAAATCAATATATCAAAGATTTGGATATTTCCTTATGAAATCAGTAGAGAGATGCTTCAATACTTGTGTATTGTTTTATAAATATGATCTAGGGATATATATAGTCCATGAAAACTAGCAAGCTTTCAGAAACCCGTAAATTGTTTCTAGTAAATTTGTGGAGTGTGGTTGTAATTCATATTGTCACATAATTCTTAATTATTCGATGAAAATAATAAAGAGAAAATGATAAAGATTTTGAATTGATTATTATTTGGGTGTACTATAAAATTAGAGAGTCACTACTCCCACTCTATTTTACTCGAAATACACTTATCATTTATTATACATAGTTACATTAATATCTTTTCACATAAAATACACTCCTTGAAAAAACTAAAATTTCAAGGATATTAATATAACTATGTATAATAAGGATAAAGAATGGAGTGTATTTGAAGTAAAGTGAAGTGGGAAAAGCGACTCCCTAAAATTAAAATATTATATTATTCAAGGGTAATTGTGGAAAAATATAGGATATATTGAGAATAAATTATACATTTAAATAATTTAATAGAGAGTACTAAAAAATTAGATATACTAAATAATTTTTTGGGTGTAAATAGAATGCTCTGAATTTTTTTTTTTATATATAAAATATTGACATAAGTTTTAAATATGAATAGTTAACATTTTTTGTATTTAAAAAAAATTAATTCATGTATGAGATAACGAAGATTCTATAGTGTATGCCTCTCCAAGGATGTGTACCATATGTAAGGGTATAAAAATGGTCTGTTGGTCTGTGTGCCCCCTCAAAGCCCAACCTTGGGCCGGTTAGGCCTGGCCAAGGCCCCACCCCAGCCTAATCTAACCTAGCTCGGGACCTTGGACTTGGCCCTAGGTTGTCTGTTTGACAGCTTGCCCCAACTCAAATTGTTTTTCCCCTACTCGATCCAGTCCCAACGGCCCGACCTAGCTAGCCTGGTCCTAACGACTTCTTGTCGCGTGTAGTCCAATGGTACAAAAATTTGAAGAAATTTTTTTTTTTGATTCAAACAGTCAAATGACCGTCTCTTCGACTCACCAAAACCACAAATTTTATTTTTTATTTTTATAAATCAACCCCTCCCTCCTACCAACTTCTATAAATACCACTCAACCCCATTTTATTTCCCACAAACAAATCTCTCTCTCAAACTTTCATTTTTTTCTCAACTCTCTCAATTAATTTTGAAATCTCATCTCTAAGTGGCAATTGTAATTGTGTAAGAAGAAACTTTTATCAAAAATAAGCTAATTTTTGTATTGTATTCGCCAGTCGATAACATTAATTATTTGAATTAATATTTATTAGTTACTCATTTTTTTATTTTAATTATTTTGTAACATATATTAGTTGTTATTCCACAATTCATTATTGTTTACTCATTATTTTAATTAATTGTTAGTTCATATATATTATTTTGCTTACATTATTTATAGATCTTAATATTCCTAATGTTTATGTCGATATTGATGCATATACACAATATGAATATGTTGATTCTCCTTTTATTGTACCTAATATCACTCTTCCAATAGCAGCATAATCATCTAGGGCATGTCTAGTACTATTTGAGAGCATTTTAAAAAAGCACATGTAATCAATCCTGATGATACAATTGTAGCTAAAGCAAAATGTAAATATTGTGCACATTTACTTAGTGCTGGATTTGCAGGGGGTACTACCAATCTAAAAAAGAATGCTAAAAGACATTTACAAAGTCAACAACCTGATATTAGAATTCAAATGCAATTAGGGGTTTCATCAACTATTAATTTGCAAACATTTTCATATGATCCTATATGTATACAAAATTTTATAGTTGATTATATTATTAAAAAAGAACAATCTTTTACTATTAGTGAATGTCCTAATTCTCACGAAGGTTTTACACCGCAATATTAAGGTTTTTCAAGAAATAATACTATAAATATGATTTTAAAGAAATTTGAGGATATTAAAAGTGAATTATTTGACATTTTTAAAAATTTGAATAAAAGAGTTTGTTTAACATCTGTATGTGGTCAAATAATGGTTTAGAATAGTAATGTATCATTGCACATTTTGTTGATGATGATTGAAAATTAAATAAAAGAATTATTTTATTTAGATTAGTTGAATTTTCACACACTGGTCATTCACTTGAGGTAGAAATAAAAAATATATTATATGAGTGAGCTTTACAAAATAAAATATTTACCATTAGTTTAGATAATGTAACATATTACAATTAGACTGTAACTCATTTGAAATCAACTTTAAAATTAGTTGTTGATGGTGATTTATTTCATGTTCGTTGTTGTGCTCATATTTTAAACTTGATTGTAAAGAAACTATGCATCTATACGGGACTTCTGTACTGGTAATAAAAAATGCGGTTCTTACTATTCTGTCATCTGCTAAACAAATTTTGGAATATAGAAAAATTTATCAACGAGAAGGTGTGCTATTTAAAAAATTAATTTTAGATATAAACAGTAGGTAGAATTCAATGTATAATATGTTAAAGAGAGTTTGTAAACAAAGAAAAGGAATAGATTTATTTTTTGCAATAACATCAATATGAGGAGTTCTGATTCCCAAAGAATTTAATTGGCGCCAAGTAGCCTTATACAAAGATTTTCTAAAAAATTTTGATGTTGTGACAAAATTATTTTCTTATTCCTATTTCACCATATGTTTTACATATGTTAATAGAAATAATGAAAGATTTCACAAAATATATAGATAATGAATATTATGTAATCATTATTACTACAATGAAAGAAAAATTTGATTATTCACCAAAAAAAAAAAAAGAAGAAAAATTTGATAAATATTTTGATCCATTTCCTCGTCTATTAGGTTTAGCCACAATAATTGATCTTATGTGCAAAAAAGTTGGTTTATAAGAATTTTGAAGATGTATTTTCGCTGATCAATAACAACTTGCCCCTATTATGAAAATATGCAAAAAAAAAAAAAAAAAAAAAAAAACTTAATCTTCCTCCTTGAGATAAGATTGGTGTAATATTTGTAGGTGTATTTGCAAAAAAAAAAAAAAATTGAAGAATACAGGGCAGTTGTATTTGCAAATACACCTACAAATATTACACCAATCTTATCTCAAGGAGGAAGATTAAGTGTTTTTTTTTTTTCAATAATAAAAAGTAGAAGAATATCTTAATATACAAGCGTAAGTAATTCTGAATTACAACGCTATTTAGATAGCCCACTAGTGGATGATAGTGAAGATTTTGATATTTTGGATTAGTGGAAACAAAATGAATCTATGTGGCCTGTATTTTCATAGATAACCCGTGATGTACTAGTCATTTCTATTTCTACAACTATTTCTGAAACAGCTTTTAGTGTAGGTGGATGGGTGATGAGCGATTACTGTGATAGGCTTACACTGTAAATGGTTGAGGCACTAATGATATCCAGTGATCATATGCATGTGCAAACAAGAAGACAAAATTGTAGTGAAAATGAAAAAATTCAAAGCGATTTGGATGATATATCTTTGGGCAACACAAGTGAATTGTCTGTCTCTTCCGATGATTGATCAACAACTTTTTCTTTTTTTCTTTCACTATTGCATTTGTAATGTTTTTATTTGGTTATTTAGGTGGAGTATAATGCAAATGATTGGTAGGCTATTAGGTGCCAACCTAGTTGGGATGTACTTAACCTATAATCATGCAATTGGTCTTCCATCATCAATAATGTATATCTACTTTATTTAATAATATAAATTTTTGTAATAGTTTATTTCATTTTGAAATAAAAATTGTTCATTAGATAAATGTTATCTATTTAATTTAAAGATTGTATTGTAATATTTCGTTTCATTTTAATATATATAAAATTATTCATTTCAAAAGAAACTTACATAATTTTATATTTTTTTTAGTCATAAGTTAACCAAAAAAAATAAGTCATACATAATTAAATACCACCAAATGAAACATAACCAAACAACTCATTAATCTTAACTAAAATACTTTAGTACAATTTTTCTTTTCTTTTTCTTTTTGTTTAATTCCTCATAAACAATATATATATAATATCTATTTCTTTTTTCACAAAAAAAAGGTTTGCCAGGCTCAGCTCGAGCCTAGGCCCGTCGGCCCAACTTGAGGCCCTAATCTGAGTAGGCTTGGGCCTGGGTCATACTTTTCAGCCCGACTCAAAAAGGGCGCTGCCCAGAGGCTGGCCAGGCCCAAATTACACCCCTAACCACATGTACTTTTTTTTCCCTCCCTTCAAGCATGTGTACCTTATTATGTATATTTGTAATAAATATTACTTATTCTGTCCCAAAAAATGGCCCTGTTCGGTGGAGATTTTCTTAAGTTAAAATTTGATAATCAGAAAGTAAAAGCTAAAAGCACCCCTATTTCAGTTTTCAAATAATTAGCTTATTTAAACTATTTCTGCCTAATAAGTTATAAGTAGAAGCTATACCAAATAGTCTTACACATATTCTCAAATTAAGAGAAACTATAATCACCTCCTAAAAGCTGTACCAAACAGTCCCAACCCTATTCCATTTTCATTATCCCAAAATATTAGTCCCTTTTAAAAAATCAAGGACCAAAATAATTTGAATTTCTTGTTTTTCTCTTCTTTTAAATTTATTAACATTAATATAAACAAAAAGTATAATTATGATAGTTGATATTTTCCAAAAAATTGTAGTATTTGAATTTCAAATCAAAGGGTAGTTTTGAAATGTAATAATTGTACCACAAAAAAAGTTGGATTCCCTAAAAGGAATCAATATTTTGGAACCGAGGGAATACATATTTGTTTGGTAAAAGTTACAACAATTTGTTGTTCAAAAATGAAGTTGTGCATTTTTTTGATAATGTTATATATTTTGTGGTTAGAAAATGTTTGGACCACAAAATGCGTAACATTATCACAAAAATACGTAAAATATATAATTTCATTTCTAAATCACAAATTGTCTTAACTCTTATAAAAAAAAATGTATCATTTATCATAAAAACGCAGAACATTTATTACGAAATATATAACAAAGATATATATGTATAACATGGGAATTGGGGATGCTGTTGTAAGGCAGTCACAGTAGCCCCTTGTGGTGCCTCATTGAAAGCCTTTTCCGAGTTTTTTTTGATAATCTGAATCATTAATACTATAGAATTTGTCGAGCATATTATTGTTTGCTATAAATTTAGTACAGACCTATCGCAGCCTGACACGTGGATCATAAGGGGCAATTTGGGAAATAAGTAATGGTCTCTAATCATCAATAGACGCGTGGCAACTTATAGTAGTGGCCATGGATCCATAAGACATTAGAACAGTCAAGATACCCAAGGTGATGTGGCCAAAACGGTTGTTTACAATTTAAATTCAAATTCAGGAGAGAAGCCCAACTGTGAGAATGGAATAGTGGGATCAAACTCTTCAAAGCCATACTTAGTGATCATGGAGATCACTTCGATAGTTGTCACTTATGTCGACGGTTATCTTCAAAGCCTATAAATAGAAGAGAGTGTTGATAATGCAAGACTCGGAACCTGATCCAGAAAGCCAGTTTTTTTGCTTTATATTCCAGTCCTTTAAATTTTAGTATTTTACTTTTCTATACTGCACATCAAATTCCTAGGAGTAATTCTAAAGTAGTTTGTTGATGTGATCCCCTTCGAAGCTGTCGAAGTGTGAAGGAATTATTGTAAACTCTGGTTCACTTAATAAAGTTTGATTTCTGCCACTGTATTTCCTCTTTCTTTTCCTTTGATTAAGTTTTCTTAATTTTGTCCTAAAACCTAAATCACCAGTAAAGTCATCTTCATTGAGGCTAAAAGAACTTCGAAGTAATCGTCTAACTAATTGGTTGGAATTTATTAATCTTTGTAAGGACTTATTGATCCTTGCTGGCACACTTGAATTACATTTCAAACCTTTGAAAGCTGAAAAAGCCAACATATATTTTTGGCACACTTGGTGGGACTCGAATAATGGCTAGGCATGGGAGACAAGAAGAAAATGAACACCTCGAAGAAGGTGTAGAAGGAGATTTAGATATATAAAACCTAGAGGATAATGTCGTATCACATCCCATAGATGTGCCTGTCTCAACGGATCCTCTACAAATGGTTGAAGTTACCAGCACAACAGGGCATGCAACATATGTCCAAATATTGGACAGGGCCATGAAACTAGACCATCAGCTGTCTCCTTTACCCAACTAATGAATCCATGGGGAGGTTTAGTCGATACTATGGAACAACAACTAATGTATACAATGGAAAGATGGGGAACATCTTTTTTGGATTGAATGAACTCTCATCAGTCACCTATCACAAGGCAGACTGAAGAAAACATGAATTCTCTTCAACATAGATTAGCTCGAGATAAACAGCCTATGAAAAATAATAGACATACTAGTGGTTAAACTAATAATCAAAATCATAAGAGACCATCACCTATGTCTCAATCATGGTATGAAGCTCCCTCTAGACCACTAGCAAGTCAAAATGCTCCAATGCCTACTAGCGAAACCATACATATAGGTGGGTTTGGACTGACACAAGGAAATGGCATGCAAGTATTTTCAAATCCTATGTTTGAACCCGTTCCTGGCACACGGGTGTTCACTATTCCTGTGTTCGAATTCACACCCAGGGGATTGGAAGGAATTTCTGCAGTTGGGAGAGAAATAATACTTGTTCCTCGTCCTGTAGTTCCATTTGCAGTACCTTTCGTAGGGCAAATCCCTACCCCAAGAGGGTAGCTATATCCTTAACATCAACTAGCACAGCAGGGACAACCAATCCCAAATGTGCCTTTACATAGACCAAGAGGGCTTCAAGCACATGGAGTTCCTTCAAACTCTATGTTTGTTCCTCCAATAGTAGCCCAACCAGCACAAAATATGGTTCCTAGGGACTAAATTGCTGACATTGTTAGAGAGATTTATGGACCCATGGCCTAGGGTGTCCAGACCCCTGTTTATAGAAAGCCTTACCCAGAATGGGTAGATAGGTTACACGAATACCAAGGGGATTTAGGATACTAGACTTGGCCCTCTTTATGGAAATAGAAACCAATCAACTATTGAACACATTGCTAGGTTTATAGGCCAATGCGGCGAATTTACCAACAATGATTACATGAAATTAAGACTTTTTCCAAACTATTTAACTGGGGCAACTTTCGTATAGTATACAAACTTTACACTTGGTTCTATCCAGACTTGGCAATAAATGGAAGAAGTGTTTCATGCCTAGTTTTTCCAAACAAAGCTTGAAGTATCTATGGTAGACTTGACAAGGTTGCGCCAAAGGCCTGATGAGAAGGCTGCTCAATGCATTACTAAATTAAAAAATGCACGAAATAAATGTAGGGTCGTACTACCTGAACCAAAATTTGTAAGATTGGCCCAAAATGGGCTAGAGTTTAGGCTTCGAAAGAAGTTCGACTCAACAGAGTTTCAAGACCTAGCAGAATTAACTTATAAAGTTACTAGATATGACACTTTTTTTAAGAAGAACAAGATCGAAGTAATGCATCTTATAGGACCTATTATAAGGACCCTAATTTTGAAATTGATCATAGGACATGATCTATGAGGCATTAATTCAGAAGGATACCACTATCGATTAATAGTTTAAAAAGAAAGATTTTCACAAGAAATATTCTTTCGATATATTAAAAGCAGATGACACATTTGATCATTTTTTAACAACACATTTTTTAAAATGTCCTAAGGGAGTTAAGATACCAAGTTCAGAAGAAGTAAAAGGCAAAATGTACTGTAAATGACATAATTCTTGGTCCCACTCAACTAAAAACTGTATTGTTTTTTGAGACAAGATTCAAGAGCAGATTCGAAAATAGAGACTGAAATTCCCAATCAAAGCTAAGAAGGCAATAGGGATTAACATTGATCCATTTCCAGAGATCAAAGAAGCAATAGTCAATGTTGGCATACCAGACTTCCTGGCCCAAAAAGTGGAGAAGAACCTTTCTTTGAAGGAATTAGATGAGGTCAACGTGCAGATGTGTATGTGGCGGGCCAAAATGCCTTTAAAAAGAATGCACAGTTTTCACCAGTAAGTGGGCAGAGCTTCGTAGGTGAAAAGGATGGTCCTAACGAAGAACCTATAGATAATGACTCACTCGAAGCAGTTGTTATGCAACAGATGTGTCCCAGGTGCAGGTTCAGTTACAAATGACTAAAGAGGCCTCCAGTTGATGGAAAGTAGAATTACAAAGATGTGCAGAGAGACCATAGGCCAATCAGTAGCCACAATAAGAGGGCATACCCAAGAGGTGTTAACCAACAACCATTCGTGGATGGGTCACTAGATACCAGGAATCTGTCGAAAGGTAAAGGACTTTTGTGTGAAACTAGGCCACAAAACTACAACAGAATGACCAGTAAACTTGTGAATAAGCCTGAGGTTAGCCCAAAATAGGGAACCAAGGCCAATGAATGGCCTTCGAAGACAAAAGTAGCAGGCTCAATGGCCGACACAATGGGTTCATGGGTGCCAGGAGTACCAGATTGGTTTGTTATGCAAAAGAAACCTAAAGTGATACCAATCCAGGGAAGGGCCTTCATGGGCAGGGACAGAATGATAAAATCTCATTTGGTGGCCCCCAATAATTGGGTCCTACTTAAAAATCCAAAGACAAAAGAACCAGACATGGTTCTTGTGATCTTTAGATCTTAAAGGAGAAAAATCCAGCGAAGGTTTACTCCATATCAAAGGGATCTTAAAGGGGGTGGTGAGGGCACCTCTTTGGTGCAATCAAGAGGTCAAGTGGGAGAAGACGAAAATTCAAAGCCTAGTCCCAATTGAATAGAAGTGCTAGCAGAGAGAAATTGGCCAAGGTTCATATTGAACTAAAAACCAAAGAGAAATCAAGTTTGGTAGGCCTTGGAAAGGCCTTAATGGAAAGTGATGTTGACAATGAGACAAACGAGGAAACTGAACCAGGCCAAGAACAGGTATTGCCCAAAGAAGATATGCTCGAAGCCTTCATGGCTGAATAGTTAGTGTCTGTGTTCAAGATAGATCAACAATAGGCTGCTCTTAGAAAGCCTATCAACTTAGAAGTTCTAGAATGTAGTATGGAAGATGCACCCCAAGTATTTGGCCAGGCTAACACAAATGGGGAGTAGATACATCTAGTGGTGCAATTTGGTTCATTCTCCTTAATACCAATCAATATAGTGTACGTATTGCCTCAGGAATTTCAAGCAGAAGAAGGAAATCAAGAGGGGTAGGAGGATGAGCCATAGAAGTTTCTAGCAAGGATTCGCATGCCAACATAGTTCAAGATGAGTCTGAAGTAGCCAGGTTTATGGAAATTGATGTGGTAAGCATAGTTACCCTATCATACCCCTTTGAATATCCCACATCATCAATGACTCAACATGTTAAACCTTTGTATATTAAGGCATACTTCGATGAAATAGAAATGAACAGGGTGTTAGTGGATAATGGGGCAGTAGTAAATATGCTTCCTCGATCATCTTTGAAAAAGTTGGGCAAAAGGAATCCCAGATTAATCCCAACAAGCACGGCCATTGCTGGTTTTGCTGGGGACAAACAGATGGCCAAGGCATATTACCTATTAATTTGAGTGTGAGATTGCCTTCTTTGTTATAGACAACAATGCCAAGTATAATGCTTTGTTTAGTAGAGATTGGATCTACACCTACAAATGTGTGCCCTCCTCTTTACATCATAAAGCCATGATAGCATTGAGCAATGAGAAGACAGAGGAGACAAATGAAGACCCACAACCCTTCATTTCTTGTGCAGATTTTGCAGAAGCAAAGTTGTATACCGAAGGGATGGTTCCACTAAGCATACTGAGGAAGCTTGATGGAACAGCCGAAGTAACGACTGGTAAGAAGTTGGCACTCCTGAAACATTTGGTACAAGAGAGTGCTGATATCATCAAGGATACCAACAATGCCTGGTTGTAGGTAGGAGGATCAAGAAGCTAGACCCTTGGCTTTGGTGAAGTTTTTCACATTGGACATCGAGGCAATAGTCCAGAAGGTTTAGAAAAGAAGAAAAGGAAGCCATGATGATTAGTTGCAAACATAAGCAACAAGAGGCCAAACCATTGTCTCTAAGCAAGTACTGTCCATTGGATATTGAGACTAAAGTCTAGGAGATACAGGAAGAAGAAGCTCTATGGACAGATTTTGTCTATGAAGAAGAGAGCAAGGAGGCTGGGCCAAGAAATGTTGTGACAGATTAGGATGAGAGGTATGTTTCGAAGACAAAAGAAGCTGAAAGAGGGACATTGGTAAGAACTAAGATGCAAGATCCTTTGGAGGAGATCAATCTAGGGGGTGCATCAGTACAACAGCCTACCTATATTAGTGCCTGGTTGGATTCTATAGCCAGGAACTAGTTATTGGCCTTTTTGAAAAAAATATAAACATTATTTTTCTTGGTCCTACAATGATCTGCCTAGATTTGATAGGTCGTTAGTGAAACATAGACTTCCAGTTAAGCCAAATTTTAAACCATACAAGTAGAAGTCGAGACGAATGAGTCCTAAGGTGATTCAGAGGGTAAATGAGGAGATTGCTAGACTCCTCAAGACAAGCTTTATCAGAATAACCAGGTATGCTGAATCGCTGTCCAATATCGTGCTTGTTATTAAAAAGAATGGCAAATTGAGGATATACATTGATTTTAGAAACATGAACTTGGTAACTCCAAAAGATGAATACCCCATGCTTGTAGTGGATCTCTTGGTAGATAGGTCGTGAGCCATGGGATCTTGTCAATGATGGATGGGCATTCTGGCTACAACTAGATATGCATAGCAGATGAGGATGTTCATAAGACAACTTTTAGGTGTCTTGGGAACATTGGGACCTCTGAATGGGTTAAGATACCACTTGGTCTGAAGAATGTTGGAGCAACATATCAAAAAGTAATGAACACCATCTTCCATGATCTCATTGGAGGATACTTGGAGTGTTATATTGATAATATTGTGGTAAAATCTCGGTCTATGGAAGATCATCTGGTTCACCTAACAGATCATCTGGTCCACCTGACAGCAGCCTTCGAAAGAATGAGTAAATTCAAGTTAAAACTCAATCCACTCAAATGTGCTTTTGGTGTGTTAGTTGGAAACTTCTTAGGGTATATAGTACACAAGAAGTGAATACAGATTGATCAGAACAAAGTCAAAGCCATTATTGAGGTCAAACCTCCATCAAGTAAGAAAGACTTGCAAAAATTTCTTGGTTAAGTTAATTTTCTTCGAAGGTTTATTTCTAACACTGTTGGGAAAACTAAAGTTTTTTCTTCTCTGTTAAAGTTAAAAAAATGAAGAAGACTTTAGGTGGACAGTAGAACATCAAACTGTTTTCAAAGGAATAAAAGCCTATTTGGCCAAACCTCCAGTGTTGATGCCACAAAGGAAAGACAGACCTTTGAAGTTAAATATTACTGCAGCTGAAGAATCATTAGGAGTCTTTTTGGCTCAGGACAGTGAAAAAGGCAAGGAACAAGTAATATATTACCTTAGTAGGTTTTTAAACTCTTGTGAATATAAATACTCAGCTGTTGAAAAGCTGTGTTTAGCCTTGTACTTTGCAGATATAAAATTAAGATATTATCTTTTGCCTACTTTTGTCTTAGTAATTGTAACCACAGATTTGATCAAACACATGTTATCTATACCTATATTAAGAGGAAGAAGAGGCAAATGAATTTCTGCTTTGTTAGAGTTCTATTTGGAATATGTTCCCCAAAAAGCATTGAAAGGATAGGTATTGGCCAATTTCTTAGCTGATCATCCATGCCAATCAAAGTGTCAAGAAACAATGAAACTTGACGCAATAGATTTGGAGCCATGGCAGATGTGGTTCAATGGATCAAAGGCTAATGGTCTGGTGGGAATTGGTGTTGTGATTAAATCACCCCAAGGAGCAGAAACCACAGATGGTTTCAGAATTGATGAAATTATTCATTCCAATAATCAAGCTGAATACGAAGCCTTAATTATGGGACTTGAGATACTTATTGGTTTACAGGCTTATGTAGTTGATATATTTGGAGATTCTTAACTGGTAATTAATTAAGTAAAAGGGATCTTTAAATGTCAAAGTGCAAGCATGTTGGCATACTATGTTGTCGTTGTATATTTGCTTTCTTATTTCCAAGTAGCAGATGTAAATTAAATCCTAAGATTCATGAATCATAAGGCTAATAATGTGGCCCAGAAAGCTTTGAATTTTAAAAGAAAGGATAATAATACTCAAATAGATATAGGCCAAGCAACACATCAAAAGTTGATACCACTTTTAGCAAAATGGGGTTTATTGGTAGTGGTTAATCAGAATGACTTAAAAGAGCAGGATTGGAGACATCCAATCATTTAGTATTTGCTTGGTCTATCTTCGAAGGCCAGCCGAAAGCTTAAGCTACAGTCCATGCAATTTATAGTATACGAGAATGATCTTTACAAAAAAGGGGCAGATGGTCTCTTATTATAGTGTTCAGGACCAAATGAAGCATTGACTGCCATGGTTGAGGTGCATGAGGGCATTTGTTGTGCTCACCGGCCTGGAGCTAAGATGAGATGGCTGCTTCAAAGGTACTCTTATTACTGGCCAACCATCATTAAGGATTGCATAGAGTGTAAAAGGATGTTAAGCATGTCAGAAGCATGGTATGATAAGTCATGCTTCAATAACTGATCTACATGCAGTGGTAAAGCCTTGGCCATTCAGAGGGTAAGCAATGGATATGATAGAAAAAAGAAATTAACCCACCTTTTTCGAAACAACACTGTTTCATTCTAGTAGCAACAGACTACTTTATTAAGTGGGTTGAAACTAAGCCTTATAAAACTGTGGATAAGATAAAAGTAATTGATTTCATCAAGGAATTGATCTACATGTTTGGTATTTCACAGACCACAATTGTGGATAATGAGACTGTGTTTGATGGAAAGCTAGTATAGGCTTTCACAGCAGAATTTAGAATTAGTCTTATTAATTCCATCCCCTATTATGCAAAAGCAAATGGCCAAGCAGAGTCATCGAACAAATCGTTGAAGAAAGAAATACAGAGGATTGCTAAGGATAATCCTAGATATTGGCATAATTTACTATTAGATGTGTTATGGGCTTAAAGAACTTTTCAAAGATCAAGCACATGAATTACCCCTTATGCCTTGGTATATGGATATGATGCAGTATTACCTGTTGAGATCAATATAAAGTCTTTAAGGATGAAACGCCTGAATCACCTAAGTACTGATCAGTATCATCAAAGCATGTGTTTGGAATTAGAAAATGTAGATGAGGCCAGAATTTTGGCACTAAACAACATCCTTCTACAAAAGAGAAAAACAACCAAAAGCTATAATAAAAGGGTCCAACACATCAGCTTTGATAAAGAGGACTTGGTGTGGAAAACAATACTTCTAATACGAATTAAAAGCCACAAGTTTGGCATGTGGTCACCCAATTAGGAAGGGCCATACCAGGTCCATAGGGTCTTGCATGGGGAAGCCTACCATTTGAAGAATCTAAGTAGATATGTGCATCTCAGAAAAATTAATGGTAGATATTTGAAGCATTATTACCCAATTGTATGGGAAACACAAGAAGTATAGAATCATCATCTAAACATCAATAAGAAATGTGAAACATTTGGATAAATAAGAGTGCTTCATTTCATAATAAATCAAGTACATTTTGCCATAGTTTGGGCCAAAATTCATTACAATGTCTCAACTGTTCCCTTACAATGAGTTATTCACTTCTTAGAGCTAGAAACAGTTGAATGGCAGTGTTCATCTCCTGCCAACGGTTTGATAGCCCCTGGTGAGAAGAATGTTGCTTCTTTGCATTTTGCTCCAAAGCTAGGTTGATTGCTGCCAGTTCTTTCTCTAATTCTGCTTTCTTGCGTAATAGTTAAGCTGGGAGTTGTGTGGCAAAGGAGTGTTGTCCTTTCAGCATTGAAACTTCAGAGTGGACATGAGAGACAAACTCATTGTCTTTTAAAAGTTCTTTCTTTGTAACCTTAGCTAGTTGATGAATGTTGACATTAAATTCGATGGTTGCTGCTACTTGAGACAAATGACCTCTGAAAGTAGCATTGGTCTACTCAAAGAATTGGTAGCATTTCAGGAATTTATTCCTGATTGTTGGCTTTTTTAAGGCTTTGAATGGGATCCTCGAGAAAGTCCTAATCAACTCCAAGCAGATGCCTAAATCTACCCAAGGAAGAGAAATGGTGGATTCAACAGCAAAAGAGCCTCTAATTATCTCTAGAAAGGAGTCAACTAGATCCAAAGGGTTAGCCTCACTACCAGATGGAAGCGCTGGTGTAGATATGCCAAATAAGCTTGCCAGTTGAGCTTCAAAGATGTTCATCTCTTCCTCTAATAAGGGGAATGTGGAGGAGCTACTAGTGGAAGGCAATGCTGAAGTGATTGGTGGAGGAGAATGAAAGAAAGATGCCTTAGTAGCATCATTGGTCCTAGCCACCAATAGGTCCAAGGAAGGAGGACTGGAGTACGGTCTTGAAGGAAGTATTAATGGGCTACTAGTACCATCCTTGGAGGCAGAGCTACTAATGAAGAAAGGGGGGGTAGCAGGTGTACTCTTAGCAAATAAATGGGTGGCTAGGACTTTGAGAGGTGTGGAAGTAGGCAAAGGTGAGAAAATGGTCACTAGGGGCCAATTAAGAAATTCGACAGGATTAGGAGAAATGGAGGAAATGATGATAGATAGGTCAAGCTTGAAAGGAATCAAGGAAAGAGCCATGGGGAGTGTAGAAGCGGGGGTTGGGAATATCATCTATAGAGGCTCTACACTCATTGGAAGGTTGATATTTGCTTTCCCTTTTCCTTTCAAGGCTTTCTTCAAGTTTGTAGAGCTCAAAAAGGGTCTCTTAGTGCTCTGTGAAGGAGAAGAAGAAGGCAACGAAGAGGATATAGGAATGCCTACTGTTGCTGCATGTCAAAAGAAAATAGATATAAAGACAATGCTGAAAGAATCAAAGCCAGTGTTATTACAAAAAAGAAAAAGACAGTTACCAGTAGTTGTAGTAGTAATAGCTAGAGAACTATGAAGGATATGATGCTCAGCAGCTTTACTTTTCCTTGTAGCGTTTTGCCGTACTGCCTCGACAACATCAACCTCTTTCTTTAAAATCTTCTGCTACCTCTTCTTCTCAGATCTTTGAAAAACAATGACCTCCTTGGCTTGTTCTTTCTCTGTTACCTTAATAGTTGCTTCATGAACAACGTCTGTGGGAAGTTAAGGGCTTCTTCAGGGGAAGTTGGCTGCTTCATACTCTACAAAGGGGCTTCTTCTTCTTCTTCTTCTTCTGAAGCGACCTTAGGGGCCTCCTCTACAGGCTCGAGCTTAATGTGGGCCTTTCTTTTCTATTGCATGCTTTTCAGTGCGGCCAAAGGTTTGTGCTCTTTGAGATGAACCCTCCTACAAAGTCCCTGTATTAATAAAAGAAGCTTTAAGTAAAAATAATAGTATAAAGGAAGGAAAAGCAAGAAAAATGACAGAATAGGTACCCTTGTTGACAGCAGCTCTGGTAATTCTAGGTGAGGAGGCTGCAGTGGGGGTAGAGGTAATAATAATACCAGCTTCTTTAGATTTGGCTTGCCCACCTTGGGATGGCATATCCAAATTCTTTAGTAAATCTAGGGTGGGGGTAGTAAGCTGCACCTCCATGTTAGTAGACCACCATTTTTTGAACCTGTTCATGGCCCTACCATAGCTGGTGAAAGGCATAAATTAAAAGTTGGAGAGGTATCTTCTGAACTTGACTGCTGCTTCATCCAGCTTGGATTTTGGTACCGTCAGGTCTTTGGTGTCAAGATCATAGTTGGAGTGGTTGAAGAGTGGGACAGGAATCCCTTGGCTAAGCCTAAATTGGCTTGCAAATTGGGCAGGGCAGTAGGCTTCAGAGATGCTCTTGTAAGCTTGGGAATTTAAAGTGCCAATGAAGAGTTCCCTTGGCAGTAGAATGGAGGCTCACATTTCTTTGTGAATACGCCTAGAGCAAGTGGAATCAGCCAGAAAATCCCTTAACTATGCTGGCCATATTGCAGTATCGAAGGGGTGGAAGAGGGAAGATCGAGCAACTAGTGGCAAGTGATGAAAGAAAGAAAAATAATAAACAAAGCTAGAGGGATACAAAAAAACCCGGGCATATTTTTCTTTATAAGTGGTAGGCTCTTGTACCAAAAATCTGAAGTTACGGGAATAGAGGCCAGTGAAGTATACAAATAGCTAGAGTTTGAGGATCCAAATTAGACCCCCTTGATTAGGCTCTAGAGGCCTCTCACAAAATTGGGAACAGACCCTATATACATGGCCTAGAACATAAGGGGCCAGGTCTATTATTTTCCCTGAAGCCAAAGCCTTGGCAAAGGGGACGAATTTAGGCAATATTTTTGAGAGGAAGTACAAAAAGAAATTTACAAAGCCAATAAAGGATGAAAGAAACGAACTCACGGTCGGTCATAGGACCTTCCTTTCTATTCTCAGAGGTGACGAAGTCACTATAAGAAGAATTACAAGAAGGAATAGAGAAAGAGACCTTAAGGTTGAGACAATGAGGACCAAAAGTGCCACCAGAAGTTGAAAGTCTCAAAACGTGTCACATGTCAAGAACGGTGGGGGCCATCATAACACACTGAAATTGGAAAAACTTAAATGTAGGATTCCAAAAACAAAGGGTAGCTGGGATAAGAAAAGGGTCTTTAGAAATTACGAACCTAGAGAGTCGAAGGGTGTCAAGAATGCAAAGGTCCTCTACGTCTTGTTCCCGAGCTCCAACTACTTTGTTATACCACTCTTCCCATCCAGTCTTCAATGTGGGCTAGCAACAGTGAGGTCTGTTAACCCTCAAACTTCTCCAGTTGTAGCTTCATTTGTAGAGAATGTAGTGTTCCTCTAAGCGTAGGTATAAAGGAGGAAGTGTAGCAGAAGCCTCTTTGAAAAGAAGGCCAAGAACGTATTCCCCTCGAGCGTAGTGACGAGGGATGAAGATTCTTCCATCAATTGCCCTTTGACTTTGTGGTGTCTCATGTTTGGCTATCTCATCAGTAATGGATCTCCTCAAAGCCACTAAGGGACGTAAATGTTCAACAACTGGAATTTTCGCAGAGGGAAAAGAAACCATCGGTGAGGGATTGAAAGAAGGGTGAGGAGAATGAGCAATAGAAGGGTAAGGAGTTGAAGTTAGCAACAATGAGAGTGAGAGGAGAGACTAGACAAACAAATAGGTAAGAGCGTGAGAAATTGTGGCTTTATATCTTTTTTTTTTTTTTTTTTGGGTCCAAATTACCCATTTAACCTAACTGGTTCAATAGGTCCAGATTATTTGAATTTTTATTCTGACCCATATGGGATCAAGGCCTTTCTTTTTGAACTCCTATAAAGAAAGTTTTCCCTAGAGTAGCATCTTGTTACCTTCTAAGGGAGGGAAATATACTTCAAAATGTTCAGCTTGGCATCGAAATAAGTAGTTGGCTTCGAAACTAGTATTCTAATAGAATGATGAAGCCTATGTCTTAACCTGAGTAAGGTTAGGACTTGTTTAACAATTTGAAGGTCTTAAAAGTACAATCCTAGGCGTTCTACTAAAAAAGATTTCCGTCGAAGGAATATTCTATTATCTTTTTGAGGAAAGAAAGTGTACTTTTAAGAGCTTTGTTTTGGCTTCAAAATAAGGGGGTATTGTAAGGCCAGTATTTGCTGGAATGCTGCGAGAGTTTTGTAGATTAAAAGAATTGCAAATTGGGAAAAAATGAAACCCATGCCTTTAAATTTCAAAAATATGAAAGTACATTCTTGGACTTTCTACTAAGCAGAGCCCTTCGAAGAAGTATATTATCACTTCTTGAGGGAAACCATGTAGGCTTCGAAATAGATGGGTTACTTCGAAGATAATATTTGTAATTATATGAACAATTTGACTGATAAAAGTCATGTATATGAACAAATATGAACCATGCAATTAGAACACAAAAACCCAATTTTATTGATGTGAACATCTACATTGGGAAAGCCTATTTGGCTACATTCTCAGTTTTGTCAAAGTAAGGAATAGACAAGGTGACAAGGTCATGAAATTTTATCCAGCAAAATTCAATAAATATATATTCTTTCTCTATCCTTCCCTCTATTCTATCTAAATTTGGCTTATCTAATTGGTGAGCCCTTATTTTGTAGAAAAGTTGTTGGGCCTTCTTTGCAAATTCTATTTGCTTCAACGCTTTCTCCACTTCATCCATCCCACACATATCATCCATATTAACATCTTCCCCGTACTCTGAATCAGGTTTCTTGAAATCTTCATATTCTTCAAGAAGATTTTTTGCTTCATATTGAGTTTGGATACAAACAACGGAGATCTCCTCTAGGGATTCACTGGTGGCCAAGGCATTTTTGTGCCAGTTAAACAGCAAAGGGAGTCGGTCCAAAAAAGTGTGAAGTTCTGCTTGGGCCACTGGGTTGAGGTTATGGCTTTGAGAGACAATGTCACAAGCCTATAGAAAATTCTTGTGAGAAGTGTCATCTTTCAAAGGATAAATGAGAAAAGGCAGAAAGTAGGGTCTGGACTTTATATTGTTGATAAGTAGTTGGAGGAACTGGAGTTTGATAAGGAGCGAAATGCTGGCTTTCAAATAGTGTAAATTTTAATTCCTTTATCCAGTTGGGATTAAAAGGAAGGGGAGGAGTAGTTGGGTCCCCTCCAAAAGAAGGTGGAAACCAAGGCTTATTTACACACTCTAGCTAGTTAGAAGAGCAAAATTTTACTTTCCGGGCTAAGAGTAAGGGGTTCATTCCCAAAGCTTCGATTGGGTAAGGGGTCTTTCATACTATTTTGGTCAGCAAGGTGGAAGTATACCATGTTGAAAGCAAGTTGTCTTCGATACAGTGAAGGTGGTCAAATGGATTATAGGGATATACCACAGAGCTGCACGAAGAAGGAGGAATCGCAATGGGGTCGTCAAATTCAATAAATATGTGATGAATTCGCTCTCTTGTTTGGGGTTGGGTTGGTGTTGGCCAAGCATTCCAACTAGTAGTTCTAGTAGAAGAGGAGGAAGTTTTGGAGTAGATAAAGAACTTCCAAGATCCATTTGGGCAAGTTTTTGGTCTAAAGACTCATGTTATGTGAAAGCCTCCATAACTTGTATAAATGGAAGATGATATATATGTCTAATGAATGCATGGAAGTTCTTTCGAGATTGATCATCATTGTCCAAAGCCCCTTCGTATGCTTGATCAATGAAAGAGAATGTTTGATTAGCCATCAGAGATGTATCAGTCTTTTCGTTTGCACAGATAGTGGAGGTAGGGTTCAAACACAAGAGGGAATTCAATGAAGTTTAATGTTTTAAACATTGCTGGGAGACGATTACACATCCAGGATAAATAATTTCCATGCACGTCCTAGGACGTGGGCAAAACGCATTGATCCACTGATATTACCAAGTATTAGTTATGTTAGTGCGGAGGGTAATGTTGATTATATATTTTGTACAGACCTATCGTAACTTGACACGTGGATCATAAAGGGGCAATTTGGGAAATAAGTAATGGTCTGCAATCATCAATAGATGCGTGGCAACTTATAGTAGTGGCAATGGATCCACGAGACATGGGAACAGTCAATATACCCAAGGTGATGAAATTCAAATTCAAAAGAGAAGCCCAATCGTGGGAGTGGAATAGTGGGAGCAAACTGTTCAAAGTCATACTTAGTGATCATGGAGATCACTTCCACAATTATCACATATTTCGACTATTATCAGCCATTTCGACGGTTATCTTCAGAGCTTGTAAATAGAAGAGAGTTCTGATAATGCAAGACCCAGAACCAGATCTAGAAAATCAATTTATTTACTTTATACTCCAGTCCTTTAAATTCCAGTCTTTTACTTTCCTGTGCTGCACATCAAATTCCTAAGAGTAATTCTAAAGTAGCTTGTTGATGTAATCCCATTCAAAGCTCTTGAAGTCCGAATGTATTATTGTAAACTCTAGTTCACTTAATAAAGTTTGATTTCTACCACTGTAATTCGTCTTTCTTGTACTTTGATTAAGTCTTCTTATTTTTTTCCTAAAAAATAAGCCACCAGTAAAGTCTTCTCATTGAGGCTAAAAGAATTTCGAAGCTATTGTCCGATTAATTGGTTGGTATTTATTAATCTTTGTAAGGATTTATTGATGTTTGCTAACAAGTTCGAATTACATTTCAAACCTTTGAAAGTCAAAAAAACTAACAATTATCTAAGTAAAAAATCAAGTTAATCCAAAATTTGTAACCCCATGAGCAAATACTAATTATTTTAAAAAAATTATGACGATCAAGTTAATCATTTATTTATTTATTTATAAAAATGTGCTCTTGTTATGGAGTTATAAATGTCTAATCAGCTTATTTTTTATATGGATAATTTATTTAATGAATCCTAAAATATGAATGGTTCAAATTAAAAAAAAAAAAAATTGCCTCTACTCAAGCACCACAAGAGGATGTTATGACTTGCTCACAGTAGCCTCCCAAGTCCATATAACATACCCATGAGAGTAATTAGCCATAAATGGTAGGGGTGGGTGCAGGTCGGTTGCGGCCACGGAACTTCCAATCCGCCATCCGTCTGCCAGATTGGCGGATTGGAGAAAATTAATCCGCATCCGTCCGCCAATCTGGCAGATGTGAATTGAGCGGTTTGGCGGTGTGGCGGATGGATGCGAATCGGTTTGGCGGTTTAAAATTTTATAAAGTTTCAACATAATTCAATTTGTGCATTTCCTCAAAAAAAAAAAAAAAAAAAAAAAAAAGAAAAGAAAAGAAAAGAAGAAAGTATTACAGTTAATTACTTAAAAAATATTACAATCCTTTGCCTCATCCACATAAAAGTATTACAATCATGGATCTTAAAATATAAAAACAATTTAAACCACCAAAATCATGAACAGAAAGTAGTAGAGATTGTATGTCTGTATTGTTTACATCTATATCTATTTTTAAAAATAAAACCAACCAAAGATAATTATTTTCTATTTATTATTTTAGAGATAGATTTAAAACCAAAAAATATAAATAAATAATACGTTTATTTTTTTCAATTCAAAAAAAAATTCAAGTTAAATTTTTTTTTTTCAACAAAATATTTAAACTCTTTTTTAATTGAAAACACAAACAAAATATTTAAATAAACTGAAAACACAAAGTCTTGGTTTGGTACATTGTTGATTCGGTTCTGTACCAAAAGAATCTCAAATCCGTGATTCAATCCAGATTGGAGAAAATCAATCCGCAAACCATTCACTCACATCATGCATCCGTCCAAAATACAGCAAATCGGTTCGGTTCGGTCGGTTTGTTTTGACGGATCAATATATCCGCTGCTCACCCTTAATAAATGGACAAGGTGTTTGCCACCCAGCAAAATCTACTGTCACATTATTTATTTATTTATCTATTATTATTTTTGTGCCAATCTATATAAGAATAAAGATTGAATATAAAACGAACTATCAATTAATGAGAGTTCAAATGTTGTGGTAATAAGAAGTAAAAACTGTCAACTTAACCTAATTTATTATATATTATTAAGTGATAATATTAGATAGAATGGTATCACAATTATATTTAATATTTATTCTAATAAAAAAAATTTACAGACAAAGAATTCAATCGCAAGAAAATATCCCGAAAATACTGTGCAGTTCACATTAACAAGTCATGAATGTGTTTCACATATTCGGTGAATTTTTGATTTGTAGTAAAAATGACGGGTAAGGTGAGAGTGTGTCACGTCTTAGGAAAGCTTGGTGGTGGTGAAACTTGTTGGTTTGTTAACATTAAAATATGGCAATGAGAAAAATTAACACAAAATGACAAAACAAAGGAAAGAAAGAAAGAAGGAAGGAAATAGGCAATTGATGAAACAATAAAGAAGGAAGGAAATAGGCAATTGATGAAACAATGATGATTGAGATTTTTTTTTATAATTTTTTTTGAATCTCTATTATTGATGGCGTAAACTCTATACATACATAAATAGATTTTACACATACATCAATAATAAAAATTCAAAAAAGATTGTGAAAGCCTCTAAAAAATTGAGTCTCAAACATTTTTTCTGGATGAAAATCAAGCAAGCACCACCTTGGGGCACAACTGTCATTCTCCCCCATCTCAATTTTAAGGTTCTCTCTCCTCTCTCTCTCTCTCTCCTAACTGAAAACGACTGCAAGCAACCTGTGGTCTACCTATATGTATATCCCTTGGTTTTATATATATATATATAATTCTGTATATATATGGGGATGTAACAACACCGACTCAAACCCATTACCCTTCTTTAAAATTCTCTCTCTGGGAGTTCTCTCCCTTGTTGGGTTTTTCTGTGTTTGTGTTCATCAATTTGAAGCTCTTCAAGGCTTCATCAATGGTGGATCTTCAGACTGTGTGTTGTATGTGCGGTGATGTAGGCTTCCCTGACAAGCTCTTCCGCTGCACCAAGTGCCACCACCGCTTTCAGCACTCGTATGTACACCCTTCTTCTCCACCACCACCACACATATATATATATATATATCATAATCACCTAGTCGGGGTATGTTCTTCTAGCTATGATGTAGTTTTAATATCTTAGATTTTCATATGTGTTTATATAATTCTTCTTTTTTTGTTGATAAAAAAATATTTATCATAATCACCATCACTCACATACCCATCATATGGAATCTCATCTTCTTCCTGATCACGGTTCTAAATATTGATCATTACGTATCGTATTAATAATACTGGCAATAACAAGTTTTTAAAATTTTAAAATTATTATTTATTGATATATTAATCTATATCAGTTGATATATGATCGTATGGTTGATATTGATACAATTATTTAGAATCATGATTTTGATCCTGTCATATGCATATGACTATCTCATCACTACAATCATCATAGTCTAAGTATAATTTTAAATAACTGGAGATATTTCATCGAAACAGTTATATATTAGTCAATATGTATTAAATATTTAAAATCTAGGTGTGTGTGAAAGGGAACATCATAGGTGGTTTAGTACACAAACTTATCATCATCATAGATGATCACAACATGATTAGAATTAAAATACTTGATTGAGTATATGATTAATATAATACCCATGTGTTTATGTTACCATAATTTTTTCTTATTGATGAAATGGTAGGTATTGCAGCAACTACTACAGCGAATCATCGGAGCCAATTGAACATTGTGATTGGTGCCAAAGTGAAGAGAGAAGTTCAAGATCTCATGGAAGTTCTTCAAAGAAATGCGCCGCTGGAAATGACTCCGGCAGCGGTGGCAGCGCCACCAACAGATCGGAGTACTCCGGCGACAAGATCAAGCAACATGACCGGGAGGAGAGTGCCACCACCACCGCCACCGCCACTGCCACTGCCACTGCTGAGAAGGGGAAGAATCCAAGCGGCGCGCCGTCGCCAAGGACTACTACCCGCAGGTACAAGCTTCTCAAGGATGTCATGTGTTGAATTTGAATAAAAAAAGATAGACTAATTGTGTGATGATGTCTTAAGGGTTTGTGTGTCCATAGTAGCAATAGCAAATGTTGATCAAAAGTTGTTTTTATGTGCTTTCTAGTTATAAGGTTTGTTTTGGGTTCAAGGTTCTTGTTATCAAATAATGGAAGTCATATATATATATATAGATATATATTTTTCATATATAAATCATACAACTAGTGATTTTACCATGGTTGGGCACTACATATATTTGAGTGATGAATAATTTATCGTTATGATTATGTATGACACATTATAATTCTATAGGGATTGTGTTATAGGTTTGCAAGTCATGAAATTATATGGCTTGATTTAGCTAATGTATTATGATAATTAGTATTTTGAATCCAATATCAATAGGAGACCTGTTGTAGAGTCAACGTCAAATTTGAATCTCATTGACCATGAAAATCAATAAATATTTTAGGGTAATTAATATCTTGAGCCCAATAATAACATAAGACTCCAAATTCAATTCTCATTGACTATAAAAAATAGAAAAAAGTTAGGGATCATGAAATTTTTTTCATGAAAATGATCATGAAATATTTATGATCATTGGATTATCTTAATTAGTGTGTAGTGCTTTATTCTAAGTGTAATTCAAGGATCACAAAGCTTTTTGATTATTTTCATGAATGATTTTTCATGATACCTAACATTACTGTAAAAAATAACAATTAATGCATTAGGGTAACTACTCGATAATAACATGAGAGCTCTCGTGAAGCGCATGTATGCTAAATTCGAATAGCATTGAGCATAAAATCTGGAGTATTATTAAGGTATATTTGTTGGTTCTTGTAGAGATTAACAAGGTTGGTGGTTTTCTTGGCATTAACTTATTTTTATGATATCTTGAAATAAAAATATGCGAGCTGTTGTGGAGCGAATGGATAACAAACTCCAATCCATTAAATATATGTGCATTCCAAATTCTGACTATACAACCAAATTTGAGAAGATTATCTCTTCTGGAATATTAAGATGCATAAATGTTAATGCTTGATCCGATCTATACTAGACGGGTATTCTAATACTAAAGTCAACAAATTTCTATCTTTTGAAATAGAGTCAATAACGTAAATACTATAAGGAATAATAAATTTTAGAACATGCGTTCTCAACCCAAGGAGGTGCACAATATTCGGCCTTCATCTAAGTTTTTTATTCTTACCCAACTTAAGAGTCACTTCTCTATTGGAATTCCACCACCTATAAGAGTCATTGGGATTTGACCAATGCCACAATCTCTACCAATACTATCACATCACATGACACCTTGGCCTGAGATTATGTTACGTAGTGAAGATCCTGAACCCATACGATTTTACTAAAAAATATTTCCCCACATTATAAAAGAACAAACAAATGTATTAAGGTGTGGTTCTAACAGAGATAAACAAGGTTGGTGGTTGCTTGGCATTGACCTATTTTTTTGTTGATATGGGTTAGGGTTTGTAAATAGGTTTTTGTCTTTTGTCACCAACAGGGTTGTAGGTGGGAGTTGCACACTCAATGCTGTGTTGAGTCTCTTAAGGAGAATTCAATGCAATTTGTTGCCTTTTCCCCCCAAAGAATTCATCGTACCTAAAGCAGCTGGCTTTTTTACAGATTCACTGAAAAAGTATTTATGAGACCCCTCTATTATTTTTTTTTCTTTTTATTTTTTATTTTTTATTTTTTATTTTTTTTTTGGGGGGGGGGGGGGGGGTTGTTGTACATAAGACAAAATGAAAAATGAAAATCTAAAATTACGGTTCACTCTATTAATAATCTTTTAATGTTAATTTAAAGTAATAAGGTGCCAAATTTAGGTTGAACTCAAGTAGAAAAAAAAATGTTAGTGCACTCAAGGTTTTGAATATCGATTAATATGAATTGATTTTTTTAAAAAAATTAAATTTTAAATTTTTTAAATTTTTTAATTTTTACAGAGAAGCATGCGGAATGAACAAAAACATATAAGAAATATTTTAATAATATAAAAAGGGAACAATTTCTTTACTATGAAAAAAAACTGATTTGCCTTAAAAGCTTACAATCCAATTTGTAGTGAACATTGTTTGGTAGTCAAGGTACAATTCATGCCCTAAATCATGCATAAATTACATAAAATTTAAAAGTTAATAAAACGGAAAAATTTGAAGTAACTCAAATTATGATAAAAATCAAACTATCTAAAAAATTATAACTAATATTTTTTTTAAAATTTATTTTTATAAAAATGAAAATATTATTTTTAAAAAAATCACATCTTCGTCAATTTTGAATTTAAGAGGTTGATATTCATCGACCATCTACCAATATTATTTGATAACATCTGATCAAAATCCGATAAATGATTGCATCATGAGGACTAATATACATCTCGATACAATTATTCAAAACCATGAATGCATAATACAAGAGATTGAGAAATTTGAGAGTCAATTGAGGAATTTGAGAGTCTATTGGTGGTTGCTTCTAGGCCATTCATTTAAGTCATGAGTGATCTTGATTTTTTTTCCCCACATGGCCTGTACTGTTGACTCGTAGTTTGTGAAATATCTTGAAAGTACACAAAGCCTTGTTTGGAGACTAACCTCTCGCTTGGCATGTGGGTTAAAGATTTGTTTTGGTTATTTTAGTCAATAAAATAAAATAGAGTCAAATATTAATAAGTTAAGATATCACATTCAAATAATATTTTTTTTTTCTTCATAAAAATCAAAATTCTAAAAAATTCATCACAAATGAAGTTTTTTAACCTTAGATTACAGTAAAAAAGTTGACACACATTCCAAATGAAACCTAAATATTTTAGTTAAAATGTTATTATAAATTATCATACAACTTTTTCATATTTGGCAATTTTTTCATTAAAAATAAAAAAAATTACTAAAAATAACCTTTTTCCAAACGAGGCCAAAGTTTACGAGAGACCTACAATTTTATGGAAATTAATTTTTTGGTGATATTTTAATTTTTGAATAAAAAGTCCTTAGAAAAAGGGAGAGTGAGTTGGCTTTTTGAATTGACTTTTTAATTTTTAAATTATTTTAACCAATTGTTAATCATGGCCTTAATCAAAAATTATCATTAATTTAAAATTTATGGTGTACATTAAAAGTTATTATTATTAAGGGTGCTCAAGAATTGGTTTTTGATGGTTTGATCTATGATTTAGATCTGCCTACATATTTGTGGTTTGAAAAATTGAACCCAAGAATCGCCTAGAAAAGTGATTTTGATTTGTGCAGATAGGATTCACGAATGTCTGACATTCTGAGTAGTTTGCAAATTGGGCTTTTCCTTTAAAATTTTATCTTTTGGTTTGTTTGTTTGTTTGTTTTTTTTTTTTTTTTTTCATTTTATAAATATTCTTTTTTGGGACTTTCCTCCTATTTTTTAAATATTATTTTGTGTCATAAAATCTCATATTTCTTATCATGAAATCATTATTTTTCAAATGATTTATCCCTAATAAATTACAACTTATCTATCTAATTTACTTCCAGAAGGAAACAAACTATAAGCATAAGCCATGATCAATCAATTGACTCATATCTACTTTACAAAAATGTATAAACTAAACAATATATGCAGATGAGGACGGGTGAGTGCAGGTGCGGGGAAAACCCACAACCTTCCCACAACCCAAAAAATAGAAATATCCTAACTCGCATCAGACTCTAATGATTATGTGAGACCGCCCAAATAGGTGTTGGCTATTTGGGTTGTACGATTTTTGCGAGTCAGATAACCCTATACCCAATTCTATTTATTATGGAATTACACTTTAAATGAATTTGGACATTAAATATTATAATTATGAATATATATTTTTTCATTTTTTCCTTGAGATCATAGTATTATTGCTCGTAAATTGGGTCTTGATAAGTGACACCCATGACTTTTAGCACCAAAATTATTCTCTATTTTCTTTTTCTTTTTGAATAATAATATCTAAAAAAATATTTACAGATATGATAAATCTACACTCATTTAATTCAAATCAAACTCATCAAAATGGATTATTATTTCAAAAGAGTATTTTTACACACAATAAAAAAAATAATAATAAAAAGAAAAAAAATATATAGAATTTTGATCTAGAATAATATGGCAGCCCTTGAGTCCTATCACTTTAAAAACAGAGGCCCATTAATATGATTTATATTTTCAAGATTATCATTGCTACATTATTCTAGTATAACATTTGTATATAATTTCAGTTTTCATTTTAAAAAATACCACAATCACATCATCTTAGTGAAATTGTTTGTATAAAAGTTGGAAGAGGCTACTATGTTCATCCCTAAACTAGTGCATATGGTATGCATTTTATAAATTTTTCACAACATTTCGTAATAAAAAATTAGAAAGTGTCATAATTTCTTTATTTGTAATTTTAGAGTTCACATTATAAATTCACTATTCACAACTTTACTCCATGTGGCATAATAGTCAACAAACATTCAAACTTTCACCCTAATAAAATTATGACTTTCTTAATTTTACACCTTTCAAGAGTACATGCTATAAATTTCTCCACAAAAGTTTTACACCCAAGTTTTTTTTTTTTTCCTCTCCCAGTTTGATTGTACCAAGGGTTGTTCAAATTTCATTTATCTCTCTCCCTCTCTCTCTCTCTCTCAAAGACCACCTATCTGACCTTCATGTGAACCTGATTTGAAGATGAAGAAAACTCACTATAAATACAAACATTATGACCCGTTCTCAGTAGTTCCCATCTGCCCAAATATATATATACTTTCCTTTGTTTCCAAACTATCATCAAAACTGTCACATGGTTGCTTGGCTTCTGCACTCCTTCCACTTTTATTATCCAATTTGCAAGCAACTTCTAACACAGATTAACAAGCAATAATGATATTTTTCCACATATTATTCTATATTTTTATTTTGGTTAAAAATATTAGGCTCTTTTCATGCAAAATGCGTGTAAAGGCCAAATTATTGTATTACAAAATTTCCAAATTTAAATTTCATGCAACTTTGCAAGTTTTGATTTATCAACCTTGGACAGGAATTTTCGATATCTTTTGCATCAACCTTGATCAAACCAAACCAACCCCATTATTTGTTTTTTTTTTTTTTTTTTTTTGACATAGAAACAACCCCATGATCCTTTTGTTTTCTTAATTAAGTCTTAATTAAGTATACATTAGTTGGATCTACTAATTCTATTGTTTTTTTGTTTTTTTTTTTCAAACAACACTTAATTAGTTTACTAGTGGACTATGATTGGTAATTTCTTCAACACTTAAATTATAGATCATCACGTTCTCCAGATCAATAAGGAGTAACAAATAAATGTACAATCTGTTAACTTTCTCACGTGGTAATAAACGTATATGGTCAGTGTTTGTACTATGTACCCTTCCATGAAACCCTAGATTCATTACATGTAGCTGCAAATTAAAGATTACCCCACTACTTGTTCATTTGGTGGAGAATATAAATAATAAATTGTTCATTTCTCTAACCGTTTAAATTTTTAGATAAATTGGTGAGTAGTAATTCAAATGGTATTAGAGTAGGTAATAAATTTAATATTTAAACTTTACCGCTACCCGATAAATTTAATACTTGTTTGACTACATGTGGGAACATATGAAAAATACAAACAATAAAGTTTACTGTCTTTTTAACAATTTCAGTTTTTAAATGAATTAGTAGTAACCAATTCAACACGTTCCATTTCATAAACAAATAATTAGAGTACATACATTATTTATAAGCTTTTAACGACATGAATTTAACTATGTACACCAACCAACTTATTTAATTTAATCATAATCCTTCATCTACATACATGAGCTTTTCATACTACTTACTCCATATGTGTGTACTGAAATTTCTAAAAGTAAACCATAATTATCTTCATGTTTAATTTTAAACAACCCTAAACTTGAGTTTGTGTTGAAGTCCTTATTTTGCAAAATCTTCATCATTGAGGAGATTTGTAGATAATATCTTAAAGACTTTCATATTGTTTGTTTGAAAACTTATCTTCCTCAAAGCTTTTTACCAAATACTTGGTGGACAAAAGTTCTGCATGTTTAAATGCAATAGGGTCTAGCTAAAAGAATTTGAAGAAGATCATTTTTATTTTCCTTATTTTCCAATCAATACAAACTGTCTCTTATACAATCACTGTAACTGCATAACTCAATACATCAACTAACTAACCATGGTTATGTTTATATAACTTCCTAATAGATTCTTCTAACCACCACAAGTGGATTGTAACCTCCTCAACTTCATACACGTGCTCATCCCTTGAGCATTAGCCTTAGATGGCTTGACCAACTCCTTGAGCTAGAGCTTTGGTTTGGTCTGCAACTGATGTAGCTATGTTCTTGACTCAGCCTTGGACTGCAATTGAGACTTTGCTTGTGACTTGAGTTTTGCCTTAAGCTTTGTATTGAGCTATGGCTTAACATGCCCTCTCAAGCTTATGGGAGCCGGTAGGGCCATAAGCTTGGATTGTAAGGATGGAAACCTCTGATTGGAAAGGGGTTTTGGGAAAATATTGGCCAATTGACCAGAAGTTGAAATGTGACTGATTTTGAGCTATTTAGCTGCTACTTTCTCTCGAACATAATGGTAATCAATTTCTATGTGTTTTGTTTGAGCATCGAAGACAAGATTAGAGGAAAGAGAGATAATAAATCACACCAAAGAGGAAGTGAAGGAACTGAAATGTGAAGATCAGATAAGAGCATGGTAAGCCAACTGAGCTCTGCTGCTGTTTGAGCTAAGGCTTGATACTAGGCCTTAGTAAAAGAGCGGCCCACAATTGGCTACTTTTTAGCAGACCATGAGATCAAATTTGGGCCAATGAAAGCACAAAGGCCGGTAGTAGATCGTTTGCTAGAAGAGTTGCCAGCCCAATCAGAGACAGAGTAAGCTTGAAGAATGAGAGGACCAGGACTAAATTGAAGCCCAAGGTCAATAGTACCATTAAGATATCTCAGAATGCGTTTAACAAGAGGCAGATGCATAAATTGGCAAGCATAGTTGACAGCAAAGGACAGATCAGGCCGGGTTATAGTTAAGTATTGAAGAGAACCAACAATGCTTCTGTAAAGAGAATGATTAGAAAATGGGACATTAGGAGAGGAACCCATCTGTTTAAGAGCTATATAGGAGGAATATTATTTACAGTCAGACATGCTAGCTTTGGCAAGGACCTTAGTAGCATATTTGTGTTGAGAGAGGAAATATCTTTGAGAGGAAGAAGTGACTGAAATGCTAAGAAAGTAGTTTACAAACCCAAGTTCTTCCATGGCAAAAGAGTAGTGCATCTATTTAACAAGCTGAGCAATAGAAGAAGAGTCACTACTAGTTAAAAGTATATTATCCACATAGATGAGTAAGATGAGAACAGAAGAGGTAGTTTTCTTAACAAACATAGAGGAATCACAGTGACTGGAAAGAAAGCCCTGAGACTGAAGAAATGTAGAGAAGGTGGAATACCAAGCCCTTGGGGCTTGTTTAAGCCTATAAGAGACTTGTGAAGCTTACAAACAAGATATGAAGAAGAGGCATCAATGAAGCCTTGAGGCTGGTGCATATATACTTCCTCTCTAAGGACATAATGGAGAAAGGCATTGGAGATATCAAGTTGCTTGATTTCCCATTGAAAATGTAGAGCTAAGGATAAAAGAACTC
Source organism: Camellia lanceoleosa (assembly GCA_025200525.1). NCBI lineage: Eukaryota > Viridiplantae > Streptophyta > Magnoliopsida > Ericales > Theaceae > Camellia > Camellia lanceoleosa. The sequence continues at coordinate 120,985,487 of CM045763.1, read as the reverse complement.
TAACAGTTGGATGTTTGCCAACATGACTAAATGTCTTATGAAAATCAATGCCCTTTGTTTAGAGAAAACCCTTAGCAACCAAACGGGCCTTATATCGTGCAATAGTGCCATCTGAATTTTTCTTGATTCTGTACACCCATTTAAAACCTATGGCAAATTTTCTAGGAGGTAATGGCACAAGGGACCATGTGGCTTGTCTTTGTAATGCTTGAAATTCATCTAGCATTGTAGCTTGCCATTGAGAAGATTGAGTTGCTTCTTTGAAAGAAGATAGTTCTATGGAATTAGTGGATGTTAAGAAACAAGTGGACATTGACGTGGTCTTAGACCGGATAAGCATAGGATGGTTATTTTGGGAAGGCATGCTGAGAGGTAAATCTATAGGAATAGATGAAATAGTGATAAAGGAGACAAGGTGACAGAATAGAAGGGACAAGTGTCAGAGATGAAGAAGGGACTACTGCTTGGAGAAATTTCAAAATAGAGACTGCAGAAGTCAATTTGGAGGAACGACAGATGTAGGAATGTGAGGATTGCGAAGAAACACAAGTAACTGATGACATAGGTTATGAGACAGATGGGTGAAGGCCAAAAGAAAGTGTGAAGTTAAAGTAAAGTAGGAGCTAGAATAGTAGCACAGAGAGAAGAGTCTTGAAAAGAAAAGTGGTTTCATCAAAGAGAACATGCTTAGAAACATAAAGGCTTAACTATTGGACATATCAAGACATCTATAGCTCTTTGTGAAAGGCCGATAGCCAAGAAAACACAAGGAATTGATCTTTGTTGAAGTGTGTGTGGTATAGTCGGCCAAGTATAGCACCTACATCCAAAAACCTTCAAAAATTATAATCGTGGGAATGTTTAAACAATACTTCAAAAGGGTGAGATTGTCAAGCTTAGAAGTAAGATACCTATTAATGAGAAAAACAGAAGGAGCAAGAGCATCAAACCAAAAGTTTATGGGAAGAGAGGGCTGATGCATGAGAGTGATTGTGGTTTCAATTAAGTATCTATGCTTTATCTCAACCACTCCATTTTGAGCAGGGGTATGTAGACAAGTGAGCTGATTTTGAATACCCTTAGTTTTAAGAAAATGCTAAAATTTAGTAGCCAGATATTCTCTTCCATTGTCACTTCTCAAAATTTTAAGTTTGGTGTGAAACTGTGTTTCTACAAAAGCTTTAAATTCAACAAACTTGGAGAAACTTCACTCTTGTAAGATAGAGAAAATAACCATGTAAATTTTCTACAATCATCAATGAAAAGAACATAGTATATATAGTTTAAAATAGAAGCAGCAAATGGTCCCCATACATCAGAATAGATTAGAGGTAAATGTTGATTTATAGATAAATTAGAAAGACTAAATGGAAACCTATGACTCTTAGACACACAACAATGTGTGCACAATTTGTTTATAGCAACACCAGTAGTAATAGTAGGTAAATGATGCTAAGAAACAAGAAAGTGCAACTTCTTGGATGAATGATGGCCTAATCTAAAATGCCAAAGAGAATCAATATGAACAATAATGGCAGTGGAACATTAAAGACAAGTTGCAAGCCTAGAAGCAAATGAAGAAGTATCCAAGCCGTAGATGATAAAGACCATTAGAATGACATCCTTTATAAAGAACCTTCTTGGTAATCTTGTCATATATAACAAAGGAATCAACATTAAAAGTAATGGTGCACTTATTATCAGCAATCAATTGATGAACATAAATAAGATTTGAAGAAATGGATGAACGTAACAAATTAGCAGAATGAAAGGCAAGAGTTAGGGGTTGCCATTATTGCAATAGTCTCTGTCAAAGATGGCCTCAATATAAATGATTCCAATGGTGATCTAATGAGTATATGTGAATTACCATTTGCATCACTAATTGTGAAGGAGGAAGTTTTGAACCATCAACGTAACTTACAAGCTTTGTAGCTCTCAATATATTTTGAAATTGACTCTTGCAAATGATATAATTTGTTTAATCAAGCTTGGTTGGAACAAATGAGTTTAGATTTGTAATAAGAAGAGTGAGATTGGAAGGAAAATAAAAATGATCTTCAAATTCTTCTATGGTATTAGAGCCTAAAAAGCTCCTCCAAGCATTGTATCTTCAACAAGATACAAGAATGGCGTAAACCTCGCAAGAAGTCGCTATAACAATGGCAACTAAATCATTTTCTCCAGTTCCTTCATACATTTATGTGTTACCTTCCAATTTCACTCTTCTTATTTCATATCTAAACTCATTTGTTCCAACCAAGCTTGATTCAATAAATTATATTATTTGGAAGAGTCAATTTCGTATATATTGAGAGCTACAAAGCTTGTAGGCTACGCTGATGGTTCGTAACTCGTCCTTCTTCCACAATTAGTGATGCAAATGGTAATCCTCTCCCAAATCCTCGTGATATACTCATTGGATCACCATTGATGCACATTTGTTGAGTTGTATTACTACTACATTATCATAATCTATCTTCACTTTTGTTCTACACTGTGGTACAAGTTCAAAGGCATGGACTACACTAGCCAATCGATTTACATCCCTTTCTCGATCTCATATCCATCAATTAAAGAACAAACTCAATCATATTACAAAGAAGAATCTTACTATGGAAGACTATTTGAATCAAATCAAGGTTGTTTCTGACCAGTTGAGTTTGGTTGGTTCACCAATTGAAAATGAGGATTTAGTTTTTCTCACCTTAAATGATTTACCTGATGAATATACTGCTTTCAAAACCACTATTCGAGCCAGATATAATCCTATCTCTATTGCTAGCTTATCTGCTCTACTGTGCTTAAAATCCATTTATGTTGAAACCTCTTTTAAGCAAACACAGGCCTCTAATATTCTTTTTGCTTATTCTGCTACACGAGGGAATTATAGAGGTGGTTTCAGAGGAACTCAGAGAGGGAGATATCGAGGCCATGACTCATTTAAAGGTCGAAACAATGGTAATGTCATCAGATTATCTCAGAATAGAGGTGGAGGCAGATCATCTTCTTAAAATTAGTTCTAGTAACTCTACTATTGGACCTTCGTTATGTCAAACTTGTGGAAAGCCTAATCATTCAAATTGAATGTTGATATAGATTGACTCAACCTTTCAAGCACTTTCACATTCTTTTCTCATGTGTCTAGGTCTCGGCCCTAGGGCTTATGTTGTATCTTCATCAACCACTCGCCAGATTACCACCACTTCTCCTATTGCTTCTCAAGTTAGTTCTCATTGGTTCTAAGATTCTTCCGCAACAAGTCACTTCACTAATGATCTCAATAATTTGAGTACCTATCAACCTTATCATGGTCCTAATCAAGTCACCGAGGAGATGATTCTACATTGTCTCTTCATCATATGGATAATGGCATTCTTCCTACCCTAACTATGCCTTTCATAATTAATAACTTGTTGCATGTAGAACCATCTTCCTATCCCAACCTTATCATCTACTAGCTTCAGATACTACTATTACTAGTTGTTGCTACACTGAATGGTAGATGGTAATGGCGTAGTTCTTCCTACATTAAATGGTAGATGGTAATGGCATTCTTCCTGCCCTAACCTTATCATTGTCCTAGTTCTTCTAGAATTTGATGCCCAAGATTATTAAAGTATTAGCTCCACGGTATGGGTCCATGCTAATTTCGAGAATGGTTTCGTATTGTTACTAATCTCTGAATAGTCATTAGCTTGTGTATCCACCATTTTGTTCATGGTACAGATAAGTTGGTTTCTATATGTCTAGTTGGAGGTAATCTTTCTACTAGACTTGAAATTAATGTTTAGTTTTCTTAGATGTGGCAAAATATTAAAACAAGTAAACACAAATGCCTATAGATTAAATTGTCACTTCATATATTTATAATAGGCATCAGTACAAAAGGTTTCTAGATTAGAGTTTCATTCAAAAGGTACTACACACATCATAGTCACAAAGTCATTACATATATCTTAAGGATCCATACTATAAGTGGATCTTACAAAATCCTAGCTTACTACCCTTAGATTAACTTTCATTCGCAGACTAATCGAAACTTCTTAAGGATCCTCATCTGCTAAGCCTGCTGTTCGCCAAGAGAGCGAGGTATACATCAATGAACGAGGAACATGCCGATGACCCCTCGATTGAAATGCTAGGTTTCTTCCCGTCGCACCGTTTTTGCTCTATCTCCATTGGCTAACTGCTGTCCCGCCCATGGTTGTAAGACTCGCATTTTAGTTGCACCGAGTGTCGGTGTGGTGGTTCATTTGCCAAGGCTCCTGCACAGACGGTCCATCTTCCGGGTCATCTTGCTCCTTTCAAAGGCGCTTTTTGTGGCATAACTCAGTACTACAAATGGCGCCGAACCAAAGATCTCTTTGCTCCTTCATATAGTAAGAGTAGTTCGCCTCCACTTTCAGAATCTCTTGATGATAATCTTTTCGATACAATTCACATCATCGCAGCTATCATAGGTATTGACAGATAGGGCCCTCTTACCTTGTATGCGAAAGGCTTCCCATGTGTCAAGGCTAATGCCTGCTTGTTTTGATAGCTTCCGATGACATCTTATGGTGGAGGAAAAGTTTTTAATTGTTAGTCTCTTTTAAATAGATATAATAGTGTGATAGTAAAAATACACTAGTAGACATGGAAAAGAAATTCTAGAGTTATGATCGGTTGCGCAGCCGAGGGTTGAATTTAAACTCGATACGTGTGTTGACATCCCAAAATCAAGCACTAAGGGTTGTAGTCAAGGAAAGTTATTAATGAGTCCTATGGTCAATGACCGAGTAAGATCCCGATCGCCAAAGAGTGAAATTAGCCTCCTTCTAAGTTCACTTTACGAAAGACGCTACCCTTTTGATGATCTTAAAAGGCATCGTGCAAGGTCTCAAAAGCAACGCTGGGGAACTATATTGGTTTTAAAAAGACAATCATATAATAATAGGAGAATGTATCCAAATTATCCTTAGTTACAAAAGTTAGTTCCATCAATATTACATCCAAAATAAAATTGCATGAAACAAAATTTTTAGTTTCTAGAACAACCAAAAGTGTTCAAAGTTTCGCTCATCATTTTCTCAAGGTAAGATCCTTTTGGCACCGCATGATATGTCAGGAACTTTGAATGCCCAAAGGAACGATACACATTCCGCCCATTTTTTTTTCCAATCTAATACACAATAAAAATTACAACAATAGGAAATAAACATAACATTCAAGTAAATAACAAAGGTTACAAGATTAGTTGTTAGTAGTCTAGAAATCTCCCAAAGAGATTTCATCCTCCCAACCACAAGAATCGGACGCGATTATTTAGTATGCTCTCTTTGTTACTTTGCAGATTTTACCCCAGATGCCTATCAATGGTTACATACCGCATAATGCCAACCGAAGACCTCAAAAGAGATGGTAAAATAGGGCCTTGCCTATTCCCTCCTCACATCAAACCACCTAGGTCCGAATATAACTATTCCGCTCAAGGGTTCAACAACCACTTGAGCAAGGCTTTAACTTTCAAAAGGAACACATCTCTAACTTTATCTCATAACAATACTATGTGATTGAAACCCCATTAGCCATCCCATTAAGGTTTTCGCTAGATTAATGTTTTAAGTTGGTTTGCACAAGCAAATAACAAAAGAATAAATTGCATAAGCATGAACATCATTGAAGGGCCAAAATACAAGATATATTGTCAGAACACATGCAATATCATACTAACACATGATCATACACTAATAAGTATATTCATGAAGACAAGAGCATAAACACACCAATGCAAAACTAAATTTTTAGATTTAGTAAAGATTAAAGTCAAAAGGAGCATTTTAGATTTTTTCCGAGCCTGACCTTCTTATGGTTTCTAGAGAATTTCATCTAATTTTCAGGACATCTTTTGAAAATGGAATAACTTTTCCAGATTTTTAGTTATTTATGAAACACTCTAGTGCTGTCCAAATTTGTCTAATCGCTAAGTAAAATCGGATTTTTTACAATCGCTTCATTCTTACAAAACCAATTCGTCCTTGAAAGTTGACTCTTTTAAGTAAGTTTTTGACAAAAAAACTGAGGTCCAAGAGATTTTTCTACATTTTTCTAGAATTTTCGAAAGTTGACTGTAAAACTAGTTTTTCATGCACAATATTCAAAATAAGATTTGTGAGAAAAGAGGCCAACCAAGAAAAAATTTTCACTTTGTTTTGTGATGAAAACATATTAAAGAATGTATCAATAACTCAAATTTTTGGAATGATGGTATGCCTTTGAAAATAATGTGAAATATGAGAAGAAAAAGATAGTATTGCATCTATTAAGAGGAAATATGAGTAGAAGAATGATCAAAACCCAATTCATCAACTTTGAACACATGAACATCATTACAACACATCTCAATGATTTTAAATCTCTAATAACATGTATTTGAAAAAGAAATAGAAGGAGAGATGGTGATGTGGCTTACTTGAAGTTTGGTTGGTTTGCTAACAAAACCTTCTCTTTCTCTCTCTTTCCTCCACCAAGCTCACTCTCTTGTCCTCTCTTCCTCTCACCAATAGGGTGTTTGTGTGTGTGTTCTTGTGTGCAAAATGCTAAGGAGAGGTTTTATTTATACTAAAATTGGTGCAAAAGGTCCAAATTGCCCATTGGTTGGAAATGGATTGGATATTTTGAATTTACTTTGAACTTAATGGAATAGTGGATGATTAGAGGCCTTACTTATTTAATTAATCATGATCTAGTTAGGCTTTAGTTATGATGGAACTTGGGGTGAAAACAAAGTTCCATGTTTTGGGGGTACTAGCAAACTTTTTCATGAATTCATGGATTATGTTTAAAAAAGTTATATATATTTATTTTCCCTAGGGTGGTTGGCCATGTAGGATGGATTTGAGGGGATTATTATTATTATTTTTTTCGTGTGTACAATTGATGGAAATTTCAAAATATAGTGTATAAAATAGGTTTAAAGGTACAACTATATATATATATATATATATAATAGTACTAGTTTGGGATCAATTAGTAATTTAATAACAATTTGAGGGTTTTGGGTTTAATTTATGAATTGGAACATTTATTTAAATGCATGTTGAATTAAATTAGAGTTAGAGAATCTAATTAGATTTAGATTTCTTGTTTCAATAATAAAAGACTATTAATCCATTTAACATGATGAAAGCATGAAAAACCTACGGTTTTAAGAGGTAATTCCATATTTAAGGAGTCAATTAATCAATATTAGGATATTAGAAATGATTTCTAAGTTACTGAAATCAATTAAGATTTACGAGTTTTTGCTTCTAGGGTTAAAGTTGAAATCATTTAGGAAATCAAAGATCTTTATTACAATATTCCAAAAGTAAAAATAAAATGTTCTGGAGCCTCACACTCTTGGTCTTCCTCCCTTTATCTATTTCCCCATTTCACTATAGTTTTAGGGTTTATTTTATTTTATTTATTTATGGAAAATGAGTAAATTGGTTGTGATTTTTGTTCTAGATTTAGGAGTTTTTTTTTTTCCCCTTATTTTTTTTTTTTTCCTTTATTTTCTTCTTTCTTTTTTTATTTTATTTTGGATACAGATGCTTGATCTTTCCCGCTAAATAATGAATATATTCATAGAGATTTGAAGTATTTCACCTTCAACTTAAAAACACAGTTCATTCCACAAATGACATTCAACCGATTTTTCTGTTCCCGAAATAAAAAATTAAAAAAATTAAGTGATGGAGAAATCACAACCCCTTCTTTTGGATTGCTGATATTCAGTCTTATCCAGCCTAGAGTGGTGAAATAGGCAATGCCTATCTTTGTGAGGAAATGATTTTTTTTTCCTCCCACCTTTCTATAATCTATACAAACAATCATTAGTCAGACATGTCCACTATAACAGTGGAATAGTATGATTGCGTCAGTCTTGTCCTGTGGTCCAACAGACCCTTGTGATCAAAAACATGGAAGATGAATGGAAATTATACAAGAGAAATAAAGCCAGCAAATTATGTGGTTCAGGACATAGTCTGTAACATGACTTGCTGTGGTAAAATGATGAGAATATGTACTTGGTCAGGTGTACCTTGAAATGTGGTCAGGAGGATGAGTTTATACAACTTTTTATGGATTGCTCAATTGTAAGTTGAAATGGATAGAGGAGGGGTCACTGCTGTAATTATTTTCTCCTTATGCCTTGCAGTGCCTAAAGACGGCACCATTTTACCTCTTTCAATTTTTTATATTTTTTGAGCAAACCAAGTCTCTTCCTAAGTTGTTTCCCACTGCCATCACCATACCCACAGTGAGGTAGAAAGAATACGAACTTCTCACACAACCAGCCACCAGCCTAAGCAATTTCATTATTTTATTCCTCCATAAATTAATACATTTTTTTAAACATAAAAAGAGTAGCATATTAATAAGGGCAAATTACATATATACTCTCTCGAGATTTAGTTAAATTACAAATATTTGAATTTTCGAAATTACAGATATTCTTGAGGTTTATATTTTCATAACAAATCGCTTCCTAATTTGTTATGCAAATATAACCTTCAGATATCTATAATTTCTTCAAACTCAGAGAGGTATCTCTAATTTTACTAAATCTAGAGGGGTATAAGTAATTTTTCCTATTAATAATAATAGACATTGCAATCCACAAACTGAGAGGGAAGTGAGAGAAGACACCCAACGCACGTTGACACTAATTAGCTCCAGTAAATCAATCAAAGGGATCACGTTCTTGTTAAAAAAATACTCCTTTCTTTGATAACCATAGACTCAATAAAACTTAGTAGAACAATAATTCCCAGATTGTCTTCTCAAACCTTATCTTTTAGTCCAAACCATTAAGCCACCAATCCCTAAAGATTGCGGGGACTAACTCAACACAAATCCAATATCGCAAAATGTTACTCCACACATGCATTGCCATGCCTTGTTACAGATGAGAAGTACATGATCTGCAGATTAATTCTCAACTGTGCATCTATACACTTCATCTATACATACAAATTCATAGCACCATATATATATATATATGTCGTATAAATGTCTATGTCGGAGAATTCTGATGTTCGAACTGGAGAGTGCGGTCATTGCATTTGCCAGCCAACGGTCATCGAAGCCTTCGGAGGTCCACTGAGATTCTACGAAGATACAAGTTGAGGAGACTCTTGGACAATCAGCTCTTCTAACTGTTGTCCCAAAATAAAAAAATAAAAAATAAAAATAAAGTAAAACGGTGTCGTTTTCATGCACAGTAGGGGAACAGTAGGCAGAGAGAACGGCAATCAACCCTTCGGTGATTTAATGCCTTGTGATGTTCTAGGTAATTAATTTATAGCAAGGTACAGTGCTAAGGTATTACTTCTGTAAATACTGTTGAGCCCATTAGATGGTATACATGAGTGGATTTATTTGCCTAAACTTGGAATTATGATCTCCATTTCCTAGAGAACTGATTTCTAGACAGCATCAACAGCCTTCAATTATATTTGAGATTTCCTGAATTATGGAATAGTTGTTCACATCATGAAGTTCATTTTGATTTCTTTATTTGTTTATTTATAATTGCATTTTTGTGTTTGGTTGTATTATATTGGTGTATCTTTTCATTTCAAAGGAAAAAGGCTATGCTATATGAATGATGACAATTCTAGGACACCTTGGGCATTGTCTTTGAGCCTTACTGTATTTTAGAATATTTCATGCATTATGGAGGAGAATAGTTCAGTTAGGAACACTTTAGGAATAAGATAGGATATTCAAAGGGTTAGTAGATAGTTCAATTCTCTTAAGATAAAAGTTCAATTTTATCCAACAGAGGAGCTGGTTAGAGAATGGTAAGTTGGAGCGTGTGTATATTGTCATTCCTTAAATTATACCCAACAGGTATGCCGTGTTGAACTTTTTTTGAATGACCTTAGATGTTAATGTTTTTGTTTAGATGATGATCTTTCACAAATGGGGGAATGAGGCAGCAAATTCTGCTCTGTTAGACTTGCAGTTTCCTAGTAGTAGAAATTTTGTGCTTTTTATTTTTTGCATTTTTAATCCTTT